>JARYHS010011408.1:106563183-106727829 GCA_031002005.1 Vandiemenella viatica | reverse complement strand
AAAAGATGACCATGACCACAAGCTGGCACTCGATTTCAGGCACAAGGGTGTGGGAAGATTCTCTTTTTTAGGTAAGGTGTCAGGGATTGGAATGAGTTACCAAGAGAATGATGAATAATTTACCGAAAAACTTTGAAAGAATTTAAGATAAAATTTGTAGAGCAAATGTAGGTGGGTGCGATAGGGGGAAGATGGGTGTGTAGGGAAATTGCCACTGGAGCCTTGTTTATATTCATAATTCTAGTTATAAAACCATTTGAATATAGCTCTTCATGCAAAGTAATTATTACCCTCCTTCTCATATCACTCAAATTTCTAGATGTGGCTGGTGTAGCGATTGACACTGAAGCATACTAATGTTTGAATATAACTCGCACATTCGATGAGGAAGTCTTCTGGCAGGAAACGATGCATATTTCCTTGTATTGTGACTTCGGAATCATCTGCCATCGAGATAAAACTACATTTTCCTTCATTAGAGCCTAGACAAAGCAGTATCAAAATAAAATTTTGTAATTGTAAAAGTTTGACAAGAATACTGCTGGATTAGATTCGTTTACAAAATGATAACTGCAAAGAATTATCTCGTATCGATGTGTGAATAACTTTTAAATACTAGGCGCTGTGACGCGCTGCAGAAAAATTAAACAAGAATCATTTACTACCCCTAATCCTGCCTAAGAAAAGATAATATTTTAAAAAATATCCGAAATAAGTTTTCAGATATTGCTGTGATAATATATGCGTCAAATACCTGTCAATACAGAAATATATATATATATAACTTGTGTATATTTGAAATTTCTATTTTACAGTATTTTGGAATTAAAATTTCACGTCTGAAAACTGCACATCAGTTCTTCTTTTATATACATTAAACATTTTTAATAATTAGGGCTAAACGCCTCGTTACTGTCGAGGTAAATAAATATAGGAGAGAACTGTGAACAAAGAACATGAAACAAGTTGATCAATGCCTTCCAGAGGAATCATCCTGGCAAATGAGAAAAAAACGAAATTTGATAGCCGACAGGAATTTGAACCGGCGCAATAATACTTCTCACTTCGGGAGCCACCATGGCATTTTCTACAAGCAAGAATGGTCTTGGAAAAAGACTGCTGTCAGTCTTACAGTTAATGACGTTGGCTAATTCCATATGCAGTGGAGCTTTTAAAATTCTTATGCCTGCATTCTGAAGGAAAAGGATGATTGCTTTTCAAACTGGAATACGCTGGATATGTAAAAGTAAAATGATGTTATCTTCGAAAAACTAATTGAAACGTTACATATGTGGTTATAAAAGGGTGTATTATGGTTGTTTCCGGGTTCGTGAGAAACGAATGTGATTAAGATCTGGCATCTTTAGTTGATCTAATATTTTTTCGTCTACTACTAGGCTGCAAAAATAGATATATTAAAATGATTCATGGCCGAGTCAGTCTATAATTATTGTTCCTATATATCTATATGTTACGGTCAATTAAAAAATCTGAGCGTAGTGGACGAGCGATAATGTTCTGGCCTGGCATTCGAGAGGATGCGGGTTCAAATCCGCTTCTGGCCATCCAGATTTGGATTTTCTGCAGTTTTTCCAAATCACTGTAAGCGAACGTCGGTATAGTTCACCAAAAAGTCCATATTCCCGTCTCCCATGACCTCAAAGTCGAGATGTCAAGCTGGAAACAAATTTAAAAAAGTTCAGAAAGTTCCTCGAGGATATACGGTTCTAAACCTGTATAATTCTTTCGTCTGTTATCTGTGTGAGCCTCAGGTAGCAATATAAGCAAGTTAGTTGAACGAGGATGAGGAAAATCTCATGCCTGAAATGTCTGATAATTTCCTTGTTCTGTGGGCCTACGGAATTGTCTTCCGTGTTGGCAAACCACGACCGCAGACACATTCACAAATTCCTTCGCAAGAGTCCCGACCAAGATACTTAAGCTGGCGCTAGCAGTGTAGGGGCTAGAACACTGTCATCGCATTGTAAAGGCCTCCTGCCATATCCCGTATATCCCTTCCAAACCATTACCCTTTCGGATAGGAGCAATACACCCTCCACCACACACTTTTAGTGAATCGCGGAGTAATAATAATAAAGTAAGATCGTAATCTTTCACGGCGTTGTATATTAATAAATTTCTCTCGGGCTTCCAGCCGTGTTAAGATGTTACATTTTTGGGACGTTTCGAAGGCGTCCAACTCTGCCTTAATGATTGATATTTGGTTGAGAATGAAGGCAGAGTTGGACGCCTTCGAAACGTCCCACAAATGTAACATCTTAACACGGCTGGAAGCCCGAGAGAAATTTATTAATAATAATAAAGGTCACTGATTCGAGTTCTTCTGCGCATATGGTTGCTTTTGAATGAGTGTAGTGTTCGTCTTGTGTTGACTTCACAATAGAGTTCCACATTACCTCAACAAAGGCTGACACAATAGTCAGCAGGTTAAATGGTCAAAGGCACGGAAGGTCATAAAATATTTACATCAGTAGATGGAGGCATGTCAATTTTCAATAACGTGCACACGTGCACTTCCAGTTTTTTTTTTTCTTCTTCTTTTAAATAGCTCCATTATCACGGAATATTGATTAATTAATTTTGTAATCAAATAGTGCAAGTAGAACATTACAAGACGCAATGAGGGTATGCTGAAGTTAAAATCCTCGAGAAGTAATTTTCAGAAATTTTTAATGACCTATACATATTAGTTCAATGTTATTTTTCAACATTTTCATCGGTCTTCTAATTATGATGAAGTAACTTTAATATGTTATATGAAGTTGTTTCTGTTACTTTCGGCAAATGACTGTCACTGTATTTGTAGGTGCTCGTAATTCGAAAATGGGCATATTTCGTGTACGGATGGTCATATTCACAAATTTTATTAGAGCTAATTCTACTGAACAAGTGTTCTTCACTTCCTCAGAGCCACTGGTAAATAAACACTTCCTCGAAACGTTTGTCAGATAGGTTACTTCCTCGTTGCGTCTTAACTGAGCCAGCAGGAAGATCTTCTTCTTATGAAATAACCACACATAATGTTAAGAGATTAAATCCTATACACTCAACTGAAATTAAATACCCCTCCCGTGTGCACTAAAGAGCTTCACTATAGTACGCCTACTTTCCAAATTTTTTATCCTAATACGTGTTTAGAACTCAGCCATGTTACTAGTTGGCACCAAACAAGGAATATTTTTTTGTGAGATGAGGTGGACCAGTGAGATATTTTTGAAGGAGGCCAATTGCCTTTTGGTTCAGTAAAAGTCTTTTAAATTTTTAATGGCATTCCTCCCGATAGCCATTAATCCAGCTAAACCGTTTTGTGTGATTATCCTGTGTTACTGATGTATTCCAAATGCTTTTTGGTCATACAATTGAAAGACGATAGAAGACATACCACAATACCTACTTTAACACCCATGCCTCTGGCCGGAATCGCACCAGTGGACGGGAGCCCCGGTAACGCTCAAGCCATCCCATCCGGAAAGGACAGGGGTTGAAATCTTTGTGTATCCATCCGTATTTCGGTATTGCATGATTAACTCGAAATCACTCCGTGAGTGCTGGGATGATTCTCTGGTATGGCCAAGGCTGAATTCCTTCACGAAACATGCCCAAGTCCTTTTCTCTCTATAATGATTTCGACGTCGACCAGCCCTAAAACAACACCGAACTAGAGACTCTCCACATGTGGAAATAGCACTCTAGTCCCTTCGCTACCATGTTCGGCCGTTGAATAAGATAAATCCAACAAGGTAAAGGTCTAAAACACACCACAGAGATGTAATTATTTTTATTTGAGCAATTGTGTTTTACTTCTAGCCTTACATCTAATCGGAAAGGACTGGGGACAAGTAATGGGGGAGGAATTCATCCATGGCCTTTTGAAAGAAAACCTCGGCATTCGCCTGGAGTGATTTGGGGAAAACCATCTAAAACGTTTACCTGGATGGCTAGATGGGTATTCGAACCCACGACCTCCCGAAAGCCGGATACCACATACCCACCACGTTATTTTTTGTCTTCGTCATATCTTCGGCGGCAATGTGATATGAATCCTGATAGTATTGGAAACTAGGATCGGGTAAGATTTCAGCCACCGCTTTTTGAAAGGAACTTTTCTGGAGTTCAGCTGGAGAGATTTACGAAAATCATGGAATACTGAAACTGGATCCCCGACGGGGTTTGAATTCGCGGCTCCCGAATGCCAGGCAACAGTGTTACCTATAACCCATCGGGCTTGGACGGCAGGAAGTAAAGCTTGACAGAAAATTTTATAGAAGTATCAGTGTTAGTTAGAAACAAAGAGAGAGAGGATAGTTTTACTACTTCCATCTTCCAAATTTAAAATGTTGAACCGCTAATTCACATTGCAGACGGATTTTTTTAAATTTATTTACTGTTCTTAATGATTATTATTACTACTAAAACTGTTGCTACTGCGTTCAGTTTAGCTTACCTTCTAAATATGGTATGATGAAAACAAAATTATGGTGTTAATATTCCACACCATTTAATTTTCTGGGAATAGTTTATTTATATTTCGTGACTTAGTTTACCATTAGAGTTCTTTCGTGAATGCTCTTTCTACTTACCCTTAACCTTTGTGTGTATTTGTCACACGCCACAGTTCTATAACGCTGTAGCGTTAGAAAGTGTAACTAAGTCCATTCAAACTCTCTTTTGGTTTTCCGTGAGTAATGTAGCGATTCTTTTCTGTATTCGCCATATAATTGCGTTTGCTAGCGAATTGTTAACTGTTTATTCAAGGAAAAAAAATACGCAACGGTTATCAAAATTACGAAAAAAGTGTTACCATCTCTCTATAACTAATCAATTTGGTAATGTAAATAATTATTATGACTAAAATGGTGATATTCGTGATTATTTTACTGCAGAACTCCGAACTTTCCCCTCTGAGCGTCTGTGAGTTTCTTGCTGCGCGGGCTCATTTTTTTAGTCTTGGGTAAAGTGCTGGGTATGAGAGGTCTATTTTATCATGAATTTAGTGTACCACCTACCAGTTATGCTGTCCCATGCGGTATTCGTGTCTAGAACGAAGCATAATCGAAAGGCGAGAGGTCTCTCGAATTCTGTCCCCGACTGTACCACAGAAGTTAGGGAATTGGGTTACAAAACTTGAATATGGTGGAGAAATTTGGGCCCCACATTTTGGCTATCAAATATAGGAGTGGAGGGTGTGCAAAGAATAGCAGCTACATTTGTTTGTGCAAATTATCTCATGACTGAGTCAGTAACTGATGTGATAAAGGCGCTGAACTTGGGAGCCATTGGAGGAAAGGAGGAGACTGAAGAGAGTACTGGGAATGTACAGGGCGTATATTAGTGATAGGGCTTGGAGGGATATTGATCAAAGAACTAGGAATAGTGAATGTAAGGGGAAAGGCGACCATAACCATTTCTTTTGTTGGTAAGGGTGTCAAGGACTGGAACGATTTACCAAGTGAAGTGATGAATAATTTTCCAAGAACGATTAAGGACTTTAATATTAAAATTTGTAAATTGGAAATGTAAATGAAGGAGGAATGTAACATTTCAATTATAAAAGAAAATTTTAAAAAAATAATATAAAAAGGGTAATTAGATGACGAGGGAATTGCCACCGGAGCGTTATCTCTATCGCAATTAAATTAATAATAATAATACATAATAATAATAATAGAGTTGACTAGAACTGAAGGATGGGACGAAGATAAGTCTCTTAAAGAGAGAGTAAGTTAAGTAACAGAGGAACGCACAAGATATAAAGAAGAAATGATGTATTTAAATATGAGAAAAAGAGAATCTAAGTGACAGTGGGAACACTGGCAGATGGAGTTGGGTTTGACGATTGGTTGCTTGAGACGAGAATTAGAGGTTTAAGAAATGTAATCAACTCAAGTTTATATAATGTGCCGAGCCGGATTAAAACAGCGCGGGGCCTGTAGCAAAGAGGAACAAGAGGCTCTTGGTTTGCTTTAGGTGTTAAAGTTTAAGATATAATATAAAACAACATATTTACAGAATTAATGTGAGAAAATTTAGAGATAATATTAACCAAATCAATATTTCTAAGAAAATCATTCTGTAACAGATCTGACAGAAGAGCTGGAATGGGATACATTGCAAGACAGGAGGGTGAAGAGGATCATGGGAGTGTACAAGGTGGTGATGAGGCATGGAAAGAAATTGGTGTAAGAATGAAAAGAAATGCATGGAAGGGAAAAGATGACCATGACCACATCTGGCACTTGATTTCAGGCACAAGAGTGCAGAAAGATTCACTTTTTTAGTTAATGGTGTCAGGGACTGGAATAAGTTACCAAGGGAAATGATGAATAATTTACCAAAAACGTTGAAAGAATTTAAAGTTAAAATTTGTACAGGGCAAATGTAGGTTGGTGCAGGAAAGGGGGAAAATGGATGTGTAGGGAAATTGCCACCGAAGCGAGCACTCCATTGCAATTTAATTAAATATTATATTCTTTACATATCAGATCATTAAGAAGCAAATGCGTGAAGTCCGTAGATTTGTGCTTACTCTTGCCTCGTAGCTTATCCGGTACTGATAAAGTGCAGGGAGTATCAGTTTAAAGTATATTTCAATTAATAGTGATTATGATGTATAACTGAACTTAATTCCTGTTTACGTGAAGTGTGTTTGGGATGTCAAGCGATAATAATAGCAATTCGTATGGCATTATTAGTCGGGAGACCCCAGACGGTAGTTCGGCCGCCTGTTTGACAGCGTTTTGATTTGGCACGGCCTCGTCATGGCTACCCTAACCTAACCCGGTAATCCTACCGACAAGAGTAACCTGTACTTTAACATGGAATTCGAACAATGGAAGAGTTCTGGCGTACTTTACATTACACAGAATACTGTGTCAAAGGCGAAGGTCGTGTAGAGAGCATTTCAAAATCCACGCAGACAGGGATTCGAACCAGGGACTTTACAATCTTCTGCCGGACGCTTTAACCACTGAGCCGCCAGACCGTTACTATTAAGAGATTATTCGAGTGTACACAGAGCAAAGTAATGAAGTAGATGGCTGCTTAAACAAAATGATGCGAATGACAAAGTCATCCGGAGTTTCTATTCTTCAATTCAGTTGTTAAATGCGGCACTGAATGTGTTAGTGGAACACTGAGTAGAATTGTGCTTGAGTAATCTGATGTGGTTTTACGTCTGAACATTCCGTCTTGCCAACTTATTTTTAGCAAAACAATTTGATTGTGCCAGAATGGGGGCATATGTGACGATATTGCTGTTCGTATTTATGCCTGGTATTAGTAAATAATGTTCCAGAGAAGTTCCATGATCTGAACAGTATGTATAGTTTTGGGGTGTTACATATTAAGTTAGAATTTCCATATTAGTGGTTTTGGAGGTGGCCCGCGCGCGTATTCATTGTCGCGGCGTCGTATAATTTTTAGAGTGGGTTTGGACGGAAGAAAGACTGACCTGCGACGGTAAGTGACTGTTACAATGTTGTAATTTTCTTGTTTATAAGAAATGTTAGAAGCGTCGGAACTACACAAGTCATCTTATATTACTTTTATTATGGGCTACGAGAATAAACTAATATCAATAAAAGTTATTTTTCTTGTGTGCGTAGTGAAGTACTTGTTACATGCATTTTTGCGTAGAAACTTTTTTTTCAGCATTATAGCAACCCCTGCTGAAGCTAAATACATAACACAATAATAATAATAATTAGTGTAGTCTTAATGAACTAATGATAGAGTTTCTCAGCGGCTGCGAATTCCGTTACTGTCATAACAGTCAAAGATAATCCGGTAATCAATCGAATCGGGACCTACAATTTAGCGTGGAATCAGAACCACAGAGCATCCTGGCTAACTTCGCATTTCCAAAGCAAAGCTCTTCCAGCAGTGAAAGTAAGTTTTAAGGGTCGTAAAATATCCGACCATTATTCCAGTTGTGGACATCTCCATTTCCTTCAAGTGCCTAAAACAACTGAGCCTTCAGATCATTCAACCTTATAGAAAGAATCGACCGAAGGCGTTCAGTTATCGTCACATTTCTTTCTTTCTGCTTTGATCAGATATTAATTTTCTGCTCCGACTGCAAGTTAAGGTGGCTTAATGATACACACCCTAAATTTTAGGCCAGAACCAAGGTCTTCTAACTGCCAAACAGTTTCAAAATACGGATAGCAGTTCATGCGTGATGCGAATAAACGGACACATCTCCGTTATAGATTTATAACAGTACAGAAAATCAGAGTACTAATTAAAAGGGAAGCAAGATACCTATTTTGAATGATTATGTTAAGTTTGATTCGAAAATTCATACATTACAGAAACACCACAATAAATACTGACACATGAATTCAGGATTCCAAGGCAGTTCGCAACAAAATTTTCTCAGGTTAACAGCTTTGACTATATTAAAAGGTGAAAAGCCTTCAGAAAGAATGGAATTACTAAAAGTATTCTCGATAAACTCTGTGCTATTTGTTAGCTTAAGAAAATATCATTAATAAGATAAACCAGTACAAGAAATAGACAGAATTGTCATTAACTTCTTTTTTTAATAAAATAAATAAATAAATAAAAACCTTCAATCCACAGAAAAAGTAGTTGTAATTGAAAATAGATCAAAAGTGTTCATGGAATATACTGGACTACATCCTTTGGAGTGGATATTTGACGTCTAGTTCGTTCAGTCGAGTCCTTGTAAAGTGTTGCAGAGCGAAAAGCCTTTCTGAAGTATCACTTGATAATATTCCGTGGCAAAGAGGTCATCGAACCCAGAGCCCCTAAACACGCCTCCTCGCGACGTTCCGCTCTTCGTCCGAAGAATAGGAACGCCCGTTCGCCACCCATCCCACCATCTACTCGTCTGTAATTACGTCTGGCATCACTTATTGATGGCGGACAATGAATACTTGACGAGCTCGTGACGATGAAACGCTCCCTTCCCGCCAACCGCCAACAAATCAAGTATTCACGACACTTAAAGAAGCCAATTGCGAGGCTACTTAGCGTCTCGTTCGAAGTCATTTGGCCAATTCAATGAGCACGTCGATTTTACAAATTTTAGGAACTTTTTTTTAAAATAAATGGGGTATAATAATAGAAAATTTTCGGAAAAACGCCACCTTGTTTAAAGACAGATTTTTTCTCTACTTATGGGAAATGTGAAAGCAATGATAAAAATAAAAGTCTTACATTTTTATTATTATTATTATTGTACTAGCTTTACGCCTCGTCGATATCGGTGTCGGTACAGGCTAAAGAGAAAAACTAGCTGCCCATCTGTACACCCCCTCAAATCCTTATTTTTGAATACCAAGATGTGGGTTCCATACTACACCGCCATATTCAAGCAATCATTTGACCAAAGTTTTGTAACCCACTCACTTCTCTGGGGGGCGTCCGTTAATTACGTGTGGTGTATTTCCGGAATTCTCGAACCCCCCTCCCCCGTGGTGAGGGCGGTTATAACGCCCCTGAAACCGGTATCGACTTTGGGGGGGAGGGGGGGTTATAACTCTACTGTTCTCCAAGAAATTAAAAATATGACGTGAGATTTCCTTTGACCCCCTCCCCCCTTGGTGAGATTTGGTGAGATTTCGCCGGACCTCCCATCCCATTTCATCTTACGTAATTTATGGACGCCCCCTGTGGTACATCGTAAAATCACTCTCTCTAATAAAATGGAGTATTTTGAAACTTTTTCTTACCACCTGATCAATGGTTCCTGCTCAGTTCAGTTTACTAGCAAATGTTATACCAAGGTATTTATGTTTCAAGGCTTCAGCAAGCAATTCCTAATCCACCCTATAATCACAATCAACCTTTAGTTGACTTTTTTTCAACTAATAAGCTGACTTTTCTTTGCATTTATCTTCATCCCATGTTGACCCACCCAGCTATATAAGCTGCAGCTATTCACAGTATGCACCCGTTTTGATCCTATTATATCACATTATGTCATCTGTAAACCGCCACTTCCACAGCCGGGATCCCGCTGCCAACCCAAAGGTTCTCCTCAACCAGAATTGATATCACGAGAGTTTCATACCCCTTTGCCTCTGTCGGCTGGTAACAACCGGCCACTTCCATCAGCTGACCAAAAGTTATCAGACCAGTTGCAACCATATCAAGGAGGGACTTGCCGGTTGCCAACAACAGTGGCCAGCCTGTTACAGCATGGGACATGCTGTCAACCAGCTGTAGGCCATTTTAATAACTAGTCGCGGCTCAGGGGGCATATATGTCTCTGGCATGCAACAAACAGTTGGGCGCACTTGGACATGCCTGCCTTCAGCTATAAACAGCTGACTGCTTCAGGATCGAGGATGCGGGCTTCAGCATTGGACAAGATATTGAGTGCAAAGAGGTTAAAATTGTGACCAAGAGCTTACGTCAAAAGAATTTAATCTAATTAACGTAATTAACTTGCTGTTCTAATTTACATTAAACGGTGGTACGGCGTGTTTTGGATGGTTTGACCCTTGACACCATCTTTCACACTCGCAAGCCGTCAGTTCGTTAAGTTTTTATAATTACTACAGTTGCAGAAACATGCCCTCAAATTAAGCGGAAGGTGTTACTACTAAATCATCAAACAAAATACACAGTTCTAATCAAACATGTTAGATTTAATACTTCTCTTAGTCAATCACCACATTACACGTTTGCTTTTACAATAATTAGGTACATGATTATAGCTTGCGCATTCTAACAATACCAACGAACGACACATAATTTGATATACAGAAAACTAACCGATCGCTCACGATTACTCGCGATTATAGGCGATGATGGTCACTCAAAGACGATTATGCCCTCTACACAATTTCCCCGTTCGTTGTGTGGTATTAATAATTAACTTTAATTGTCGAGATGGGTCATTTTGTATAAGAGGTTCCTCATTAATCCCGGCATCGGTAAACATACGTGACTTTTCCCTTGGAGCGATTAATGAAATGAGACAGCTGACTTCTCACGAAAAACAATCTTGATGCATTACATTTCATACTTACACTCGAAGACGTAATACCCTGTCATGGACGGTAAATAACGGCTCACTCCGTCACAAACACATTTTTTCCTGCAGTTCATCTCTTCAAAATCATCATCATCATCATCGTCATCAAGGGTTTTCTGGTGTTCAGCAGGTCCATGCACAGTGACAGCCTTCCAAGCCTCTCTTTGTCCGCCCTTCTCTTAGTCTCTACATATTTCCAATTTATCATTATGTCATCAATCATTTTCTTCCTTCGCCGACATCTTCTTTTCCCTCCGTTTACTATCAGGGGCGTAGCTATCGGAGGGATAGGCGGTGTCGTGTACCGGGGCCCCCAAACGCAGTTCAGGCGGACCCCCTAAAGTTCAGGGAGCCCTTGTTAACCTGGCTATGCCACTGTTTACAATCCCCTCCAGAGCAGCTTTAAGCAGGCTTAAAAAAACATAGTTAATTAAGTTATTAGCCCAATGAACGAGATATTGTTATGAATCTGTTACAAACAATAGTCCAAAGCATTTATTTTATTGCGTAAGACTGTGTCAACCAACAAAATTTCACAACTCGTTAACTTCTGCGAATTAAATGTAACTACTGGCGTATATTAATTAAAATGTACAAATTCCGTCCTGCTCACGGTCCCAATAGTCACCACACTCAGTTCTCACTCTTCTGCCGTATCACTAAGTCTGACCCTCCTTCTAAGTGTACAGCCAACACAACCTTAATAACCGAAGATACTATTAGTAGCCAAAGCTAAAATCCTACACTGCCTAAAAGGTATCAATTCTACTGCACTGTGGATCCTTCTGATACAATCCTAAATGATTGCAACATATATGTAAAAAAAAACAAATGATTGGTGGGATGTGAGGTTCTCGCAACTTAAACAGGATTAATTACGATTACGATACTGGTAGTAGAGATAAAACAGCTTGTGAAATCATTCGTGACCTGTTTTCATAACATCTTGAGAAACTGTTTATTGAATCAACGCGGTGTCATAGCGTAACGAAATCATTTTAGATCTAATGGTTACAAATAGATCCGAATTATTCACGGACATTTCAATGACCACAGAAATAAGTGATCACAAGGCGGTAATTGCAACCGTAAAATCAATAACAGAACGAAAAAATAAAGACTGCATACAGATAAGATAAGGCCTCAAACAAATATTTTAGAACGTACCTAAAGCATAATTAAGATACCTCCGAACTAATATGAAGCATTGTTGAAGACATGTGGCAACGATTTATTCGTATAGTCCTGGAAGGTATAGCATACATATCTATATCTATACTATTATATTTATATATATCTTATATATAAGATATATATGTATATCTGTAAGCAAGCTGCGTTTGACTCTTTACTGTAACGGGTATCGCGCAATAACTACCGCAGCAATTTGGATGTGTTTTTCACGTTTTTTGAGCTAATGGTGCCAGTCAAAATCTGGGAAAATAGCTAATGATTTTTATGTACTCGTAATATATTAAATCTTCAATAAGAAGAATAGAATTTTGATATTTACTGTAAGTAATTTATTGCTTAATATGTGTATTAAATGGTTTTATTGCCGCTGCAATTTGATTATGAAATCCAGGCCGCATTTCAATCTAACCACAACCGCTAACTTTACATTGCAATACAGTGGATTTATTATTGCGAGTTCATAATGGTGTATTAAGAAATTGATTGATATAAGTTATGCTCCTAAAATATACAATGTTATCATTACCCAAACTGGGCGATCCTACGATATTCAAGCTACTGAAATTTGATAAATTTTATGATCGATTCGTATATATATCGACGAGACAAATCTGATTTTTTCGAAAGTAAAGAATACCATTTTTTGATACTTCTATTAGTTCTCGAGACATCTTATCTCAAAATTAAGGTGATTAGGTTGACGTGTTGCTTGGACCAGAAAACAAATTCGCACAATAGATGTTTTGTAATCTTACGAGCTGTGGCCGTAGGGTTGAAATACGCCCCGGAACAGAAGAAAAACGTCACCAAAATAACAAGGAATTGTACCTATAAATGAGTTTTAACTTTCGATATCTCGATAATTAAGCGAGATATCAGAAAAGTTTATGCTTTGCTTTCGATTTGTCCCATTGACATATTTAGGATTCAACCATTACATTTATCAAATTTCGGTAGCTCAGATATCGTAGTACTGTCCAAAAAAGTAGTTAGTGAAACATTTAATGTTTTTAGGTGTATCTGAAATGTTTTATTTGTAAGGGCCATAGGTTGAAATATAGCCTTACCCATAATGTTCTTGCAAAAACATATGGCATGAGAAATTCTATTATTGTTAATTAATAAGTTGTTTTAATGAATGCCATGTTAATGATGACGTGTATCGCGAAGTAAGCTACCCCCAAAAACAAAACAGCTATGTGCTTGTCCAGTCTGTATTTCCAGATGACTTTGGCGAAATTTGTTTATGGTCCAGGCTACATTTCAATCTAACTACTTCAGTTTTTAGATACGGCAAAGGAAAAAGGCTTGAAATGTGGGTTGTTGTATAGACGTTATTAAGAAAAAAATACATGTTATTAATCACAGCGTATGATTGTATTCATATGGAATTACGAAATCTCATACAACCTAAATTCTGGTTGAAAATAATGGTCCAGGCTGTATTCCAATGGAATTACTGCTTGCAAATAATATGTCTTGCAACTGACTACAGGAGAATTACAATGATATTATTTATGTTGTTGTAGCGGAATCGCGATCCCCAATAGACCCGGCATTTCTGAGGGGGGAGGGGGGCTACCTACTACTGGTACTAACCATTTGAAATTTGGATTAACTGATTCGTTATAATGTTCTATTCACGTTTTGCACTCTCCTTTTTCGGCAAAGTTACCACAATTTAAATTAAAAATGCCAAAATATGAGAGCGACGCCCAGCTATTAGATGCCGCTGGCGCTGCAAAATTAATAAAATGTCTTGAAATGATGGTTAAATCGCAGAAGGAATTTCCCGTAAACTTTTTCCTCGTGGTCCAGGCCGAATTTTAACCTATCCAAGACCTCTATAACAAAACGAGACTGTTTAGGTACCGATAATTAGTGTCAATTTTACAGTGCTGGCAATATTTCGCGGTTGCGCACTCATATTTCGGCATTTTTAATTTAATATGTGTCGATTTTTCCGAAAAAGGAGAGTGCAAAACGTGAAGAGGACATTTTGTGGAAGAAGTTGTTCCGAATTTCAAAAGGTTAATACCAGTTTCGGAAAGAGGCAGACCACACGAATTTCTACACACGTTAAGTTCCGCGCCTGCGAAGCAGCGGGTAAATGTTAGTACCGAATAAAAGATTACTCCAAAAGCAAGGGTACAGTGAGGCTCAAGAGTGACAGGGTACAATAGGGACGTAGAAAACTTAGTTAAGTTAAGAGTACGTGTTAAAAATCCAATTCGCTTTCTAAAAGCCTCACAAAGAAATTGTAGTCCTGTATAAGAAAGATCAGTGACAATAATATTCCAATATTAATACACAACGGGGCTCAGGTTAACAAAAGTCGATAAAAGGCTAATGTACTTAACACTGAGTCCAAAATTTCATTCACTGATGGAATAATGGATAATATACCAAATGTATAATATACAAGATTAGTTAAATCATTATGATATGTAGCAGGCTGTGAGACGTTAAAAGGTGTATAATATATAAGTCTCTCTCTCCCAATTGTCTACAATATATGACTTATGTTTTAGTTTCCCTTTTCCTTAGCTTCATTTTCTGACAATATTTAAAATTCCACTATATTTGGGAGTTCATAAAATTTAGTAAGCTTAGCATGAATAATAATACCGGTATTTTATTTATAGTTCAATATTTGGATATGAACATTTTTGTTAGCTGAGACAGCAAAATAACATATAGGTAATAAGATTTACTAATATATCCATTAACTGACACTGACAGGCTTTAAATCTACCATTTTATGATTATTTTTACATTCATAATAAGGTAAAGATAATTTTACAAAATATTTTGGTATCCAATCAAGATATTCTTTAAGTTGAAAACTTAGGTAAAATGACATTCTAGCTAGAAAATATTTGTCTGGTAGTAAAATTATTACAAATTATTTCATAATAATTGAAGAGTAAGGAATTAAATAATAATAATCCTTGCCTGTTTAACAAAAATGTATTTTTTATTGTAATTTATAGTCTGGACTCCTCACTGAGAGTGAAAGATATGTGCAAGAGCACCCAACCCTAGACTTTAAATGGAATTTTGTTTTATGAAGCATTTGTAGCAAGCTATAGTTGGAATGAATATGATTTTGTATATTTGTCTTGCAATTTACTGTAAATCGGTGAAAATTGATTTTATTTTAAGAAAAGAAATTATGTAAATACTTTTTAATATGATTAATGACAGAACTATGCAAGAGAATTAATTAAATGTTTGTAATTGCAAGTATTAAGGTGAGCTACGATGTTTAAAGGATGATTTACTACCGTTTAAAATGATTTATGTGGATAATATTGTGTTTAAGTATCTTTAATTTTCATTTCTGAGCATTTCGTAATGATTGTAAATTATTATGTATTCATTCTGATTGTTTTTTAATTGTTTAAGTATTGTTAAAGTTCGATAAATATCCGTCGGAAGCCTTTGTAATGTTCTAGAACTTTCGACGAAACTTATATATAGCGAGCGGCAGAGACTCAGAGACAATTCTTCGACACAGTATGTAGACCATGGAGGAAGGAAATATATGGAGACGACGCAAGAGATCTTCACCACGCATTGAAGTGAAGCAGGGCGGTGGAGGAGTGGGGGGGGGGGGGTGCATGGCCGGAGGGGAGGGGGCATGGCCGCTTCCATACAGACACGGGGAATATGTACAAAAACCTCAAGAGGACTCTAGGATAAAGGTGACGCCGCAATCTGGTGATGGATTATTATGTAACTCGATATGACAAATAAAAAAATGAAGAATAAAATTTTTTGATATCCTGCTTAGTTTTCGAGATATTCTGTCCCAAATGTGAAATGGTTTTGGTTGAAATTCAGAAGAAAAAATTGGTCAAAGTCAAATTTGATGATGGATTCTTATTTAAAAAGACGAGACAAATGAAAAATAAAGAATAAAAATTTTCGATATCTCACCTAGTTCTAGAGATATACTGTATCAAAAGTGAGGTGTCTTGAGTTGAAATGGAGAAGAAAAATTTCGCAAAAGTCAAATTTAATGATCGATTCTTATGTAACACGACGAGACAAATCTAAAATAAAGAATAAAATTTTTCGATATCTTGCTTAGTTTTCGGGATATACTGGGAACATCGCAATTGTTTGGAAGCGCAATATCGCCGCTGCCGCCACTGCGCATGAGCGAGCCTGCTTCACCAATTTAACGTCACTTCTCCTCCATATATTTCCTTCCTCCATAATGTAGACAGTGTTTACGTGTACTCTGAGAGTGAAAGGCAATATTTTATTTGGAAGAAGTGTTACATGTAATCGCTGGAGTGTATGAATACATGTGACTAGTATCTTTGCAGTTGTATACGTCTTCGAGAAATAAAAACTGTTGAAATTTTAAACTGGATCGTGGACTAATCTATACTAATATTATAAAGCTGAAGAGTTTGTTTGTTTGTTTGTTTGAACGCGCTAATCTCAGGAACTACTGGTTCGAATTGAAAAATTCTTTTTGTGTTGAATAGACCATTTATCGAAGAAGGCTTTAAGCTATATAACATCACGCTGCTACTAATAGGAGCGAAGAAACAATGGAAAATGTGGAAAAAACGGGGAAAATTATTCATCTTTGAGGTCTTCTGTTGCGTGCGCTGCGAAAACGGTTCAAGATACCAAAAAATATGTATGAAAGGATTATTCCTCTTGCAATGATCTAAAAAAATGTCCACGACAGTATATGTCTATCTTTTAAGATTAACTCACTAGAACCGTTTTTATGGTAATCAAATTTGGTCGAAATTAATGCATTATTACCAATTATTTGTTAGAGTTGTATCAACATAATAATATTAATCTTTATCCAAATAAATGTGTTGTTGATTAAGAGTATTTAATTGTGAACAAAATTGTCTTTGGCATCACTTAATTTCAATGAACATCTTAGAAGATATTACGCGCGGTCGGCTCCCTTCTGAACGGTTGTATGCAGCGTTATTTGTTTTTGCGATATAATATTGTCGTGTAATAATACTTTTTAAATACTATTTCATTTTGTTTTAAGGATAATATTTTGGTTCTAATAATTTCACAATTATTCACACTTTTATGTGTTGTTGATTAAGAGTATTTAATTGTGAACAAAATTGTCTTTGGCATCACTTAATTTCAATGAACAACTTAGAAAATATTACGCGCGGTCGGCTTCCTTCTGAACGGTTGTATGCAGCGTTATTTGTTTTTGCGATATAATATTGTCGTATAATAATACTTTTTAAACACTATTTCATTTTGTTTTAAGGATAATATTTTGGTTCTAATAATTTCACAATTATTAACACTTTTTTTTAGTTTTGATGTAAATAATTAATTATAAGTAGGTGTCATGGTTTTCTTTATAGTATTGTTTGTTTTAAGGATAGTATTTTGTTTCTAATAATTTAACAATAATTAACACTTTTTTTGTTTTGTTGTAGATAATACCTGGAAATAGGTGTCATCTACATAATTATTGTTATTAGGTTAGGTTTTACTTTAAGCATACAGTTAGTTTACCTTATTTTCATTTTATGGACGTAATTACCAAATACAGGTAAAAATAATTAGGTTCCTAATTATTAACCTTACGTTTGTTTTTTATTGATTATGAATTACAGTTTAGTTAAGTTTTCATTTCCTACGTTCTTTCTTCGTCACTATAATGCCTAGAAAAAGATCTCAGATTTCTCGGCAGACTGCTACTGCAAAGCGGCTGCGAGTTTTGCGCAGCAATGAAACAGAGGATGAAAATATGCATAGGTTGGCTACTCAACGAGCAATCAGTGAACAAAACCGTGCTAATGAATCGATCGTTGAACGTTCGCAGCGTCTAGCCTCACAAAATTTCCGAACTTCGGCGAACCGACAACGGGAATCAAGCGCTGAACGTTCTGAACGTTTATCCTTACAAAATTCCCGAACTTTGATAAACCGAGAACGGGAATCAAGCGCTGAACGTTCTCAACGTTTATCCTTACAAAATTCCCGAACTTTGATAACCGAGAACGGGAATCAAGCGCTGAACGTTCTCAACGTTTAGCCTCACAGAGTTCTCGTACTTTGATGAACCGAGAACGGGAATCAAGCGCTGAACGTTCTCAACGTTTAGCCTCACAGAGTTCTCGAACTTTGATGAACCGAGAACGGGAATCAAGCGCTGAACGTTCTCAACGTTTAGCCCCACAGAGATCTCGAACTTTGGTGAACCGACTACGGGAATCAAGCGCTGAACGTTCTCAACGTTTAGCCTCACAGAATTCCCGAACTTTGGCTAACCGCGATCGGGAATCAAGCACTGAACGATCCCATCGATTAGCACAGCAAAATGCACGATCAGCAAGAAATAGAACTCGCAGGCAACTTAATTTATTAAATGCTGCGTTTGCTTATGATTGTACCCTTGACTATACTGAGCTAAATGATATTGATATTGGCAGAATGAATAAAATATGCAACTTATGCCAAGCAAAAAAATGGGCGACTGAAGCTCCTGGACTGTGTTGTAGTGGTGGCAAAGTAAATATACCTACAATTCCGGAACCAACTACAGTTTTAAAAGAACTGATATCAGGCTCACATCCATCATCAAAGCATTTCTTAAATCACTCAAGACAATATAATACACTATTTCAGATGACTTCATTTGGTGCCAAAGAAATTCGTGAGGGAAACTTTATGCCTACTTTTAAAGTCCAAGGGCAAGTTTATCACTTGATCGGTAACTTACTTCCAGCTGAAGGGGCACAACCCGAATTTTTGCAAATATATTTTGTTTCCCATGCAGATCAGGTATCCTTGCGCTCAAATTTAAATCCAAGCTTGCAAACCGATCTTATCGACGTTCTCCACACATATCTTCAAGATCATAATACGTATATTCAAAGTTTTAAATACAATCTGGAAAATAGACCACCGAATGACTTAAAACTTATTATTCATGCTGATGTGAAACCTCCTAACGAGCATCGAGGTCGGTATAATGTGCCAATAGTAGATGAAGTAGCTGTTCTTTTGATAGATGAAGACAAAGGTCCCAGAGATACTGTGTTGACTGCGCGAGATGGTGGACTTCAACGAGTTTCTGAAATTCATAGATCTTATGATCCACTTCAGTATCCTTTACTGTTTCCCTTTGGTAATGACGGATATTGTATAAATATTCCACAGCAGAATACTGCTGCTAGATCTAAAACTGTATCATGTATGCAGTTCTATGCATTTAGACTCATGGTGAGAATAAATGACTTTAACAGCATACATTATTTCAAAGGATTATTCTACCAATATTGTGTTGATATGGCGGCAAAAATGATTTCTGAGAGGCTTGACTTCATCAAAAGAAATCAAAAAAAAATTGAGAGCAGAAGAGTACATTCATTTAAGAGATGCCGTGGTTAATGATGCCAATATAAACGCTTCTAATATTGGCCAGCATGTTATATCGCCGTCGTCATTTACAGGATTCCCCAGATACATTAACGAAAAAAGTCAAGATGCCATGACATATGTCAGGAAATTTGGAAGACCAGATCTCTTCATTACATTTACGTGTAACTCCGAATGGCCGGAAATAAAAATTGAGTTATTACCCGATCAACATTCTTACGACAGACATGACTTGGTTTCTAGAGTGTTTCATTTAAAACTCAAAAAAATGATAGACCTACTAACGAAGAAAAATATTTTTGGACCATCGAAAGCCTTTGTTTACAGCGTAGAATGGCAAAAAAGAGGCTTACCTCACGCCCACATTTTATTGTGGCTGGCTAACAAAGTACAACCAGATTCTATAGATGCAATAATATCGGCTGAAATACCTGACAAACAACAAGATCCAATTCTTCATAATATTGTCATAAAAAATATGATACATGGTCCTTGCGGATTTCATAATCCTGAGTCACCATGTATGAAAGAAAACATTTGTTCTAAAAAGTACCCTAGGAATTTTATTTCTGAAACACAAACCGGGGATGACGGTTACCCAACCTACAGGCGCAGGTCTCCAGATAATGGTGGAAACACAGCAATAATTCGTGTCAAAGGTACAGAAATGAGCGTGGATAATAGGTGGGTTGTTCCCTATAATCCAGTGCTATCACGAATTTTCAATGCACACATTAACGTAGAGTTTTGTGAATCGGTCAAAGCTATTAAGTACATCTGTAAGTATATTCATAAAGGTTCTGATCAAGCCACATTTTCGTTACAAAGTAATAACGATGAAGTAGAAAAATATCTAAATGGTCGCTATATAAGTTCCTCGGAAGCGCTCTGGAGAATTTTCCAATTTCCTATTCACGAACGTTTTCCGGCAGTAGTTCATTTAGCAGTTTATTTGGAAAATGGACAAAGAATTTATTTTCATAATAATGCAAACCTTCAAGATCGCGTTAATAATCCTTCATCAACGACACTTACAGCGTTCTTTGATCTTTGCAAAAGTGACGATTTTACAAAAACCCTTTTATATCACGAAGTACCCCAGTATTACGTATGGCAAAGCAATTTATTTTGTAGAAGAAGACGTGGGCAAGATGTTGAAGGATATCCCGGTGTAAAAAAAGACACAACTTTAGGCCGTGTCTACAACATTCATCCAACTCAAACTGAATGTTTTTATTTAAGAATGTTACTGCAACAAGTTCGCTGTCCAATGTCATTTGAACATCTAAGGACCGTGAATGGTGTTATTTGCCAAACTTATCAACGCGCTTGCAAGGAGTTAGGTTTACTGGAGGGAGATGAACATTGGCAAAATACAATGTCAGATGCTGTCATGTCCGAGCCAGCCACAAAATTAAGAGAATTATTTACCATCATCCTTATATTTTGCCAACCATCTGACCCCTTAGAGTTATGGAATAAATTTCGTAATGCTTTATGTGAAGATATATTAAACAGAATGCGTAATGAGAATCAAGATATGACATTAACATACAATGATAATATATACAATGATGGACTAATCATAATTGAAGCTAAAATTCATGAGATTTGCGATAAATCACTAACCGATTTTGGGCTTCCTGTATCAAAAAGGATTAATTCACTTAATCATCTGGATCCGTTAGAAGTAGCGTTGCGAAAACCGTATGATCTAATGAATTAAATGAGTATATTACTCAAAATGAACCAAAATTAGTTAATGACCAGGTGAACGCGTATAATTGTGTTATGCGAAGTGTTCGTTTTAATGAAGTTTTTTTTTTTTTTTTTTTTTTTGGATGCTCCCGGTGGAACCGGCAAGACCTTTATTACTAATCTTAAGCTGTGTATCCTCTACGCGCGGCAAACCCTCGAACAGTGGGTCGCGCGGCGATACCTGGCTTTTTCCAGGAACATTGGCGCGGTCGAACATGCCGCGCTGCGAGCCATTCTCTGTCGGTCTTTTGGCGCGCGGCAAAGGCCCCCCACTGATTAGCTCGCGAGCAGTTGGGACGGCAGTGTCTTTCTTTGATTTGGCTCGCGCGGCACAGCGACAGTTTACTGCCATGAACAACGAAAAGTGTCGGTATCTAATACAGCTGTATGGTGCGAAAGAATTTTTGTGGAATAGTAAATGTGCAGATTACCACAACAAATCGCTGAGGGACGATGCATGGAAGGAGATAAGTTCAGCAATGGGCTTACCCGTTTCCGACTTAAAGAAGAAGAGATGGCATCATACAGAAGAGAAAGATCCAGAATAACTAGAAGTCTTATTACTGGTTCTGGTAAGTATTTATTGTTTAACACGTTTCAATAGAAAATACATTTCCAATTGCAGTTTCAATCTTTAAAAAAAAATTGGCATTAACGGTAACTTTTTGCATTAGCGGGTACATTATTTGCTACAGGATTAATTCGTAGAGTAAATGAAGACATTAATTTTCCATTTATCTGTTTATTAAGTTCACGAAGAGTATAAGATTTTTCAGTGCCTTGTTGTTAACCCAAAAAATGTAGATGAAGAGATAACGGTTTCAACCTTTATCCTTATCCTCATTTAGTTTCTTATTATCTGTGAACTATAACGAGCAGGAAGAGAATTGCTACCAATATAATAGTCTGTTCCAGTACAAGCCCACCAGTGTCACGTTTTCTAGTTTTCATATTCATATTTAAAACTTACATTCCCCTTTACAGCTTTAGCAGACACTCCTTGTTCATTTAGTTTATGTAAATGAGAGTTCCATAAGTTTCATTGCTAGAAAACAAATTACCACTGCCAACAACATTTTCTTAAATTTCATTTTAACTACTAGACTTATTACAATAGTGTGGAGATGTAATTTGGACAGTAAAGAGAAACATATAAAATTTTTATGTTCCTATCTTGAGTAATTTTCGAGAAAATGTTCCTTAAATTTCAAAAATCTAATTTATAGCAAAGGGCTTTCAACTAGACTTGCGCATAATAGTTCGCTAAGGGGAGCGCTCAGTTTAGTTCGCAGCTCCCTCGCGAACTAGTTCGCTCTTTTAGTTCGTTAGTTCGCGTCTCGAATTCAGAGAAACAGATCGTTCGTTCGCCTTGCTACCGCTACTGCACGCGTTATTTTGTTTGTTATGTCAGTTTTATTAGGACATAATCATTTTTTGTCGTTTCTAAATGGAATTTAATATGACCTTCTTAACAAAAGTTATTGCATAATAATAGCCCTTTCAAATTACATTAGCATGAACAGTTGGCACCGATAAACCAAAGTGCTCATTGTCCTTTACACAAATGGGCAAATTGAATAATTGTGCTGTTTTTACTATTTACTTTACATGTATTCGTAGAATATTAATTTTTTTAATGGATTTGTTTATTAGTTCATGGAAGAAACATTACTTATAAAAGGCGCTAATGATCCTGCCGTCGACGCGCCCTTAAACCCCAACAACAACAACAACAACAACAATACAACATTACTTATAAAATATTATAAACGCATTTATTTTGATGAATTAAAATACCCGTTTATAAGTAATCGGCTTTTTTATATAAATAAAGTTTTGGAAATCATGGACAAAATATAATTCTACTATTGGCTACAACTTAAGTACTATATGACAGAAATAGTATTACCTATATTATTAAAAAAAATAACATCAATACTTCCAATGTGATAGCTAATAATTAGACATACAAAAATAACAGTGACCCTTGAATGAGAAAGTGGTAGCAATAACGAAAGTGCGTAAATTTCAAGTGAATTGGGAATCATTGAGCTATTATTTTATTAGTGAAGGGGAGAATAATCCAACACAAATCCACAATTTTTTGGCGACGGATGAAACTGATGAAGACACAAAAGTTAAAATCTTTTTGAATTTCGCAAGTCATTTCTTTCATCACTTTCACAAAGCTGTTAACCAACAGACTGAGATAAGTATTATATTATGTCAGCTTTAAAATCAGCGCTAGAAAAATGTAAAAGATACTGTTTCTTTGGTTAAGAAAACAAGAAAAAGCCTTTAGAAACCAAATTCTCCACAGAAAGTGATAATATAAAAAAATAATGCTCTAGTATTCGTTGATAAATGTCTGGAGTATCTTAGTAAATAGTTAGATTTTAATGAAAGCAATTGGCTATACAAAATCCAAAAATTAAATTCAAATCACAGCGTTTCATTTGATGACTGTGAGACTATATTAGAGGTTATAAATTTGCGAGAAAAAATGAATATCAAAGTAAACAAACTTTACTCTGAAATAACAATATTATACGAAATCCAGGTAAAAGTAAGAGAAGTATTTCATGAATAAAAAATGAGCTTTTTCTCGAAATTAATTTGACAACTGAAAGCGATAAAGCATAGGACAATTTTACTGTAGACAAAAAAGAATTAAAGATGAAAGAAGTGCAAAAAATATAGCTTAAAAAATGAAATAGTAAAAACATACCTTTTATCATTTTCTACTCTTTCGTAAAATATTATATTTTTGAAGGGTAGCATATTTTTATAGGTTATTCTTTTTAAAAAATTCCTACCATCAACCGAAAAAATATTGGAAATCCTAGCAGCGAATGGTGCTAGTTCGCGAACGGTAGTGCTCAATTTAGTTCGCGAACGATACCGCTCAGTTTAGTTCGTGAGCGGTAGCGCTGTGTTTAGTTCGCGAACGATACCGCTCAGTTAGTTCGTGAGCGGTAGCGCTGTGTTTAGTTCGCGAACTATACCCCTCATTTAGTTCGCGAGCGGTTAGCGCTGTGTTTAGTTCCCGAACTAGGTCGCTCCGCTCTGGAATTTCAGAAAGACAGCTCTTTCGCTCGCTTTGCTAGCGCTACTTCACGCGCTCTCTTCTTTGTTATAATAGTTGTCTTTTAAGTGTTAATGGGATTAAAGTGTGTTTTGTTTTCACATTCCATGTTAAATTTCCGTTTTTACTTCTGCAATAATTATTAATGTTTAACTGTTACATTTTTTTATTTTCTTTTTACATCTGTCTCTTCAGTGAAATGTGTCCACAGCAAACTGTGTTACCTTTTAGATAATAAACTGAAACAAAAGTTGCTCTTCGGAAAGGATCGAACGAACTAACGAACTAAGGAGCGAGAGATCTGGGAACTAGTTCGCGTATTTCGCTCGTGGGAGCGCTCTTCCGAACTAGTTCGTTCGCGAACTACACAAGACTACTTTCAACGTATGACAACTACATACACACACTATAGGATGTCGGGTAAAAAAAAAACAATAATTCTACTTCTAGGACTTTTATAACGCAAAATGAAGGTTTCTCTTGTAGAGGAAAGTTTAAAATAATTTTTGGAACAAAAAACCAAATTTCGATTATTTTTATTTTACCACCTTCGGTTCCGCTTAATAATTAACGTTATAAGTAGTAGTAGGTATATGAGTCTCCAGTTGCTAGAAATCTTAAAGTTATTACTAGTCTCTCGGTAACTGAAATCGCGTGTCGAAACTTAGTGTTCACTTTATTCACACTCGTCCATGGTCGCGAAAACTGACTGTGCCTGCATTGCTTGCCGCGCAACTCTGGCGGGGCCGCGCTTGTCAACAGAAACACACGAACATTGGCTCGCGCGGCGATTCCTGGAAAAAGCCAGGTATCGCCGCGCGACCCAGTGTTCGAGGGTTTGCCGCGCGTAGTGGATACACAGCTTTATATTAGCAAAAGTAAGGTCTCAGGGAAAGCTAGCTTTGGCAGTAGCGTCGTCAGGTATCGCTGCAACTTTATTAGCAGGTGGACGCACAGCTCATTCCACTTTTAAACTGCCCCTAACTATTTCTTTACAGAAAGATAGCGTGTGCTCTATACTTAAAAATGGTCCTTTGGGAAAAGTTTTCCAAGATGTCAGTTTAATAATCTGGGACGAATGTACCATGATCCATAGAGCTCATGTGGAGGCTCTAGATAGGACTCTTAGAGATATTAGAAGCTGTGATAAAATCATGGGTGGGATTACTGTTATGTTTGCTGGGGACTTTCGACAAACTTTACCAGTAATAGTAAGGGGAACTAGAGCAGACATTGTAAAGTCTTGCCTTAAAAGTTCCCCATTATGGAAGTTTGTTAACATTTTAAAATTAACTACAAATATGAGAGCACATTTGGGGGGAGGTAGTATAACTTTTCCTTCAAAGTACTTTTAATAGGAGACGGGAAAGTAACTCATTTTGAAAATAAAATTGAAATTGATCGCGGTTTAGGAGAAAGAGTAAGTAACATTGAGGACTTAATATCGAAAGTTTACCCTGAAAAGGGCAATATTGGCGGCGAGAAACAGTAGCGTGGACGAAATTAACGACCTAATTTTAAGTAAACTTCCAGGAGACATAGTTACCTACACATCTATTGATAACGTAATGGATCAAGAAGATGCGGTACATTACCCACAAGAGTTTCTTAATTCTTTGAACCCAAGTGGCCTTCCCCCATAAGTTAAAAATAGGTGCCCCAATAATTTTACTTAGAAATCTCAAACCACCAAATTTATGTAACGGAACCCGACTTCAAATTAAATTTCTACGCAATAACGTGATCGTTGCAATAGTTTTGACTGGTCCAGCAGTTGGTCAAACAGTGCTTATACCTCGCATCCCAATGATTCCAAATGATTTACCTTTTAATTTTAAAAGAATTTAATTTCCCGTTAAGCTATCTTTCGCCGTTACAATTAATAAATCAAAGGGGCAAACATTTAAACACGTAGGAATCGATTTACGTCAAGACTGCTTTTCACACGGCCAACTATATGTCGCGTTGTCAAGATCGGGTTGCGGAGAAAACCAATATGTTCTTCTGCCACAAGAAAATAAAACTAAAAATATAATTTACGCAGAAGTACTTTAAAATAATTATGTTCTTTTAAAAACTTAAAAACTAAATTCGAAAAAAAATTGTCTAAAATAATAACAGAAATAGACGTGGACAAAGTCGTGGATAACTGCTATAATTTATAAAGCTGAGGAGATTGTTTGCAAAAATAAATATGATGCCCAAAATAACTATTCCACGCGGACGAAATCGCGGGCACAGCTAGTCATTTCATATAATAATTAAACCGCGAGAGACGTAATAGAGGCAGCATTTAGACTACACAAAGGTAAACACTCTTTATTCTTTCAATTCAGGGCTGGAATAAATCATCTCATGAGAGACCTACCATTTTTCATCGGTTTACTGAATTTCATCTTTAAATACCTTAAGACCTTAAATAATTTTTTTTAGGATGATGATTTCATAGAAGGAAAGTTTTAAGTAAATTAGGGTTCATATGTTTGTAAGTCAAATAAAATTTGAAATAATATAACAAAAATATAAAAGTCCAGTTCATCTAATTATCCCTCAACATAAGCCATATTAATAAGCAAGTTGCACATTAACAGCTCTCACGATTTTTTATAACTTAAACCATTTTACTGTAATATTACCGACAAAAAGATTTTGAAACTTTTGAACAGCCAACCTTGGGATATTTTGCAATAGCCTGATCACTGTTTCTCAATTGTTTGTGTTCATAACATTTACTACTATCCAATACCAAAAGAAATGATATTGTGTCTATGAACAAAGCTAAAAGACCATGACTCTGATAAAAGTTAGAGAAAGCAAACCGATCACGAGGGACGCATTTAGGATCTGTAGGCCTCCACTCTATACCTGGGGTGCGAACCCTTTAAGATCTGTAGGCCCCTAGACTATAACAGTGGTGCAGTAGAATCAGAAAGTAGTAGGACTGAATTAACTTATTTTTTTTATTGAACTAGTCCTTAATAGTCCTCGAAATAGCACCCTTTGACCCAACGCGTATAACGAGATTCCCACTGGATCTCGCTTTTCGGGATCTCCTTCAGAGATGCTGTTACGGATCCTTGGACGTCTTCTACGAAGCTGTATCGGTTTCCCTTGAGGTCCCGCTTGAGCCGAGGAAAGAGGAAGATCTGGACTGTAGGGGGTTGAGGCAACATGGCAATCCTGTGCTTGGTCAGAAACTCCCTCACGAGCAGCGCGGTGTGGCACGACGCTTTGTCGCGGTGAAGATTCCAAGAATCGGCGATGTCTGGACGCGTTTGCGCAACCTGTCAAGCATGTCCACGTAAAAACTGGCATTCACAGACTATCCAAGGGGTACGAACTCCCAGTCAACCAAACCACGACGGTCAAAAAAGCAGATGAACATGGATTTGACCCTCGTTGAAGCTCGTTCTGGCTTTCTTCGGACGCGGGGAATTGTTGGTGTGCCACTCGGCGCTCTAGCGTTACGTCTCCGGGTCGTATTCAAAACACCAATTTTCGTCACCGGTAATCACAATATCAAGGAAATTTGGGTTTTCTCGGACACAGTTCAGAATTTCCATGAAATTTGCAAATGATTCGCATTTTGCTCTTCACTCAGGACTGTTGGCACAAACTTGGCGCACACCTTTCGCATGGTCAAATCCTCGTTTTTTTTTACGCTAATGTACGAAATATCTAACCCAGCAACAATCAGACGAATGTTTGTGCGCCGGTCGGAGTCCAGGATTACCTTCACTTTGGCCACATTGTCATCAATCCTTGAAGTTGACCGACGACCGGCGCGCTTGTCTTCTTCGACGAGCTCCCGCCCCTCCCAGAACACCTTATGCCACTCAAACACTGTTGAGCGGCTCATGGCAGCATCCCCGTAGAAGCCCTTCATCATAACGAGAGTCTATATCGCGGTTTTCCCGAGTTTGACGCAGAATTTGATAGCGTAGAGCTAATCGATATTTTTCTTCATCTTGGATCGCGACGACACTACTTAACAGAGGTTCACGGAAATCAACGTGTTTACTCTCCGCCTACTTGCCCGCAGGCGACTGGAAAAAATATCGGTCTTTTCGGAAGGCTCCCCACTACCACGCCCAGGTGGCTCGACCCCTCTCCAGCGCTCCATTCGCGCTACACAAATTCTGTCCAATTACTTTCTGATCCTACCCTGTATATATATAAAACCATATAGATTAACATTAATTATTTATTATTAAGTTAATAAACCTTGTAATGCAAAATATTGTACCATGTAATGACAGTAAAAATATACTTTATCAGATGATCGATAAATAAGGTGCTGCCTATTGTAGTTGTGTTGTTGCAACCAACCACACTCGACAAAAGCTCGCAGAATTACAAACTCAAAAGTTTTAATAACAATATAAAAGAGTAGACCTGCATATTAAAATAAAACAAACGATAAAATCATTATTATGATCACCAAAGCATGCAATAGAGAAAGATGAAAAACACAATCTGATTATTCACACAGACATATCGACAGAAGACAGCGACTAAACTGCAGCGCTCCACTGATCAGTTCCTTCCTCCGCCATACCTAGCGATCAAGACTTCTGAAAGCTGAAATTAAGTTATAAAAGAAATTTGACTTAAAACATCAAATTAAAAGAAAACTATTTAAAAAATAGACTTAATGTAATATTGAATTTTAAGTACACCTATTTCAATTATAAATGAATGTATTTTTATATATATACATATATACTTACTTTCAAACAAAACATTAAAACTTGGAACTCCCAACGCTACTCGCTGTTTACATCGTACACAAAATGAATTTATCCTGCCTAACATTCCGCACATGAAGGTTAGGGAATTTTAGTTCGCACTGCAAGTACACGACAGTGACTTCAATCTACATTCCCACGCCCTGACCACAGTATACTGCAATCTTATGTTACAAGGGTTACAAGTTCTATGCGTTGAGCCGCAAAGTGGTTACTTTTCGCTATAGGTGCCCTGTAATGTTATTTTACAGTACACTCGTACTTCAAAGGATTGAATTGCGGTTTTGATGAGCATTTCAGGACCAAGCTAAAAACGTTTCGGAAATAAGGTGGTGTTTTTTATGTGGTGCGGGTTCCTAAGCAAAGGTAGTGTATGCCTAAATGCGGCCCTAACGATTACTTACAGAAGTTGAAAGCAGGATTATTCTTATGTAAATTAAATGAACGAACATAAATGCACAATATTCTTGATGACTCCCTGAAATTTATAATTAACGCAAGATACCAAAAAAACAGGGTCAGATTTAGAAAAAAACAACTTCAATGTAATCTATATAAATAAAAATTAAATGTTGTACATTGATCAGTGCATTGCTTGAGAAACGGCTGGACCGATTCTGCTATTTTTTTTCAATGTTTATGGTAGTCCGAATAATGTTTTAGAGAAAGAAAAATTGGAGAAAGCTGCCTGGAAAATTCGCGAAAAACTAAAATGCTTTTTTCCATGGACCAGTTGGCCTATTTTTTTTTTTTTCTTTTTTTTTTTTTTTTTTTTTTTAAATACAGGGTCCGGCAATAAAACCTCCCACATTCCACGTAGCCGGCGTGCGGGTTGTAGTGAGGATACTGATGTGGAATGTGTTTTGTTTTAAAGAGGTGTACCTGCCATTTTCAGTGTGCGCCATGTCATGGCTTGGTGATCATCGTGCGTTGTTGTGGACGAATTTATTCGTAACAGTTGTTCTCAGATTTTCGGAGACGATTCGAACTTGGCCAACATGATCGTGTCCCGGATAGAAAAACTATTCAACTGTGGGTGTCAAACATTAGAAAGACAGGTTCAGCACTAAAAAAAAAAACCTACAGGCCGTCCTCGGACTGCAACAACGCCGGAAAATTTGGCGCGTGTGAGTGTGTCTATGCAACATTCACCAATCTTTGGGGACACTTAAAGCCTATAGTGTACAAACATCGTCCCACAACACTGCAAGCACTTAAAGAGGCCATTACCTAAGAATTGGCAGCCATTCCAAGAGAAATGACGCGAAAATGTATGGAGAACTTTCTGGATAGACTTTGTCAATGTGTCAACAATGGAGGGTAGATATAATTTTTAAAACCAAATAATTAAAAATGGCAAAGTATGTATTTTTCATAAATAAAAGTAATTATTCTCTATCATATTTAGTTTTTATGTGACAATACATTAAAATGAGGGAGGTTTTATTGCCGGACCCTGTATTTACAATAGTCCGAATAAGATTTTTAGAAAAAGAAAAATTGCCCAGAAAAATGGAAAATTCGGGAAAAAACATAGTACATTTTCCTATGGACTGTTTTGGAAATTTTAAAAAATGTTCGTAATAGCCCGAATAAGGCTTTAGAGAAAGAAAAATTGGAAAAGTTGTTGGGAAAATGCAAAATTCTGGAAAAACTGAAACTGGTTTTTCCTATGTGATTTTTGTATGAACTCACGATGGATATGCGTAATTATTTTTTATTTTTTTATTTGTTTGTTTCTTTTGTTTCCTATGCTCCCAGTATGAAAATAACTCAACTGAATGATTTCTATTGAAAAAAAAATCGAAGATCTGGAGAAAAATCTGGAAAAACGCATTCCAGGCTAAATTAAAATAAAATTACCTTTGTTTTTATTTCTGTGTTCTTTCGCGACCAAACCAAGAAATGAAGTTGTTTTATTTCTATTCCATTGATGTTGATCATATGGAATTAATGATATTGAGCAAGGTATTACCTCAATTAGGTATGACAGCACCCAGTCGTCCAATGCACGACGCATTTAATTAAGAGCTGAGATGCGAAAAACAATACGATGGCCAAGAATTGAGAGCATCAGTTCATCAGTTCGAACGAACGTTCCTCATTTGGCAACAAAAATATGCGTACGACATTCTCATGAAAGTTGTGAAAGATGGAACTAGAGGTTTTTTTTTTTTTGGCGCTTCCAGTGGAATTGGAAAAACCTTTTTGATCACATTGATTTTGGTAACGATTCGCTCGCTCGCAGAATGCAGGAATTGGAGCTACTTTGTTGGAAGGCCGTCAAACAACTCACTCAGCGGTCAAGTTGCCGTTTAATATGCAAATCAATGAAACTCCAACGTGCAAGCCTTGAAAGAATTGAGCGTTGACCAGTGTTTTGCAGCAATGCAAATTGATCGTTTGGGATGAATGTACGATGACACACAAAAAGTCTTTTCGGGGCATTAGACCGAACGATGTCAAAACTTAATTGGTGGTGCGATGATCGAAATGTAAACACTTTGAGTTTCAATGAGGTTTCAGTTTTATTGGATGAAAATGAATCATTTGTTTGACATGAAATTCTGAATTTTGGAGCAAAACCGCATGGATCCAAGTCGATCACATTTCAGGCACATCACACATTTCCTTCATTTCAGGGGTGTATTGGCAATAGAATTCATCTCAAATGTAAAATTTCCCATTGGCGTACTTATGAATGTACTCCTCCTCAAATTGAATATACAATCATTAATAAAAATCAATGATCACTAAGAAATATGTCTTTTTCACATTTTTACTTTGGTTATATATTTCCAAAAGCTATTCACAAATTCACAAAACGTTCACAAACGTCTGACGGTTCAACTAGTCTATATTAATAAAAATTAAATTCTGTATATATATATATATATAAATGTTTGTAATAGTATAAGATTTTTAGGGGAAGAAAACTTTGAAATATTGGCTAGAAAACTGAAAAATCCTGAAATACTGAAATTGATTTTTTTATGGATTTTTGTATGAATTCAAGACCGTAACTAACGATTCGAATGAAGGATATGTGTAATACTAAAAAAGTGCCAGATCTGGAGAAAAATCTGGAAAAGCGAATTCCAGCCCAAGTTAAATACACCATATTTGTTTGATGGAATTTTGCATACGCATACTTTAAAACAAAACAGAAAAATTATGTCTTCATTTCATTTACAAAATTCAACCCCACTTCTCCTCCTCCCCCCACCTCCCCTTAAGATTTGCCAATGTTCTTTATAAGTAGTCCTACCCGCTGTAACAGGCTGGCCTAGTGGTTAGATGACTGCGTTAGGCGTTTTGACCATTAATTGGGAATGTGGCTTTACATGTGACCGACTTTAGCGTTAATCTCCTCTCCTTATCTCCTTCCGGATACCGCCTTGACTTCTTGCAAGCTAGCTAATTAATTCAGTCAGGATTGTCTGACACCACGTGTAGATCACGACCCTTTTACTATTGGAATACTATATACTCAAATGATCAAGACGGAATGTGGATAAACGGTTTAATGGAATCAAGCTACCAATAGTACATTTGACGATGATACCAAGAAGTAGAGTCCACACTTGTTCTACTGGATCGCTAGTCTGATCGTAGAAGATATTAAGTGAAATTCAGTCTATTAATACCGGATGGATCGTTACGACGTCCGAGGCAGGGCGGCTGAGCTTTAAGCTAGCGGTTCGCTACCCGATGTTGCTCCTAAGCTCGCTGGTAATGAATAGAATGATTTATTGGTTGTACAGCGTCCACTTCGGCTCTGTTTTGCGTCATAAGAAGGTATTGCTGACGTGCTATTCAGCATTCCTGAACGGGGCAACGACTTTGCTTGCGTCTGCGCTGCGTGACTGCAACTCTCCACTCTAACTTCATCAATGTCTCCAACATTTATAAAATCATTCTTAATTAACAATAAAGCCCAAAACGATCTTTAAACCACAGTTTTTATCCAATATCGATGGAACTTTGGTCGCACTTTAAAAAAACAGAAAAAAATGTCTACCATTCGGTTTACACACAAAAAAAAATATTTGATACTGTTCTTTATATAAAGCTACAGTTTTATCCAAATTTGAAATATCTTTGCACAAGTATACTTTAAATCAAAGATAAAAATGCTGTCCGAATTTGTTTTACAAAAACCGAACTGCTTCCCCCTTTCCCCTCACTTTAACTTTTGCTAATGTTCTTTATATACAGGGTGGGGCATTTAATATGTTTTCTGGAAATATTTCGGAAAGAAAGCATTTTAACAAACAATAACCTACATAAAAAATAATCGTACAGTAGGGGGCTACAATTATGTGATATTGGTTTTTTCACAGGTGGCGCTGTTGTCGTTACAACAAGGTCAACTTAATTCTTTTAAATAGGAACCCCTATTTTTTTTTTTTAAGATTCCGATTCCTCATGAAAAAATAAAAACAGTTTGCTTAACTCACTTTTCTGTTAGCCTCACAGATGGCGCTGTAATCGCGAAAAATGAATATTCGCGTTTTTTGTGTATAATTTTAATTATTGTTTAAATAATTACATGTAATTTTCATTCTGTAAACATGGAAGGTAATTTTAAAGGATAATGACGAAATTGATTTTTTAAATGCTTTTTCATACTTATTTTCAGCCATGTCTACAGCAGGTCCTCAAAAAGGTGACCATTTACTTTCAGACATTTTCTGACACACTTCGAGCTGTTCAGGCATCATTTCTGCAAAGGGTCAGAAAATGTCTGGAAGTAAATGGTCACCTTTTTGAGCACCTGCTGTAGACATGGCTGCAAATAAGTAAGAAAAAGCATTTAAAAAATCAATTTCGTCACTATCCTTTAAAATTACCTTCCATGTTTACAGAATGAAAATTACATGTAATTATTTAAACAATAATTAAAATTGTACACAAAAAACGCGAATATTCATTTTTCACGATTACAGCGCTATCTGTGAGGCTAACAGAAAAGTGAGTAAAGCAAACTATTTTTATTTTTTCATGAGGAATCGGAATCTTAAAAAAAAATAGGGGTTCCCATTTAAAAGAATTAAGTTGACCTTGTTGTAACGACAACAGCGCCACCTGTGAAAAAACCAATATCACATAATTGTAGCCCCCTACTGTACGATTATTTTTTATATAGGTTATTGTTTGTTAAAATGCTTTCTTTCCGAAATATTTCCAGAAAACATATTAAATGCCCCACCCTGTATATATACTGGAGAGCCAAAGAAACTGTTACACCTGCCTAATATCGTGTAGGGCTCCCACGAGCACGCAGAAGTGTCGCAACATGACGTGGCATGGACTAGAGTAATGTCTGGAGGGAACTAACACCATGCACCCCGCAGGGCTGTCCATAAATCCGTAAGAGTATAAGTGGGTGGAGATCTCTTCTGAACGGCACGTTGCAAGGCATCCCAGATATGCTCAATAATAATCATGTCTGGGGATTTTGGTGGCCAGCGGAGGTGTTTAAACTCAGAAGAGTGTTCCTGGGGCCACTCTGTAGCAATTCTGGATGTGTGGGGTGTCGCATTGTCCTGCTGAAATTGCACAAGTCCATCGGAATGCACAATGGATATTAATGGATGCAGGTAATCAGTCAGAATGCCTACGTATGTGTCACCAGTCAGAGTCATATCTAGATGTACCAGGGGTTCAGTCGTCAGACCAGGCAACAAGTTTCCAATCATCAACAGTCCAATGTCGGTGTTGACGGGCCCAGGGGAGGTGTAAGGCTTTGTGCCTCGCACTCAGCAAGGGTACACGAGTAAGTCTTCGGCTCCGAAAGCTCATATCGATGATGTTTTGTTGAATGGTTCGCACGCTGACACTTGTTGATGGCCCAGTATTGAAATCTGCAGCAATTTGCGGAAGGGTTGCACTTCTGTCACGTTGAACGATTCTCTTCAGTCGTTGTTGGTCCCGTTCCTGCAGGATTTTTTTCCAGCAGCAGCGATGTCGGAGATTTGATGTTTTACCGAATTCCCGATATTCACGGTGCACTGGTGAAATGGTTGTACGGGAAAATCCCCACCTCATCGCTACCTCGGAGATGCTGTGCCCCATCTCTCGTGCGCCGACCATAACACCAGGTTCAAACTCACTTAAATCGTGATAACCTGCCATTGTAGCAGCAGTAACCGATTTAACGCCTGCGCCAGACACCTGGTGTCCCTTATATAGGCGTTGCCGACTGCTGCGCCGAACTCTGAGTGTTTACATATCTGTGTGTTTGCATACGAATGCCTATAACAGAATCTTTGGCTCTTCAGTGTATATACACCCACAGTTTTTATACGATATCGATGGAACCTTGCACATGTATACTTTAAAACAAACACAAAAATACTGTTTACATTTGCTTAACAAAAGCCCATCCACTTTCACCAATTACCATAATCAAGCAAATTTAACACTTGATACCACTCAGTTTTTTACAAATATCTCATTAACAAAAACAATGATCACTCAGAAATATGTCTTTTTCACATTTTTACTTCGGTCACACATTTCCAATAGTTATTCATAAATTCACAAAATTTAATTTAATTTAATTGCAATGGAGCACACGCTCCGGTGGCAATTTCCCTACACACCCAACTTCCCCCTATCCTACACTCACCTACATTTGCCCTCTACAAATTTTAACTTTAAATTCTTTTAACGTTTTCGGTAGGTTATTCATCATTCCCCTTGGTAACTCATTCCAATCCCTGACAACCCTTACCTAAAAAAGAAAATCTTCCCACACCCTTGTGCCTGAAATCGAGTGCCAGCTTGTGGTCATGGTCATCTTTTCCCTTCCATGAACTACTTTTCATACCTACTGCAATATCTTTCCATGCCTCATCGCCAGTATATGCCCTGTACACTCCCATTAACCTCCTCATCCTCCTCCTGTCTTGCAATGAATCCCATTCCAGCTCCTTTATCATATCTGTCACTGATTGAATTCTGCGATAATTTCCAGAAACAAATCTAGCAGCCCTTCTTTGCACCTTCTCCAACTCCTGTATTTGATACTCAAAATGTGGGTCCCATACTACACTACCATATTCGAGCAATGGTCTTACCAAAGTTTTGTAACCCAATTCCTTTACTTCTCTCGTGCATCCCCTCATCACTCGCTCCAACAAGTGCAGAATTTTGAAACCTTTTCCTACCACCTGTCCAATGTGTCCTGCCCAGTTAAGCTTGTTATCAAATGTAATGCCAAGATATTTACATTTCAAGTCTTCAGCAAGCAATTCTTTCCCCACCTTATATTCATAATTAACCTTTTGTTTTTTATTTGTGTATCTAATAAGCTGACTCTTCTTTGCATTTATCTTCATCCCATGTTTACCAACCCAACTAGATATCCTGTCCAGATCACCCTGCAACTGTTTACAGTCCTCTATCGTTTTGATTCTTTTATACAGCATTATGTCATCTGCAAACAATCTAATTTCAGATAGTAAACAATCAATACAATTATTCATTAGAATAATGAATAGCAATGGTCCCAATACGCTACCCTGCGGCACTCCCATTTTTACTTCCACTTCCTTTGATACCGCATTTCCCACCCTAACTTTCTGTTTTCTACCTTTTAAAAATTCTTAAACGCAGCAAATCACTTTCTCATCCACTCCAATAGTTTTTACCTTATTTACTACCATTTTGTGGCTTACTCTGTCAAACGCCTTTGAAAGATCTAGTGCTACACTATCAATTTGGCCTCCCTTGTCCATTTCATCTGAAATATCTTGCATATATCCCACCAATTGAGATTCGCATGAATATCCTTGCCTGAACCCATGTTTCCTACTTGAAAACCACTTACGTTCCTCACATATATTTCTGATGTGGTTGCATATCAATCTTTCCATTAATTTACCTACCACTGAAGTCAAACTGATTGGCCTGTAATTTTCGACTCTATTTCTCACCGCTCCTTTATGTACCGGTACTACTATCACACTTTTCCAGTCTTGTGGTAAGCAGCAAGTATCCAGACTCATTTTAAATAATATTTCAAGATAAGGGCCAATGTCACATCCGACTATCTTTAAGATATCTGTAGTAATATTATCTGCACCAGCCCCCTTATGTTTTTTCAGCTTGCTTATTTCCTTCATGATTTCTTCAGGATGAATTTCAAATTTTTTAGTATCTTCATTTCTAATCGTATTGTTAAGCTCGTTCTCCGAATTAGACTTTCCCGTTTCTGATTCATTGTCCCTAATGCTCTCACTAAACCAATTACTTAAAATCTCTGCCTTTTTCAAATCCTCAGTAACTACTTCTCCATCCTTATCTATGAGCATCTCTACACCCTCCCTTCCCCTCAGTTTCCTGATATAGCCATAGAAATTTCGAGATGCATCAGTCAGTGGTCCTCCTGCACTGACAATACTCTTCATAAACCCATCTTTAGCCACTTTCTTTGCTGTTATTAAGTCCTTGTTTAGTTGTTTCAAATGTTCCCTACTACCCTGCTGCCTCTTAACTCTGTTATGTTCTCTTCGTACCAACTTCTTTAACCTTCTCACTTCCCTATTATAGTACACAGGTTCTCTACTTGTCTTTATTTTCTGCTTTGGAATGAATTTTTCTTCCCCCTTTCTTATTATCTCCTTGAACTCTTCCCACCTTGACTCTACTGTACTTGTGCCTTCCTTCCATTTGCTGAAACGTTCTCTGAAATATCTCTTCAAATTTGAAATCTGTGCCTTTTTATAATTGTCCCTATTTCCCCCTTCAGTTTTGGCTGCTGGTTCACTGAATCCTCTAATATCCATCAGAACTGCATCATGATCACTTATTCCTTCCGTTACTTGACACCCCACGAGGTTATCATCGGGCTTTATTAGGAATATATCCAAAATATTTTGCCCCCTAGTGTTTTGCTCTACCACTTGTGTAAATCCTCCTTCTCTTATTAAGGTATTTGCAAATCTTTGTTCCCGTGTGTTATTAATCTTATTTCCTTCCCAGTTTACACCTGGTAAATTTAAATCCCCACCAATAATGACCATTCTATTCTCACCTCTGAAATCTGAGTAAGAATTTAATTTCTCCCCAAGAGCCTCATCTTCATCTGTCATTCTTCCACTGCGGTAAGCAGCCAACACCCTGATTTTTTCTTTTTTATTACCCAAGAAATCTACCCCAAGTAACTCATGGTCTTGATCTATGAATGCCAGTGAACTGTGGTAGATTTTGCTAACCAGTATGAAGACTCCTCCACCAATTGCTCCTCTATCTCTGCGGTACACGATTACAAACAAATTTATCAAAAATAGTGATCGCCCAGGAGTCGAAATTCGACCGTAATTCATTAAGTTATGTAGTTTCTTTCATGAAAGAGTAATAAGCATTATTTAAATTTGTTCTATTGCGTTTGCATAGATAAATTATGTACTGTATACAATGATATCGTTGGCTGCGAGCGTGTACCAATATGTTATCAGCTTGTGCAGTTTGCCTTAATTTCCTGCAATACCTATTAAATTAAAATGATACTCTCCACGCGTGACTGTTTCCTAAATTTTAGCTTCTGAACTAACCATACATAGCAAGTGATGAAATGTATTTATGAATGTTTTCAAAATAATTTTTGACTTTCTCTTTATCGATGTTTCATATGAATCAATGATTTAAGATATTCATTTTTGACTTAAGGTCGGAAAAAACTGCTTTAGCTTTATGAAAACATGAATTAAATGAGTCCTTTAAAAAAGGTCGCCGATTTTGGCCTGAGGGAGGGCCCTATCCGATGAATTGGCCCAGGGCCCCCTACTGGTTACGTCACTGCTAAGAACGCTTACCCCGGGCCCCAAAATCTTAGCGCCGGCCCTGGCTGAAGTGACTTCTAATTCGAAATGTTTTGCATTGCAAAACCTGCTTTGTAAATTCTAATATATCCAAATTTCTTGGAATGACATTTAGTGCGAATTTAAACGAATCCATCAACATAATTTCATCATTTCGTGTGTTCACTATTTAAATTTGGTCTATTATCATTTCGAGCTTCACGCAAATAGGTATTCCTTCTTTTTTGTCTGTCTGTCTGTCTCTCTCTCTGACTGGTCAATGTTGTATATCGAGGCATAATGGAAGAAGGTGCAAGTATATGAACAAAGAACAAAAAAAAAAACTACATTCTTTTTCGAAATGTTCCTATTGCTAGATTAAAATTCAAGCTGTTTCAAGCAACACCTTTACAGATTACACGTTACAGACTCTCCCAACTGTCCCTGTGGAGAAATTGAAGATATAAAACACCTCCTATTTGACTGTCGATTGAAGAAGTTGGAAATTGACCATTTCTTAGATACCCTCATGAAAGTAGGAATTCCGTTGCCCACTTGCGCTGCCTCACTCCTTGCATCTGATGATTATACGGTTTATAAGATTTTGTATCTGCATATAGAAACTATGGGTATCACAATTTACATTAATTGTCAATAACATGCACTTAATGGTATGATATTATTATTGATAAAATACTGGTGGTATTCGGTAATGCAAAAATGTCTAATGCACGATCTACCATTGTTATATTAAGGATGTTATCCTGTAAAATGGAAATGGCTAATTGCATTTAATTTTTATTGTCCTATTATAGATCTTATCCTATAAAATGAAAACGGCTAAAGGTATGATATCATTATTGTTATATTATTGATGTTCTTGCGTAAAACGAAAATGGTAATTACATGTAATTATTATTGATATTCTATTGATGTTATTCTGTATAATGAAAACAACCAATTGCATGATATTATTATTGTTATATTGTAGATGTTAAATTGTAAAACGAAGGTGGCTGTATGGGTACAAGCCCAAATGCCAACAAAATAAATGAAAAAAAAACTTCAAAGATTAATCTCTACTTTGAGCGACTCTTTTTTTTTCACCAAAGACCACAGAGAATCTCAATGCTGGGAATACACGTCAGATAGTTTGCTCCGATCCGACGTCACGCACACACACGTTCGAGAATTTATTTTTTTATTTAATAACGTATTTCTAACATGTATTAAATATGCTTATTAATTTTTTTTCTTTACTGTTTACCAAAGACCACAGTCATTGGCAGAATCGCTAAGTGTCGTTGCCACTAAAAAAAAAACAATTGAATGTAAACAACTAATGTTTTATTTTATTTAATATGTTTGTGACACATATTATATATAGATTTTAGCTTTCTGCACTTCTTCTCCATATAAACTTTAATTAACTATGCCAAATCTCACACTTCTCCGTGTGCGCAATATTCTTAAAAAGGGATCCGAAGGTTTCGCTTAGCGTATCTAAACTATTATAAGTCTGTAAGCAAGCTGCATGTGTGTCTTTATTTGAACGGGACCCGCACAGAAACTACGAAAGCAATTAAGATGGTGTTTTCAAATTTTTACAGCTAGCTAATGGTCCAAATAAAAATCTGTGGAAATAGCTAATGACTTATATATACCGAATGGAGAAGAAAACATTTAAATTCATTTCTAGAACGGTAATTATAATATATGGATCACACTGTAGTTGAGATGTCCACTCCTTGCAGAAAAACTGACAATAAATCCACAATCTCTTTTTTTCAGGATCATGTTTCGTTTTTTGGCTTCTGCTATTTATCTAATCTGTTATCCGAAATTTAAAACATTAATATTAACGGAATATGAGACTCAAATGTATCAAGCGTCATTAATACATAATTCACTGTAAGCACAGTCGCCACTAATATTAAGATCTTTGACTGTTAACAAACATTGTCTCTGGTACGAAACGTTTTTAAATTTTCGCGGAATGCTGTACAATATTAATGAAAACCACTAATGTATGATATGGACGCAGAAATCAGTTTTTTCTCGAAGAAAGGTGCCTTCAAAAAACATTTACAGGTAACGGTACATATTTCTTATGTGCAAATATTCCGTAATAATATCGCACAAGGAAAGTGTTTACAAAATTTGGCTGCTGTTCAAACCACAGCCGGTAGAATAAACTGTTCTTTTTATTAAATAACCATTGTACCCCTAATTTTGTAAAGTTGTAGCTTTTATCGCCTTAGAGTTGGAAAGTATGATGTGCTATTTAGTTTTTGACGGCAGCAACATGAAATCAATTCATTATTCACGCCAAAGATAGTATCTGCACTCTATAACAACGAATTTAAGAATGCTGGAAGTTTTCAAGATGCAAGTATGCGAATAAACTCCTCGGATGTATTTACAGGGCCCGCTCTAGCGGTTTTGCCGCCCCGGACAAATAGACAAATTGCCGCCCCTTAAGATTATGTAGAATTATATATTTTATTAAAACATAATTAATTTTTAATCGAATAAAATATTTTGTTTTAATTTTTATAAAATCGTATATTCATAAATAAAGTTATTGAATTTTGATCTAGCTGCACAAAATAGAGAAATTAATTATGCAATATCTGTACATAGCCACAAATTAACCATATTTTTTTACATTTTTAAATGCTATTACAGATGGATATTATCACACAAACAATCTAAATGCTATTATTTTTAAAATAAAACGAGATTACATCAAATACGCTAAAATCACAAAAAACTTTTTTTCTTACTTTCAGTTTGCGAATTTTTTATTACATCTTTAAATTTACTTCATCAGCAATTTCATATTCAATTGCCAAAATGGCTAAATCATTAAATTATCAATTTCTTTGTTTTTTTAAATGCTTAGCAAGGCGTCGTATACATCTCCCAAATGAAATTTTAAAGGTTTCAATGTCCCTATTCTACTCTCCCAACTAGTGTCACTCCATGTTTTCAAAGTTGAACCCTGAACATGCTTTAAAAGTATTGCCCATCGAAAAGTAGGTGGCGAAATGAATAAATATATTTTTTGGACCATTGTGACAGAACAGGATAATTTCATAAGAAAATCATATTTTTGTGAAATGAAAATAAACAAAAATGATATATTTACTCCTTTAGCAAGGAAATGTAAGTTGCCATGGCAATAAGAAAAATCAAGAGTTAGCGAGAGGTTTAGCGACGTACAGGCCGAAAGGTTGCTTTGTTACAAGTTCACTGCTTAAGAACCTTGCATTCTTCGGATATTTTAAAACCGATGTAGTTCCTAGAAGAATAAGAATTGGGAACAATAAATGTTAATCTGTTAAAAGCGTAGAACTGAGTTATATTTATTTTTAATTATAACGCCAGGCGCGCGACATGGCGACGTGTAGATGACTCGGCAGTGAAAAAAGTGTATCAACAACAGCAACTTGGCTACGGAAGGAAAAGCAGTTAACAGTTACGACAAAGATTCGACAACGCCGCGAGAAGAATCGCTGGAATTTACGACGACGAGAACGATTGATATAATTATTTTCATCTCTGGCTGTTGAAGCATATCTACGACGAACATCTGGTCGCGGATAACAGACACGACGAAGCTACAGTCTTTGGAATAAACATATGTCTGCTGTCGGCGAGATTTGTTCACGAATCTTTCGTTTAAGTTAAGTATATGTTTATGAGGCGTTACCAGTGGAGCGTCCTGACGTAAATGACTATAAAATACCTTCCAAGAGTGAAGCTTTGTAGTTAATTTCATGGTTTCATTTTGAAGTCTGAATATTTACGAACTTTGGAGTTGAATAGAACTTGTTAAATCATTTCATTTCTTGCTCTTTTGGTATGTTTTAATTATACTGAACACTCGCGTGCCTTATTCAAACGGTACTATTTATCAAATAGTGGGCAATTTTCTTACTAAGATCGTACTTCTTGTAATCTTCCTGTTGTAGTTACGAGAAATACTTATTTATTTTTTAGCAGCACCTGTTATCAGTTCCTGAATATTAATCTACCTGTCTCCCTGGTTCTTCAAGATGGAGAGAGGATTAACTGGTGAATTATCGCCGGTAAAAGAGGTTAACTCACATACAGAATCCAATCTTACTACTAACACAATGTCAGATGTAAACCTTCCCACCAACAGTATTATACTGAATAGCCCGGATAGGGATTCTTTGAACGTGACTCAATTTTCTACATCCACTCCTGGAGAAGATTTTCTGGGGTTTTCTGGTCAATCTCAGCCAAATGAGAGGCTTGAACAAACACCCTGTACCAGCACACATACCACCAAATCTTCCACAGATGAACTCCTTGTCCTATTGATGGCAGAATTAAAAGACAGTTTCACTGCACAGATCAAGGACCTAAAAGACAGTTTCACTGCACAGATAAAGGACCAAACTTCAAAAATGGATAGTTGCAATGCACTGATAAAGGACCTAAAAGACAGTTTCACTACACAGATAAAGGACCTAACGGACAGTCTAACTGCACAGATACAAACTCAAACCACACTTCTTTCAGAATTAAATGACAGCCAAACTTCACAAATTTTGTATGTAGAAAATACTCTTGGAGAAAAAATAAACAGTGGGAAAGAAGTTATTGATAAAAGGCAGACAATTTCAATCACATTGCCTGGTATTGCTCATATTGAGCAACCAACTTCATTACAACTATCTGATGTTCACTCTAAGTTTGAGGGAACATTAGGAGATCGTAAACCAATACAAATGACAATTGATACCAATGACTCCATTTTGCCACTAACAATTAGTACATATAATACAACCACATCATTATCATTCAATACTAGCTACATACCAGAAAATGACACTTCTGAATCGTCAACCCCTATAGTTTCTCAGATAGAAGTAAAGCAAAAAACAATTATTACTCACAAACCCACTACTTGAACAGGAAAAAAGTGAGAAAGACAATAATGATGTACTCACCAACCCACTACTTGAACAGGAAAAAAGTTAAATTCAAAACCACTTTTTACAGAAAAAAAAAAAAAGGGGGCAGCGAAGCATGTCCAATAGTTTAATGCTATAAAAATAATTTTCAAGGTCCAGGTACCTCTTACTATCAACTATTCCCATCAAGTAATAGTTTTAATATTTATTTTTAATAACCACTTCTTACAAAACGAGGTAAAATATGTTAAAGATTATTCCCAATATTTCCTCTTGGAGTTCTTTTACGACACAAGAGTATGAAGAATTTAAACTATAATAATAATTTTTTCCTTGCAAGTACTGTAACTGCTTCCAGGTATCTACTCTGTTGTTAGAAATGTGTTATGAATTAAGAAGTAAAATATCATATAGAGAGGGCAGCACAGTCAAGACTCAGTTCCTGTAAATAAGGCCACTATCTAGGCATTGCCTTTAAATGATACCGAAAGGTTCAGGATTTGGTTAACACAGGCATAGCTGAGGTCCAGGTAGAACCTTCAAATGACTCTGTTGTTACATCTCATAGCCTAGATATGAATATTCGAGATGAAGTAAAGTGGAGAGAAGTTATTACTTATGGGGAGAATATAATGTAATGTACTGAAGAAATAAAATAAAAAATGAAGCATGTCCAATAGTTTAATGCTATAAAAATATTTTTTGGTCCAGGTACCTTTTTCCTTATGGAGTAACTACTTCCAAATAGTTAATCTGTTTTCACAAACGTACACAAATGTGGTTGAAACGGACAGTAGAAATTGTTATATTCATGGGAAAATAATTAATAATTTTTATTTTTGCCCAAAAAGATTGCCTTGCAAGTACTGTAACTGCTTCCAGGTATCTACTCTGTTGTTAGAAATGTGTTATGAATTAAGAAGTAAAATATCATATAGAGAGCACAGCACAGTCAAGACTCAGTTCCTGTAAATAAGGCCACTATCTAGGCATTGCCTTTAAATGATACCGAAAGGTTCGGGATTTGGTTAACACAGGCATAGCTGAGGTCCAGGTAGAACCTTCAAATGACTCTGTTGTTACATCTCATAGCCTAGATATGAATATTCAAGATGAAGTAAAGTGGAGAGAAGTTATTACTTATGGGGAGAATATAATGTAATGTACTGAAGAAATAAAATAAAAATGAAGCATGTCCAATAGTTTCATGCTATAGAAATAATTTTTTGGTCCAGGTACCTTTTTCCTTATGGAGTAACTACTTCCAAATAGTTAATCTGTTTTCACAAACGTACACAAATGTGGTTGAAATGGACAGTAGAAATTGTTATATTCATGGGAAAATAATTAATAATTTTTATTTTGCCCAAAAAGATTGCCTGATCAATAGTTTAAAAGAAATGAAACTACTTAGATCAGAAAGTGTAGCTTTGACTTGAAAAGATGTAGTCAGTTACATTTTATTTTGATGTCATGGTAATTTGATGTTAGGCTGGAATGCTGTATGTATGTATATTTACATTAATACATATATCAAGACAATACCGCGACAGGACTTGCATTTGTGTGATGTTAAGCTAGAATCAAGGGATAGCTAGAGGTTAGCGACGTACAGGCCGAAAGGTTGCTTTGTTACAAGTTCACTGCTTAAGAACCTTGCATTCTTCGGATATTTTAAAACCGATGTAGTTCCTAGAAGAATAAGAATTGGGAACAATAAATGTCAATCATAATAAATAACCAAGAACTGATTTATTTAATTATATAACGTCAGGAGCGCGACATGGCGACGTGTAGATGACTCGGCAGTGAAAAAAGTGTATCAACAACAGCAACTTGGCTACGGAAGGAAAAGCAGTTAACAGTTACCACAAAGATTCGACAACGCCGCGAGAAGAATCGCTGGAATTTACGACGACGAGAACGATTGATATAATTATTTTCATCTCTGGCTGTTGAAGCATATCTACGACGAACATCTGGTCGCGGATAACAGACACGACGAAGCCACAGTCTTTGGAGTAAACATATGTCTGCTGTCGGCGAGATTTGTTCACGAATCTTTCTTTTAAGTTAAGTATATGTTTATGAGGCGTTACCAGTGGAGCGTCCTGACGTAAATGACTATAAAATACCTTCCAAGAGTGAAGCTTTGTAGTTAATTTCATGGTTTCATTTTGAAGTCGGAATATTTACGAACTTTGGAGTTGAATAGAACTTGTTAAATCATTTCATTTCTTGCTTGTTTGGTAGGTTTTAATTATACTGAACACTCGCGGGCTTATTCAAACGGTACTATTTATCAAATAGTGGGTAACTCTCTGACTAAGATCGTACTTTCTTCTTGTAATCTTCCTGTTGTAATTACGAGAATTACTTATTTATTTTTTCGCAGCAACTGTTATCAGTTCCTGAATATTAATCTACCTGTCTCTCTGGTTCTTCAACATGGAGACAGGATTAACTGGTGAATTATCGCCGGTAAAAGAGGTCATCTCACATACAGAATCCAATCTTACTACTAACACAATGTCAGATATAAACCTTCCCACCAACAGTATTATGCTGAATAGTCCGGATAGGGATTCTTTGAACGTGACTCAATTTTCTACATCCACTCCTGGAGAAGATTTTCTGGGGTTTTCTGGTCAATCTCAGCCAAATGAAAGGCTTGAACAAACACCCTGTACCAGCACACATACCACCAAATCTTCCACAGATGAACTCCTTGTCCTATTGATGGCAGAATTAAAAGACAGTTGCAATGCACTGATAAAGGACCTAAAAGACAGTTTCACTGGACAGATAAAGGACCAAACTTCAAAAATGGATAGTTGCAATGCACTGATAAAGGACCTAAAATACAGTTTCACTACACAGATAAAGGACCTAAAAGACAGTTTCACTACACACATAAAGGACCTAACGGACAGTCTAACTGCACAGATACAAACTCAAACCACACTTCTTTCAGAATTAAATGACAGCCAAACTTCACAAATTTTGTATGTAGAAAATACCCTTGGAGAAAAAATAAACAGTGGGAAAGAAGTTATCGATAAAAGGCAGACAATTTCAATCACATTGCCTGGTATTGCTCATATTGAGCAACCAACTTCATTACAACTATCTGATGTTCACACTAAGTTTGAGGGAACATTAGGAGATAGTAAACCAATACAAATGACAATTGATACCAAGGACTCCATTTTGCCACTAACAATTAGTACATATAATACAACCACATCATTATCATTCAATACTAGCTACATACCAGAAAATGACACTTCTGAATCGTCAACCCCTATAGTTTCTCAGATAGAAGTAAAGCAAAAAACAATGATTTACTCACAAACCCACTACTTGATCAAGAAAACAAGTGAGAAAGTAAATGATGATGTCCTCACCAACCCACTACTTGAACAGGAAAAAAGTTAAATTCAAAACCACTTTTTACAAAAAAAAAAAAAAAAAAAAAAAGGGGGCAGCAAAGCATGTCCAATAGTTTAATGCTATAGAAATAATTTTCAAGGTCCAGGTACCTCTTACTATCAACTATTCCCATCAAGTAATAGTTTTAATATTTATTTTTAATAACCACTTCTTACAAAACGAGGTAAAATATGTTAAAGATTATTCCCAATATTTCCTCTTGGAGTTCTTTTACGACACAAGAGTATGAAGAATTTAAACTATAATAATAATTTTTTCCTTGCAAGTACTGTAACTGCTTCCAGGTATCTACTCTGTTGTTAGAAATGTGTTATGAATTAAGAAGTAAAATATATAGAGAGGGCAGCACAGTCAAGACTCAGTTCCTGTAAATAAGGCCACTATCTAGGCATTGCCTTTAAATGATACCGAAAGGTTCAGGATTTGGTTAACACAGGCATAGCTGAGGTCCAGGTAGAACCTTCAAATGACTCTGTTGTTACATCTCATAGCCTAGATATGAATATTCGAGATGAAGTAAAGTGGAGAGAAGTTATTACTTATGGGGAGAATATAATGTAATGTACTGAAGAAATAAAATAAAAATGAAGCATGTCCAATAGTTTAATGCTATAAAAATATTTTTTTTGGTCCAGGTACCTTTTTCCTTATGGAGTAACTACTTCCAAATAGTTAATCTGTTTTCACAAACGTACACAAATGTGGTTGAAACAGACAGTAGAAATTGTTATATTCATGGGAAAATGATTAATAATTTTTATTTTTGCCCAAAAAGATTGCCTGATCAATAGTTTAAAAGAAATGAAATTACTTAGATCAGAAAGTGTAGCTTTGACTTGGAAAGATGTAGTCAGTTACATTTTATTTTGATGTCATGGTAATATGATGTTAAGCTAGAATGCTGTATGTATGTATATTTACATTAATAGATATATCAAGACAATACCGCGACAGGACTTGCATTTGTGTGGTGTTAAGCTAGAATGCTGTATGTATATATGTTTTCATTAAGAGAATACATGGTTTTTTTTAGTTCATTTCTGTATATTGTTAGTATTAAGAAGAGAATATTTTGTAAAATGTTTTGTAAAAAATTCTAATAGGAACAGAGGAAAGAGTATCGCTGGATGCAAGGTTATTTTCTTAAGTTTACCAATGTCTTTTAAGCAAAGACATGGTGAACTTGAGGAGGCATGTGACAGAACAGGATAATTTCATAAGAAAATCATATTTTTGTGAAATGAAATTAAACAAAAATGATATATTTACTCCTTTAGCAAGGAAATGTAAGTTGCCATGGCAATAAGAAAAATCAAGAGTTAGCGAGAGGTTTAGCGACGTACAGGCCGAAAGGTTGCTTTGTTACAAGTTCACTGCTTAAGAACCTTGCATTCTTCGGATATTTTAAAACCGATGTAGTTCCTAGAAGAATAAGAATTGGGAACAATAAATGTTAATCTGTTAAAAGCGTAGAACTGAGTTATATTTATAATAATTATATAACAACAGGAGCGCGACATGGCGACCGTGACAGGACTTGCATTTGTGTGATGTTAAGCTAGAATGCTGTATGTATGTATGTTTTCATTAAGACAATACATGTTTTTTTTTTTAGTTCATTTCTGTATATTGTTAGTATTAAGAAGAGAATATTTTGTAAAATGTTTTGTAAAAAATTCTAATAGGAACAGAGGAAAGAGTATCGCTGGATGCAAGGTTATTTTCTTAAGTTTACCAATGTCTTTTAAGCAAAGACATGGTGAACTTGAGGAGGCATGTGACAGAACAGGATAATTTCATAAGAAAATCATATTTTTGTGAAATGAAATTAAACAAAAATGATATATTTACTCCTTTAGCAAGGAAATGTAAGTTGCCATGGCAATAAGAAAAATCAAGAGTTAGCGAGAGGTTTAGCGACGTACAGGCCGAAAGGTTGCTTTGTTACAAGTTCACTGCTTAAGAACCTTGCATTCTTCGGATATTTTAAAACCGATGTAGTTCCTAGAAGAATAAGAATTGGGAACAATAAATGTTAATCTGTTAAAAGCGTAGAACTGAGTATATTTATAATAATTATATAACAACAGGAGCGCGACATGGCGACCGTGACAGGACTTGCATTTGTGTGATGTTAAGCTAGAATGCTGTATGTATGTATGTTTTCATTAAGACAATACATGTTTTTTTTAGTTCATTTCTGTATATTGTTAGTATTAAGAAGAGTTTTGTAAAATGTTTTGTAAAAAATTCTAATAGGAACAGAGGAAAGAGTATCGCTGGATGCAAGGTTATTTTCTTAAGTTTACCAATGTCTTTTAAGCAAAGACATGGTGAACTTGAGGAGGCATGTGACAGAACAGGATAATTTCATAAGAAAATCATATTTTTGTGAAATGAAATTAAACAAAAATGATATATTTACTCCTTTAGCAAGGAAATGTAAGTTGCCATGGCAATAAGAAAAATCAAGAGTTAGCGAGAGGTTAGCGACGTACAGGCCGAAAGGTTGCTTTGTTACAAGTTCACTGCTTAAGAACCTTGCATTCTTCGGATATTTTAAAACCGATGTAGTTCCTAGAAGAATAAGAATTGGGAACAATAAATGTTAATCTGTTAAAAGCGTAGAACTGAGTTATATTTATAATAATTATATAACAACAGGAGCGCGACACCATGTTAAAGAAATTAGCGACTTCCAAGGATGCTTTTGCCATTAATAACAAGATTGAGAGAATGGCTACTACACGAAACATTGAATGCTCGCGAATTATATTGTTTAATTCTAGATTGCACTCCTGCTTTATTGCCCCTCATATTGGACCCGTTGTCAGTCACTGGCCTCTGATATCCTGCAAGTTTAATCCCAAGTCATTAAGATCGCCAACTATAGTATCAGACATTTGTTTTCCTGTGGATCTTTCGACTGGTAAGAAGCCTTAAAAGTTTTCATTAATTTTAATTTCAACATCAGGATTAAATTTATTGGTTGAAACATATCTGATTACAAGAGTAATTTGCTGTATCTTACTACAATCAGGAGTACAGTTTAAAATTATGGAAAAATATTTGTTTTTTTATTTCATTAATAACATGACACTTTACACTTTGATGCAGCAGATCTACTATCCCGGTTTGTATATTTTTCCCATGATATTTAGCTTTAGTCTCTACTTTTTAGAGCACTCAACGCACGTGCTCTTCCATAATGGGATCGTATTCAGACAGTAAAGAAATTACCGTTATTATGCTCATACAACTTGTCGCTTGTACCTTGAAAAACCAGACAACTTTTACCAAGCATTTTTGTAATTGCAACGATTCTTAGAAGCACCTCATTCCAATGATTTATTTCGACATTAATAACTCTTTGAGTGGCAGCATCTACAGTTTTACAACAATTTAATCTTTCGTTCATTTATAGCCATGATTTTTGTGCCTGAATATGATTTTTCGAAGTTTCATGCTCTCTTAAAGTTTTACCGAGGAGCTTCCAATTTTTAAAACCCTCCTTTGAGAGAGAACTAACTAAACAGTCGAAAATTTGACAACAGAAGCAGTAAACGCAGTTTTGTGAAAGATAATAGCTAATCTCGCAATATTTGCTCTCCGTTGCTTAAAATTCGTGCATAATATTTTGCGCTAAAATGTCGACCTGTGTCATTGGAAGGAAATTTGTAATTATGCAATAGTTTAGGTGGACCTCGCCTTACTAAAAAGCTTCTTACGGCGTCTCGTAAAATTCTTGGCCACAAAGTTTTAGAACGCCTTCTGTGAGTCTCACGTTGGTGTCAGTTCCAATTGGTTTAGAAACTTCGTTCATTTGTATGCTATTATTCTCTGACGATTCTGTACTTCTTTTGTATCCCGACCTGATATAGGATTCCAAGATTTGTTTTGGTAAACCCTGAATACAGTATATTTTATTAACGCGTCAGATTGATTCTGCCTTTCCGCTTCCTTTCCCAACCTTCTTTTTTTGTACTGGTAACCAGATAGTTTTCTTTGACCGTCAGACATTTTGGAAGAGGCACGCACGTAACTCAAAAACTGTACACTATAAAATAATATAAAAAGTAAATATTTATCCTTGTTCTAGATAAACTGAAACCATATTCTCAGTCGATATAAAAAATTTTTATGCACAACACAAAATATTTTCCATACCCTGTGAACATAAAGAAAGTCTAGTGTTACTACACGGTCAAAGCTTATTCGCGGAGGATACGATCCGTAAATTTGCTGCAAATGCAGAAACCGTGTATACAGAATGGAAATTTCTATAGGCTTAAATGGAATACGTTCCAAGTTCACAAAAAAAAAATCAATTAAAAAAATGATATTGTGGAGTGATTGTAGTGCAATGCACTTATTAAACCAACTGACAAAGTTATTCACATTCACTAAAATAGTTAATGAATTTCTATTTTGTTGAAACGGTTTACAAATGCAGCAGTTAGAGTAACTGGAAACTGCATTCGTATATATAATAAGCATCATGGGTAGTTATATATTAGCAGTTAACATTCGAAATTGAATATACTAATGGTATGTGAAGTAACCGGTAAACAGCAGCTGTTAATATTATTTATTTATTAATGATTATAAGTAATGTCCCACACCTACTAAACTACAGTATTTTCACAAGCGATCAAAGCTAGCGTATGTAATTTAACCCAACCATAACCCTTTCAATGCCTATATCTAATTTTTACAACAAATCTGTGAGACTCGGATTACGAGAAGAAATTATTATGCAAAATATTCCACTTCGATTTCCAATAACTAAGATCCATATTGATTTGGTTAATCAATTCAATAAAATAAATACTCAGGATCTCCCGTCAAGCACTATCGATTCCGTGTTTTAGAGCCTAACTGCAAAAAAAACACTACTTTTCGCCGCGTCTAGTAACTTGTGGGCAGTATAACGTCGGAATCAGCGCAGTTAGCAAAGGTCAAGTATAACAGCCCCCCCCCTACAGCGCTTCTGTTGTGCGCTTTTGTCGTTGTGCGCTTATGTCGTATATCCAACTAAATAACAGTTTTATCATAGATGTACTTACCTTTAGAAATTATAAAATCCTGAAGTAAATTTTATGAACTTCCACTTATCACTAATAACGCAATAGTAAGACTAATGCTGTTGTGTAATGAAACCACTTTAATAATTAGCAATAATAAGCAAGTTGAGACAGCAAAAGTCGAAACAGCGTTCTACTCGCGTGCTAAGGCCCAATTCACACAGAAGAGACGTGGCGCGGACGCGGCGAATTTTGAAGTCGCTCCTATGGCGCAATTCACACAGAGGCGGCTGGACAACGGCGCGCCCCTGTGAGGTCCGAGCCCCGTCTCTTTGAAGTCTCTAGGGGCGCACCCAAATAGCTAAGAACTGTAAGTTTTTAACGATTGAAAAAATCGGTATGTAATTTTTTTTATTAATTGGGTATTTAACACATTAATATTTTTCTCACACTTACAGCCGAAATGGCGCCCCTAAATTTCAGCGCCCCGGGCAAATGCCCGGTTTGCCCCCCCCCCCCCCTAGAGCGGGCCCTGGTATTTAATAAACCATATTCATTACATAATAACAAAGTATGCACCTATCCATATTTTGACTTATTTTACATGATTCGTACATATTTTGTGGTTTTAAGGTTTCTTTGATAGTTTAAGCTCGCTTGATTTTTCAGCCGTAATACACTGGTTGTACCAGAAGAACATTTCCATTAGCTCCGCAATTTGATGATCCATTTTTATACAATTCGATGAGATGTTTCCAGACTTCGTTTAGTTCTGGAGATATAGTAGGTATCACATAGATTGTGTGGTTGGGTCGAAATGTGGCCTGTATCAGAAGAAAAAATTCCGTGGCACTGCAATTTTACGATGTCTTCTTAAGGCGAAACATTTCGCTTAGTTCCAGCCATATCGTGTGTCAAAGGTTTTGATAATTTGTTAAAATGCGGCCAGGAGCATTATTATGCAAGAATACGAGACATTTAGTTTTAGAGATAGGTCAAAGGCGATGTGATTAGGATGATGTGCGACCTGGACAAGAAGTAAAATTTCCCTCTGTGTCATGAATTTAGGAATATTTTGAATTAAGATATTTAGAAACCTAGGTTAGATATCGAAAGATTTTGTTCTTTACTTAGATATTATATTTGGCGTGAATAACATATTGGAGATGGTTGTTCTGTACTATTAATTCTGTACTGCTTCGTAAAATATCTGTCGTATCAAGTCTAGAGTACGTTTCGGGTGCTGCGCAAAGTACGGCCAGTAGAAAAAAAACTGTTATTTCTCGATGAAAATGTGATTAACGCATTCCTTAGGCATTTCTATTTAAGAAAAAGTGTACGCGAAGCCGATAAAACAGGTAGGAAAGAAGTAATATACTGAAAATCGTCGGGTTACGAGCGGTATTAGCCGATTTGTAGCAGCCATTTTTATCGCTAATGTGCTATTCCTCAAGCTGTACACATGTTGATTTTCAAAGAGCTGTATTGGTGGACGTTGTGGTTAGGTTCAAATGCAGCCTGGACCGGAATTACGACTAATATTCCGTAGTGTATGGCGGATTTTGAATGACTAAGGAGGCCGCCATGCCGCATTCTGACTATAGTGACGTCATACACAGAACGAGACGTCTGTTGCCGTTAATGCCGTATTATGCGTAACCGTGTTGTGTTCAGGCTGAATGGTAGCCTGGACCCAAATGACTACTAATATTCCATGGTGCTTAGAGGATTTTGAGTGAAGAAGACAACGGCTATGCCAAATTCTGACTATAATTACGTCACAGGCGGCTGAAGATCTCTATTAACGCCAAGTTAGTAACGTGCGTAAACGTATGTTTCGGCGCGGATTACACCTTTGTTACATGTTTTACGGCTTTCAGGTACACTTTTCCTTAAACAGTAAGCGCTAAGGAAGAAGCTAGTAGTATTTTCAACCCGAATTAACAGTTTTTTCTACTGGCCGTACTTTGCACAGTAACCGCTAAGGAACTTTCCAATTACCCTTCTGGTCCATGTAGCGTATCAGCCTAAATACGTATTATTTGAGCCAATATATCTCGAGAACCAAGCGAGATATCAAAAATTGTTATTCTTTACTTTCGATTTGTTTCTTCGAGTTCTATAAGAATCCATCATCATATTAAGGGGCGAAGGTAATGATAGCCCCCCCCAATTTCTAAATTATACCATCAAAGAACACGCGCGCAAATGCTAGTTAATATATATATTTGGACAGGACAGTGGGGAAATTGGCCAAAGTTGATAGTGGTGTTCTTAGAGCCCATAATGTTTCCTGTCAAACAGCGCTAGACCGATTCCGATCGGACAATTGCTTACCAAGATATTAGAATTTGAAATTTAAAAATTGTTTTCAAGTTTTTGTTGCGACTCACAAATCTGCAGTTTTTATCTGATCTCTAAGAAATTTTGCGCATAAATGATTTAAAATAAGTGAAAAATAATGTTTGCATTTAGTTTACAATACTGCGCCCGCTTTCCCACTTTTAAAAAAAATTTACAAATGCTAGCGAAATCTGCCAAAGTGAAGAGAATATTTATTACAATCCAGTCTAAAGGGATAAAGCATCAGAACTTTCATATCCAGCCCCTATCAATGCTGGATACTCTGCTCATGCAGAAGACCAAAAATATTGTATATCCAAGAAACTTTGGCGTGTGCACACGTGCAGAACCACGTCTCATTTCCTACAGCATGAATAAGGTGTAAAACCGAAGTATTGTGTATTATTGTGTTCATCATATATGTTTTACACTCGTCGCAGCCTTCAACTTTGGTTACTGATGAGTAATTTACCCTTCTTTCCTTGTAATTTATATTCACTGATTGAAAACTATTTTTGTTTTATCCCTCCCTGTGAATCACTTTAAGATATCACTATGACCTGAGGACTACTTTAATTAAGCTCTTCATTCATCTTCTTCAGCACTTTCCCCCCAAAATATTCGTGAAAGCTGCCTTCTATGAGTTTTAATCATTGTTAGCATGATCCAATCTGCAGATATGTTTTTACAGCCACATGCCCTTGAAGCCAAGCACTTTATACCTAGTTCTAAAATCTAATGGGGGAAGTGAAGCGTCGCCATCTGTCTATTAAGTTTGTAAATATGTTCAGCATGTAAAGAGTGAATTTTTGTTTAATTGTATAGTCTTTATGAGATTGGAGACAGTTCACATATTCGTCTTGATCAGTGTTTCCCAACCTTTTTTGGATCATGTCCCACTTTCAACATTTATTTGCCCCCCATACATAATTTTTAATAAAAAAATTATTTGTTATTAAAGAAACTGATATAGGATGGTTTTTGAAAGAAAACACTTTAATATTATCATAAAACACAGTAAGTAAAATTAAAAAACATATAATGAAATACTAAAATTCAAAAGATTTATAATAAACATTTATTATGGCAATTTAGTGTGATCCTTTTAAGAATTTGCTTTTTTGCTATATTTTGTAACCATATCTGGCATTGTGTTTAAATAACCCAAAGAGAAAGCGGTAAAGTCGTATCAAGTCAATTTCTAAATTGCCCCCCCGTGGGGCATGGGCCCCACGTTGGGAAACACTGGTCTTGACAGTTACCATAAACTGCCTAAAACAGCAGCCAGGGTAGCTGGTACGTGAGATTCTGGTCTCGTGCCCAATCAGTTGTACCTCCTCCATCCTGAGTGTGGCACCTCAATACACTGAGCCACAACCGCAAGTAATCAAGCTCTTCATTACGATGTTTAAATTTATTTATACATTTGAATACAATAAATTGTTTCAAATTAGCAATCCAAGAGCTTTTCTGAAATTTTCCAACATCTACTATATTATTTTTTTTATTTATCAACCACTGTTTTAAAATGTTCAGAAACATACTGACCTATACCTGTAACATTTATAAGGAGTTATAGTATTACCTCTTCAACCTCTTGTGTGAGCAGCACCGCCTCACCCTTAAGCCTCTGCCAATCCTACCATCTCATATCCACTCCCTTTAAATTATTATTATACATTATTCAATGTGTAAAATAATTCATAATTCTATTTCAGACAGATAATCTATGTGTTGTAACTCAGGTGCCACTATCAAAATAATTCAAAATGCAATTGAAGCAAACAAGATATGCGTAGTTTAGTGGTGTATCTGATACATCAGTTGATATGGAAGTCACCAGAGGCAAGTAAAGTTAAATCAACAGTTAAAACTCTACTAATGTTTGGTAAAGAAGCACACAGCATAAATAATGTACATGGTTGGTTAGTTAAGAAAGTGTTTCATCAAAAGCAGTATCATTAAAATTTAACAGCCTACAAGAACAAAACTGTGATCTCATAACTGAAAATCTCCATCTCCTGAGAAGTTGATTCTTGTTCCAGAAACTGTTTGCATGCAGCCTCATTTGTTAAATTTGCACAACACAAGACCATAATGATTACTGCTAGCTGGTTTTTGTTGCATAATCCTAAATCTTATTTACTCTTTTAGACATTTTTTCACTTGTCTCACGTCCATTATTAACTATACATAATTTTAAAAATTGTGGGTCCCTGTAATATTGAAACATTTTCTCTCGTCTTTTGTAAGCGTCCAATATGTGTTCCAGCCCGGAAAACAATTTTTCTAGTGTGTGTCATTCATTATACAAGGGTAGATTAACAACAATTACTTTATAACAACATAAAACATTTGGTAAGTAAATTCTAAGTAATTGAAAGTGAAGAAACAAAATGTTATTGTCATGGAGACGTGCTGTGACAAGACAGTAATTTGGAGATATATGCCTTTATTTGTGGTAAAGAAGATTCAAACAGTTTTTCATAGTTAAATCTTTAAGTTGGAGACATCTTTGAGTCATTTCAGTCAGTTTGAAATGGTATTTGAATTAATACAAAAATGATTCAAATACAAACTCATAAGCTAGCGCTACAGTGGAACTTAACAGACTTTAAGGAAATACTGTTGCCAGGTGTTGTTTACGTGCATGACATCGGTCAGATGGACGAGACTAGTATGAAATTATGGATTAACAGACTGTGGGAGAGAAGGAAAGGTGCTTTATTGAAGATGAGTTCTCTTCTTATGATAGAACATTTGAAAAATTATATGAAAGAGAAATTGAGATAGGGAAATAAGAGCTTGCTGTTACTCCGAGAGGACTTACTTCACAATTGCAACCACTTGATATCTCGATAAATAAACCATTTAAAGTGTATATGAGAGAGGAATGAAACAAATGGATGAAACACAACATGAATTCACACCAAAGGGAGCTTTAAAATGGCCTACAATCAAACAAGTGTCAGTGGATAAAACAGTCGTGAGAGAAAATGATATTGTTAAATCTTTCAAGAAATGCGGCACAATTTTTTTTTAATTGCTTACAAATTAAGGCTTCAACTTGAAAACTTCATTCCTTGACTGTTTGGGTCATGTTTAACAAGAAACACTCTAACTGGCTGACCTAATGGTAAAAAAAAAGGAATCTCAAGTTGAACACCGCAGTTTTTTTTTTTTTTATTGCTTTGCAACTTGTCAACTTAGAGGTCTTTAGAGGCGGGGAAAAAACTGTGGACAAGAAACGGGACTTTTGAAGGAAGCATCCTGGCATTTGCCTGGAGTAATTTAGGGAAACCATGGAAAGCCCAAATCTGGATACCCAGACGGGCATTTAAACTGGCGTTCTCGCTAATGTGAGGCCAGAGCGTTAACCAGCACACTCGGTGAACACTGCAGTGCACAAATATAAGTCGAAGTATTTCCTTTCGTGAACAGTTCACCTTTTGTCCCTCACATAAGGTTGTGTTAACAATTATCAGTAGTTGTTTGACCAGTAGTAAGAAGTCTTCTTGGAAAAATCCCCCACTCAGTGGCTTACTTCTACACTTGTAGGGTAAAACCAAGAACTTCTTGCAGATAACTTTTTAAACATTTTAATATTCTTACAATGACTTCTCAGTATATATATATATATATTCTCTCATGTGCATTGTCATAGATCATTTTAACCTGTTTACTTCTAACTCACAGATACAGAATTTCAATACAAGAAACAGAAATAACTTGCACAAATCACAAACATCTCTGTCATTAGTACAAAGAGGAGTTAATTATACAGGTATACATCTGTTTAATAAACTTCCCAAGAGTATAAAACAGTTTGCAGATAATACAGATATATTTAAAGAAACACTGAGATATTATCTTATTGGAAACTCCTTCTACTCCATTCAAGAATTTGAACAAATTAATTAATTGTATTAAATATGACTTTTGCAAAATTCAGTTGTAAAAATGGTTGTTATTCTCTTTATTTGTCTTTGGAATGTATAATTGTGTTTACTATGATTATGACACATATTGTATGCGTATATATTAACCCTGACATGTTTCACATCTCAGAAGTCATTCCTCAGCAGGGATCCATGAAACAAGATTGATAAATAAATAAACAAACTCATGAAGTTTGGGGATTGTGAGGATTATTAGCATACAGGGTTGGCAACATTCATTGCAATGTGAGCGAATAAAGTAATAGTTGTTCCTTAATAACATCTGTGTGTTGTGTAGTTCATTTTAACTTCCATTGCAGTAAGTAATTTAAAAAAAATATACAAGATGGATATGGGCCCCAAGTACAGCACAGGCTTGTAATAAACTATTAAGTTCATTGCAAAATAGTGGAACTGTAGTAGTGTCAATTTGAAAAGTTCGTTAACGTTTTCCAATCTGAAAGTTGTGGCAGACATAGTTTGTTGAAATTAATTCAACATGTTTGAGCATTTGTCTATGACGATTATTAAATTAGATGGCATAAATTAAACATTATTAAGTTCATCTTTATCCGTCTACAGTTTCCCCATGCGGTGAAAGAGCGATCACCACCTTTCTTAGTCCAGCTATATATTCTCTTCTTTGACTTTAGACCAGGGCACACCTCTCTCCTGTATGTCCAGTTTTACCAGATCGAACCACCTCCTCCTGGACCTGTCTCTAGGTCTTTTACCCTCCAGATCTTTTTCCAGCCATTTTCTTGCTACTCTCGTTGGGTCCATTCGTTTCACACCCCCCAGCCAGTGCAATCTCACTTTGGTAATTTTTTTCATGGAGGATTTCATTGACTGGGATCTCTTTACAGATCACTTCATTCCTGATCTTATTTCTTCCGTGTTTCCGTACCATTGACCTCAGGAATTTCGTTTCTGTAACATGGAGTCTGCTGGTAGTAGTATGTGCCTCCAGACTATATGTTATGATTTGGGGGGGGGGGTGTAAGAAGTACATATTATACAGCAAAAGTTTGGCTCTAATTGGAATATATTTGTCCCATAAAAGTTGCTTTACTTGACGATAGAACAGGTCTCATTTTTGTACTCTGTTAGTATTTTTGTCTTGCTGTTGCTTATTTTAAGATCAATTTTCTTAAATCACTCATTGCAGGTGTTCATCTTATGTTGTACTTCTTCATCCACATAACCCCAGATAACATCATTGTCTGCAAATGCAAACAATTTCAAGCCATAAAGATTGAATTGGTGTTTTACTCTCTTCATAATTTCAACCATCACAGTGATAAATAACAGTGACAACAGTACCCTGCTGAGCACCTTTGGTAGTCACAAACCAATTTGAACAACAGTCTCCGATTTGTATGCAGCTTTAGCAGTTTTAAAGCATTTAACTTTGGCGATCAAGTTCTATGGTACCATTCATTTGGTTAGACATTCCTAGAGTTTATCTGTCATAGACATTTTCAATATCCAAGAAGATAAGGATCAAATCTTTTCCCTTTTCCCAATGCTTTTCCATAATCATCCAAATATGTGGTGAAGAGGAGATCCATTGTTGATCTGTTAGCTCTAAATCCATACTGCTCTTCTTTAAGCTATGGTTCAATGTCTATTCTCAACCTAGCTTCTATAATTTTGTCCATCAATATGAGGCCATTGATTGTTACACTTTCTTCAGGTACCCTTTTTAAAAATTGGCACAGTAGTTCCCTTTGTTCAGTCAAAAGGGTTCTTTTATTTTTTCCCAGATAATGTTCAATATTCTATAGACCTACTGAAGTCCATACAATCCTGCTGCTTCGATGATATCCGAATTTCATTCATCTAAGCCTGGTGACCTGCCTTTAGATATCCTTTACAGGGCTTCGACTATTGACTATGTCAGAAGAGACTCTGCACCTCCATTTTGATTTAACAGCTTCTTATTGCTCTGGCTATCTTCATCCAATTTCTTTGTAAATTTTAACCAGCTCTTTACAGTTTATTCTTTTATGATTTTCTTGGCTTTCAGTTCCCCGTAAGAATTGATTAATTCTTTTCATTTATCTCAACTTCATCCCAGACCCTTCTGGTTTTCTTTTGTGGCATTTTTTACTGTGGATGCCATATAGGGGTTTCTTTACCATCCACACTCGAACTATTTTTTTCAGCTACATTGGTAGGTGTGTTTGCAAGAGCCTCCCAAAAATTAACCATTCTTCTTCTGCATGTCATATTCTGCTTCTGGGTACAAAGTCACAATTTTCTTTTGATATTCTGCCTGCTTTTCTGGACTTTTCAGTTCCCAAACTTTTATCTTAGGTGTTTGATTTTTAATTTCTTTACTCCAACATTTCTGTGTCCAGCACCAACAGATGATGGTCACTACCTATATTTTCTCCAGGTATTACTATCACATCTGAGATGAAAGTCCCTGCTTCTCAATCAGTTTATGAGGGATTTCTGTTTCCCATTCCAGCTATAACTTGTAATTTTGTGACTGACCCTTTTCCTCAAGTATGTAATTTTGATGAGGTTATTTCCCACACAAATATAAAGGAAGCATTCGCCTTCTTCGTTCCAAAGCCAAATGGTCCTATTACATTTTAATATCTATTTCTATCTGTGCCAACTTACGCTTTAAGGAATCACTTGATAACAACAGTTTCTTCTTAAATGTGTTACCGCAAGATCTGCAAGGGAATTGCCAGTTTCGTCTGACCAACTTCATGACCATACACCTATTTACAATGAGGGTGATTTTTTTTTTTTTTTTGGTGTAGCTCAAGGATTCTTTTACCAACATATTCTATGTCTATCAATGCATCAATATTCTTACCGGTGATATAAGATACCCCATTGTTTGAGTCTTTCTGTTACTGTGCCAATAAAGTTTTCCTTTCCACTTTGTTTCACTGAGTACTAAGATGTCTGTCATTCCTATTTCCATGATGTCAAAAAGTTGTACACACTTAGCCATCAGTGTCATGATGTTCAATGTTCCAGTTCTTGTTTTGTTTCTTCTAATGGCATTTTTTCTTTTTGTATAATTATTTTTATTGACATTACTACTAGCTAACTATGAAAAGATGGTGTATTTATTTATTTAAACGTCAATCGGCTTTGTACATATTGAAATAAAATTTATCATCAACATACAAGCTACATAATGAATAAGTGATTCACAAAAGTCTTTTAATGTTGGAGATCAGTCCAGTATAAGAACCTCCAAAGAAGTTGACGTTGGTTGCATATAGGTTAACCAGGTTTACTATCCTACGGTACGGCCCAGAAGCAACATAATTTTTCTTGGGTTTTACAGCATCCAGCAGTCGTCTTGTTCGTAGGTCTACCCTAGAGCAATTAAATTGGAATTGTTCGAGTATATCTGGTGAATCAATAAGTCCATTGATGACTTTGTAGAAGAAGCATAGGTCAGTCAACTGCCTCTGACTTTGCAAGCTGTTAATCTTATAATGTTGATATACATCACACACATCTTCCATGTTTTCACGATGAAAATAGTGTAACAGAAACTTACAAAACTTGCGTTGAACTTTTTCGACACGGCTAATTTGCTGGTCTGTAAAGGGTGACCATACAATACTACCATAATCAAGTAACTGTTTGACATAGGCAGAGAAAAGTCGAAACAATGTATTAACGTTTTTGAATTCTTTACCAGCTGTACATATGAAACCCAGGACACGAAATGCTAGCTGAGTTATGTAATTAATGTGCTCTGAGAAGGTAAGCCTGTCATAGATTATCACTCCCAAGTCTTTAACTGAATTGACTGTTCCCACTTTTTGACCACATATAGAGTAATTAACAAGTAGCTGGTTGAGACGTCGAGAAAACACCATGACAGCACATTTTTCTATATTAAGGTGTAACTTATTTAACTGACACCATACCTCTAACTCGGAGATATCTTGTTGTAATATATCAATGTCATGAGCACTGTAAATAGCTCTGAAGATCTTCATATCATCAGCATAGAGCAATTAATCAGACATAATCTTTTCACCAATGTCATTTATGAAGATGCTGAATAGAATAGGTCCTAGATGGGAACCTTGTGGCACACCAGACATAACAGTGTACTCATTCGACAAATGGCCATTAATTCACACTTGTAGATGTCTGTCAGATAAGTACGAGCGAAGCCAATCCAAGGCCTTGGATCTTATTCCATAACGGCTTAATTTATTTATCAGAATATCATGGTTCACCATGTCAAAGGCCTTGCTAAAATCAGTATATATAGAGTGCACATCCTGACCTTTATTCAAAGCATTAAGTATGAAGTTAACATTAGTTGTTGTAGATCTTCTGCCAAAGAATCCATGCTGTCTTGAGGTTACGACATTTTTAAATGCAAAAGTAAGCTGTGGCAGGACAATTTTCTCTAGAAGCTTTGCCAGTGAGGATTGAATGCAAATTGGCCTATATTTGCTGATGTCAGATTTTGCACCTGATTTATGTATGGGTTTGATATATCCTATTTTCCACGTTGAGGGAAAACTTCCTGTTTCAAGAGACTTATTGAAGATGTGAGTGATTGGCTCACAGAGTCCAGCAGCACAATTTCTTAATAAGATGTTAGGTATCTGGTCGGGTCCAGCACCATTATTTATGTTCAGTCGTGTAAGCTCACGAAATACATCATCAAAGTGAACTTCAAATTTACAGAGGTTCACATCTGGATATTTACTGCTACTGTCATGCATAGTATCAGCATTTAGAAGTTCTGATGGTTCTTTGTATATGCTCTTGAAGTATGATGCAAATAAGTTGCTGACATCAGCACCATTACTCACAGTTGTGCTGTTCCAGGTCATGGTTGAGGGAATGTCAACATCACTATGTCGTCGCTTATTCTTAATAAAACTCCAGAATTTTTTAGTGTCAGTTTTCAGATCATATTCAATTTTATCAATATAATTATTATAACAAGCTGTACTTAGATTTTTGCATTCTGATCGTAAATTACTAAATGCGATGTAATTACTGCTGGTTCTTCTCTTCTTGTAATTTCTATGAGCGATTTTCTTCTGTTTTATTTTACATATCAGTTCTTTAGAAAACCAACATGGATAATTCGTATTTTTTTTATAGTGCACCGCAACAAACTGATTAATACCCCTGTGAACAATCTCGTTGAACCATTTTACTTTATCATCAATATTGTCCAGTTCATATAGATTTATCCAGTTGATACCAGTGAAATATTTATTCAATGCAGCAAAGTCAGCACTTCTATATGCATAAATAGGGGCGTCACTTGATTTCAGATTTGTCTGAAATTTTAGTAGCGCAGCTAATGCAGGGTGATACTTGTCCTGTTCAACAATTGCGGATGCCTTGTCAATCAACACATCAAGGTCACTAAAGCACAAGTCCAGCAACCGATCACTATCATTGGGAATGTTGTTTAGTTGAACACATCCAAAGAGAAGAAAATTTTCATTCAACAATGTTTCACATTCTACTTGTTGTAAGCTACTGTGCAAATTATAATCACTCCGAGACTCTTTTAGTTTTCATTAGCTTTCTTCTGTTTCTTTTTTTGTTGGCTAATGCTAATGCTAAAAAGAGTTTTCTATTAAGGTTAGTTTCCTTGGCCTCAGGTGATCTCGAATCAATCTTGCAAAGCAGCAAGTTTACCCAAATTACTATCTTGTGAGATACGTTGCTTTTTCCACCAGATTCACCATTATGAAGGGCTCCTACACTGTCACTGGTATTGTGGTCTTTACTGATACACCAGCAGGGGCACTTAAGTTGTACTATCAACCAGAGTCAGTTGATACAAGAATTTTAAAGGAGATGCAAAATACTAGAGGACCCCACCCAGGAGACCCCTGGCATGAGAGGACAAAGGCAGGGCAAAAACTTGGCAATAGTGGAACTAAAAGGCACATAAATTTTCCATTTGCCACTCCTTCTAATCGGTGCCCCCTCCCTAGATCTGGCAATTAATTTGCCATGGGCCCAATGGTATATTTATGCCACATTTGGAGGCTTTACCTTTTAGCGTTTGTCGAACTATTACACATATATATTGAAATCAGTGAAGTTTGTAACAGCCCTAATACCTGAGTTTTGAATAATATGAAGTATTTGTAGTGAGCTAATGTTTGGTTGAAAGTGATTTGATATGTTTATTTTGTAAATTCTTGTAAATAAGTGTATATAGACTTTGTTTTAGGTAAGAAAATTATTTAAAGACCATTTAATATGTTTAAGAACCGAATGATGCAAGAGAATTTATTAAAAGTTTGTAATTCCATGTATTACTGTAATTTACGGTGTCTACAGGACAATTTTCCACCATTTGAAAGGATTTCTGTAAATAATTTTGTATTTAAGTATCTCTAATTACCATTTCTAATCATTTTGTAATGTTATTAATTAATTTTGTATCAATTCCGATTGTTTTTAATATGTTTGATTGTTTGAGTGATTGTTAATGATCGAGAAATATCGGGCGGATGCCTTTGAAGAATTCTCGTAATTTCGATAGACTCTATATAAACAGATCGCCTGGACAGAGAGTTTAGTTTTGCATTAAGTATAAATTCAGTGTTACAGAGACATTCATGCAAGTATTCAGTAAGTCAGTATTGCATCTTTGGATTGTAACAACTATGCTTGTGAATGTCGCAGACTTGTTTTGATTTGTTCAAAATAAACGAACATCTCAACATAACCTTGTTTTTGGTGGACTTTATTAATTAATTAATGCAGTAATTAACCCACCAAAAGAACCTTAACATGGCGACCGTTGACATGACGAGAAGTTCTTAAACATCTGTGGGATGTTTATCTTCTAAAAAGAATCTGCAGAAAATTGCGAGGAAATTTCGACCGGCGATGACACGGATTTGACGGCCTAAGGCGGAGATTTTTCATCGGCAATCGGCTGTAATCTTCCGACGACGAGTGGATTTCCTTCGGCCTCAAAATCGTCTTCCTACAGTGAATTGTGAAAAGTGTGGTTAAGTGTTTGAAGTCAGTGTGGTGCTTAATGATCAATTAAGTGCTTCTAAGTGAAATATAATGTGATACAAAAGTGAGGAATAACTGTAAGTACGGCATTGAATATTCAAGTGATTTATTTTGCATGTTATAGTGTGACAGATTGGAAAGATTTTAATTTTCCTTAATTTTGGGTTTTATGTTGACTTTGCTAATTACTAAAAATGGCTGATAATCAGAACCTGCAAGCTTTTCTAGAGTCTTTTGTAGCCCAATTTGACTCTAAATTTTCTGAATTTAGGAATGAGTTAAGGAGTGAGTTAAAAAGTGATAATGACAGCAAATTTTCTGAATTTAAAAATGAGTTGAATCTTGACAACAAATTTTCTGAAATTAAGTCTCAGTTTTCCGAAATTGATGGCAAATTTGATAATAAATTTTCCAAATTTGATAGCAAATTTTCTGAAATTAATTCTCAGTTTGCTGTAATCAATGATCAGTTTTCTCAACTGCAACAAAACAATGATAAAACATTCTCTGATTTGACTAAATGTTTTGATGTTAAAATCGCAGAGCAATTTCAGGGTTTTAGCTCTCAATTCAAGGAAGATATTAACAATTTAGATTCTAAATTGGGGAAGGTAGTAACAGAATGTCAGGAGAAATTTGAGAAAGTTACAAAATTTTGTGAACAGAATAAGGCTGAATGTGAAACTTTGATTTATAAAGAGGTGAAGGAAGTCAGTGAAAATTGTGATAAGATGAGGGAGGAATATGTCACTTTATTCCAAGCCAATGATAGTAAAGCTGCTCAAAGGGTCAATGAGTTGAGACAGGAAGTGGTTGGTATAGGGAAAAATGTTAATGCATTGGCAAATCATCAGGAACAACTTACCCAGGTATTGGAGACAACCCAATCTAACGTTAATCAGTTAGAGAAAAGGGTTACTGGGTTGCAGATTCAATTAAGTCAGGTTCCCTTAACAGGTAGTCCAAATTTCAGTGTCGATGTAAAAGAAGAATTTGAATTCTATGATGATAGTGGGAGGCTTCACCCTATTGAATTTATAGATAATTTTGAAAGGTCAGACTTTTTTAATTTGTTACCCGATAGTAAGAAAATTGCACTTGTGGGTAAACATCTAAAATCTTATGCTAGGACATGGGGTGATAGACAAGCTAGGGAAGTGACTGACTACAAGCTGTTTAAAGAAAACTTTTTGAAACATTTTTGGTCGACGAGCAGGCAGATTCAAGAAAAGAGGGAGTTAATGACTGGTAGGCCCTATAAACCTGGTAGGGAAACTCAACATGATTTTTTTCATAAATGTTGGATCCGTTGTAAGTATTTAGACCATCCTTATGGAGAGGAGGAATTTATTGATTTGATAGGAGCTAGGCTACCTCAGCAAACAAGAAATTTAATTGCCACTTTGGATGTAGTAAATGTGGATAGAGTTTCAGAATTGTTAAGACGCTTGGATGCCCAGGAGTCATTCACTGAACAACATTACCACCATAGGAGGGGCAGCAGGAGTCCCCCTAGGAGGGGTAATGGGTCAAGGGATGCTAGATCGAGGGGACGGGATCGTAATAATTATGCAAGAAGGAATGATAATGGGGGAGTGAGAGAACAGAACCCTCAATCTGAAAGTGAAAGGCAGCATGGAGGGCAGGCAAACTAAAGACCCCCTCTGTGACGGGCCCCACAGTGGTGGGTAAGATTGTGGGTCCAGGTACCAACTGCTATAGCATTAATACCCTTTTCATGAATGATTCCCGAGAAGATTTATTGGAAGAGGTGGGGGTAGCAGCAAGTGAATTTCAGGATAAGGTTATTATAGATGTAATTAATGATGTTGATGATGTAAAGGTTGGTAATAAGATAAAGCGGGAAGTGGACCACCATAGTACCTTATCACTAGAATCAGTGTGCGAAAGTAATAATTTTCATGTAGAAGATTTTCGAAATGGTCACTGCTTAATTACAAAAAGGGGTGCAGAATTTATAGTGCATACTACAGTGTGGCTATCAGAAACTTGTAAGGTCCAGAATGGCATAGTTGGGACTATGTGTGCTAGGATAGGTGGTAATGAAGTTTGTAGAAGTGCTGAAATCGAGGAGTTTCTCAAATATCTGAAGGTGATACAGTGGTATGGATAGGAGACCCAGATGAGGAGGAGAATTGTAAGTCAAAGTATTTGTCTTCTGAAGAGAGAGTAGTTGAAAAGCCTTATGTACCAATCCCTAAGTTGGAAAAATGTCCTAATTTTGACCTAGCTGATACGTTATTTAGCTCTTTATTTGGTGTAGATGATGACATTCAAGAAATGGGTGGGAGTAAGGATTTATTTGAACCAGTTTCTAATTTGGAAAATTGTACAGAATGTGACTTAGATGACACTATGTTTTGTACTCTCTTTGATGTGGAAGCTAATAGTGAAGTAGTAGTTGCTGAGAAAAATAATTATTTGGTGGATGAAGTCAGTAAGCCAGATGTTAAAACAGTTTTAGGTACTGATTCAGATAAGTTGGTAAGTTTAAGTAGTAATCAGATGATGAAGAGTGGGGTTGGGAGTAATGATGGACTAAACTGTAGTAGTGAGAATAATAAAGTTGTATTACCAGTTGAGTCAACAGCATTGCTTTTAAGTGACAATCAATTTGCTAAAACAGAACCATTGTATGTCTCAGCTGTTGCATGGTTGTACCAAAGTCTGTTGTCTGAGATGATTGGAAGTTTGTGTTTCTGTATGTATATAATGAAGCTTTGTGAAAATAGAAATGTAATATTAAATGTGTATACAAAAGTTGAAGAAAACTGGAAGGTTAGGAAAAAGTAACTTACATGGTTCTGGGTTTCCAGGGAAATCCTGAAACCCACTTATGAGAATTAATTGAAATGCATGGTTTGGGGAGGGGTCAACAGTCTGTAAATATCTAATTCTGTAAATAAGTATGTCAATTGATGCATGTAAATAGTTGGTGTGAGTACTTAAGTTCAGGTGCAGATGTAAGCATTTCAATGTATAATTTGTGACAGTTTTGTGTAGAAAATTTAGTGTTTTCATGATGTTGTTACTTTCTACATTGTGATGACAAATTGTCAGCTGTGAAATGTAAATAGACTGTTGTCATAAACAAGCAGACATCAAGTGTGTAATTTGGAGTGAAAATAATTGTAACTTAAGGTGATGGCATTGAACGTTTGTTGTGTAAACACAGTAACTGAAAAAATGATTGGACCTGAGAAAAGAAAATTATTGTAACCAAAATCAGTGCCATGGACTATGTGCAGATGTTGTATGAAGAATTGTATTTGTTCATTGTAAAAGTCATTATGGTTGATTGATTGTAATCTGTTCGTGTCTGCATTCAACCTGCTTAGATTCGTGACGGATTCAATCAATTTTATCTGTGTAAAATTAAGTGAATCCTGGGGAGGGGTTGTAACAGCCCTAATACCTGAGTTTTGAATAATATTATACTGTATGAAGTATTTGTAGTGAGCTAATGTTTGGTTGAAAGTGATTTGATATGTTTATTTTGTAAATTCTTGTAAATAAGTGTATATAGACTTTGTTTTAGGTAAGAAAATTATTTAAAGACCATTTAATATGTTTAAGAACCGAATGATGCAAGAGAATTTATTAAAAGTTTGTAATTCCATGTATTACTGTAATTTACGGATGTCTACAGGACAATTTTCTACCATTTGAAAGGATTTCTGTAAATAATTTTGTATTTAAGTATCTCTAATTACCATTTCTAATCATTTTGTAATGTTATTAATTAATTTTGTATCAATTCCGATTGTTTTTAATATGTTTGATTGTTTGAGTGATTGTTAATGATCGAGAAATATCGGGCGGATGCCTTTGAAGAATTCTCGTAATTTCGATAGACTCTATATAAACAGATCGCCTGGACAGAGAGTTTAGTTTTGCATTAAGTATAAATTCAGTGTTACAGAGACATTCATGCAAGTATTCAGTAAGTCAGTATTGCATCTTTGGATTGTAACAACTATGCTTGTGAATGTCGCAGACTTGTTTTGATTTGTTCAAAATAAACGAACATCTCAACATAACCTTGTTTTTGGTGGACTTTATTAATTAATTAATGCAGTAATTAAACCACCAAAGAACCTTAACAAGTTTCTTCTTCACTTTTGCTAAGTAGATTTAAGGACAGTTCACAACAGAGGTAGGTAAAGCTTGAGACTTGTTCTATTGGTTGATTGTCAACCACTATTTTGACTCATACAGGAATTGGAGATAAGTTGAAAACAGGAACACTGAATGTGACGGTTATAAAAAAATAAAGAAGATATAGACAGAGAGTTATCGAGAAAGAAAATTAACGTTGCTGTAATTATAGAGACAAAAACTAAATTGAAAGAAACGAGAGAGATTTATAAATATACAATGATTTACAGTGGTGTTGCACAAGAAGAAAGAACTGCAGCAGAAGTGGCAATATCAGGGGATAGAGAATGGAAAAAAAAATAATCAGTTACACTGTAATAAGTGAAGGGATTATAAGATGGAAAGTAGAGAGAGGCAAATTATCTTTGATTGCCACATATGGCCCAGAAGAATTCAAATGAGAAGAATCTCATCTAAAAAACTTCAGGCAGTGATAGACAAAATTACTAAAAGCAATTTTCTAATAATGGCTGGTGATTTTAATGCTGGAGTATGAAATAGATGTAATGGAAAATTAAGGTTGTGAGGTACACAACCTCACCTTTTATGATTTTAACGTTAGTAAAGTTGATTTTTTCTACTTAGTAAATGAAATTGTAAAAACTAACATTGAATTTGTAAGTTCCAAGGTTACAGAATGTCAAGACAAATATACAAGATCTTTAGTGAATAAAGAACAGTTGAAAAAGATTGAAGAAGGTTGAAGAAAAGGTTTTGTCGGAAAAGGACAAGTTGGGTTTTCAAGAGAAAATGTATTGAGAGAAGAAGTGAAAGAGAAAGGCTCAATGGAGAAGCCGCCAAAAATCCTGGCGAGATTAGTAACTGGAAAATATTAGCATGAGGGCAGAAAATTAAAGTCAAAGTTAATTAAATATGAATTTGTAATTAATAATTGGTTGTTATGTGGAAAATAGAAGATATAAGTAGAAGATGTTTTATTTAATATTGAGATTGTAATAAAGACAAAGGAGTTGATTTTTAAAGTTTGTGTGGTATGATTTTGTTAATACTGATTTGATTTACAGCGTGGGTATCGAAACAAACTCGGCGATGGACAAAGAGGGATAATTGAAATTCCTATGTATTGGTCTGAAGCCGGAATCATGAGTATTATATTTAAGTTGATAAAGTACATTTTCATATTTTCTAAAAAAATAAAGAACCTTACAAGGTGAACAAATGAAAATGTTAAATTAATGAGAGAATTTATATCCTTCAATCAGATAAAGGTTACATTCTTTGTAGAAAGGATATCCATACATTTACATGGACAACAAGAGGTCAATGATCTGTTATTGACTATGTGATGGTTAACAAAAAATAGGTCCAGATGTAGCAGACACTTAAGTACATACAGGTAGTGATATATATTGAAATAATTATCTCATTTCGAAAATAAGAATACATGCTAAATTAAGGAAAAGATTGAATAAAAATGTTCAAAAAGACCAAAAAGTTTACAAGGTTTATATACAACAAGATGAAGAAATAAGACTCTTACCTCAAAGCTGATTACAACAGTGCTCAGTGGAAAATCCAACAAGTAATGATGTCAACAAAGGATGGGAAATTATAGCTTCATCAATATTGAAAGCAAAAAAATGAATCCAATAGAATGAAAAAGGAATTTAGGAAAAATAACCTGGTTTTAAAATTTTAAATTGAAAAGTTGCAGAAGCAGTTAAGTAAAAGCAAAAGTCTTACCTTAAAAATCATACAGGATTGACCCACATAAAATAATAATAAGTATTAAAGAAGAATAAATATTTTTAAGGCAATTACAAAGAATCTGAAACAACAATCATGGGACAGATTAATAAATTCAATAGATGATGATGTCCACAGTTACCAAGAGATGGTTTATAAGTTAATGAAAAGGAAACTTCTCATATAAATGTAATTGAAGAAGAATAATGGTTGAAACACCATAAAAATATGGTATGCTAGTACTGACGGAGAGAAAGAAGAGGATGTAGGTGTAGATCGTGCTGATGTAAAAGAAACTGATCTTATAGACTATAGAGGAATTCAATATAGCTTTAAAATAATCCAAAAATAGAAAAGCTATTGGACTAGATAAAATTAACTTAGAATTGATTAAATATGGGAGAATGATTCTAAATTTGAAGTTCCTACATTTAATTGTGTTGAAACAATGGAAGTAGTTATTTCACTCTACAAGATAGGGAATAGAAGTTCATGTGATAATTATGGAAGAATTAGATTGCTAAATACTGGATATAAAATATATGCAAAAATAATAAACAACAGGCTCAAGATAATAACAGATGCTCTTCTGTAAGACTGGAGTTTTTCTCGGCATTGTAAATGTCACTTGACAATGGCGGCAGAGATTGTGACCGCCGAAACGTCGTGGTCAAACGATGTACTAACTCGGCTAGCTACCCGAGAAAGTTTTATTCAGATGCTCTTCTATTAGAAGAACAATGTGGATCAATGCCGGATCTAGGGGGGGGGGCGGGGGGAGCAAACCTGGGCACTTGCCCTGGTGGCATCGTGGCTACCTTTTCTTTCTTCTTTTTTTTCCAAGCTCCATGACGGCCCTAGGGGCGACAATGGGTGATAATCGGGCAGCGGCAACACTCCGAGTGGCAACAATGGGGGTGGCAAAATAACATTCGAAGGGGCAGCAGTCTCACAATTTTGCACCGATTATAAAAATTCCTAGATCCACCACTGAAGTGGATCACGTATGCATAGCATATTTTGCCTCCAACAAATACACGAGAAGAGAAGATAATTTCCCTTAAATACTTACATTGTTTTTGTGGACTATTAAAAGGTGTTCGATAAAGTATATATGGAGCAACTATGGAAAATAATGCAAAAGAATGGATATCCAAAACATCTAATACAAGTCACAAAGATATTTATTAATTTTTTATCTGCTTAACATCTATTAACAGCGAGGTCTTTTGAGACTGGAAAGGATGGAGGGCAAGGATCCGGAAGGATTTCGGCCATGGCCTTTTGAAGGAAGCATCCTGGCATTCACATGGAGTGATTTGGGGAAACCACGAAAAACCCAAATCTGGATGCCCGGACGGGGATTCGAACCGCTGTCCTCCCGAATGCTAGGCCAGAACGCTAACCGTTACACCACCACGCTCGGTGATATTTATTAAAGGACACAAGTTGTATTAGATTTAGGGGATTAACTAACACAAAAAATAATAACTAACCAAGGATTGCAACAAGGTTTTAGTCACTCTCCAACATTCTTTAATATGTATATTTAGAAAATGGAAGGAAACGGTTCATCCCTGAAAAAATTAAGTAAGAGCACATATATAAATACTAATATATTTGAAATGATCAATTTATCTTACAGGAAAATGAAAACCGACTTCAAAAAATCAATACATATATTAAATTTTTATTAGTAAAGATTATAACTTGCAGTTGTCTTGTACAACAAAAGTTATGGTATTAAGAACATGTGTGCTTTAATTTTAGTCATGTTTACACTGTTGTAATAACATAATGACAATTTTCAGAATAATGAATATAGTGTACAGTACCTTTGTCTCTGAACCTTTTTAAAAATCTGAAAAGCTGATGACTTACTGCGTTTCTGAGCTACTGTAAGCTAGCTATACATATAATCATTAAAATGGTTACAGTTATCTAAAAAATACTAATTACAACAGAAATAACTACTACTAATAAGTTTATACAATTGTTCATTTTTCTTAGCTCACACTATTTACATTAAAAGTTCTTTTTTTTTTTTTACCTCATACCTACTTACTGATTGGATGCATTCACATATGTTTGGCAACACACAAAAATTATGGGCATACATCACAAGATATTGCCACAGAGGTTTTAAAATGTCTAAAAATTGTTTATCACAAGGATCCCTGTAACATCCATAAATTTCTAAGTGCAATCCATTAATGTGAAAAACTGTTGCATAGTTTGAGAAGTACGTACGCACTGTGATGCTCTACTAACGAGCCAACTGTGTAATTAATGCAGCACACATTTCAAAAAACTCCATTGTATTAGGTCCTGTACTTTGCTTCTGAAATCCACTTTCCTCAGGCTTCTGATCTTGCATTGCAACAGTGGTAGTATCACTATCCTCACTGGCTTCATTGCTAAGACTTTTAAAATCCAGAAGGTAACTCTTGTAGTCTACCTGATACAGCTGAAGAGACATTTTCACATACTTTCCAGTTAATTCATTCCGATGACGAACTTGTACATGATAGGGATTAATTACTTTCCAGTCATAATTTAAAGCCTTCATAGCTCTGTAAACTTCATTCATTATGTCATTTGGTTTGCTTTGAGATCTGATACCCAAATGCCACTTTGCTCTCTTTACAGGGGTCCCTCGAGACCGTCTGTCTGGTAGTCCAGCAGAGTTGTTACTAGTAGCAACAGCCCGATCTTGGATAGCAGGGGCTATTCTCTCGGGATGAGGTCGAATAGGACTAGGATTGAGTTCACTGGGGCTGAAGGATACAGGTGGGGGACTGCTTGCAACATAAAAATCTCTTAGTTCTGCCTTTGCTGCTTCATCTGCTATTCTTTTATTATCAATTATTAAATGATATGCAATTGCAAGTTGATCATGGGGATCACCACTGAGCAAGGCATTATGTACTTCATGTTCCTTTACTCCAAATTTCTCACAGACTTCATTTACTGCATCTGTATCAATTACAGAAGCATCCTGTTCTACAGGTGAGGGAAACAGGTAAGCTGGAAGATCTTTTTGAAACCATTCATGTTTCTTTATATCTTCAATTGTAGCTCTCTTCATCGGATCTACTTGAAGCATGTGACATAACAAGCTTACGACTTGCTTGTTCAGATACTCGGGTATTGGAAATATCCCAGATTTTATTTTCCGAAAAAGTGTTGGAACATGTTCATCATCAAAGGGCAATGTTCCACACAACAGAGCATATAAGATAACACCACATGACCAGATATCCACTTCTGGGCCAGCATAGAGCTTTCCAGATATTACCTCAGGTGCTGCATAATTCGGAGATCCACAACTCGTTCTTAGGAATTCTCCATCCATCATCATATTTGACAGGCCAAAATCTGCTATCTTTACATTTAAATTCTGATCAAGCAGTAGATTCTCTGGTTTCAGATCTCTATGTACTATCATATGTCTATGGCAATAATCAACACCAGATATAATTTGTTGGAAAAATCTACGAGCTTCATGCTCCTTTAGCTTGCCATTTTTAACTATGTAATCAAAAAGTTCTCCACCAGAAACATATTCCATAATCATGAAGATGTCTGTGGGAGTGCTTATCACTTGATACAACTTTATTATATGAGGATGTCGAAACAATTTCAGATTTTGTATTTCCCTTCTAATCTTCCCCACAACATCTAAGCTTTTTATTTTTTGCCTGTTGAGTATCTTGACAGCAACTTTATGTTTTGTCAGCTGATGTTCACCAATTTTCACTTTTCCAAACGTTCCAACACCTAAAGTCTGACCCAAAGTATAATGACCTATTTTAACAATAGGTTGAAGGCTTGGTTGCTGACCTCTTTCAGCCATGCTTGAGCTTAGTAAAAAAAAAAAATTGTCGTGATATGATGTAATTTGTGGACTGTTGTGGAACCAGGCCAAGAAGAAAGATCACAGGCGCAGATTCAACTGAAAAACACAATTTTGCATCAAGACAAAATAAAACTTATGCAAAGATCACACTTGTCACGTGCGATAAACAACAAATGCGTATTCAACACTTGACAAATGCAAAAGAAGCATGATGCAGACTGGAAAGTTGTATGCACCACATGAAAGCTAATTTCCTATAGCTTAAGTGAAATTTTTTTTTGCAGAAATTGACCGACTATATTGTAATGGAATTATATTGTAGACAGCAGGTAAACAAGACTGTAGCAGTGGTTGCTAATGTTGACAACACTTTAAAGGATGAAATTTAGCTGTGATAATTTTGTTCAGCCTGTCCAACGAATGTGGTATTGCTTATCAGCTTTGTGTAACTTACCAGAAAATGAGTTTATGTGTGTTACAATGCAAATGATTCTTCTTGCTGAAGACTCAAAATGACAAGTGAAGGCATGAAACAGATGGCATTGTTCATGGAGAAGTTAATTATAACTATGCGTATAAATCCTAACAGAAAAGATGAAACAAATAAATTAAAAAGCAACATGCAGAGGCAAAAATGGAAAACGGAATGGTCATTTTGCCAGAGCAGGTTCCAACAAGTCAACCAACAGAGTTTCATATAGTGTAGAGCAGTGGTTCCCAATTAGTGGTAAGCGTACCCCCAGGGGTACGTGAGGTTTCTTCAGGGGGTACGCGCGGTAGTCTCTTGGCTAAGGTGATCACTAAAATAATTGAAAAAAATCCACTTTTATCAGCCAAAAGAAACATTACTATCACCCAAATATATTTTAAGATAAACTGTGTTTGTGTCAACTTTATTATCGTAATCCTGTGGTTGTGAGAAGCACTCTACTGGGATGAACGAATTCATTTATTTATCATTTCAGCTGTAAGGGGTACGCGCGGTTGAGCTCCTTCTTGCAGTGGTACTCGGGAAAAAATAATTGGGAACCACTGGTGTAGAGGTTTCTGAGGTTTCACTTACCATGCAGCCACCCTGTTCCGTCAAAAAAAGTTCCCACTCCCCTTCTTTAACTGCTTAACGTCTCTTAACAGCGAGGTCTTTAGAGACGGGAAAGGCTGGGGGGGGGGGGAGGGCGAGGAATGGGAAGGAATTCGGCCATGGCCTTTTGAAGGAAGCATCCCGGCATTTGCCTGGAGTGATTTGGGAAACCATCGAAAACCCAAATCTGGATGCCCGGACGGGGATTCGAACCGCTGTCCTCCTGAATGCGAGGCCAGAACGCTAACCGTTACACCACCACGCTCGGTCAACCCCTTCCACAAGAAGAAAAGTTCCCATGCTGCCCCCCCCCCCTCCACCGGGCACAATTTTATTATTAAAAAGATGCTTACTACTTCGTTCAAACATCTCAGAGGATACTCACTAAATATTTGACATTAGAATAAAGGTTTCCAACTCTATGAAGCATTGAAGAGGACATACTGCTTCCGACGGGATATAGTCAAGGTATTGTCCACAACAACAGTAAATCTGTCACATTTCATGCCCCTTTGGGGAAGGGGAAAAGTGCATTCCAAGTTGAAAACTTCTAATCTAGCGCATCAGAGATGAATGTTTCTTGTGGACCAACTAGAATAAACAGCAATGTTTGGATAATATGTCTCTTATAAAAGTACTTTTCCTAGATTAGCAAAAACTGAGCTACTCAAAATGTGGCAGTGAACAGCACAATATCACCAAGAATGGGAAAATGGTAATAGAAATGGAATAATTATCACTTATAACACTAAATTTAGTTGAATAAAAATTAGAGACAGGCTTTTAGTACCAGGCATTGAGCATGGAATTTTGACAATAGTTAACTGAAACATAACAAAAAGTTGCTTTTAATAAAGAAGGATGTTGCATTTATGATAACCGTGGAAATTTAATATGGAAAATGGAAGGTCCTTTTTATGAGGTTAAAATGGAACTTAATTCATATAAAAGTGTATACAACTCATTACAGTATGAAAGTGGAAAATGAGAAACAGATGTTCGTTGGCAAAAATCAAATTATAAAAATAGTAAAAAACACAGTCTGCAATTGATTTAAATTGTAAGTCAACAATTCCTACACCATTAGATGGCTACTTAGAAGGAAGACTACATGGCTACCATTCCAGACGCATCCATCTAACAAAATAAAAATCGACAGACGATCGGCATGAAAAGCTTTGGTAGCAACAGATAAATTCCTAGGGTAGCGGTGATGTTAGCAAACATGTCATCAGACTTCATCAAACAAAAGGAAGTTTAGTGGCAGAACATCAAGCATGGAAGATTCAGGTCGAAAAACCAACTGGTGAGAATTTATGAATGTCCAAACAGATAATGGACTTTAATTTTGGTTTCAAAACACTAAGGCCCTCTTCACACTGCACATTCCAGGAAACGCGACAGTTACCTTAGCATCTTGAGAGTATCTAATCAATAACTTCTAATGTTATCTAACGGGGAGGCATGCAAGCTTATTAATGTAGTGTTAATTAGTTTTCTTCATGTTACACCATGCATGCCCGACAAGAGTTGATATTTACTAACAATACATAATTATAACTAACTGAATTTCTTTATCAAACAATTTAAATTCATTGAATCAAAGAGTTCAGACCACTATTCTCCATCAAAATATAAGAGGGATATTTAGTAAAACTGACGACATTACCTTATGCCTAGAAGAGATTCAAAATTCCAGAAATTTCAATGTAGATGTTTAGTGCATATCTGAACATCATTTTTCTGACCCAGGAATATCTCAGCTGTCCATCCCAAATTATAAACTAAGTTCTCATTTCTGTAGATATAAAATGGAGAAAGGTGGAGTTGCCATTTTTGTTAAAAATAATATTCAATGCAATAGTGTAGGTGTAAGTAAGTATTTTATAGAACAACACTTTGAATGCTGTGTTACTAAACTAGAATATGGTAAGGAAGAGCTCATAGTAATAGCAATTTATAGGGCCCCCTCAGGAAATTTTAGTCTGTTCTTATCACAGTTAGAGTCTTTACTACTATGTTTCAAAAATAACAAACAAATAGTTTTATGTGGAGATTTTAATGTTGACTTTCTCAATCACAGCAATGAGAGGCTAGATATGGAAGCCTTGATGTTGTCTTTTAACTTAACGGCACTTGTAAATTTTCCTACTAGAATACAAAATAATAGCAGGACTGCAATTGACAATTTTTTATGGATATTTCTCAGTACAGTACTTACAACATACTTCCAGTAATAAATGGTATCTCAGATCATGATGCCCAGCTGCTATGTATCAAGTCCAGAAACGCTATTAAACAGATAGAGAAAAGCTGGGTTTATAGAAGAAATATTAATGAAAACAATATAGAACATTTCTTAGAGTCCTTAAATAATGAAGTGTACAATGCACAGGGTGTTAATGCAAAATTTGATTCCTTTCTCAATATATTTCTAACACTTTTCGAAGGAAGTTTCAAAAAATATTTTGTGATCTTGCAAAAGCATTTGACTGTGTAAATCATGAATTACTTTTGAAGAAAATGGAATACTATGGTATTTATGGAATTGCAGGTAAATGGTCTAAATCATACATGGAAAGTCAAATGCAAAAGTTTTCCATTTTTGATCCTAAAATAAGTAAAGATGCTTCATCATACTGTGAGAAAATAAAACATGGAATTCCACAATGTTCTGTCCTAGGACCCCTCCTCTTTTTGTTGTACATCAATGACCTTCCTGGAAACTTATCTGACAAAGTTAAGAGTGTTTTATTTGCAGATGATACTAACCTGACTGTGAGAAAAACACCAAACAGCAATCTAGAATTTAATGTAAATGAAGTACTTAGTGAAGTAGCAAATTGGTTTGAGGCAAATTCATTAAAATTAAATTTTGAAAAAACACACTACATTAGGTTTAAAACAAAAAATAATGCACAGCCAGATTTACAAGTAGGCTATAAAAATAACACAATATTAGAAACAAAGAGTATAAAATTCCTTGGTATTAAAATAGATGAGAAACTCTGTTGGCATGAACATATCACTTCACTACTGAAGAAGTTAAGTAGTGCCACCTTTGCAATACGAACACTTTCTCTAACAGCAGATCTGGAATTAACGAAACAGGTTTACTCCTCATATTTTCATTCAGTAATGTCATATGGCATAATTTTTTGGGGAAACTCTTCACAAAGTAAAAAAGTTTTTATAGCACAGCTATAAAAACTTATTAAGCTATTAAGATGTTGTGTAGGGTAAAACCAAGAACTTCTTGCAGACAACTTTTTAAAAAACTCAATGTTCTTACAATGAATTCTCAGTATATATATTCTCTCATGTGCTTTGTCATAGATCATTTTAACCTGTTTACTTCTAATTCACAGGTACACAATTTCAATACAAGAAGCAGAAATAACTTGCACAAACCACAAACATCTCTGTCATTAGTACAAAGAGGAGTTAATTATTCAGGTATACATCTGTTTAATAAACTTCCCAAGGATATAAAACAGTTTGCAGAAAATAAAGAGATACTTAAAGAAAAACTGAGAGACTATCTTATTGGCAACTCCTACTCCATTCAAGAATTTGAAAAAATAATTAATTGTATTGAATATGACTTTTGCAAAACTCAGTTGTAAAAATTTATGTTAATTTTATTCTCTTTATTTTTCTTTGTAACATATAATTGTTTTTACTATGATTATGACTCATATTGTATGTATGTATATTAACCATGACATGTTTCACATCCCAGAGGTGCTTCCTCAGCAGGGATCCATGAAACAAGATTGATAAATAAATAAATAAATGACATCAACATCACTTGACATGACTAAAAAAAAATGTTAGAAGCCACAGCAAAGATGTTTATCAGAATGACGCTTGCCACTGCAAGAGGTGGACTGAAGAGATTGTATCTCTTCACCTTTTCCTCAATGTGCGGAACTAGGTAACCTGTTGGTATCATACTCATATACAATTCAAATTGACAATACTCAAGTCTCAGTCACGCCGTTTCGGAATTGCATTGTGTAAAAAGGGCCTAATGTTACTTGTAAGTATTGGTATTGAGAAGGGCCTTTATGATGATAAAAATTTATTTATCTTAACAACTATTTAAATGAAACACAGTAAATGGAAAGGTTTACACAAAATATAAATAAAAATTGCTTTTGTTAATTGTATAAATCCGCACATGGCTTAAATCAAAATGGCAGATGATGGAATGAGCATCTCAACAAAAAACTAGAAAATCTTCGTTTCATTTGCAACAAATTTGATCCATGTGTACATCAGTCTAAAACAGCAGAAGGAAGGGCAATGTGGACAATACACTTGCACTGACAGAGAATGAATCAACAAAATATAGAATTAATGCACTTCTGGAGAGTTGCTTTGAGATTAAGCATTAACTTGGAAAGAAGTTCAATAAGAATGAGAATGTACAATGCAATCCCATGCAAGCGACCTTATGAGTTCCATTTGTTAGTCAAACTTTTCTATCATCTAACATTGTTCCTCTGAAATAATAGCAAGTTTCACACTTCATCACATAGACGAACGCATATTTCGTCGGCATATTAAAATTCTGATTACCGACTGCCGATATGTGAATTCTCTAAATACAGCCTGGCCATATCACTGTCCTAATTGACCAAGTTTTAGCTTGAAAATTACTTCAATATCAATTTCAACATTTTACGATTTAACTGCAATGCTCAAAACTTTACTTGCTGCATTCACTTGAGTAGCAGAATGCTTATGTCTCATTACAAATGACAGTGTCACCCTCTAACAAGAAGCATAAAGTAACAAATTGTTGAATTAATTCAGACTATATGAAGCCAAAGGTCTCAAGAATTCAATTGAACAGAGGCCAGAATTTCTTGATGTGAACTGTTATACTGGTCACAGAGAACTATATCTGATATTGCCTTCTCAGCAGGCAAGTTAGCTCATTATTATGCAAGCCTTATTAGGTACCACTGGAATTCAGCCATAAGGATACTGCAATATGTGAGGAAACACAAGACTACAAAATCACAATTTATCCAACTAGTCAGCCTGTTGTGGCATATGCTGATGAAGTTTGGGCCAGTTGTACAACCAACTGCAATAACATAAGCAAGCATGTGCTTGTCCTTACAGGTGCTCCGACCATCTGGAAAAGTTCGAAGCAAACTGTGATGTACTTAGCACAACGGAGGATGAATATTTGGCCTTAGCAGCTTCTAAAAGGGAAGCGAGTTGGATAAAAGAACTCCTGAAGTCCTTAATTTTCAAGAAACAAGTGACAGTGCAACCACGATTTGGTGCACACATGCTAAAAATTAAGTTGACAAATCCAGAACGAAGCACATTGAGATCGGGTGGTGGATGGGACAAGTGAACAAAATGTTTCCGATATCATTACGAAAGTGCTATGTGAAAGCTATATGAATCCCATAAGACCAACTAATGGAACCAGTCTAGACAGCATAATATCCAACTTATGGAATAATAATCCATGAGTTAATGATCTACCACAGAGATTATCAGTGTACCAGGGATGGTGGTAGTATAAACTACGAAGGATCCGTTGCAATGCATATAACCTTTGTGGTATATAAATATGAAATGTACAGCAAATAAAGTTGTTGTTCCTTATAATATGTGCATGTCAAATACATTTTATTACAATCTCTACTGCAATACATAAATAAATGCAAATACAAATTAATAACATTGACATTAAAGGTTGTTTTTCCACTGTATCTCTTGTCTCAGCCACACACTAATAGATAGCTTCCATTGACTGTGACAATTTGGGGAAAGGAAGAAACATTTTATTTCAACTCAAAAACAGCATAAAATCACTAATGTTGCTCTCCTTTGGAGCTTATTACTGGATCAAGTGAGCAATCATGGCACCCATTATGCTCACACTTCATCAAGGTGTAATTAGTGTTGTACAATATTCCAGATGTATTCTTAAACAACAGTAGTTATGGCTTTAATGGTTATTCTCCTGTCTGCCAGTAACAGCTTAAAACAATGTCACAGTCATTATAAGTGAAGGGCGGTTTCTCCTTCCTTCGGAGCACCAGAGATTGTTTTATCACCAGCCTGAAATTATTGTTTTCACATATGCACACCAATTCACAGGATCAGCTTACCACACATTACATCATTCAACTACCACGAATCTGATTGATTACCTTTCATTTGCATTAACTTCATAACACTCTGTGCATCAATTTTGTCAGTCATGGCATTTATTTACCTGCAAAAAAAGTTTAAAAAATTTCTTACCCTTAAACACGTTTCAGACATTTCTAGCCCCTTTCACATTAGGTCATATCAAAAACAATTGGCACCCTTTACGGATTCCTTTGAAACATATTCTACATCTAGGATAGTGGTTAGATACCAAAACAAAGGATAAATTAGTAAGATTATGTTTAAATATCAATCCTGTTAATGTGTTTTATTGAAATCTTATCTGAAGAAATTACAGCATGGGGCAGGGTAGGGCACCTGCCCACTCTTGTTCCCTTTCTCAAGTAGTCGAGAGAAAAATATATGAGAATAAAGATTCTCTTTTTTAATACTAAAAAATATTTTTTTTCAAAATTTAATTAGAACCCTCAAGTTTCATTGTTTTGACCCCATCCTGAAGCTATTTCTTGCTACGCCCTTGACTACATATCTTATTTGAAAATTAGAGAAATGTTAGAGATAGCAGAGATTTCATTTTAATACCAAACTAACATATGAATGCAGGCAGATAATTCATATTTGATGACATATGATTAACTGAATCATACCACAAAAAAACAGATTTTACGAAATGTGTACTTATTCTTCAGTGTATTAGTCACTGTTTAAGTTTAAGTTTTCCTCAAAAATTTAACAATTCTTTTAAACATAATTTCATTTTCAAGTTTTGGTTCAAATTCAAACATAAACCCTTCTCTTTCATCTGTATAAGAGGGCATGGTAGAAACTTGCACTAGTTCTCTTCCTTCTGTATTACTTGAAGTCTGAAGCCAAATGTTATCATTAAAAAATAAATTGGTTAAAGTCTGCACACAACTTAAGTCTGTATTATCCTCTGTCACAGAGGCTATAAGGACAGCTTGTTCACTTGAATATTTTGCACATACAGATGCTGCGTCTAGAAGTGATGCACAAAGCAATGTAAGCAACATTTCAGGATTATATTTCTCAGATACAGATGAAGAACTTTCACACAAGTTGCAGTAGCTCTCCAAACCTTCCACCAACAAAACACTTGATATAGAGGCATGAGTGTGAAGAGTATATAAAAATTTTAATAGGTCCTGCCATGTGGGTAGGTATCTAAAGAAACAAAAATAATTATTATTTTGAGACAAATAGTAAATGATAGGAAATGATACAGAATATTTTTGTTTCTACATATTTATTAAAATATTTCATACACAAAGTTTGAAACATTTTTATTAGTACATCTTGTTTGCTAAACATGAGAATGGTGCAAACCAGATGATTGATTTTACTTTCATATAAATATGTGATTGAATAAATTAATCAAAATTTGTTTAAAGTTGATTATCTTCTATATAAATTTGTAAGCACTAACATTGATGATTTGTTAGTAATGGTAAAACAAGTGACAGTACCTTCTGAACATCAGTCAGAAAAGAAACAATGGAGCAACATGCCAACATTAGAATTTGTTTTATATTGTAAAGTACCACAAAACTATTTAAAATTATTCAAACTGTTTATAAAATTGAAGCAACGAGCCATTAAAAGAAGTGCAAGATTCTGTAATGGTAAAGAGAGAACTGAAGATGATCCATGGTCAGAATTTTTTGAAACAATAACTGTGAATATAACAAATTCACCAAAGAGCTTGCTGTAATTTTTAAAATCCCTCTAAATGAAATGAAAAATTTGTGTGAGTGGAAGGTATATTCTTGCATTGTAGCAGCTTAATGTCAAGCACTGTAACCGGTGGCAATATGTAGTTCTTTCAGAATCAAACACAAAATGCCAGAGTTAAGAATGGAACTGCCCATAATCTCCAAAGTTGGTAAAACTGGGCAATTACTAAAGCTAAGTGAGAAAGTCAAACAATGAATGCCAAACATTTCTTGGATGTGAAAATGCACCACCATGTAAAGACAAGATTGTAATGATTTCTTGGTAAAAAATATACTGTGATGCTTGCTTGATCACTAGGAGGTCCTTCATTTTCAACTTCATTATTTTTAAAGACTCACCCTATCAGTTTTTTACTGTCACCAGAAAAAAATTGTGTTATCTGCATGTTTCTAACTAATGCCTCAGGTGGAGTGAAAATTAATAGTATTACACTAATTGAATGAAAAAAAATAAATACTATATTATATACTGTACACAAAAAAATCATACCAAATGTATATTAAATCAGAGTTACTAAATAAATTTCCAACACTTAGGTGTCATGATAGATGGTGCTAGTTGTTACATATCAAACACTTTTTGTTGAGTCATGCTCACTACTGTGTTTGCTCTATTACAAGCTACTAGCACAAGGATGGTTAGCAGGTTATAATGGAGCAAAGAAGTAAACTTTGCAATAACATACATTTCACTGGGAGTGAAAGCAATAAAATACTAGGTAGCAAAATACCTTCTAATAAACAAATGCTTGAAGTATTATTTTATGAGATGCAGAAAACTCGTCAGCATAAAAGAGCTAAAAACAAAAAAAAAAGCATAAGTACCTTTGAGGTAATCTTATCATTGCGTTACTAAATTGGAAGCTTTTATAATGAATTGAGGGGTCTTTGGAAGCATGCAAAAAGAAAGATTCAAATACAAGAAAAAATACTACATCAAATACAGGAAAATTTCTTATACCTATATTCCATATACCATATACATGAATTGGTATTAAAATCTACTTTTGAAGTATGCATTCCTACATCATCTGAACCCTAAGCATGATTATGTAAATCAGTTAAGTCAAAGATAGGGCCCACGACCCGCATCCGGCCCTATCAATACGGCCCGTAATCGCAATGTGACACTGAAAGAAGAATCATGTTTTTATATTATATACTATACAATTAAATAAATAAAATGTTATAATAATTCATTACATTTTTTTATTTGAATCTGGCCCGCCTACACATTCTAAATTTAATATACGGCCCTCTGCAAAATTGAGTTTGACACCTATGACATAAATGTTTTCAAAAGCCTGGACCAATATAGATGTTTCTGAATATGCTGTCAGAATTGACTATCAACTGTTGTGATCAGTATCGTAAGGGGGCATCCATAAATTACGTGAGGTGTTTTTTCCGGTTTCTGGACTCCCCCCTCCCTCTGGTGAGATGGTCTGTGAGAAACCCCCCTACAAATCGCCCTTTTGTAGCCCTAACTTTTTTGACGAAGATACTTTTTTTTTTTGGCTCTACTGTCCCCAAATTTTTCGCAAAATCTCACGTGAGATTTTCGTAGACCCCCCGCTCCCCCCTGGTGAGATCTGGTGAGATTTCGCCGGACCCCCCCCCCCCCCCTATATTTCACCTCACGTAATTAATGGATGTCCCCTAAAGGTCTTAGAGAGATTACATTTAAAGAGCTCCTGTAATTAGTTGTTACATTTTTAAGTGGATATAAAACAGAAACAACTAATTTTGATTAACTTGTGCATATATTTATTTCAAAAATATACCTAAAAACTTGCTGCAATGCTCCTTTAGACAGTAAAGCTTCATCCCAAGACTTGTCATTGTCTTAAGACCTCTACTTTTACAAACAAGTTACTAAAAATGCATCTCAAGCAATTGTAAAAAATTTTGTAGCCATTTGTGGTATCTTACTGAAGAAACTGTTGAAAAAGAATCGGATAACTGATTTGAAGCATTTAAAATTGGACCTCAAGGAAATGACAGAATTTACACACGAGGAGTTGCATAATTTTGTATCATAAAGAACATCCAATTTTTATAAGTGATATAAAATCTCATTGATACTACGATCTGGAATTCTCTTCAAGGCGTCTCATTAGTTAGAAAACACACAGTAGTCGATGATATAGCAGAGAGAGGTTTGAAACTTGAAGAATATAACAATCTTATAACCAAAGATGAAGAGCAAAAACAATACCTGTTCCAAGGAGGAAAAGATTATAAAGGCAATCTTCCACCATACTCTAAAGCAACTGTTATCAAATAAATATTAAACTTTTTTTGTAGGCCAATATAATGTAGTCAAGTTAGACTTGTTATGCCACACAAAGTACTTATGTTGTTCTGATCCTTATTTCTATGTTTTAAAATATTTTATAATTGAAAGTGGGTAGAAAAAAATTGTGAAATTTTTGAATTACCATATTTTCTGCACTTTTCATCCTCCTTGGGGCGCATGTTACATGTTAGGGTTGGGCAGTTTTTTTTTCGAAAATTTTTGACCAAAGAGGGAAAGAGACAGGGTGTGAGACTCAGAGAAATATCATTTTTATTCTTTTACTAGCTGGTACCCCCGACTTCGTTCGTGATTGTAAAGAATTCATATTGACAGCTATAGACATCTAACCACCATAGTGCACGATGGGAGACTCGATAGTATTACCACACACAAATAACAGTCTTCTGCGCTATGTAGTTCCGGCAGCAAAGTAAAATTTACGGATACACACAAGTCTTTGGATGAAATACGAAAATATTCATGATCGACCAATTTCAAACACCATATCTCACACACTCCCACAGTTATCGAATTTCAGCCAACGTTGTGATCGATGGGTCACTCTGTGTTACGACCACACACAAACGCCAGTGATCTGCGATTGATAATTTTCACTTAAAAGAGATACACCGTGACACATGCGTCTTTGGCAGAAATATGAAAGTGCCGCAGGTCGACCACTTTCATCCCCCATATCTTTCACACCCTCATAGCTACAGAAATCTAACAACCATAGTGCAGTAAGCTATTCTTTTAGGAGTCGACGAGGATGGAGAATCAATAACTCTCTTCTTCTGCTGCCCCTTGGATCCCATGTGTTCAACTTTTGGTATTGTGAATGATGTCAAGCTAGCTGAAATATTTGAAGCACATATTAGCACCTCATCCTTTAAAAAAGAAAGAAGTGGATCCCACTGCTCTAGTATTCTGTCCAAACACTTGCCTAAAGACAACCACCTTGTACATATATGCTTCAGTATTTTCTTGCAATCTTGATTGTGCAAGTTTTGAAACTTCTTAAGACTTTCTTTTCTTTTGGCGCTCTTCTCTAAATAATAAAAAATATCGACAAGAATCTCGTCTATTTTAAGTGGTAATCTTGCAGCAGCTAAATTAATTAAGTGACACATACATCCAACAATCACAATATTTGGATGAGCTTCTTTCAAAATTACTGAAACTCCAAATCTTGTGCCCCATCATTACAGGTGCATTATCAGAACAGAATGCTACACAGTTTCCAATTGGTATTCGGTGATGTTCCAACTGCGATAACATGAGGTTACTTATATTGCGCCCTGTTGAGTTCCCTTCCAATGCTGGTATGCATAGCACAGTACTTACAATTTTTTCTTGTTTATCGTCATAAAATGTAACAACAATGGGATATAATTTTGTATTGGTATCATTGCTTCCATCTGTTGCCATTAAAAATTGACCATTCTGAAGATTCTTCACAACTTCTGCTATTGCATTTTCAGACATTTCTTTTAAAATGTAAGTTGTTTTAGTGCGACCACATCCGTATTTTTTCGCTACTTCTGACGAAGGAAACATCTTCCTGAATAAGGCACCTGCATGGTCAGCTGCACTTAGTGGAATATTGTGTTCCACCAAAAATGAAGTGAACAAACACTCCGCTTTAATCACATCCAAATCATAATTTCCTGATTTTTCGAAAAACGTATTGATTTTGTGATTCTTTTCTTTTGATTTTAAACACGCAATGTGTTTACTACACTTAATGTGATATGCCAAATCATTTCTTCTACTATGTGCAATATTTATATCACAACCACACACTGTACAAAACACAAATTTTACACCTTTTCTTGACTTTATTATACACGGAAACTCTATGGAATACGCTTCCCTGAATGTCTGGAAATATTGCTTCTTAGCGTTACTCATGATTACAACGTTTACACAAAGTCACAAACTATCAACCAACCAAACAACGCACGCGGGACTGTTGGGAACTCGAAAGTATACGAAAACGATATTCAAACGATTGCTGATTCGACTCTCAAAAAAGTATCGATGTAAAATCAGAGAGAGAGATCGATTAATTATTGACTACAATAAAATTAGCATATCGTGGTTTAATTTAAGAGTCAAATGAAAGAAGCCTTAACGCACATCTAAGAGCACTTAAAACAATGAAATAAATAGTAAAACCTGCCACAATTGTCCATAAAAACCGCAATAACATTGTTCCAATTAAGATCAGACCTAAGCGATCGAAATCCGTAAAATAACACAGCATATCCGTAAAACCGTAAAATACAGTCCTTTTCCGTAAATTTTACGGAAAAACCGTAAAAGTTGGCAGGTATGCTTACATCATATAGCCGGATGGTATGGACACATGAATCAGACAGAAACATGTGAAAGGTTGCAATTATTGGGCCTCTAACTCTTATTCACCAGTAGAACATGGTAGACAGACGAATGTTACACTCGTGCTCTGCCAGCCGGGCCTCGATGATACAGATGGTCTGGCCAATATTAGACTTGCTACACTGGTATGCTGTAAACACCTGGCATCTTCAACCTCAAATCATCCTTCATAGGCCAGGGCCAATCACAGATTTTGGCAGAAGGATGGAATATGCTTTTAATTCAGTGATGAGCCAGCATTATACCTATTTTTCCCAAGATGTTATACGCCAGATCTTTTGACTGATCTCCTGGCTCCACAAAACGTTTTTTGCCTTTTTCCGAAGTGCTCGCTCTATCAATAGGTCTGGATATCCATTCCTCTTGTAGATAAGGTGGAGATGTTTAAGTTCCAACAGCAAACTATCTGTGTCGGAAATTTTGCTTGCTCTGTACACCAGCGTGTACAACACTCTGTGCCGAATGGTGGAAGCTCTTGGCATGTAAGTAGCAATCCATGTGTGTAAGGCTTTCGGTACACACTGTGTGAAAGGGATCCATCTGGTCGCCATCGGATAAGAATGTCTAGGAAAGGCAAGCTGCCATTCTTCTCTTGTTCCATTGTGAATTGGATGTTTGGATGAATTCCAATGAGGTGGTCCAGAATTCAAAAAGACTGTGGATACCATGTGGCCAAACAAAAAATATATCGTCTACATCAGTGGCCCACAACCAGTGTGCCGCAGCACACTGGTGCTGTAACAAGGTGAAAGGTGTGCTGCGAAATTTTACCCATTATAAGGAATTAATTGTCAAGTTTTTTATTAATTATATTTTAGTTTCAGGTGCCACGAATTGTTACATATTGTCATATTCTAAGAAAAGAAATGTTATTTATTTACTCACAGTTGCTGTTAGTTTTGTTTATTCATTTTTTAAATATTTTTATACCTCGCCTCTACTGCTGCACTTTGAGGTTCTGTTATATTTACCGCATGTTCTGTGTATGTGCTTTTTCCCCTCAGTCTGAGCTTAGCGAAGTTTTCCAAGCCTTATATTATTTTATTACGTTGTCGGGGTTGGTGCTTCTCCAACAATACTACTTTGTTCCTGTATCATTGCACCGACGCATTGTTAGACATCACTGTAAAAAAAATTGGTACTGTATATGCGACTTCTTTGAAGTGTATAAATCCTGCTTCTTACAATTACTTCAATTCCATCATAGCTGTGTACTGAAGTTGTCCGAAAACTGTGTTAGTCAATATTTACTATCACCATTAACAGAATATTTTAATTCTTCAAGATGGACAAATTCCTTGAACATAGTGTTCCCTTTATATGTGCAAATGGTGAAAGCGTTGAGCCAGAAAGAAAGTAACAAAAGTTGATGCAGCAGAAATATAATGATAATTACTTATTCTATGGTTTTGGTGTGGTGAAAAAACGTGCCCAACTCTCGAGTGTATCATTTGTGGTAAAAAAACTCAGTAACTCTGCTATGGTTCCAGGTAAACTGAAACATTTGTCAACAACACATTCTTCTCTGTCAAGCAAAGATGTCAATTATTTTCACCGGTTTTTTGAAAAAAAGAAAAAAAAAAAACAGAACTTACATGACCGCTAAAGTACATGTTTCGGAAAAAGTACAAGAAGCTAGTTATAAGGCAGCCGAACTTATTGTAAAGGCCAAGAAAATATATACAATAGGTGAAACGCTGTTAAAGCCTGTTTGTAAAGAGATGGTAAGAATAGTTCTGGGTTTAGAATCTGCTAGTGAAATTTCAAAAATTCCTCTTTCTGCTGACACAATCAGTTGCAGAGTTATTGATATGTCTAGTGATATTGAAGATATTATGAAGGAGAAAATCAACAAGTCAGAAGTTCTCACTTAAGATCAATGAGTCCAAAGATATTAGCCGCCATGCACAACTTCTGGCTTACATTTGCTACATCACTGGAGATGTAAGTAATTTCTTCTTTTGCAAACTACTGGTGAAGAAATATTTCTTTTGAATGATGAATAATTGCTCCTTAATGAATTAACATGGAAGATTTGTGTTGGTGTTTGTACAGACGGAGCAGCTGCTATGACAGGCCTACTAAAAGGATTTGCAGCTTAAGTATGCGAAGTAAATCCCATCGTACTATGCGATCATTGTCTCATTCACCGTGAAACCATTGTTGATAAGTCTCTTTCACCTTCTCTGAAAAATGTGTTGGAAGAAGTAGTAAAAGTCATGAACTTCTTAAAATCCAGGCTGCTAAATTAAAGACTTTTTTCCGTTTTATGCCAGGAAATGGGTTCAGAACACATTACATTCCTGCTACATATAGAAGTACGCTGGCTGTCACGAGGAAAGATGTTAACACGAATATTTGAACTTAGAGAAGAGGTCCAGGCATTTTTGACTGTAGAAAGACAAAAGTACGCGGATTTATTCGCAGATGGCAAATGGGTATGTAAGTTGGCATATCTTTCCGACATTTTCATACACTTGAATGAGCAGAACATCAAAATGCAAGGTAGGAATGAAAACATTCTTATTAGTATGGATAAGATTAAAGGATTAGAGAATAAGCTGGATTTGTAGTTACAAAAGATTGAAAATGGGTCGCGTGAGATGTTCTGGACTGTATGGTCACTTGATGACGGTAATAAAATGGACTTAATTAAAGAACATTTAGAAGTACTGCAGCAGAGATTCAAAAAGTATTTTTAGACTGGGTTCATGATCCATTCGTTGCAAATTCAGAACATCTTCCAATTATTATTCAAGAGGAACTCACAGATTTAAAAGCCAATAGAACTTTGAAATTGAAACTTCTTGAAGTTCCTTTAAACACATTTTAGATAGCAAAAAGGAATGAATATCTGGCTATCTTCGACATAGCAGTCAATGTGTTATTTGCCATTTGCAACTACATATTTTTGTGAATCGGGCTTCTCGACATTGATTGAGATTAAAACATCTGAAGACAAGCGTCACATTATAGGTATATGTACAATCATTTACTTTAATAGTAATATAAAACCGCATTTTATGCAACCATTGTTTTTAGCTATCATTATTATTATTATTATTTGCTCAACCACCTCCACCAAAGGTGTGCCGCGAGTAGGAAAATGTTGCGTACCACTGGACTATATCATGGTAGAAGCATGTTGGCTTAAGGACAACACCTTCAATTGCTTTATCCTGGAAATCCTCCATGAGCTCATTGACAACCACAGGCAACAATGGTGATCCCATTGCCTTGCCATCCCACTGTTCATAGAATCTTAAACCTTAGGTGAAGTAGGTGGAAGTAAGAACCAGCTCGAAAAGGTCTATGATGTTGGGTTCAAAAAGATGGCATAATAGCTATAGTGTCTATCTCAAAGGAACCCTGGTGAACAATGAGACAACATCAAAACTGACCATGATGTCACTGTCTTAAAGCAACATTTTTAGGATGGTGTTGCAAATTGTGCAGAGTTCTTCACATGGTGACAACAATTCCCAATGAACAGGTTGGGCATTCCCGTAAGGCACTTGGATACACTGTATGTGGGGCCACTTATGAAACTTACAATCGGGCATAAATGTACATCTTCCTTGTGAATCTTGGGGAGGCTGTAGAGTCTGGGTGGCTTGGCAGCAAAAGGTCGAAGGCTCTTGATTACGTCTGATGGAAATACAGACTTCTTCAAAAGAGCCAATGTCTTTCTCTCAATCCTAAAATTGATTGAAAGGGAATGCTACCATCCTTCCATCTGGTATGTAATCCTGCCCCTCCTCTCCACCCTCTCTTTCATGCGGGCCAGCATGGCTCCATATTGCATCCGTCACACTGAGTGGCAAGTGATCAGACTGTGAGCCAGTACTGTTGTTCATTTTCTGCTGGCACCTTACTATCCTTTAGTGTGGAGCAGTTTCCATGAGTCACTGAGCCACAAACCCATGTCTGTGTTAACTGTGTCATTATTCAGCCGTATTTCTGCGGCTCCTTTAATAAATAATTCCCAGAAGAAAGAACACTTTGTCAGCAATGGAGCAGCAGGAGGGGAGCACGGATCGCTAGCCATCCAGCATGATGGACGGAATATGGAGCTGTTGCCAGCCTGCGCGATGGAGTGGGTGGAGGGGTTGGGCAGGAATGTCACACTTTATAATACACGCCAATGCTAGACAATGCCAGTGCAGCTCGATGTCGCAATGGTAACACCAGACCTGAAGCTAGTCTTTATTCAACACCATCTGGTGGAGACCCCATGGAGTACTGCTCGAAATTGACTGGGCGTTAGGCATAATTAAGCCTGAATTTTTTTCGTTTTGTGACTGCAATCTCCACAAAAGGCGTAGAAAATACGCCTAAGTGTCAATTTTTTTTTTTTTTTAAATACATTTTGGAACTACTTTTTCAGTTTTGCGTGTTCAACGTTTAATTCTAATAATTAATTTCAGTTATAATTCTTGTAGTTTTGATCTATTTAAAAGTTTCCAATAATACATTTCTGAAGTTCAGAAGAAGTGGCAACAGTGTAGGGGAAGTACGACAAAGTAATAAAACAAACAATTCTAGTGCGTGCTTTATTTTTCTCTTTCATTCGTTTAACAAAGGAAGTGAACATGTCTCATAAAATTACTGACTTTAACTTTTACCAGTTGTAAAGACATGTAGTGGTGACAGAAGAGTTACAAGTACCAGGAAACAAGGAAAGCCACAAAACGAAGAAACGTCAGCCGCTGACAAATCATAAGGCCCTTCAGCTACTACCAGTAGGCCTGCTCTGACTTCACGCAATTCAGGGTGTCAACAAGCAAGCGGTTTCCCAAATCACTCCAGGCAAATGCCGGGATGCTTCCTTAAAAAAAGGCCATGGCACAATTCCTTCCCATTCCCTGCCCTCCATACTTTCCCGTCTCTAAAGACTTCACTGTTGAGAGACGTAAAGCAGTTAAAAAAAAAAAAGAAAAAAAAAAAGGCAAGCAAACAATCAAAAACAGTAACTCATCAGCTTTTATGCATGCTACTACAAAAAAGTTTTCCTTGGTTATCAATAGAAACATTTGATGGTAATTCTTGGAAAGAGAAACTTGTATGTGTCTGTCTAGATGGGGCAAGTGTTAATGTGGGTGTTATCAATGGTGTGGCTGCAAAATTACTCAATGTGTGCAGTAATATTATATTGGTGCATTGTATTGCTCATCTGATAGAACTGTATATTTGTCATAGCCTCAGTAACATACAGGTAGACTACGTTGAAACATGCGAAAAAGTAATTAAAGGTGTATACAATTTTTTTTTCTAAAAGTCCAAAGCATAAGAAACAATTTAAAGATTTGGCTGAAGCATTGGATGAATCAGTCGTTAACTACCTGTATATCATAGCTACCAGGCGGATTTCTTCAAAAAAAAAAAAAAAAAAAGCTTTGAAAGTATTGACCAGGAATTTCGCAGTCATTATTTCGTATTTTGAAGACTTCAGTGCTGACAAAAACTACAGTAAAATTCTACAAGTAAAAGTGACAAACTACTTAAAAACTTAGAAATCAGTGTGGTTCATGAGATTTTTTTGCTTTCTTATTGATGTAACTGATGTTTAGTCAAAATATTCCAAAAATATTCAATATGACAAGGTGAACATTGAGAAAGTGATGTCTGAATTCACGGTCTGGAAATGAAACTGAAAAATTTAATTTCTGCCAATGGAGCAACTTTATCTCAATTTGAGGAGGACTGTAACTTGGGTACCGGTACTTGTGAATATAAAACCATAAAATTCAATAAAGATGGTCTGCAGAATTTTTTCCCTGAACGTCAAGATATAATAAGAAATTTCTTAACAGAATTAACAAAACACTATGAAAAACATCGAACTAATTCAAAGTTTAAAAATATAGACATTTTTGATGCAATTAAACATTCCAAATGAGGATATATTAAATTGTGGAGTAAAGGAGTTTGAAGAGATCCTCAAGGCTCTACCTGCAGCAGTGACCATAAGCAAAGAACAAGCTTCTGATGAATTTCTGCACTGGGCCAAGGACAAGAAGCCTCTTATCAAGTCATCAGCTTTGGAACAGAGTATATAGCAAAAATAGTGAAAAAATCAATATCCAAATTAATTAAAAATCATTTCATGTTTCCATGTGATTCCATTCACCACTACAATATGTAAGCGAGGTTTCAGTGAACTTAATGGCACGAAAACTGAGAAACGAAAATTGTTTGGATACCCTAAATATAGATGCATTTCCTCTGATGATGAATCGGAAAAAATTTCAAAAATATTTGGGAATCAAACAAGTTACCTCTGAAGATGAAGATCATTGTGTAAAATTTAAAAGTTATTGTAATACAATAAAATCAATAATTATATTAAACTATTTCAGAATTTTGGTACATACTATATTGGTACATGCATACCATATTATTTTTTTCGAGGCATATTTACAGTTTTAAATTGTGTTGGAGTAGGATGTAAGCTATAACATCTGTACTTTCATAATTATAGTATAATTACACCTGAACATTTTCATTTTACACCCAATTCTGAAATTTAGGACTAACAAATATGACTGGATTTATAAACGAATTTCTAGCACTGCCATGGAAATTATATTTCAAAATTATATAGGTAGTCAAATGATAGTTGCAGGTTAACTGGTATATTAGATGGGAGGTTTCATAAGTAGCATGTCCTATAAAGTTAAAGCTTACCACAATGTGAGGTTAGTGAAGGTCGTGGAAGCATGGCATATGTTAAATATCTTGCAATGTGGACTGTTGTATGGGAAGGAACTATGGGACTGTCTAATGGGGTGAGGATAACACTGTTTGCAGACTAGAAGTTGGCTGAGGTTAGGGGGCTGACTGAAGCACATTTGGCAAGAGGCTGGGAAGATTTTGGGTAGAAGGAATTTCATTTCTGGGCAGGCTTGACAGAAATCATAGCCTTCTCATAGGATTCAATGGATGGAATCAAGACCTGGGAAGAACTGTGATACCAGGACTAGACTATACTTGGTTTTATAGTGGTTGATGTGTTGTGCCAGTTCTGATGTGATCTCAAATAATTGTTAGTGAACTAAATCTGGTGGATAATTGTGAATTATCGTTGCTTGGGAGATGTTGGAATACTGTGGTTGGGACTGCTGGTATAGCATATACAACTGCCATGAATATCAGGGCTATAATGGATTGAGCTTTTGGTTTCATAAGGTTGGCAACTGTCGAAATGGAGATGCTGTTAGTAATGGCTAGATTTGCTGAGGAAGTCACAATTGTAAACATCCATGAAAATGGCCTAAATGTGAATAGTATGACCAAATGAAGTAGAAATTAAGGTTGTTCCAAGTCAAAAACATCACTTATGAACCTGAGCCACATGTGCAGTTTCAGGTGGACTTCCTCTAACAACTGTTTCAGATGACCAAGGAGGAGGTTCGCATGAGGTGGAGCACTTTAAGTACATACCCATGATGGTGTCACATATTTGATGGTAGATATTGCAACTCGTGTCCATCCAAATGCGATGCCAGAGCATTACCAGTCCCTAATCAGGCTTGGTATTTTAGGAGCAATATGAAAAACAAAGGGAAAAGACATGTGGGAAGGGCCGAGAAGAAATGAACAGACCAAATCAAAAAGGATCCGGAACACATAGGGCTGAACTGGACAATTACTCATGAACACCAGCTATTCAGGGGCGGGAAGAAGTGGAGTATGCTTGTGAGCAGCAACTGGGAGACTAAAGTTGGATTACGATGAAGATAAGTGAGAAACTGCAGTGTGAGAGACATTAAAGCAATCAATGAACTGTATGAATTCTTCAATATTCCCACTGACAGTGGCGTAGGTTCATAGATGAATGGGAAGTAGGTTTTTCTATCTGGCTGAAGCCCTTTACCAATTAACATATATGGATACCCATGTGGCCCAGTGATACCATTCATATGCCTTAGGTAAATAGCTAATTTATTAATAATCTGGACCCACAGTAAAAACTACCTCTGGGACTTCCTCAATTCCCAAAATAATACACACTCCATAAGTTTCACCTGGACTTGGTCCCATACACATAACTTTTCATGATGTTGACATTTCTTATGGAAATGATGTTTACATACCTCTGTTCACATCAAGTATACAATTTTACAATATTTTCACTTTGGCAGGTGTCACACCTTTCACGCCAAATGTTCACTTCATTACAGCCTGGCTATCTGTAGCAGATGTATCTGTTAGATGAAGAATCACACTTCAGATACTCAAAAAATCCATCAGAAGCTATTATTTCACACCTCTACCCCCCGATTTTGTACAAAAACAATTCTCTCGCAGCACTCACTCCAAACCTGTACCTCTCTAAACTAACTGTAGCTGTGTGTTTGTTCATCACTCCAGTTCTGTCGTGGTCTTGAGTGCATTAGCTTAAGACTTCATAGGCATAACTTCCTATGTCCCTTCCTCAAAATGTGCAATCTTCTCCATAAAATCCTGTCCATGTTATCACCCACCACACACTCATGAGGACACCACCTAGTCTCAGGAACACCTTCGTTCACATTACCCTGGTGGCTCTCCTAACCTGCCACATTCAAACTGGCGTCCTCCTGAATGCAAGGCCAGAACATTAACCATTCACCCATCACACTCAGTCCTATCTGGAAATTACCGTAGAACCCAATCAGAAACCGATTTGATAAAAGAACTGGAATGGAATTCATTGGAAGACAGGAGGGTGAAGAGATACATAGGAGTGTACAAGGCGTGTATTGGTGATGAGGGGTGGAAAGATATTGCTGTAAGAATTAAAAATAATGCATGGAATGAAAAGATGACTGCGACCACAATCTGGCACTCGATTACAGGCACAAGGGTGTGGGAAGATTTTCTTTCTTAGGTAAGGGGATCAGGAATTGGAATAAATTACCAAGAGAATTGATGAATAATTTACCAAAAACATTGAAACAATTTAAAGTTGAAGTTTGTAGAGGGCAAATGAAGGTGGGTACATGAAAAGGGGACGGGGGGGGGGGAAATTTTTTGTAGAAAAATTGCGACCAGAACGTGCACTCCATCGCAGTTAAATTAAACCAACATTTATTCCAATCTTGCCTCTACTGTAACTGTTCATATATAAATGTCAATACAAACTCTTCATCAAAATGAATAGCCACATGCAAACAGTTTACACTAGCAACCTAGACCATCTAGTAGCAGATAATGGAAATTCCTGCAATCCGATCATCTTAAACATCTGTTTTAAAGTGAGGGTTAGCAGTCTTTCCTGAAAAACCAAACTCTGAACTTCATAGATGAGAACTAGCTTACCAACACATCCATGTACACATCCTCTTAGCTTCAACCTCCAAGAAAACACTTCCAGCGCTTATTATTTATTCACGTAAATGTAATTTTAAAATCTCATATTTTACTATTCATCATCATATCATCTAATGTTCGTTACTTTTACAGTCATCCCCCGTTTCTAGTGAAAATACTTTCCCTCAAATACAGATTATCATTCGGCAGTTTCTTGCCTTCTCCCTCCACTACCAACCTAGTTTTGTTACGTTGGCTTCCATGCATCTGATCTCCTCACCAAGTGTCTTATCTATCTGCAAGACTAAGATTCAACACAAAACTACTGCATTACAGATTTTTTGTCTTTTTGTGTTAATTGAAGTACAAATATTCTTATAATGAATAGTCACTAAAACAGGGAAATTACACAGCTATTAGCAAAGTAGCATGAGAATTCAAATTGAATTCGCCCAAAAATCATTGAAAAATCTATACATTTGTTCAACAGTTGAAACTAGAAACTGTTTGCTAACAAATACAATTCAAGTTTTGGTATTAGCATAGTGACAAGACTGATGTACTTGCTATTGTTAGGTCTATTATTACAGCGGCCGTGAAAGCTGACTCTAAACCAGTGATGTACGATGTAAACAACCAGGGAAATATCAATAGCCACAACAATAGCAGTTACTGAGAATACCACAAGGTAGCATTTATGAGAAAATTAGCTTCTCAGATTGCCACCAGGTGAACTATAGCGGTATATTTGAATGTAACAGGATGCAATCAGTTTGCGGATAGTTTTGAACGAATCTAGTTAAAATTAGAATGTTAAATTTAAAAAAAAAAAAAATGTAGAATGGTGGGTGAAATAATAATTTATGTTAGTATTACTCATTTATTTTTGGACCCTATTAAGTTCCTAGGGACCTGAATAGCCAAAAAACAACAATTTAGAAACTCTATGAAGCAGACTCTATTCATTATCTTTGGCCCTACATCAATCGTTTGCTGATCATGGATGCAACAACGAAGTCAGAAAGTTCTTCTTTAATTGTGGGGGAACATGAAATACTAAACGGGACAGATAATTGAGGAGAATTGGAATATTATCTATTCGATAGGGCAATATAGAGATATTGAGATGGCTGGCTAGGTATAAAATGATACGGAACTCATTCATTTGCCCAAATTGTAAGGTTCCTTGCATTTTGGGCAAAGAAATTTGTTCACACGGTTACATGTGGAGGTGTAAACTGTGTTGTATGAAAATTGTGAGAGATGGAAGCTTTTTTTCCTCAAAAGTAACTTATAATTGACCCAGTTGATCTTGTTCTTGTACTGCTGGTGTGAGAAGATCCCACAACAGAACACAGCTCATGAGGCCTCTGTGGAGCCTCACGATACACACAGTAAAGTAGACTGGAGCAATTTTTGTAGGGTTATATTTGCAGAGTTGGTAAAAAAAAATCATCTAATTGAAATTAGTGGTTTTAACAAGGAAGGTGAACTGCTAATTGTTGAAACTTATGAGACCAATTCTTCCATAGGAAATATCGTGGTTCATACAAGGAAGGGCAATGGGTATTTGGTGGGATTCAAAGAGGTACACAGAAATGCTTTGTAGTGGAAGTGGCAGACAGGACAGCGTAGACCTTATTTCATTACAGAAGAAAGCATATTCTACCTGGTACGTAGATAATGAGAGATGGTTTGCTGTCATAAAAATTGTCAAACCTTGATGGCAGTATATATGCCCATGATTTTGTGGTGCATAAAGAAAATTTTGTAGATCCAGACAAATCTGAAGTCCATACACAAGGTGTCAAAAGTCTCTGGTTCAGAGTTGAACAGAAGAAAAAGTTTCAGTATGGAGCTTCGGAAGCATTGTTTCCAACTTATATGGAGGAATTCATGTGGCAAAACCACTTGGGACAAGGAACACCTTTGCAAAATTCATATCATGTATTAGGGAGCAGTACCCTTTTGTGTAATCAATCATTTACACCAGGCAACCATCTCATTCTTCCTCAAACACCTGTTTCCAGTTTAGTATTTCCTGATCCTCTTGCACCAATCAGCAAGCTTCTAAAAAACAGTTCTTTTCAGAGCCACAAATTTCTCACAAAAATAATAACAGCAAATTGAAGTCACAACCTGTAGACATAATCCAGAAGAACCATGTTTTGCAGCACTGCAGACAAAATTCACAACCTCTAGATGAGATTATGCAGAAGAACCATGTTCAGCAAAACTACAGAGAAAATTCTCAACTCCATAAAGTTAAAATATCTGTATCAAATTCTACATTGATGCAGTATGAACTGACGTTTTAATGTTCTGTTCATACAAGACTAGCACCGATTGATGACAAAGAAAGCTGTTGAAATGATTACAAACACAACTGTGTCATAAGCACTCACACCCAAATTGTATAATAGTAGGCAGTAGGCTAACTAGCTGTACTTGCAGGAGGCACAGGTAGTTAACAAGTTAGGAAACATCTCCTGAACTGATCAACAGTAATGAAATAATACAATATATTCACTTTCCATAGAACCCAACTGGCTCTGTGGGATGTGCAAAATTATCAATTTACAGTTAAACAATTCCATAACAAAATAATACATACACCAGAAGATGTACAGTCATAGCATACATGCAACATTAATTATGTCAACTACATTTACTAAAACTACTGGCAATTATTTCGTAGAGACCTCAGAAATAAGTACATACAAACCTTATATTACTGAATTAAAATAGGAGGTTAGTGACAAAACTCGTATTCAATTAAATAAAACATACCTGTGTAGTTAACAGGGCCGCATTTAGGCTCTGTGGGCCCCTAGGCTATACATGTGGTGCGGGCCCCGTCGGCAGTGGCTGGATTCTTAAATTTCGAAATATTTGAAATTCGACCTAAAAAATTTATGGCCGACCTTTTTTTTTTTTTTTTTAGCTCTACTACCTGCCCAGGCGAGGGTTGTGGGTGGTGAGGACCCCTCTTTGTGGTGCGGGCCCCTAGGCTATGTAGTATGCTTAAATGCGGCCCTGGTAGTTAAGTCTGATAGGCAGGGATTAGGGAAAAAGAAAGTCTTGCTGCTAGGTAGTAGCCATGGACGAGGTGTTGGGCCATTGGTGCAGGAAAAATTAGGATCAGGTTTCCAGATTATGAGTTTCTTCAAACCTAGTGCTAGTCTTCATCAGGTAGTAGAAGATACATAGGTACTTTGTGTAAGGATTTCACAGATCAGGATCACATACTAATAGTGGGATGAGCGGGAAATAGTTTGGGCAGGAATGATCGGTATAGTATCAGAGATGACCTGGAGAAAATAGCAGAAGCAACGTGCCACACTCGGGTCACTGTGATGTCAGTCTTGAGACGCCATGATCGGCCACAGATGAACTCTGCTATGAGGCGAGTGAATCTGGAACTGGAATGGTATCTTATGTCTGATATTGGCTCTGGCATGGGCTTGGTACCTGTAGATGCTATTGATAGGTGGGGTTATACTAGGCATGGCCTACACCTCAATAGTAGATGGAAGGGGGTTCTTTTAGATCTCATAGCAAAACAATTAATTGAGGCCACAAATTCACATGAAAAGATTCCTGTTGTTCATGGTGTTAGGGCAGCTCCTTTTTTAGATTAGGATCATGTATTAGGCAGAGAGTTTTAAAAGAAATTAGTTTAAACAATGAGTTTTCGGATACCAAAATTACAAATTGTGTAGGGATTAATTTATTACAAACAAAGTGGATGAATTGCTAGTCCACATAAATGAATTAAATGATATCAATAGAATTGATATTTTATGCTTGTCTGAACACCACATAACTATAGGAATAGTTATGTCAAATGTGACCGACTTAATTTAGCTTCTCATTATTGCAGAATGAACTTGGAGAAAGGAGGAGTTGTCACTTATATTAGAAATTGTTATAGTTTTGAGGATATAAGTATTAGCAAGTATTGTGTTGATCAACATTTTGAAGCTTTTGCTGCAAGGCTAAATTTCAATAATGAAATTTTCATAATATTAACAGTATACAGAGCACCATCGGGAAACTTTTCTATTTTTATGAACCAGTTTGAACTCTTATCAACATTTTAAAAGCAGAAAAAAAGTCAACATAGTCATATGTTGTGATTTTAATGTAAATTTTCTAAATAACTTACCCTGTCAAGTCATGTTAGAATCATTAGTCAGTTCATTCAATTTAACTCATGTAGTTAATTTTCCAACTAGAATAATGAATAATAGTCACTCAGCTATAGACAATGTTTTCCTAGATACATCAAAATTCAGTTATATCATCAAGCCATCCACACGATGCCCAGTTATTAATCATCTACACTTCAATAGGAACTAGCACTAAGAGTAATGTTTTAAACTTCAGCGTGTAATAAATGACGAGTCAGTTACTTGTTTTAGAATGTGCCTCAATACCACAAACTGGGAACAGGTTTACAGTGCTCAAGGTATGGATGAAAAATACAACTTTATTAGTAGTGTTGTATTAAATTACTTTGAAAGTTGCTTCCCCTTGAAAAAAGTGACATGCTTCTAAAAAAGAACAAAAACCTTGGATAACTATTGGCATTAGAACATCATGCATTAATAAAATGAAGTTGTATATTGCCTCTAGGAACAGTGAGAATGGCTAATGTTAAAATTTACAAACAGTACTGCAAAATACTTGAAAAAGGTTATTAAAGAATCTAAAAGTATGTACTACAAACATAAAATTCATGATCCTGAAAATAAAATTAAGACAATATGGGAAATTGTAAAAAAGGAAATAAGAAAAAGTAATCAAACAAGTAATGATATTTTTATCAAAGAAAATTCAGTAGAATCTAATTTTTCAATTGCTGATATATTTAATAAAATATTTTTATCTGTTGCTGATAAATTGACTGCTAATAGCTCAGCGACACACAGCATGGATTTTGTCAAAACAGGCTTCCAAGAAAAATTTAACTCTATGTCTGTAAAATTAGCTACTCCAGAAGAAATAAGAAAAATTATAAGATCCCTTAAGAGCAAATACTCAAATGGTTATGATGGGGTTTCCAGCAGATTAATTAAATTGTGCTCCACAGAATTAAGTAATATACTAAGTTATCTGTTTAATATATCTTTACTTGAGGGTACTTTTCCTGAAAGGCTTAATATGCTGTAGTTAAACCACTCTATAAAAAGGGAGATAAGGCAGCCGTATCGAATTACCGACCAATTTCATTACTAACAGCCTTCTCCAAAGTTTTTGAGAAAGCAATGTATGAACACCTTGAAAATAATAATATTCTAACTAAATCACAATTTGGTTTTCAAAAGGGTCATTCAAAAGAACAAGCTATATTTGCATTCACTGACAATATTTTAGAAGGAATAAATTAATTCCTGTGGGAATTTTTTGTGACTTATCTAAGGCATTTGACTGTGTAGATCATGGGTGGCCAACCCGCGGCCGGCCTTGAACATTTCTCTGGTCCGCGAGATTCATCACACTTTTACAAAATATTTTTTATATTTCATTTTTAGTGTTATATAGTTCTTAACAATGTGTGCTTAGTATCATTATTACTATATTATCGATGTTTACATGTAACAATAATAGGAAACACAATAACAACTCATGTTTCACTCCAAAAACATGTTTCTTATTTTGTTTTATTTATTTATCAATCTTGTTCCATGGATCCCTGCTGAGGGAGTACCTCTGGGATGTGAAACATGTCATTGTTGATACATATACACATAATATGAGTCATATCATATTAAATATATATATATAGGAATCAAATTAGGATAGGGAAATGAGCCACCACTTACCTTTAGATGATGGATGTGGGGCGCGAACACACATAACAGACACAAACAAAAATAATTAAGAAATTTTCGGGAAAAAACCCTTCGTCGAGAGAACATTATGAGAGGTGGGTGCAGCCGGAGATTGCCTCACAGAAAGTGAGGCACTCTCCGGCTGCACCCACCTCTCATAATGTTCTCTCGTTGACGAAGGGTTGTTTTCCCGAAAATTTCTTTATTGTTTGTGTTTGTGTCTTTTATGTGTGTTCGCGCCCCACATCCATCATCTAAAGGTAAGTGGTGGCTCATTTCCCTATCCAATTTGATTCCTTTCCGCTACTTAGCGTCTTTTTTTTCATTGTTATTAAATATATATATATATATATATACATATTTTACAAATACAAGAAATAATAATAAACATACATTTTTGCAACTGAGTTTTGCAAACGTCATAATGAGTACAATTAATTATTTTCTTCAAATTCTTGAATGGAGTAAAAGGAGTTGCCAATAAGATAATCTCTAAGTTTTTGTTTAGATACATCTTTATTACCTGAAAGCTGTTTTATACGATTAGGTAGTTTATTAAACAGATGTATCCCAGAATAATTAACTCCTCTTTGTACTAATGACAGAGATGTTTGTGTTTTATGCAAGTTATTTCTGTTTCTTGTATTGAAACTGTGTACCTGTGAATTAGGTGTAAATAGGTTAAAATTTTCTATGACAAAGCTCATGAGAGAATACAGTAATACCCCGCTTTACGCGACCCCATTATGCGCGGTTTCGCTTTAACGCGAATTTCAAATTTCGCGTTAAAATGCCTCTTATTACGCGAATTGCTTACTTAAGAATATGATGTCCATAATGTAGTCATTGGCTTCTCTTTGGTCGCGGGAATCCCTGCTTTCTCCGACCATTCTGATCGAAGAATTGAGGATTCCCCGTCCTACGACTTTGTTCTATGGGAATTCCCTCATTTGTTTATCTCGGCTGGCAGTCGTGTTTTAACGTTTGGTGGAGATACATAATGTAACGCTACGTTAGAAATGCCGCATACGAAGAAAAAATAGCGTAAAAGCGTAACTTTGGAATTGAAGATGATAAGAAGAACGGAAAATGGAGGAAAAGCAACAATTGTTGGCAGAGATTTTGGTCTTTCAGAACCGACTGTGAGAACGATTTTTAAAAATTGGGACAGAATTAAACTTTCCAGCGAAAGTTCAACACCTATATGTGCAACAAAACTTTCTCGTTCGATATCTTCTATCCTAGAAAGAATGGAGAAGTTGCTAGCAGTCTGGATCGAAGATTTAAATAAGAAGAACACCCCACTGAGTCAAGATCTCTTATGCACAAAAGCAAAATCTTTGTATGAGATGTTAAAGAGAGAAGAAGTTGACTTCCACTCCCGACTTTTGTTGCCTGCAGAGGCTGATTTCATCGGTTCAAGCAGCGTTCCAATCTTCACAATATCCAGATAACAGGTGAGGACGCCAGCGCGGACACTCAAGCTGTGTAGCTTCAGCTGAGTTTCCAGACAAGTTTCAAGATTTCGTAGCACGAGAAAAAATTCCAGTTTGTCTGGTCTTCAATAATGAGGCTTTACTGGGAAAAAAATGCCATCTCGAATATTCGTTTCTAAAGAAAAACGTCAAGCCAGTGGTTTCAAAGCTGCGAAAGATCGACTAACACTTCTGCTGGGTGGTAATGCCACTGGTGGTTTCAAACTGAAACCTTTACTGGTTTACCATTCAGGAACACATCGTGCAATGCGAGGTACAGACAAGACAAACCTACCAGCCGTGTAGCGGTCCAACAGAAAGGTGTGGGTTACACGGGAAATTTTTCAAGATTGGTATTCTAATAGTTTTTGGCAGTCAGTAAAATCCTACTGTGACAGAAATAGGTTTGAACGTAAAGTTATATTACACTTAGACAATGCCCTGGACATCCAACCTCACTTGATACGCCGAGAGACTTAAAAGTGTACGTGAAGTTCCTTCCACCAAACACTACGTCAATATTACAACCTATGGTCCAGGGAGCAATAGCAAACTTCAAAGCTTATTACCATCGCCGCACTTTTAGCCAACTAATTCATGAAACTGACGGGGAAGGAAGACAGTCTATTCACAACATAGACGAGTGTTGGAAAGAAGTTAAAAAGAGTTGTATAAACAGGGTGTGGCGTAATCTTTGGCCAGATGTAGTGGAAGCACCTAGAAGAATTGTCCAAATTCACAGACAAGTGCTTGAAGACATTGCTGCAATGATTGAGGGGTCTGAACTTGAAGATGTGGTGGTAGAAGATCTTGAAGAACTTGTAGCAACTCACGACGAACCTCTCAGCAATGAAGATCTGATCGAGTTACAGAATAATTTCATAAACGATGAGGAAGGACAAGTAGAAGAGATAATTTTATCTTCAAGCAGAATACAAAGTATTCGTTCAAAAATTTATTCAGGTTTGGACATATTGCATAGATAGTGATGATGACCGTGTTTCAACCGTGTGTCAAACAATTAAAAACAGCGTTGGCTGGAACGTATTTTACAAGAACGTAAAAGAAATGCTACCCAAAAGACAATAGATGTATTTTTTCCATAAAAAGAAATGTAATACTGCATAAAGTGTTCTTAGAATTAAAGAGATTGATTCAAATGATTTTTTTTTTGTATTAACTTTTGACTCTGTTTAATCGTAAACCCCGATATACGCGAATTTCACTTAACGCGATTTTTTGCGGAACGTATCCCTCGCGTAAAGCGGGGTATTACTGTATATATACTGAGAATACATTGTAAGAATATTGAGTTTCTTAAAGAGTTGTTTGCAAGAAGTTCTTGGTTTTACCCTACACAGAAACCTAATAGCTCTTTTCTGTGCTATGAAAACTTTTTTACTTTGTGAAGAGTTTCCCCAAAAAATTATGCCATATGACATTACTGAATGAAAATATGAGGAGTACACCTGTTTCATTAATTCCAGATCTGCTGTTAGAGAAAGTGTTCGTATTGCGAAGGTGGAACTACTTAACTTTGCCAGTAGTGTAGTGATTTGATCATGCCAACAGAGTTTCTGATCTATTTTAATACCAAGAAATTTTATACTCTCTGTTTCTAAGATTGTGTTGTTTTTATAGTTTATACATATATCTGGCTGTGCATAGTTTTTTGTTTTAAACCTAATATAATGAGTTTTTTCAAAATTTAATTTTAATGAATTTGCCTTAAACCAATTTGCTACTACTCTAAGTACTTCATTTACATTAAATTCAATAGTACTGTTTGGTGTATTACGCACAGTCAGGTTAGTGTCATCTGCAAATAAAACACTCTTAACTTTGTCGGATAAATTTCCAGGAAGGTCATTGATGTATAACAGAAAGAGGAGGGGACCTAAGACAGAGCCTTGTGGAATTCCATGTTTTATTTTCTCCCAGTCTGATGAAGCATCTTTACTTATTTTAGAATCAAAAATTGAAACTTTTTGCATTCGGCTTTCAATGTATGATTTAAACCATTTACCTGCGGTCCCAAAAATACCATAGTATTCCATTTTTTTCAAAAGTAATTCATGATTTACACAGTCAAATGCTTTTGCAAGATCACAAAATATTCCTACAGGATTCATTTTATTATTCAGTTCCTCAAATGTGTTATTTAAAAATGAATATATAGCCATTTCTATGGATGATCCTTTTTTGAACCCAAATTGTGAATTAGTGAGGATATTATAGTGTGTAACATGTTTTATTACTCTACTATACATGACTTTTTCAAAAACCTTTGAGAATGTTGAAAGTAATGAAATGGGACGGTAGTTGTCTACACATGTTACTTCTCCTTTTTTAAATAATGGTTTTACAACAGCATATTTTAGTCTATCGGGAAAAACACCTTGTATTAAGGATTCATTACAAATGTGAGCAAGTACATGACTGATACAGTCTGAACATCTTTTCAGTAATTTACTTGAAATATTGTCATAGCTGGAAGAATTTTTAGGTTTTAATTGTTTAATGAGTTTATTTATTTCTGAGACTGTTACTGGTGGCAATTTCATCTCCACAAAGCTATTTGGGAAAGCAGTCTCAAGAAGCCTTAGAGCACTATGTGGGGATTGCTTTTCTATGCCTAATTTAACTACTACTGACGTAAAATGTTTGTTAAATATTTCACAAACTTCCCTTACTTCGCTATACACATATCAATTTTGTTCTATTTTTATGTCTTTAGAGTGATTTACAGTTTTTCCTGTTTCAGTCTTTATTATATTCCATATTGTTCTCATTTTATTGTCTGAATTTTCTATTTTCGCCGATATGTACCTGTTCTTGGCCTTCCTTATTACATTTCTTAGTATTTTGGAATAAAGTTTATAGTGAACTTTCAGCGCATAGTTATCTGATTCTCTCATTTTTAAATAAAGGTCCCTCTTTGTTTTACTAGAGATTCTAATACCCTTTGTTACCCATCCCATGCCCAGTTCATTGTTTGGAGTGTTGAAAATTTTCCTTTTTTTGAAACTACCTTCAAAAAGTGTTAGAAATATATTCAGAAAGGAATCAAATTTCGCATTAACACCCTGCGCATTATATACTTCTAACCAGTTTTCATTGTTTAAGGTATCTATGAAGTGTTTTATATTATTTTCACTAATATTTCTTCTATAAACCCAGCTTTTCTTTATCTGTTTAACAGTGTTCCTGGACTCGATACATAATAGCGGGCATCATGATCTGAGATACCATTTATTACTGGAAGTATGCTGTAATTACTGCACTGAGAAATATCCATAAAAAAATTATCAATTGCAGTTCTGCTATTATTTTGTATTCTTGTAGGTAAATTTACAAGTGCTGTTAAGTTAAAAGACAACATCAAGGCTTCCATATCTAATCTATTATTGCTGTAATTCAGAAAGTCAACATTGAAATCTCCACATAATACTATTTGTTTGCTATTTGTAAAATTTAGTAGCAAAGACTCTAAATGAGATAAAAACAGTCTGAGATTACCTGAGGGGGCCCTGTAAATTGCTATCACTATCAGCTCTTCCTTATCATATTCTAGTTTAGTAACACAACATTCGAAGTGTTGTTCTATACAATACTTACAACTACACTACTGCATTCAATATTATTTTTAACAAAAATGGCAACTCCCCCTTTCTCCATTTTACATCTGCAGAAATGAGAGCTTAATTTATAATTTGGGATGGACAGCTGAGATATTCCTGTATGGGGACATATAATTTTATATGCGGCCCGCTGAGTTATGACTGCACTTGCAAAGTAGTCCACTAGATCATTTGGGTTGGCCACCCCTGGTGTAGATTATAAAATTCTGATACATAAATTATAGTATTATGGTATAGATGGCATTGTTAATAAATGGCTTAGTTCTTACCTTGTAGATAGAAAACAAAGTGTCAATGGAGAATTTTAAGGCTGTCTTAAGAGGTCCACTGTTTTCTGAGTGGAAATTGATCAGATATGAAGTACCTCAGGGTTCTATATTGGGTCCACTATTGTTTTTAATATATATATAAATGATATAACTTTTGTTTGTTCAATTTGCAGATGACACAAACATAGGAATTAAAAATACTCCAGATTTATCTACATAATATATTTCAAATTATGTCTTTGAACTCAATAAATGGTTTACACTAATGGCTTGTCTTTAAACTTTGATAAAACTCAGTATATGCAATTCAGTAAATCACACAGATTAACACCAGATATAGACATAAAATTTGCAGGACCAGTCCATTCAAGAGGTAGAGAGTGTGAAATTTCTAGGTTTGTATATGATCATAATTTAAATTGGAAAGTACATGTTTCTGACTTACTAAAGTGACTGGGTGTAGCCACGCTTGCAATTCGTACAATTTCAGCAATAGGTGATATCCATATGAGGCAGCTAGTTTATTTTGATTATTTTCACTCCTTATTGTCATATGGAATAATATTCTGAGGCAATTCTACCCATAGAGACAAAGTGTTCAGAGCCCAAAAGTGTTTAATAAGAATTATGTATGGGGTTAGCAATAGAACTTCATGTAGAGAGCTGTTCAAGAAGTTAGGGATTTTAACATTAGCGTCTGAGTATATATACACATTAATGTCCTTTGTAGGCACAAATTATACTTTGTTTGAAACAAATAGTAAAATACACAATTATGGCACTAGAAGTAAAAATAATCTTCACAAGACTCACAAATCACTGTCATTTGTTCAAAAAGGGGTCCGATATTCAGGGATACATATCTTCAATAAACTCCCAACACATGTTAAATGTCTAGCAGATGATAAGAATAAATTCAGGAAAAAAATGAAAGAATTTTTAATTGGCAAGTCCTTCTACTCTGTTGAAGAATTTATGGGTATTATCTAACAGGCAATACCGCTCGCTTCGCGCTGTTAACGTGTCATCATAGTGACATAACGTTCACGTACAGTCAATTTTTGTGACTATTCGGCCACTGGTAAGCGGCCGCAGATGTCCTATAACACATCAAACACTGAACATCTGGTTGTGTTATCGGACATCTGCGGCCGCTTACCAGCGGCCGCCTGCATCTGATCCACCTTCAGGATATCAGTTTATGTTGATATTGTACAGCTTTAAATTATTGTGACCTCGCAGACACAAAAATTGACTGTACGTGAACGTGACGTCACTATGACGACACGTTAACAGCGCGAAGCGAGCGGTATTGCCTGTTAGATAAAACCCGAATTTATTTCTAAGGTATCTAAAAAATAACTGCCAGTAGCTTGTGTAAATGTAGTTAACATAATTAATTTACCATGAATGCTGTGACTGTACATCTCCTGGCGTATGTATTTAGTTTGTTACGCAATTGTTTACTGTACCATGTATGCTATGACTATACATCTTCTGGTGTAGGCCTATGTATTATTTTGTAATGGAATTGTTTAATGTACCATGTATGCTATGACTGTACATCTAGTGGTGTACTTATTATTTTGTTATGCAACTGTAACTTTCCACAAAGCCAGTCTCTTATATTGGGATCAATGGAAAATGAATGTATTGTATTGTATTGCATACAATACAATACAAACCCAGGACCTTGAATTTTAAAGACTGAAAACAGAATGCAGTTAAATTTCTAGAGGTATTTTAAACCTGCCCAAATGACTATTCTCAAATGATACACCATGATATTCGCCCTAGACTTCTAGAGTGATCCAGAGTGTATTAGGATCAAAAGCCTGGTGATTGACTACCACAGTAATAATATGTAATGAATGAAGTTACAGCAGAATCACATTCTCCAACTTACCCAAATTTCCTCTTCTGAATAATATTCATAAAATAAATTTAAAAACAAAAAAAACTTTCGACTGGAGATCGCAAAATATCTTGCAACTGATTAATGTAGTATTAGTTCGCGCAGAGGAAAGTAGTTACTAAGGAACCGTGATTTCCAGCTAACCCTATTATTCTATCTGCTTACCTAACAGGCTTAATCCTTTTGGAATTTAACCTTAAATTACGTTACACTACCATACAAAATATACACATCACTTCGTAGTAGTTCCCAATGCACTTTAATTATAATACACAATATTGTCCGATTCAAAAATGTGGTTACCTGCAATCGTCGAGAATTATTATAGACATAAAACTTACACAAATCTTATTAATCCAAATATTTCTGTCCCCGGATGGCAAAGACCATGTATCTGCGGTGGAATCTGTGTATACCGCGCCTTTGAAAGGTGAAGAACTTTTCTTCCTTGTTGTGCCCAGTAAACGGCAAACTACATATAGGAAACACAATATTTCAACAAACAAAAGAGTACACTTAAATCAAATGAAAAGCTTTTGTTTGTAAAGCAAACCTGGTAGAGGAACACCGAATTATCAAAACCACCTCTCCCTACAAAGAGAAGTGTGTCCACATCTTTTGGTTTCATTGTTTGAAAAGTGAAACTGCCTCAACAGACTTAAAGTATGAATTCATTATCTTACGCAGCGCAAGTACAGTAGAATTTCAGATGCAAAGGATCTCCCATATACGACTATACGTATATGACTTTTGATTTGTATAACATGAACAACCAGTATCAAATATAATACCTGTACAACAGAAGCCCAGAGATAACACACCAATATACTGTCACATTTACAAATTAACAATGATGTAACATCTCTCTGGCCTTTGGGCAACAGGTTTCAAATCAGCTGTCAGAGAAAAAACAAATAGTTTGACAATGGGACAAGGACAGAAATGCAATATGTGTGCATTATTCAGTATTTTTCAGTATGTTTGGGAACATCATAGATTTAAATGGCAGGCCAAAAATCTTAAAATTTTGACTTGAACTATGACATGGAGTAAAATAGCTAATGATAAAAAACTTAGAAGTAACTAGAAGTAAAAATGATCTTCACAAGGATTACAAGTCATTGTCATTTGTTCAAAAATGGGGCCGATCATGGAGGAATTCCTCCATGGGTCCGATATTCAGGGATACATATCTTCAATAAACTCCCAACAAATATCAAATGTCTAGCAGATGATAAGAATAAATTCAGGAAAAAAATGAAATAATTTTTAATTAACAACTCCTTCTACTCTTTATTTCTAAGGTATCTAAAAAATAACTGCCAGTAGCCTGTCTAAATGTAGATTACATAGTTAATTTACTGTGTATGCTATGACTGTACATCTCCTGGTGTATGTATTTATTTTGTTATGCAATTGTTTACGGTACCATGTATGCTGTGACTGTACATCTTGTGGTGTATTTATTATTTTTTTATGGAATTTTTTTATGTTCCATGTATGCTATGACCTATACCTTCTGGTGTATGTATTATTTTAGTTATGCCACTGTTTATCTGTAAATTGAGAACACATCCCACAGAGCCAGTCTCTTATATTGGGATCAATGGAAAATGAATGTATTGTATTGTATTAGTCCACAACCCGAAGGTTGGCTGGATACTCCAGAAGGAGGCATACTAAGCCATTGTGTCAGAGGTAGGATAGCCAGTTCCTTTCCTCTGGAACCTACAGTTTAATCCGAATCGCGGGGCGTCCTGCCATAGCTCATATGATCAAACACAATTCTTAAAAATTCCTGCGCCTGTCGGGACTCGAACCCGGAGCAACGATCTTTTTGAACGCAAACGGCTTCATGTTAACTACTGAGCTACTAGACTGCTCTAATCATAGACAATATAGGCTCTAATGAACGCATGTGAACGCATGGAGGAAGGAATAATTCCTTCCTCCATGTGTGAACGTAGCTAATGATAATCTTTGATAATAAAAGACAAAGCTCTATTGACTTGTATAATGTTTATCTTTGGAAAGAGCTTGTGTCTGGATGAAAACAAAAACAAAATGTTTACCAGGTGGAGGCGGTGGACAAGCGATGAAGATGGGTGATTTAAAATACATCCCGGAAGAAGTAATCCAATTTTTATGTCTCTTGGCGATATGCCGTCATGGGCTTCTTTCTGAAGTTCCGTTAAAAGTAAGCTAACATCGAGTCATAGTTTCTTTACCGTACATTAAAATCTTAGTCCTACATCCAGTTTAAGAATTTTTAAGACAAAAACTTTTGACTTCTTCGTTTCAAAACTATTAAACCATTATACCATTTTTTTTCTAATTTGCGTCTTCTTCGGAATAAATATGATTTTAGATTTCCAAACAGGTTTGATTTTCAAAAACCGAAAGGTGCAGTATAGTTTTAAATTTGGTTGAAGTTGCCATTTCATTTCAGTTGCTGTTTATTATTTCAAAAATTGAAATAGCTATTGTTTAGTTAACTGCAAGAAACATTTGAGTTTTGCTTGTTTTCTTATTAGTTGCAATTATTTGGTTTAATTCTAGAGCATGATAATGCTACAACGGTATAAACACATCTGCCAATACCATTGTCAGTTCAGGGTTCGTAACAACTTAAACTGTTTGTTTTCTTCTTATCCGTTATGGGTATGTTGAAATGTAGCGTGGACCAGGAGATATTTTTTTGGAAAAACCCGTAGAAATTTAGAATTTGCATTCCATCGATTCAGCAGACATGATGTCTCGGGATTACTGGAGATCGCGATTCCGCCAGGAGTCGTCATCATAATACTGCAATGGTCAAACGCAAGACTCCACTATAAATTCCTCCCTAAGTACATTTAACGGTTTCATACTGGTCCAGGCTGTATTACTACCTAGTTTGTGGTTGAAAATATTGGTCCAGGCTGTATTACCACGGAATTACAGCTTGGTAATAATACGTCTTGCGACTGACTACATCAGTATTCCAACGATATTACTATATGTTGTTGTAGCGGAATCGTGATCTCCAGTAGACCCGATGTCTCATCATTATATTTTTTAGATTTATTGAGACTTTTTACGGCAATTCTGCTTTAACAACATTCACTAATGATCTCATAATACTGCTGCAGTCAATCGCAAGATTATTTTCAAGCTGTAATACAGCTTGGGCCGTAGTTTTCAATCAAAAATTATGTTTTAATACATCCTGGACCAGCATTACACTGTTAAATATGCTTCGGAAAATATTTATAGTGGTTTCTTGTTTTTGATACTCCAGTATTATGACGCCAATTCCTTGCGGAATCACGATCTTCAGTAATCCCATTGTTATTATTGAAAGAAGCTGAATTTTCGAGAATGCATTTGTAAAAAAAAATATTAATTTTGAAGTGCTGATGGCATAGCGATTTTGTGATCTAGAATTAGACCTATGTTTTTTGTTATGGGCAACTTCATTTGTGAAGGGTTAAATGTGAATTTCCTCTTTAACATCTGTGTTATTGTAAAATAAATGTTCAGGAATGTTAACTAATGAATTGTTATTGGAATATCATACCTAGAGGATTGTGAGAACCAACCCAAAAGCGGTATACAGGTTTACAAAGGACCCTTGTTAATACAGCATGTTACTTAGTCAGTGATATTTGTTCAGCAGATGATGAGTGAGAGAGCTATGTCCAGCACCAAAAATCTGTTTCTGTTGGTAGCCTGTGTCGCAAATATGCTTGATTTGTGCTTTATGTATCCGCAAAGCTGTTTCAAATTTGAGCATTAATATATCTGATTTATGCAAATGATCTGTAGTATTCTTCACTATAATCATTCAGAATATTGCTTCCAGTTAGTTTTCGCTGTAATAATGCAAATGCTACAAACTACCTGTGATTTTTTTGGAGATGAATTAAACCGCCATTTTAGTCGAAGAACAGAAATCCTGGACCGCACTATATGTAAGCAGTCCCAACATGAACAGATTTAACTCATTGCAAATTGAAAATAATATTTTAAGGACATTCATTGACTCTGTTAAATAGTAGCATTACAGAGATGAGGAAGAAGTTACCAAGGTTATATATATAAACAGAGATATTAAGTAACTGATTTAATGAGACCAGTTGGGACTATTATTCAGGGATATAGAGGGTGAACTTGGAGCAGAAAGTTTTCTACAAAAGTGGAAATGAGATGATAAAAAACTGGAGTAAGATGCCTCGAATATGTGAGGGTATTAAGATAGTCAAAAACCCGTAAAGTGAATGGGTAGGGCAATGTCAATACTGAGTAATTAAAGGTAGGGAGATATTCCATTGTAGCATGCCTTTAAATATGAATCACATTGAGTCAGGAGACGTAGGAACTGCTTACCACAGGAATGTAAAAATGCTTGAGTAGCACTTGACCAGAAATGTGGAGAGACAATAGGGATCAGAATTACACTCAATCATTGTTACTACAGCGCCTTGTAAGTTGATGCACAGCTTGATATTTAAGCACATCAGAAATGTGAGGAATGAAACTTGTTTGTGGTATGGGGTTAAAAAAGGATATTCATGTGAATCTCAGTTGCAAGATAACTCAGATTGAATGGACGAGGAATGCAACATTGATAGTGCTGGATATCTCCAATGCATTTGACAGAATGAGCCAAAAAAATAGTGGCTAATAATGTTAAAACCCATTGGAAGGGATGAAAATGTGACTTCCTGTGTAGAGGAATTTTTAAAAGGTGGTAACCAAATAGTTGGCTTAGGAATTGAAGACTGAATGAAAAATCTGCAATAATTGAGCCTGATGGATGGATGGCAATGGCATTCAAGTGTATGTGGGTTCAAATCCCTAGTCCAGATTTCAATTTTCCTAAATTTCCCAATATACACAGACGGAAAAAAAAATCCCAACACCAAGAAAGACTTGTGTTAGATAAACGAAATTTGGTAGGCGTGTTTATACATCTGAAAGATGACATCGATTCAAATTTCGCGCTTCGCGCATAAGTGTGGCGCTAGTAGCGCTACTCAGAGCTTGCAAATCAGGTTTGCTTTAAATACGCGCTGTAAAGTTTGTGAACGTTATTTACCGCTGAGATTTGACATAGTGAGTTGATGTTAGCCAAGAATGCCTTTAAGAAGACGAAGAAGCCATTATCAACAGCTCACCGAGTTTGAACGAGGTCGTGTAATAGGGCTACGAGAAGGTGGATTTTCTTTTCGCGATATTGCAGAAAGACTTGGCCGGAATGTATCCACTGTGCATGATTGTTGGGTGCAGTGGTCAAGGGATGGTACTGCCTCAAGAAGACCGGGTTCCGGGAGGCCACGTGGCACTACTGAGAGGGAAGACCGCCGTATTCGGCGTACAGCTGTGGCGCATCGTACTGCGTCTGCGGCAGAAATTCGAGCTGCAGTTGGTACCACAGTGACACAACGAACTGTTAGAAATCGGTTACTTCAAGGACAGCTCCGAGCCAGGCGCCCTTTAGCGTGCATTCCACTGACTACAAGCCATCGCCGTTTGCGACTCCAGTGGTGTCAAGCCAGAGCTCATTGGAGGACGGAGTGGAGATCTGTTGTGTTTTCTGATGAAAGCAGGTTCTGCCTTGGTGCCAGTGATGGCCGAGTGTTGGTCAGAAGGAGGCCAGGGGAACGCCTGCAACCAAACTGTCTGCGGCCTAGACACACTGGACCTACACCTGGAGTCATGGTCTGGGGAGCAATTTCCTATGACAGCAGAAGCACTCTTGTGGTTATACCAAACACACTGACTGCAAATTTGTATGTCAGTCTGGTAATTCAACCTGTAGTGCTGCCATTCATGAACAGCATTCAAGGGGGAGTTTTTCAACAGGATAACGCTCGCCCTCATACCGCTGTTGTCTCGCAACGTGCTCTACAGAGTGTCGACATGTTACCTTGGCCTGCGAGATCACCAGATCTGTCTCCAATTGAACACGTATGGGATATCATTGGACGACAACTCCAGCATCATCCACAGCCAGCACTGACCGTCCCAGTATTGACAGCACAAGTACAACAAGCATGGAACTCCATACCACAAAGTGACATTCGAAACCTGTATGACACAATGCATTCACGTTTGCAGGCTTGCATTCAAAATTCTGGAGGTTACACCGGCTATTAATTTAACAGTATTTCACATTTGAAATGCATTTTCTTGAGCTTAAATTAACCTGTGATCTTGAAAATTTAATCAATTAAACATGTTAACTTGACAAATGCATTGTCCAAATTTCATTACTCTACAATAATTTTTTCTTGGTGTTGGGATTTTTTTTTCCGTCTGTGTATATTAACTAAGGAAGGATAGGGAAATATGACCCAGCACTTACCACAGATGAAGGCAGCTGGGAACGACAAACACAAAATTGAACAAACACAGGAAACACGCAATATTTCGGAGTATAAGACACCTGGCGTATACACAACGATGGCCGTCTGGTGAATGAATGGGTGAATGGCATGGCCAGCACGGAAAGTAGTTTAGGGGAGGGGGAGGGGGGCAAGCACAAAAACTAGATTGATAATGTTGAAGGTATATTATCATTGAAAGTGGTAGACCAACATATGATATACATATAAATCATATTTTGAAAATTTTTAAGTACTAAAAATAATGTATAAGCAACATAAAAAGTAATGATAATAAGTGCTGGATCTGGTGGGAGGGCTTTGTTGGAAATTGAGACCTGGAGGATACCTGGTGTCCAGGATATTCTGATAGGCTAGTTCCCATCTACGTAGTTCAGAGGAGGTGGTATTAACAAGGAAAACTTGGATCGCCCTAAATGAGAAACAGTTGTTAAAATTATTCAGTGGGACCTGGCATGTTTTCCCACTGGATGGGCCTCATTGTTAGTGATAGTAGTGAGGCTTATATATGAGCAGGAGCAATGGAGGCATGTAAGTTGATATATAAGGTGTGTTGTAATGCAAGTAGCATGACCATTGATGGGAAATGTTTCACCTGAGGTAGGTCCGATAAGTACTTAGCCTCTCTTCCCGATGGCGCCACTGTCGCCAGAGAAATCTATTATCATGTAGTACATTAACTTAGACAGCTATTGTTAAAATTTCAGCCAAATCGGACTCATAGTTTTGTTTTGATCACCTGTGAAAGTGGGTTTATCCATGGATTTTAGAAAAAGGGCAATATCGGTTGGTGATTCAATTCTTCTTTTTGGAAGGAAAATTGCGCAGCGAAATCAAAGAGCACTTGGATGCTATGTACAATGACTCTTCTCCTTCGATGCTGACTCTCAAAACTTGGTTTAATGAGTTTCAACGTGGTCGCAGGTCGGTTTTTGATGAGCCACACTCAGATGCCCCAAAAACGGTTACCATTGATGATAATGTGACTAAAATCCACGATCTCGTATTGGCAGACCACAGATTGAAGGTGCACGAGATTGCTGGAACATTAGGCATCTCAAAAGACTGCATGGGTCATATCTTGCATGAAATTTTGGGCATGAGAAAGCTGTCGGCGCGTTGAGTGCCGCATTTGCTTACTCAGGACAACAAGCGCAACCGTGAGACCAAGTCATAGTAGTGTTTAAGCACAATCTGAAGATCTCCAGAAATTGTATTTTTCAGACAGGTTACAGCAGTTGGAGCATCGCTGGGTCAAGTGTATCGAGCTAAATGGAGACTGTTGAGAAATAAATGACCACTTTTCCAAAATTTTCGTTTTTTTCTTTTGTAGGCTGAGTAGGCCTACTTCTCGGACCGCCCTCATATATATATATATATATATATATATTTATATATACACATTTTGGGTATCAAGTACAGGGTTTGGAGGGTTGCAAAAGAAGGTAGCTAGATTTGTTTGCTGAAATTAGCCAAGAACACAGTCAGTAATTGTTGTGATAAATGGGCTGGATGATGGGAGGCAGGTGAAACTAGACCTGTATTGGCAATACACTTACATGGATGGTAAAACAATTAGAAGTCATTCATGGAAGTGAAGAGTTTACTGCAAGCATGAAAAAAAAAATATTTTATTGGTATGAAAATCAGGGACTATGATAAATTACTGAGGGAAATGCTGATCAATTTGCCTTGACACTGAAAGAATATAAAATTCTTAAAAGGAAAAGTAAATGAGTAGTGAAATCACACTGAAAAAATTTTGAAATAAAAAATCTGTAAAACTCTAAAGTAGGTGAGTTGTCATAGCAGCATACACTCCATCGCAATTAAACAAAATTTATAATAGATTCAATATATATATATATTTTTAAAACCATGCTTAAATAACTAAAGTTACCAAAACACCCAAAGATCATAACATATAATAGATCGTAATAAGATTGTATACAACATTTTCAACAGCAAAAACAGATCAGAACTGATCTAACAATGATGTCAAAACATTCTGTGATCAGGTTTGAGAAATATCTAAGTATCTTTTCTATACAAAACTGTTCCCCTTAAATTATCCAGCAAGTATAACTTGTGTACTCCCAACTCAAGAACCATGTAAGCATGAACCAATATCAAAGGTCTGCTGGTTTGTTTTCTTGTTACATTATACCCCAGTAATCGCTTTAACTGCAAGAAGTAACTGGTGTTACTTAATTTTCACTAACCACATACCAAAGTGGACGGATGCGATGAGAGAACACTAATGCTGACAAACAAACAACACAATATTTCGGCATATGCCTTGCTCACAAATAGAAAAAACGGGCCATTAGGCTCGGAACGTGTGTGCACACCGAACGTTACCTAATGACTAATGAGTCATTAGGTAACGTTCGGTGTGCACACACGTTCCGAGCCTAATGGCCCGTTTTTTCTATTTGTGAGCAAGGCATATGCCGAAATATTGTGTACGTAGTTTGTTTGTCAGCATTAGTGTTCTCTCATCGCATCCGTCCACTTTGGTATGTGGTGGGTTAATTTCCCTTTCTTTTCTTATTTATATCGCCTAGAAGCCGCATTTTCCTTAGTTGCATCATTAATTTTCACTAAAAAATATGAGATGTGATAGGGAAAAATAACCTGCTACTTACCCCCAATTATGGAGGCAGGAGGACAAGACAAACACAAGAAAACACATAAAAGAATCAAACACACTTCAGATTATTTCGGTTCATAACCTTAATCATGCAAGTGGCCAAACATATGGCAAGGAGAAGATGTGTACACATCATTGATAGCTTGTAGGGGGAAGTAAATATCTTGGCATTACATTTGATAACAAGCTTAATTGGGCAGCACACATTGGACAGGTGGTAGGAAAAGGTTTCAAAATTCTGCACTTGTTGGAGAGAGTGATGAGAAAATGTACGAGAGAAGTAAAGGAATTGGGTTACAAAACTTTGATCAGACCATTGCTCGAATATGGTAGTGTAGTATGGGGCCCTGATTTTGTGTATCAAATACAGGAATTGGAGAGGGTGCAAAAAAGAGCTGCTAGATTTGTTTCTGGAAATTATCGCAGAATGCAATCAGTGACGGATATGATAAAGAAGCTGGAATGGGATTCATTGCAAGACATGAGGAGGGTCGTGGGAGTGTACATAGCATATACTGGCGATGAGGCATGGAAAGATATTGGAGTAGGTATGAAAAGTAGTGCATGGAAGGGAAAAGATGACCATGACCATAAGCTTGCACTCGATTTCAGGCACAAGGGTGTGTGAAGATTCTCTTTTTTTAGGTAACGGTGTAGGGATTGGAATGAGTTACCTATAGAAATGATGAATAATTTACAGAAAATGTTGAAAGAATTTAAATATAAACTTTGTAGAGGGCAAATATTGGTGTGTGCAGGATAGGGGGAAGGTGGGGGTGTAGGGAAATTGCGACTGCAGCCTGTGCTCCATTGCAATTAAATAAATATAATAAAAAAGCTTTTGGATCTTGTATTGTGTCTTAAAATTGTTTTAAAATTTGGTTGTTATGTGAAGATCAGGAAATTAGTCTGCATCTTTAGCACTATAATCAAGTTGTAAATATTTCTGTTTAGTTTTTGTTGTTTAGTTCCTTTATAGAAGAATCTTACAGTAATATACCATTGTCCATGGAATGCCAAAATGCTCTTATTGCAATTTTCCAATTGACTCCTTTACTTTCCCTGTTACCTAGCATGGTGGGTGAGTGGTTAACGTTCTGGCCTCACATTCAGGTGGACGCCGGTTTGAATCCCCATCCAGGCATCCAGATTTGGGTTTTCCATGGTTTCCCCAAATCACTCCAGGTGAATGCCGGGATACTTCCTTCAAAAGGTCATGGCCATATTCCTTTCCCATTCATTGTCTCCATTCCCATCCTGCCTCAAATGACCTCAATGTCAACGAAGTGTAAAGCCATAAGTAAAAAAAAAAAACTTTCCCTGTGATTTGTGTGTGATTTCCCACCGAAAACATTTTTCACACTTCAATATTCATCAATTAATTGACACACTGAGTGAAAATTTATTAAAAAACTAGCTGGCTTATCCGCTTTTGGTAATGCGAATAAAATATTATTTAATTTCTTATTTTTTAAAAGGTGTGTGGGGTTGAATTTTCCTGTCACTGGCGATTGCATCCCGCAGATTAATATAGTTGTCGGCTCAAAGCTATTTCTGATTTAGTCTGATGAAGAGAAGACACTCACTTTCCACTTTCGCATACATGTCAACCACAAATTGATGAAAAATATCTTGAAACTAGAGTATGTGGTTGGAAGAATTGTCGCGTATCATGATGCGATAAGCGTAGAAATCCATCGACGATACTTTCTTCTGAGTGCCGTTTTTACTATTTACTTTACATGCATTCATAGAATATTAATTTTTTAAATGGATTTATTTATTAGTTCATGGAAGAAACATTACTTATAAAAGGCGCTAATGACCCTGGTGTCGACGCGCCCTTAAAACCCAGCAACAACAACACAACATTACTTATAAAATATTATAAATGCGTTTATTTTGATGAATTAAAATACCCGTTTATAAGTAATCGGCTTTTTTTTTTTTATAAAAATATAGTTTTGGAAATCATGAACAAAATATAATTCTACTATTGGCTACAAGTTAAGTACTATATGACAGAAACAATATTACCTATATTATTAAGAAAAGTAACAGTAATACTTCCAATGTGATACCTAACAATTAGACATATAAAAATGATAGTGACCCTTGAATGAGAAAGTGGTAACAATAACGAAAGTGCATAAATTCCCAGTAAATTGGAAGTCATTGAGCTATTTTTTTATTATTGTAGGGGAGGATAATCCAACAAACATTCACAATGTTTTGACGACGAATGAAACTGATGAAGACACAAAAGTTAAAATCTTTTTGAATTTCGCAAGTCATTTCTTTACATAACTTTCACAAATCTGTTAACCAACAGTGTGAGATAAGTATTATATTATGTCAGCTTTAAAATCAGCACTAGAAAAATGTAAAAGATACTGTTTCTTTGGTTAAGAAAACCAGAAAAAGCCTTTAGAAGCCAAATTCTCCACAGAAAGTGATAATATTAAAAATAATGCTCTAGTATTCGTTGATAAAAGTCTGGAGTATCTTAGTAAATAGTTAGATTTTAATGAAAGCAATTGGCTATAGAAAATCCAAAAATTAAATTTTCATTTCTGGAGTATCAGGATATTATTTTTTGACTCTTTTTAAGGGAAGCATATATATTTTAAAGTGTTCACCTTAAAAATTTAATGAACCAGTGGGAAACATTAAACATATTAGAAATCATGCAATATTGTGACTCTCATGTAGCCTTAACAACTTCATGATAATGTTTCAATTGGCCATGCATTCCATCTCTGTCATGGTTTAATGTAAACTGGTTATACTACCAGTGGAATTTCCTAGCATGCTGTCCATGAACCAAAAAAGCATTGCCAGAGGTAAAAAGCAATTTAAGGACCTGAAAGTAGTTCACTTTACACATTAATTCAAACTGTGGACTTCTTCTTTCCCTATAAAGCATCTTAACCAGGAAGGCACCAAACTACTAATATTGTACATAAAATAAAAGGCGTATTAATTAAATAGCAGTTCCATATTCCCTGAGGTGTCACTACTAAAAGTAAATACTAATAAAAATTATTTTTGATCATCTCAAAGAAGAAACTTTTTTTTTTTTTTTTTGCTTCATGTGTCAAACTGCACCTTCCAAAACTTATTCACTCAAGTTGGTTTAATAGAGGTTCACAGCAACAGTGATTCTGGCATTTATCGCTTTGCCATAGTGTTGGCGATTAATGCCATCTACAGGAGAATACCCAGGGATGTGTCCTCTGAGCTTGACATCTGTGATATTACAGGTATGAGTCTTTTGTGCCAGGATGTCCACATGGTGTTTGAGCTTCAGCTGGGATAGGACCTCAATTTTCTAAATGAATAATCTTGCTACATTAAAATGGCATGGCCATAGGGTATTGTTTTAACCCAGAAGAGGGTTATTTTTATTAACTTTTTTTCTTTTGTATGCCTTCTGCATGAATTAGCCTAAATGCTGATGCTACTATACTGTCTGGTGTAAGAGACTTCTCCTCAAGCTCCCACATGCAATACCTTACAAGTGTAAAAGAGTGGAGGAAGACACTATAATTCCTCTCCACAGCAACTTCAAGATTTGCGTCATAGTTGTCCAAAATGGAAGAGATTTGCCTATATAAAGAAACAGCCAAGCTGAAAAGTAAAAACTTTGACCTGTTAGTAGAGTGGAGTGAGGAGTGTGAGGCCAACAGACCACACAAATGAGTCCTTGTTAAAGACTGGAAAACCTGTGTTCATTGGTTCAATCAGCCTAGGTGATGCTGGTCACAGTTTAACAGATTCTGAGCAGACATATTCAGTGCAACACCGTACAAGTGAGGACTGAGAAATGTACTTGGTCAGTGTGCAAATGCTCACACCACTAACCATATTGCAGTGGACTACCCAAACAGAGGCCTGATTGGAGGCCTGATAACACTCCATCAAGCTGGTTCGAATGCTAGAAGATGAATACCTTAAAAGTGTTATTTAATTAGTATTGTTGTATTTTCTGTAAATTTTATGTCAGTTGGCATAAGATGATAGTGGCAGCAGTATTCCTTGTTTTCATCAGTTAGCACACGCTTCTGCTCTTCATTTCAAAATAATGATATTGAAAGATTGTAATAAAAGCTTAATCATAGTCCAGATTCTGCTTTTTTATTTCTGGTTTTGAACCATGTGTTTGGGTGCTGAGCGCTCATTACCAGAGGAGTGAAAGATTGTTGAGATTATGGTTTAATTTTCTGGTCCTTTTGTTTCTGAAAGGTGCATTCGGTTCATCACTGGCTTGATCAACCTGTTGCAGCTACACATTTGTCAGTTATTATTAGTAATTAATACTGGGTCTTCTCTACGGTGTAAAACTATAATAATTTAATTTTGTCTTCAATTTATAGAATAAGATAAGATACTGAGATCTATGAGGTACATTAAGCCCAGTCTGTGTCCAGCTGCATATCATTCACATTATGAATAAAGCATGAGTGAAGTGGCTTAAACATTTTATAATCCACAATAAACTAACATTAAATCTTAAAAGTGTTGAAAATGTAATTAAATTATGAAGATTCATAGATCCCAAATTCCTATAGCAATAATGTTACTGTAGGAATAGGAAATATATGGCGTGATGTGTCTTAAATATGACTTATGGATTTTGTTGTTCATTTATGTCCAAGTGACATCCCTTTAAAGCTCAGAACTTACTGATTATATCTTATTTTCAGGTTTGTACATTTTGATTGTTGGAGGTAATCTCTAAGATAACTTTCAGGTTCATATTTGTAGACTTCCCTACACTTCCATGCTTTCAAAAGATTACATTTTGCTAATTATTTGTTTTCAGGTGTTTGACATATAAGAATGCCTCAGCATAAGATGCCAAAGACATTGTACAAAATGTGTTTGGAAGAAGCAGAACAACTTGTAACAGTTTCATGTCAAAATATCGAACATAAATTTGGGACCTATGATGCTGAATTGTGCAAAACTGCAGCTCAGCAACTTCAAAAATTTCTACTTTCAAGCATTCCAGGAATTATACTTGATGATATATGCGACAGCAGGAGATTTTCATTGCATGGAAGGAAACATTCTGATCCACGAATTCCATTAGCTGTATATATGCATAGAAACATGAAGAAATTTTTTATCTGCGAAGATTCTGAAGAGAAGAAAATTGGAAGGGAAGATTCCTTTTGGCTCACACATTTGAGCATATTACACAATATTGTTGTGTTGGATCTGCATCAGGCTTGTACTGATGAGATATTAGAAATTGTTGGAAGAACATGCTTAAAATTGGAACAAATAGATATAGTTTCAAGGTTAGAACCTGATAAAGGCAAAGTGAATACGTATCCATTTAATGCTTTAAAATTAAAGTTTTTCATTTCAGATGAAGGTCTGAATAATTTAAAAAATTGTAAGCTTCTGAAATACATTACCATGAATAAAATAATTAGGAGTCATGTAGGCGGCAAAAAGATGACACCAGCAGGTATACGAGACCTTGTTAAATCTCTCCCTCATATTCAATCAGTTTCATACAACTATATGGGCACAGTGATTGGAGAAGGAATGGAGGACGTGAGCTATCTACCTCTAACTTGCATTAGTGACTACATAGCTAATGTTAAACATACAGAAGCCATTGCAAGATTGTGTCCTAATTTGCAACATCTTTGCTTGGCAGTTCAGAGTGATAATGTTGGTTCTGAAGTTCTCAACACTTTAAGTAGAAGCAATCTTCAGTTAGTTGTGTTGGAGTTAGATCAATTTCCTTTCTGCACTGAAATGATTAATTTTTTCATTTCAAAGGGAAAGATCTTAAAAAGTTTGAGATTGAGATCTGGAAATGTTCTCCATCCAAGACATGTACGTATAATTGGACAAACTTGCCCAAACTTAAAAAGCCTTTCTCTTAGAGAAAAAGACTCCTGGAAGTATGTTAAAACATATGAAATGCCAAATGAAACATCTGTATCTTGCCAGACATTGTTCTGCAATTTAGAATGTCTTAAAATTGAAGGTACAAGTTGGTCACCTAGTGATGTGATACCTCTGCTTCTGTTACATGCCAAGCTCATTGAAAAGCTTGCAATTTTTAAAAGAAACCACTTTGAAGAGATAGAACCTATTCTTTTCCATGTACTTGATTTTAATCCTTTCCAGCACCTGAAAAAAATCCATTTGTCACTGGGTTGTGACATAAGAATTTCCACTATTTTGTATCTTGTAAAGCATTGTATGAACATTAAAGAGATAGCATTTTCTAAGTATAGCAGCAATGGATCGGATGAGTTAAAGGATCTTAACGAAACTATCAGAAGTTTAAATCTAGATTTAAAGATATGTCCTTTTCAAGTGGAATGAATAATAAATCTTATATTAAGATTCACTTTGAAAGAGTAAAAATAGTCAAAAGGAAAAAAATTATTATAATTTTTAGTATATGAATGTTTGCAATACTTTCCCTTTCCACGCAGAACTGCTATTGACAGTTTCTCTTAACATTAAATGATGTTAGAAAGATAACGATATATTTAAATGTATAATGTTTTACTGTTAAATGCAGTACTTAATTATGCATTTTATGTATGTAACTATTGCCATGCATCATTCTTCCTCTGGAACAGAATCACTTGCTATCATAATAGTATCATAATGGATTTTTTTTTTCTCTACTGGCATAACCAAAAATGATTATGGAAGTGAGAAGTATAGTTCAGAGTGAAATTTGATAGGATTAAATCGACCTTCTTTGCGAATATTAGACTGTGTGACAAGTCTATTAGTAGATGTATATTTATAGCTGTGTGCTTCTCAGTCAAACTGACTTTACAGCATATGGTGCTCTAAAACAGCTTTCCAAAGAAATCAAATTATTAAAAGGTGGAAGGTTATGTTATAGTAATAAATATTTCAATTACTGTAGCATAGAACATTCAATTTTAGAATGTGGTAGAAAATATTTTATAATCCAAAATATTTTTTTTCTGGTAGTCCTTTCATATTAGACTTTCCAGAATTTGTATGTTAGACTCTTCAGAATTTGTATGTTCTGTCTATACTATTCAGGTTACAGGAATACCTGTGTAATTTTCCTGTGCCAAACCTGAAAGCTGTGGTTTTGGTGTATTTTAAAAATACATTATTGATCTCTATAACCCTTTTGTAAAAATATTTCGGTAAGGTTTTTAATTGTTAATGTTGTTATTGGTAAATCATATCTCTCAATATTTAAGCTTTGAAGCTTTCTATGACTTCACATTACTTCCTTGTAAGCCTACCTCAGAAGACATCTAGTAAATTCCCTGAAAGATTAATTTAATATTTCAAGCTTGCTTGACACTTTACATAAAATTGATATATGCAATTACATCGTTATTTAATACGAGGAATTATACAAAATGCAAGTTTATTTTGTGAGACAAGTATTTATTTCTATACTTCTTTCTATTCAAATAATTATTGTTTTGATATTTTACTTTCCGCTAAAGTTAGTATTCATGATTATGAAAAACAGTAAACTGAAAACTAATCCATATAAAAAAATTTGGATTGCCATTTATTATTCAGTCATAAAATAAAATGGTATTTGTTTTCTTTTTCTTCAAATTTTAAATTTGTTCATTTGACATCATTTATTTTACCTGTGGATATATTTTTAAAGCTAATGAAATCTCTATTTATATGCTGTTATTGCACGAAAACCTTTCTGACTAAGATATGTAGTTTTTAAATGCACAAAATATTTCAAAATGATATCACAAATTTTCCTATCAGGATTAATAGTGAATTGTATCAAATGTAATAGTGTATTACATAGAATAATGACAGACATTATCTGTAAAATCCATAGATGTTTTCGTCATTAATGTCTTCTATTGCATGCTGTATAAATTGTGAGTAAAACTTATGCTAGCTCTTTTTCTTCCCTAAATCTAGAACTTCGTTCAATAGTAGTCTCACAACTTATTTGTTTGAATAAGTGCACCTGTATCAAATGTAAGTTACGATTTATAGTCACACATAACTTGCATTGTATAAATTGATCACAAGAATACAGTCGGCCAAAAATAATGTTATCTTTTTCCGTATATATTGTTAATGTTTGAAATCTGTGGCTTAATGGGAATATAAGAGGCTGATAAGCAGTTAAATCCATGAATTACTTGGCAAATGGATTATATCATTGAATGAAACAAAGAAGGTATGAAAGAACATTTTATTAACCGCAAGAAATAGCCTTTATTTTTCAAAATAGTTACTATTTACAGCTATACATTTCCCCCATTGATTAACCAGTTTTCTCATTCTGTCAGTCCATCCTTGCAAAGTGACTTATGTGTATTCTTCAATTAACTCTGTAGCAAAATAAGAACCCTCAATATCCCTCTTTGAATTGTTGGGGTGGAAAATCTAGTTAGTGGAAAAGTTATGGGTATGGTATAGTTTCTGATCAATGAAACCAAATATTAAATTGTTGCTCAATTATCAACTTAGTAGAGTTACACACATGACCCACCCTATGAATCACTTCATACACCTTCTTTTGATGTTTCACAGAAATTGAATAATCACTGTCAAATTTATCATCAATATTTGCTTTACCAACTAATGAAGTATCAAATTTTGTTGCCAACCTACTCACGGTACTTAAGTCAAAAATTTTGTTACCATAAATAGCTTTTATATCATTTTTTCACTTATATTTCCTGTTAAAAATCCATTATTTGGTTTAAAGAGACTGACACAGCAGCCACATGTGACTCAATGTGAGTGGTTACTGACAGAGAACAAGAGAACAGAATACAAAGATGTTTGTAGCATAACAGCTTAGCAGCAAGACAGCAGTCTGTGGTACTCTGTATCATATTTCCTTATCTCATAATATTTGCTTACACATTATTTAGGAGGCACAGTTCATATTGCTAATCTACAAAATTACTGAAATTATTGCAGTATGCTAGTCTCAACTCAAATTTTTTTCCCTCCTCCATCACTTTACTGGATTTCACTGCATCAAGTTTTTGTGGTAATCTCAGAGGCTGAATCAATATAAGGACCGAATTTTGGTCATCAGCATATGAGTATGATTATATTTTCAGTGGGTTGTAAGCTTTGGCGGATCCAGGGGGTGTGCTAGGGGGCTCAAGGGCCCCCCCCCCCAAATATTTAGGTTCATCGTAATCTTTGAGATTTGGAGGCTTTTTTTTTTTTTTTTTTTTTTTTTAGCTCTACTGATCTTTTAATGGCGGCATGTCTATAAAGCCTACCCTTATCCGACTCAAGGCTCCTTCCCCCCCCCCCCCCCCAAATGAAATCTGCTCAAGCCCTCCCCACCCCCCAACCAAAATCCTGGATCCGCCACTGGTTGTAAGGCTCTCATTATATAGTGAAACATTATAATTATATGTGATTCCACTATATACAACCAAATAAAATAAATCATAGTTCAGCATCTAGAATTAAATATTACAAGAAAATTAGTTTATTTTTCTCCCAAATTAAGGCAGCAAAACTGATTAACAATTTTTCAGACATTTTTATTCACATGCTTTACAATTTGAAAATTCCAGTCTACTAAATACAATTTTTGAACACTTTAATTCTGACATACGCTAATGACCCCGATGTCGACGCATCCTAAAACACCAACCAACAATGACATGCTAACCATTGTTAGTTAATTATTGTATTGGTTTGCTAGACGTTATCACTTTCAGTTTCTGATTCTCTGCTAAACCACCCTTTTCATCTTCAAGCATTGTATCTTGGCTTTCTTACTTTGGTCTTTCTTAGTCACACCCTTTAGGGTTTAGCAAGTCTAAGTTGAGACCTCTTTTTATTGACATTTCTAATATCATCTAGAAAATATTACATTTATTTATTTTGCATACAGGCCACAAGCACTCTAATATGAAATCAGTAAAGATTTTACTAAGCAGATTGTGTTTTCACTATCGTTTGCCCAGTGAAATATGAATACACTTCAGATCTGAATGTTCTCAGTTCTGTTACAACACCTGTATTAACAATACACATTACAGCTGGTTTAAATGAGTTAATGCTAAACAATTTTCTCTTCCTCTCGTTCAGCCATTACGTGATGTAGTGCACTGATTTCTTTGAGCATTAGTAAAATCTGTTCAAGAAGTGATTAAGTACTCATGTTTTGTTTTTGTACTTTTTGTGACACAAAATGTCTGCATTCAGAAAAACATTTGCACCACACTTTGAATCGCAATTAATAGAATTCCTAATAACAGACAAGATTTTTTTTGTTCAAACAGTTGTGAAAGTTATAAGTTTTCTTTTCATATTTCTCAAGAGTTGCATTGTTTAGCATACATTCTTATTCTTAATACCATTGATAAATACTGCATAACTAACAATTACTCGCTAAACTGTAGGCTACTGAGAAGGTTGTGACATGATACTTTATTACATGACATTTCATTTGCATTTATGATTAAAAAAATACATTTTTTTATTTTTGCATAGATACAAACATGGATCATTTCAATACTATTAAGAGCAGTAAACCTACAATGCTGGAATTATGGAAAAAGTTAAAATTTTAGAAGGCTATTAAAAATATTTTCGTATATATTTTTGCCATTAAAGTTATGTCATATTAAAGTATATATATTCAATTATATACTGTAGAAAGTTAATGAAATGCTTAAAAATTGTCTTTATTTTTTATTAAAAAAAAAGGGTAAAAGTGATGGGAATTAATTCTTACTTGTCTTGAAATGTCCCTTTATATTTTTAGAATTCATTTAGATGGTAAGTACAATCAGATAACTAATCTTTAAAACAATTAAAGACATTAGACACTCACATTGTTGTTGCTGGCTCACTATGATAGAAAATCATTTTAATGCACTTTTCCTTTTTTATATAGTTAATGATGGTTATGTTACACAATTTTAGCCAATCCATTATATAGCCAAAAATTCCATGAAGGCTACTTGAGTTATGTCTCACAATTTATGTGGCAAAGTACTCCACTGGTAATATACATTAATTTTCAAGCAGGTAGTATCAAATCAATTTAAAGTAATTGAATCTGAGATTGGATATTCCACCTTGGAATATTCTTAAATGAAAAGCAGTAATTTATAGAACAAAATGCTTCTGATTTTTGCTTGTTAAAAAGTTCTGTTTACTTTTTTAAAAATTATTGATACATTTGAAAGTATTTTATACACTTTGTAGCTTTTTTGTTTGTTTGTCTGTCTGTGGTGTACAGTCAATTCCAAGTCATCAACATGATGCCTGTTCTCCGATTCAGCTCATGAAACATTTGCTACGATTTGTTTTTCAACTTACTGAAAAGAGAAATCTAATACATTACCAGAAAAAGAAAAATAGATGTAAAACAGAAGATGTAAGATCCAACAACTGTGAGAATCTTGCAATCGGGAAAACTCAATAATCACAATAACTTTACTTTTAAAGCACTATTGCGAAAAATCATTTGAATTGGCTGATGATGGTTGTCTTACAGGTGCAACTGTACCTCCCTAACACAATACTTATGCCTAGATACTCATGTTCCTGTTCAAAATAAAAAGATACTAGTTTTTCCCAGACTTTCGCCGTAAACATTTCTGTACTGGCTTAAGAATACTTCCATTGTGGTGTTGAATTAACATATTGTAGTTCTGGGTTTGGTTAGTTGGGTTAACATTTTCTTTGTACTGAATATTTTCACAGGTAAAATAAAATTTCTTCTGCATGTATCTATCTTGTTTCAAAACTTTATTAAGATGGGATTGCTAATTGCATTCATCTCTAAGATATTAACTGTTTACCTTTAATGGCTATATACATAAGTACCAAGTGTTAGTAATATGTCATTTCTAGTGCTGTTAATACAGCTACAGATTTTCATACTGATCACAAGTTTGATTGTAAATATAATCGGACATAATTTGATTCCACTGTGCTGCTTATGAAAACATATTTTGTAGTCACATTTTTTCTCTCTGAATAACATCTTCGTAATTTTCTAAACGATCAAATGATATAAAAGGTGGGTAAAATTGTGCAATTTTAAGATATATCACACAATTATTTTTTAAAAAAATATTTCATTATCTTGATTATTTACAATTTGTTAAGGATTTATTTTATTAGTCTAAATCAAAGACAGCTCCTTAAGTGGCATTATACCAGCCACTTCAAAAAATATCATTTAGAAATTGAAGTTCTCTTACAGATCTTTTGGGAGTTAATGCCGTAAACCACCTTTTATCAGTTGATTGTTTATACTTGAATGTGAAGCAATTTGTACCTGATATGTATGTAATAAATAATGTACGCACATTTTAATGTATAAACTGTTACCTTCAAATATTGTCATTGAACTAATGCTTTATGCACATTGTTGTGCTGGAATTGAGTACAATTTATGAATTTTATCTTTAATGTTGCATCATGTGATGTAGAATTTAAAATATTCTGAATATTACACTTAATAGTTTCAAGTATATTTTCTTGAGAATATATTTTTTTTGTAATATTCTGCTTGTATGAAGAGAAACAAACTTTATTACAAGCAAATAAATACAAAGACTTAATGAAGAAATAAATGTTACTCATGAAGTTTGTTATGGTGTGTTACCTTCTTTGTCATGTAACGTCTTGTATTTTAACTGAACAAATAAATACATTTAATTGTTAGTGTGATGGGAGATAGGTTAAGTGTGATGTACCACAAGCTGTAAGTTGACATTGATTATCTGATTATTTAATGCCAGATCTGGGAGGGATCAAACTGGGGCACTTGCCCCTGGTGGCAAGTTCTGAAGGGTGGCAAATTTATGTCATGGTGACACTTTATTTTTTTTTAGCTCCACAGTGAGTTGGGTAGGGTTGGTAGGCAACAAACGGTGTGGCAACAGTGAGGGCAGAAAATAATATTTGAAGGGGTTGCAATCTCACAGTTTTTGCCCCAGCTTGGAAAATTCCTAGATCCACCACCGAATGGATTGTTACAATTTATATGTCGAAATTAACTATTTCATGTTGAATGTTGCATTAGTTTTATGTGTGAGGCAAGAATTAATGTCTAACTATATATCTCAGTGATGCATTGTTGAATTTGAGATTTGTCAGTATTGAATTCTGCACTATAAAATGTGAACTGACTTGTGTTTTATATTTTCAGCAGTTTTTTCTGTGTATAAAATAAAAATCTGAGCAACTGTACTTGTGTTATAAAAATTAATTTAAAACATACTGTTCAGCCCTGTATCCATCAAGAGTTTCTCCTCAAGTTGTTTACATTCAACCACAAAAGATAATTTGTCTGATATGGAAATTCAATATCTAAAATTATCAGAATATAAATTTATAAGAGTTAAGTTCTTTGTATAAAATATTGCAATTATTGATAATTTGCTCAGTAAAAGTACTAGCTATTTAATTTAAAGTAAGCTTTGACTTTGAAAAGAGCATTTTATTAAAGTAATTTGTGTGTGCTAACTTACCTTCAAATTCTATACCTTACAAAATTGAACACAGCCAATAAAAATTAATGCAAATGCAGTGGTTAACAAATACTTGCTTGCTAAGTATCTGGCTTGATTGATTATTGCGAATGCCAGGATGCTTCCTTCAAAAACGCCATAGTCGAGTTCCTTCCCGTTCCTTGTCCCCAGTCCCATCCTGCCTCTAATGACCTCGACAAGATGTAAAAAAAAATAAAATAAAGATTGATTATTCCATCCCCAACAGTTTTATTACTTTTAAAGTATTTCCTATGATGAGACATGTTGTGTGTGATGTTTTCCAGATTTTCTGCATACTTAGCACTCATTGAATTACCTGCATGATAGCAAAAAGCCCAGGCATTTGGTTCATTACAAAGGGTGAATCTATAATTATGCCAACAATAACAAAAAGAAGAGATATTTTTTCTTTATTCATGTGAAAAAAACCATGAATTCAAATGAAGAGTTATTTTTAAGTGGAGGTACTGAAAAGAGCCACCACTTTAGCAGTAGGCAGCAGGATGCTGCAATTTTTATTTTAAAAATGGATGACACAGTAATAAAAACGACATTTCATGGCTCTTCCATTTAATTTGGCAGGAGAACAGCACATGCTCTTCAAGCAAAGCAGAGAGTTATCTGATAACTGCTTTGGGAATGGTTGTTTGGTTATATTAGAAGAGGAGTATTGGAATGAAAGATAGGGAAGAATAAATGTGACTTGCGTTCAAAATAATATCTTCAAATAAAATGTTGAAGTATTTATTAGAACAATACCATCGGCTGTAATATGAGGTCATTCCTGATAGGGCAAAGAATGTTGAAGGATAGTTTATGTATGTGAGTGGGGGATAGGTTTCTAAACAGAGAAGAAGAATAACCTGAGACAAATGAGGATGAATCGTTGTGTTTATTATTGCATCTACAAGCCTTGAAATCTGATTGACTGTACTGATAAATACATGAGTTTTAGAATTTAAAATTAGCAAGAGTTTGGTTAATATACTGATTTTTGCTCATAGGCTCATGTCAATATCATGAAACATTATTACATAATAGCATGAGTGATATAAAACATTACATGTACACACATAGTGCTGGAAGCAATACCTTGATGTGCTTTTAATATGAGAATGATTGATAAACTAAACCCATCATTTACCAGAGTTGATGGTAGAAGTGGTTCATACAGAAACAAAATGTTTTGGGTAACCTCTTAATCACATATGGAAAGATGTTTGCTTTATCAGCTTTCTGCATTCTGCACTTGCCATATTCCCAAACCTTGGAGAAGCCCAAAATTTTTGCTGTAAATATTTTTATCCTCCTTTCCGCACCTCGGGTTTCTCTTCTCTCCAGCAGCCTTAGGGTGCTTTCACACCAGACACGTCGAGCACGTCCAGTCCCGTCAAGAGCGTCCAGCTAAGTCAACAGGAAAATCCAACATACCTACTCCCCTTTGTTCATTCACATAGGTAGCGTCTCAGACTTGTCTGGCTTAAGCCAGTCCCGTCGAGTGGAGGGGGAACCCAATCTGTCTTGATTCTGGTGTGTCGAGTCCAGTCTCATTGTTTTCGACTTGGTGCAAAGTGCATGTTTTGTGTATTTTTTTCATAATCCTCTAAAAATGGATGTTGAGAAATTAATCGAACTGGTTAGAGAACAAAAGGAGATTTACGATGTTAAGCATCCGAATCACCGCAACAGATATTTAATTGCTGCCATTTGGAAGGAAATTGGAGATCAGTTGAAAACATCTGGTCAGTTATTTTTATTACAATTTTTTATTGTAAATTTTAATATTTACAATTATTACCCTAATTTACACCAGTTTTGTTTTTAATTTATTAAGTAACAAATAAAAAGTTGATATAACGAAGTGATATATGTTCGTACTTCAATGAACAATTTGATCATTTTGCCAATGCACAGATCCTATTGGCGAGATGAAATAGTTAGTTAATGTTTCCTTGATTCTGATGGCTTCACAACTACCTCTTCTTTCAGAAGTTGGTGGGATAGGGTGAAGCTCATGCAATTCTCTCATATTGTACAGAAATCGCTTTTCAAATGCATTTTCCTCTTCATTTCGTCGATTATAATTATGCAAAATACAGGCACTTCGAATAGACACCTCGGTTAATTCTACATCAGTTGCAATAGGTTTCTGCAAAACACCAATTTTTTGCCAGTTTTCTGAAAGCACATTCAACTGTGCGACGTGCAACGGAAAGTCTGTAATTAAATACTCGTTTAGAAAAATCCAGTTGTCTTCTCGCGTACAGTCTCATTAAATTTGAGCGAAGTGGGTAGGCCTCGTCATCAGCTAAGTAAAATGGGATAGTTACATTTGTTTCAGGAATTTCTTGAGTGCTAGGAATGTGTAGTTTAGTGCGTAAAAATGCCTTTCCCATAGACGACTCATTGAAAATGCTGCTGTCGTTATTTCGGCCATAAGCTCCAACATCAATCATTATAAAGTTTCACTTGGCATCGGGAATTGTTATTAGTACTGTTGAATGAAAATGTTTGTAATTTAAATACTGAGAACCTACTTGTGTAGGACATTTAATGTCACAATGTTTCCCATCTATACTGCCAATACAGTTAGGCATTTTACAAATGTCACTGAACTCAGAAGCAATCCTGAGCCATTCCTGGGCCATTGGTACAGCCATGTACATGGGTTGTAGAATTTTCCATATTGCTTCATTCACATCCACAATAACGTTATGAATAGTACTCACACCCATGTGAAAGGTGTAGCTGAGGGATGAAAAGCTTTCCCCAGTTGCCAAATATCTGAAAACAATATATATCAATGTATGAAAAATTAATGGAGTTAGTAGTAGCCATTTGAAATAAAATATTTAAAGGAAATTGAAATGATAGTATGGTAACTAAAAGTAAAATAAACCAAATTAATATTTATTTTTAGATTAGTGGTTATTATTTTGTTTTTATACATATAATTGTTTCAGATGTGGAGGCAAAAAGCAAGTGGAAAAATCTCCGGAGTAATTTTATGAGGGAATAGAGAAAACTGAAGAATGTATCTTCAGGGTCTCAGGCAGACAAGGCAGATATCAGTTGGCCATTCTTTGGTGTGATGACGTGTTTCGACGACAGTTTGAAAATGAGAAAAACCAAAGGGAACATTCCAGAAGAAAGTGAGGAATTGACGACTGTTGAAGTCGTGCATCTAAATTCAGAGGGGGTGGTTGTAGTAATCGATCCACAAGAAAACCACATGAGTTGTGACACAGGTGAGCCACTGCAACAAGGAGTAGTCACTCCAGGAAGTTCCAGCTCTACTGCTGGACCTACCGTTCTACGTGCGAAGGAATGGAAGCAAAGTAATTATGAAGATGACATTGACAAGCAATAGTTGTTACAGTTACAAAAACTATCGTGCCTGGCTGAGGATAATAATGATCCAGATTTATTATTTTTCAAAAGTTTACTGCCACAAATTAAGAGATTAAATTTGAATGAGTTTCAAAGCGGAGGTAGCTCAGCTTATTTTGCGGAAACTACAACCAACATCAAATGCTTCATCTTCTTTGGACTCATTTACCTCTTCTAACTGTAATCAGTACTCTGATCCCCGAGACCCGCAGTACATAAATCCTCCATCGGCTTTGTTCCAACAAGATTTTAGCCTTTGATTATTTTACCCCTTTTATGTATGTGTGTGTGTGTGTGTGTGTGTGTGTGTGTGTGCTGCAATAAATAAACATTTGCAATAAAAATAATATTTCTGTTCACTTACCTTAAAAATATTGCTAGCCAATGTTCTGGTTGTATAGATTTATGGTAATTAGTGTTCTTCTTAACAATTTCCTCCAAAACTAAGTCGTTGAGTTTCACAAAATTTTCATATTTCATTCAAAGATAATTGTAAAATTTTATCGGATCATTCACCAAGTCAGGAAACAAATGAATAAATATGCCACACATATCTCTTCTTAAATTGATTGGATGAACTGACAATCGACACCTTGATTTTTTTGGCAGACTATCCGTTGCAAAACTATAAATTTAAGCAGCTCAAACTCCATCACAAAAATTTTGCTACAACTGACTTGTATCGACTGGACTGGACCAGACGCGTTTGGTGTGAAACAACAGGACTTGACTGGCCTGGACTGGACGGGCTTGCACTTGACGGACCTAGACGTGACTGGATTGATGTGAAACCAGCCTTACTTTCACACTTATCTCAAAACTTGATCATGCTATTTTGATCAATGTCGTTCTTTACACTCTCTGGTGGTGGTTCCTTTCTACCAGTTGTTTCTACAGTGCCATGTATTTTCCACCAATTTAGCCCAGTCCATTTACCATCCACCTACAGAGTTTTATTGGAGTGACTACAAATGTTCTTTATACAACCACATAACTCTCCGTAACCCATCAGTTTGGCTGTGTGCATTAAAGTGCCACTATCTTGCTCCCCTACGCTGGGGACGTATCTATAGGCCTATTTTTAAATTACACTTCATGAATGCCGGCCATCCTGATTGAAGTTTTTCCGTATACACATAGGTGAATACTGGAACTGTCTCAAATCTCCACATCATAAACTACACATTTCACAAAATAAAATATATATATGTACATATATATATATGCATATTCTCCCAACCACTAGCCCCCCCACCCCCCCACCCCCACCCCAAAAAAAAAAAAAACTATCACAGGCCTAGAAAGCCAGAAGTAAACATTGCTTTTAAATTAAGCACAACCTTGGAAAAGGATGTGCTGGACAACCAGTGAAAACAGAAATATTCTACAATGATACTTAAGTCTTTCTATTCTCCATACCGCACGCAGTCCCTTGACCATCCATTTAACATATATTATTCCCTTCTCATTTCACACACTTGGAGAAAATCAAATTTGTGCTGTGTAAGTTATTTCCTCCTCCGCCCATTTCTGGAGCTTAGATTTAAAAAAGTGACTTGCTTTTCCACTATTCCTGAAACTTTACCATGCTTACTCTGCCATTCTCACTCTGCCCCATCCTCACTATGCATTGATAATAATTCTCCCTACTGATATGGGCTCAGTGACCACAGGATTGAGGCAACTTTACCAAATACCAATTGTATACCACAGACCTCAAAAACTCCAAGTTTAACATGTCTTTCAACCTATTCCATTGTCTTCTGAATTTCTATACCTGTTCTCAAAAATATAAGTTGGCAATTCCTGGTGCCACATACTTGATGTCTGTGGATCACTGATTGCGTGCATGTCTTCCTAGATGGAACCTAATTTCTGCCTCTTTTTTCCATGCTCTTTTTTTTTCGAAATAAAAGAACCTACACACTTCCTAGAGTTCTACACTATGACATGTGGTTACCTTCTTGGCTGAGAGAATCCACTGGAGTATGGTTGTGTGTCACATTTTGACAGTATGTTTTCCTTTTGTGTTAAGGGAGTATTTGAGCCTTGCTGATAATCTGTCCCTTATTTAAAACAATATAAATGGTAATATAGTAAAGGTTTTTTACATTTCTGTGTTTTCCGGTTTAGCGCCAATAATTTTGGGCATATAAAGATTTATTTTTAATGTTGGATGAGTGGCGTCATTACAGGCTTTCATTCTAGTATAGTTTTAGATTTGTAACATTTATTCCACAACTGCCTAGCTTCTGTATAGTCAGTCAGATATTTTATGTTTTAACTGCATTATTACTGATCCCTGTCCATTTGGTCATAGAGACATTAATTTTATTTCTTTTGGCTGTGATGTATTTTTAGTTTTATGCTAGCGTGTAATTGCAATCATGTTACAGAAAGCCAAAACAACAACAACAGCATCTATTGACAGTCCCTACGCCCTACCAGTATATTTTCTTTCTGGCCTCCACATATATCTCCTCCCTTACACTAACACCCTTCAGTGTCATGGTATCTGAGCTCTTGAATATTACTTGAAAATACTCTCTACACCCAGTTTTCCCAGCACTACATGTCTAATATCTCTAATCCAGTTTACTCCATTAAAAATATCTTTACCTTTCAATTTAAAATCTACCATCAGATTTGAGGCATTATAATGAGCCTCTGCATGGCACCCTCTCAATCCAACCTCTTACTGAGTAATTTGGATGATACCTTCAGCTGACTGTGATGACATATTTATGATTTAGTCACATAGCGAAAACCACATTCTTCATTTAACAAATTCCCTTAATAGTATCATTTTCCCTAAACTTCATTTGGTCATACTCCAACACTCAAAGTATCTACCTTGATGTAAGATTCTCCTTCCATAATGGACAGCTACACACTTTTCTACACATTAAACCCACAGATGTCCAACAATACCTATACTTTTATATCTGCCACCCCTTCCATACAAAGTACATCCTCTCTTACACCCTCATCTAGTGTAAACAGACATCTAATGGTATAACTGACCCATCACACCAATGCAACTGCCATACTTCACCCAAAACCTATTAGAACCCTTGTTTTCATAACCCAGTTCTCTTCTGGTCTTAAATCCTTAAACTGACATCACGTTATCTCACAATGCCCTGTATTTACCGTCAGAAAATCAACCAATCTCAAAATATTTCAGAACTTCTCTAATCTATTGCATAGCGCATTGCCAATAACAGATCTTGTTACCTGGTGTAACGGCTAGCGTTCTGACCTCGCATTCGGGAGGACGGCGGTTCGAATCCCCGTCCGGGCATCCAGATTTGGGTTTTCCTTGGTTTCCCAAATCACCCCAGGCAAATGCCGGGATGCTTCCTTCAAAAGGCCATGGCCGAATTCCTTCCCATTCCTTGCCCACATCCTTTCCTGTCTCTAAAGACCTCGCTGTTAGAGAGACGTTAAGCAGATTAAAAAAAAAAAAAAAAAAAAAAAAAAAAAAAAAAAAAAAAATGGGCATCCAGCTACAAAAACCTAATCTATGCCAATATTAAACTTGCCTCATTCTACCAGCAGTCCATCATCAAACTGTTTATTCCCAAAACCTAGACCGCACAGTTGCTGCCAATGCCATATCTCACAACTCTAGTTACTACAACAGCTGCTTCGCATTTAGAGACCACCTCAAATTTCATTACAATATACTCTGTAGGTGTCAGTTGTCTTAGCAGTACTTTCTGGATACAAGATATCTTCAAGTTCTCTATCTCATCTTTGGTCCTCCTCCCACCTCATATCTTTTCTCAACTCTAGTACTAAATCCAACACTTGTATATATTCATTTTACTCTTTATCAATAATTGTTCTGCTAAATAAATTATTTTATTATTATTTTTTGCATTTGTAATTTCCAGAGATAGTATTTTCTAATATTTTTTTAATCCAAGTGGTCACAATTAATTCATCTACATGATGTAATTTATCATTGCCACGTGTGTTGATTTAAGCTTGAAAATAAAATATTGCATAAGGAAAATGTAAGAACATTGGCTATGACAGTGTGCTTCTTCATCTAAAATGATTTCTTCACTATTTTACTGGCTTTTCCAACCCTTAAATTAATAGTGTTACGCATCTCCCTTAAGAATTGGAATGATTTTATTAAAAAGATAGTGGCTGATAATCTGTAACATTCACTTTATTGTTATCACATTTACCTGTGTGTAGATATATGTGAAATGCTATAGTTCATTTCCAGAAATTAATTACAAAGCCGAGTAGTGCTGCATGAATCAGTTTGCTAATTCCGATTTATAGGGCTTGTAATAGAATGCTATAATGAGGGGAGGAGGGATTTTATAAATTTTACTTTATTTAAAGAATGAATTTTGGGTTGGCGAAGAACCTCATAACTGCCAGATCGCAAGGAAACTGACATTTGATTTTTATTTTGTTCATTTGGCTTTTACATTGCTAGGCATATTTAAATTTACTATTAACATATAAATCAATGCAATATCAAACACAAAGCCTAGATGTTACAATTGGCTGATTTACCCAAGTAAACAATTGAATGAATTTCCCACGGTCCGAAACTATTCAAACTCCGGAAATCTTGGTTCATGGAGCAGTTTGTTCAAGAGTACCTGCTGTGCTGGTTGGTTTCATGGTTTTCTGGGAGGTGTCATACTTGTGTTTTTTCAAACATGTGACTTTGAACTTATAAATTTCGGACCTTGGACAAATTTCATGGAAACAGTTGGGAACTTAGAAATTTATCCAGTGATCGAAACTTTAGTTAACAATGTGCTACACACTAAATAATTGGAGTTCAAAACATTTCTGCTCTCATTCTATATCGGTTTGCAATTTTGAAGTATGATTACAGGAGTGAATGCTATTCATACAGTGGATGTGTTACTTGAAGAATAACCTCAATTTTCTAAAGTGGTTTGGAAGTCCAATCCATTATACAAAAATTCCTGAAAAAATTTGTGAACTGATGCCAGTAACGTGCTGGAATTTTGAAGAATATATGCCAATACTTTTAACAGTGGCTTTTCTTTCTTTATCCTTGATCCTTTAACTGTTGCCAGGTAATTAGTTCAACAGATTAGCACCTGCTTTAACAAATCTTTGCTTCTTCAGAAAAGCTATCAGACATAACTAACAATTTTCATCAGGCGTGGTTATAGCTTATGTGAGATCTTCTGTTCACTAAAGAAATCAATAAATAAATAGAAGCATAAAAACACTATACGACACATAAAAAATAAGCAGATAGGTGAAATTCATACAAGTTCAATCCAAACGATATTTATCATGTAGAATTCATCATATTTTATTTTGTATTTAAACAAAAATTACACTTATTTGCACCAAATGTTTTGTTTTAAATCCACATGAGTACATAGTCTTTTAACACTGACTGCTTCTAACTACATATGTGCAGTAGCCGTTTCAAATTAATTTTACAGCTAAGCATTTTAGGTGTTGTACTACTTTTATAAAACAATAAAAAATAATACTATTATTGTACCAAATAGCTGATTCTGTTTCAACTAAGAGCTATCAAAAATATAGCTGCATACTTTTAAATATAATAGTAGAATCAGAATAACAACTAATATCACAGACAATTGCAATTTCTTCATTGCATGATTAAAAGAAGTAACTTATGGTGATAATAATAATTGAATGTAAGAGTAATAAAAATGGAAAATTATCACAGAAAATAATGAACATTCTAAAAATTTTTATAACTAATAAACTTTAATAGCAGGATAATCTTGTTTTATACTACAACAGTTTTAAAAAATGTAAGAGAAACGTCAGAACATTTTCACACTTATATATCAAGAATTAAAGTTTAACTATTTTTGTACACCAGAGGTTGTCAATAATTGGTATATTAGCTGATAACATGGACAAATAGTTCCTGAACAAGCAGTTTTTTTTAGGACTTTTGTACATTTTTGCCAATTAAAATTTACATACAATATATGGTAACATCTGACGGACAGATAGTACCCATTACTTCATCTAATTTAAGACAGAGATGGGCCCTCTTCTGAAATTTTATTTGAACATGCATTTTAAAACAAATAAAAATATTTTTTTGTGGATTGAATGCTTGAGGAAATTTACTAACATCAATTTTGGTCTGGTCAATGTACACATACATAATATTTCATTTGTGCATGATGATTTTCTTCATAAATAAGCAATGTTAGCTCAGAAAATGTAAAATATTTCTAGCAGTGAGCATCTTATATGACAATCAAATAATTATTAGCACCACTTTATTCTCATGCACTGAACAAAATAATGACATTTATTGTTTTACTTCATCTCTAAAAAGACAGTCTTCCTCACTTGAATGCTGAACTGAAACTATATCAATATTTGCACACTGAGCTGCAACTGTTAGAGTTTCAATCTGACTGGGGGTGAATTTGAAAGCTGCCATTGTACCTAACCTAATGAGATGGTCCCAAGATTGTATAAGCTTATGTACTGCTTGGAAAGGCACTTTGGGTGCTTCATGTAAATAAAGGCAGCGCAGTGCTGGAGCAGGAGGGAGAGGGTCAAGTGTGAGATCTGGACAACGATGGATATGTAAACTTTCTAGATTTGGAGCATGAGCCATCAACTTGTAGACTGCATCTGCAGACATTTCTGAACCAAGTTGCGCTGCAATTAGTCCCACTGTACTCTTGTTACAATCTTTCTGAGCCATGCAGTGAATAGATGCACCTTCTATGTGCAGCACTTTCAGTAAAGGACAACTCGAAGTCACGAAGAACAGATCTACCACTGGAGGCTCAGGATCCCAAGGAAAGTGTATACTCAGTTTTCGCAGTTGTGGAAGACCTCTCAGAGCAGCAGCTAGGATGATGGTATCGTGGATTAGATGTTCATTGGCAGGAGGTGCTGTTGAAAAGAAAAACATTATTTGAATAATAATAATCATCATGATCTTAGTAATAATAACAATTTTGTAGTTCATGCGATAGACAATTCAGACACAAAATAAGTATGCAAAGCCATGACAGAGGTAATTGGAAGAATACAGAAAATAAATCCTTCAGTTTTAAATCTTATATAATGAATCTCTTATATCCTGAGTTATGCTAGTTGTACTTCTAGTGAACTAAGCAACACCTTAAAAATTTCATAATCAACTGCTTTAAAAGAAATTCTGTTTTCAAAAATAATAGTGAGAAGTACCTGTGCAAAATGATCTGATCCAAGGTTTATTGACAACTGAATGACTTAGCTATAATATCATAAGAATACAATGGTTAATAATGTTTTCTCCTTTATAAGATGAATATTTACACAGGGGTTAGTGCTAAACCATTCTGCTGTTGCCTATGGATATACAATTTGTGCTTTACTGAAAGGAATGATTAACACATTTGAGACAGACCAACCTCACGACCCCTAACTGAATTTACAGTCACATGAGGCAGTGGCGGAACTAGGAGCAGGGACGGGGGCGGCATGACTATAAAGCCTACCCCTTACTGACTCAAGCTCCCCCCCTAAATCAAACTCCACTCAAGCCACTCCCAAACCAAAATCCTGGATCCACCACTGACATGAGGTATGTTAATTTCACCACACGACAACCTCAAAGTTCAACATGCCTGCAGGGCACCTACTTCCACCTCGCTTCATGCCCTTATCGCACCGCAAAATAGCGTGATCACTCTCCAATTGATTTTCAATGACTGGGACGAGAAGAGCCTAGGGTTGCTATTTATAGAACATGGGGGGGAATCCATCCTTTTCCTCTTTCCCATGAAAGAAGTCCCACCTTTTGATGAAATGTAGTCCTCCACGCTTGTGGATTTTGTCATTCGATTTCCTCAATGTGCGTAAATAAATTCCTATCTGCCTGAAATGTTTACAGTAGCTAGGTTGACTTATAAATGTTATGATAAAAGTAACTCTAATGGTTTGGCCATGATAAATATTTTTTGAAATTCCAAAAAATATTCCTCAGTTTTAAAGCTACGAAGCTGAGATAACTTTTAATCTGCTTCTAATTTATTGCTCTTTCATTTGGCACTAAGATCTCCTTGTTTACTATTTTGTAACAGGTTGAATTAAAATTGTTATAATCATAAGTGGGCCCAGTTAATTGAAAAGTTAACTTTGTTAATTTTTAAGCCACTACTTAAAAAGTTAACTTCGATAATCGTTAAAGCATTACATTTTTGAAAATTTAACTCAAGTTAAAGTTAATCGTTAAAAGTTAACCATCCAAGAGTGGAGTTGATGTTTACGTATTGCAATAGGCATTACTGCAAACAATACCAAGGAGCCATGTACCATGATGTGAATCAATAATGCATCTACCAAATGCCCTTCTGGAAATTGAATTTTTACTGGGGTTCAACACTTTCACCATTTTCTCAAACTTATTCTTCAACATGTAGTGGAATCATGTTGGAAAACAAAAGGTTTGCAATACATTGGTGCACACTAGATTGGAATACGATGGTTCCAGTATCTATAGTGTCAAATTTTTAATTGATGTAAACTTTTATTAGCAGATGGCGATGAAAACAAATCAATTATGCTGCTATCTAGATCAGAAGAAGCCACAGCATTGAAGAAATCTTTTAAATATTTTTCTTTTTTCCCACGAGTTGGCTCTGCTTTTTCTTCAAACTGTTCATATTTGGATATATGCATTCTCTTCATATGTTGTTTAAGATTATTAAGCCTAGACACTTGAGCCTTGATTGTAGAAAGTTTATGCAAACACAGTTTCAATCATAAATCAACTGTTCTCCCAGTCTTGATTTAAGTGCAACACAATCGCAGAATCGAGGAATTTTAATATTCTCATTGCTATTGTTAGCATTGCTACTTTCACTGATTGATTGAAGAGCTTCAGTTTTCATGATTTAATTTGTAACGAATGTCAGATTAACTTATTTCACTAACGAACACCATACCAATACCAACTAAAAACTGAAATTTTCCTGGTAGTATAAATATCAAAATCAATCACCGATCGAATTAGAAACGACTAGTGAGCACCTGTTTGAAGATGGAAAATAGAAACTCTCCAAAACTCTAACTTTCCTGCTCGCACCCACACCATGCCTAGCACAACAATTGTATACGCTTCACACTCGTACTTCGTATTACCTATTTTTCGTTCGCCATCCGTCTCACCGAAAGTACAATTGGAGCATGGCGCGCAATTCAAACATACCAAATGACATCAACTACCAATGTAAGGGACTAATGTTTGTTGTAGTTAAATTTAACAGAAGTTAAGAAGACCGTTAACGACTTTTTGGGTTAACTTAAAAGTTAAAATTTTGTAATTTTTTTAACTTCGTTAATTAACAATTAACGATGGTTAACTGTGGCTATAATCTCGAAAGTGATATCTTTTAAAATATTTAAGTGACAGCCGTGAAACATACTTTAAACGATTCTACATGTTTTTATCTATAAGGTGTGAAGTTTTGGAGTTGCTATCTGATTCCCTCAATTTATTACGAATTTCTGAAGTAGACGCTGTCTCAGAATGATGCAACAGAGAAATACTGGCTTGTTCCAACATTTTCTCAAGACTGTAAAAATCTCTACTTTGTCCCATCTTGATCAAAATACTACATATATCTTTACTAGATTTACTGAAAACTGGTATCGAATTATACTTTCTTTTGATAATAGTTTTCTCAGCTGAATTTATTTATATTTTCTAAACTGGTTATTTTGATCTTTCTCCATGTGTTGAAAGTTTTTACAAATTGCTCAAAAATCAATCTTTAAACTTTAGTGAATCATTCCAAACTTTAATATGCTGTAAACTGATTTTCTATCTTTCAAATTACGACTTTCAGAATTTTAAGTGTGCAACTGCGTCTTAACTTTCCATATCAGCTTCTAACTTTTAATGTTTTCAAACTCTTTAGTAGTATTTTCTAGCTACAAATTTCTATCCCCCTTCTCCTTGTTATAATTCTATATGTATTTTGAAATGAAGGCAATGTTTACCTCTGAGAAATATTCTGAATCCAAAATACTGAATATGCTAATACTACTTCTGACTTTCTTTAACTGTTTAATCTGATTTATGATTTGAATTATGTAAGCAAATGACTTTAAAATTCATAACAAATTTTGTTATGAAGTTCCAAACGTTTAGGTTACCTTACACCTTGTCCGTTTAATATTTTCATCAAGACCATAAACAATTTATGTTTCATGTGAGTGATAAGAAATAATGATTTTATGTAGTTAAAGCACATTTAAAATTTATTAGCACTAGCAGAATCCATGACTGAAAATATAGTATTACAATTTTTTTTGTTAGATAATGGTGACAATATAACTGCTGTTAAGTAATTAAAATAAGATAGGATAGGGGAAATAACCTTCCACTTACCACAAATAACCAAGTCACTTACCACTTTGTAAGATGTGTTTTTGTGCTTTTCTGGAAATCCTGCATTCATCTGTGGTAAGTGACAGGTTATTTTCTTTATTCTGAATTATTTTATTAAGAATATACAAAAAATAATCAAAACATAATATGTAAGGAAGAATTTTTAGCAGTTACGACAGTTTTGTGTAAATTCAAAGCAGTTGCTGAATACGCATGATGAGGCAGGGTTTGCAGGTTAGCTGGTATATTACGTGGGAGGTTCACCACCTGGCTTCCTACATAGGCTTGATTACCAATCCATTAGCCATTAGAATAAATGGCCTCCGTCAGACAGTTTTCACTGGGAATCCAAAACTTCCAGTAGCTATCCATGCCATCTCCCATGACACTAATAAATTCAATTCTTGTTTCATTGTCCGTGCTATCAGAGTCCTACCAAACAACAGCAGCTCCTGTAAACTCAGAAGGTGGGAACTTGCCTACCAATACAAACTAGACACAAGGCAACGTCTTGGTCTCAATTTGAGATAATACCCAGTCAGCACTTTTCCTTCCCTCTATCCTCTACTTGCCTTCATGCCCACTGTATACAGTATATTGAACCACCACATACCAGAGGTGATGTTTAACTACATAGATTCTTTTATTATTATTTTTAAATTTTATTTTGTTTACTTATTTACTTTTACTTTCTCAAACTTATGTTATGAACATTTTATTGTATTTTTCTGCACTTTTTGCAACATTTTGCATTTCTCAGGTACTAGCTCCAATTCACTGTCCCCCTCTCCCTGTCCTCTGTTTGAATTTACTGACTAAAGGTCATTCTGTGAAACGGTCTCCTACACCACCCTCCCTCCTTGATTTTCTCCTGTTGACGGTAGTGGTTCATTTCGCTATCCCTTTTTTTGTAAATCCATTTGCTAATTAGCTCCTATTATTTCCTGGTAACTATATGTATATATTAATTTTTCATATTTAGGTTTTATTATATTTTGCTCTTCCCACTGACCAGAGATCAGTTTGGATATTTATCTATGCTCGGGTATTAGCTCCAAATCACCCCCACCACTTTCCTGGCCAACAGTCTCCAACATCACCCAACTCGCATAGATGTTCTCCTGTTGACAAAGGGCTCATCCCAAAAATTTCTTTATCAGCTGTGTTTTTGTCTCTTCTATGTGTTCACGCCCCACATCCATCATCTAAAGGTAAGCAATGGCTCATTTCCCTATCCTAATTTAATAATATGTAATTAGATTAATAGACCTCAATATCATTTGACTGGTCACTATGAAAGTTGGTACATACATTTTCTATCCAATTTGCACCCATATACTTTCAAAATAAAGAGAAAAATACTGCCAACACTTGTTTTGCAAAATCCCAACCCCTCTCTCCATTTACCCCCACCCCTCTTAATTCCCAAAGTTTTTATCGGATTTTGATGGAACACTGCACACATTTACTTTAAAACTATGAGAAACATTTTTTCTTCATTCTGTTCACAAAACTCAACCCCTCACCCCTTTATCCCATTTAATTTTGGCAAATGTTCTTCATACAAAGCTACAGTTTTTATCCAGTTTCGATGGAACTTTGTACATGTATACTTTAAAACAAAGAGAAAAATGCTGTCCACACTAGTTTTACAAACTACTCTCCCCTATACACCCCTTTAATTTTTGCCAATGTTCTTTATACATACCCACAGGTTTTATCCGATATCAATTAATCTTTGCAGATGTATAGGCCTACTTTGAATCAAACAGAAAAATACCGTCTATATTTGGTTTGCAAAAACTCAATCCCTTTTCCCCTTTACCTTTACTTCTTTTAATTTCCAATGTTCTTTGTAGAAACTCAAAGTTTTAAATCCCATTAAAATCAGTTCAGCTGTTTTTAAGTTATGCCAGAATATTCATAAAATAAATGTTTCCTAATGTGTCAACACATACATTAGTTTTTAACTTGGACCTCAAGATTTTATCCAGCAAAAATCTGTATTTTTTTGTGTGATGCCGGAACAAATATATATATTCCAGATACATTTTTATGTATGTAGTATGTATTAATGCCCGGATGGTACATGTTTCGATTATTGAGCAGCAGCTTTAATAGATGTGATTGGTTTGAAATGCAGCCTGGACCAAAATGTAAACTGACATTCTGTATCACAGCATCCAATGAGCCCCATTCTGAGAATTGTTCGGGTGTACCTCTGGAAATGGCTGGTGCCAAATTAATGAAACTTGATGTACATGATTCACATCGGATATATAAAAATAGTGTATGAGTAAATCAATCCCAATTAGACTGGACAATGTCAGGTGTGTATTAGATAGCTATTACATACTATCCAATACTTGTGCTTATAACTATAACGTGGTTATTAACTTGATTTGAAATTCTATAATTTCTGTAATTTTTATATTTCAAATCAAACTTGCACCATTTTTCTTATTTAAAAATCCTCTTTCCTTTGGTATGTAAACTAGTTTTGAGTTTTCTTTACTTAAAATTCAACTTAATTGTTAATTTTTAGTGTCGAAATGTTTTATTTAGGTTTGTTAAAGTGCTGCAACATTGTGTGCTAGTCATTTTTTATCAGTATTATTTATTTGAACTCGGGCTGTTTTATTGTGTGCATCAAATCTTATTAGTCACAGCATACTGTGATGTCAGGAGTCATAGGTTACTCCTCCAAATTTTAAATGCCAAATTATATCTTTTAATGAACTTTCTCCCTTTACAAACAATATAGGTATAAAAATAAAATTTTATTTATGCTTGACATTTATTTTAGGACTTTACTGCAGAATTGGTCCAGTTTTAATCTATATGTCTCATGGTACAAAACATACTTTACAGATTTAAATAAATGGCTTAAGGCTTTGTTACATTGCAATTTCTTATACTGTAGGCTTATTACCTCTTTCCTGATGATGTAAATATTTTCATTACCTCATGATCCAAATAACTTAATTGTAAATAAAGGTCTTAATTGTATCTTATTTATTTCATGGTGAAATTATCTTAAATCATTATCTTAATATTCCTAATCAATTCAATACTTATAGTGTCTATGTTGTTCTGTACATAATGTTCTATTAAAGTAAATCCTTTAATTTTCTTTCATGTATACAAACCACAGAAAAGGGGTTTAAAGTCCATCAAAAAATAATAATAATATTTGTGAAACCTTTACTTACAATGTCGTCCATCAGTCACATAGTCTCCAAATGAGCAAAAATCAGTAACAGCACCATTGTAGAAGAATCGTATTTGTAGATAGCTGAGAGGAATTTTCAGAAGTAATTGTGTGAAGTATGCAGTTGTTGGCTGTGTTATACGTGGTTGTATCAACAGTAGTTTCTGTAGGTGAGGGCATGCTTCAGCTATGGCAGCCATATGCATTATTGTAGGTCTAATTAAGGTTGCCTCAGTAAGCTAAAATCATAACAAAGATTAAATTAATGTCCACACCATTACAAACGTACTTTAAAGAAAAATGTCCACAAAAGTTTAACAACACTATTCATTTTACCTAATCTATATCATTCTTAAGGTGCATAGAGGTGGACAATAAAATAAAATAAAAAACATTTAAAAATGATGTAGTGGGTGAGAAAATTCTTAAAAAGGTAGAAAGCAAAGAGTTGGGGTAGGAAATGCAGTAAAAAAAGAAGAAGAAAGAAGTGATTTACAGCCAGATGTGAGATTATTTTCAAGTTATATAATCTGGGCAGAATACATTGGACAGGTAGGAGGGAAAGGTTTCAAAATTCTGCATTTGTTGGAGAAAGTGATGAGGGGATGTATGAGAGTAGTAAAGTAACTGGGATGTAAAACTTTGATCAGACCATTGCTTGAATATGGTAGTATAGTATTGGAAGTTGTGAGACACGAGCTTATGCTGGGTTTGTGCATAAACCTTCAGTCTCAGCTATGACCGTGGATATTTCAGTTATAGCTCTGCAAAAGTAACTTGGTTGCCACTTAGCATGTTATGACCCCAAACTAAGAAAGGTAGTTGAAAATAAAAGTCACAAGTCTATTGATTATAAATATACAATATATTCTTGAAGATTTTGCAAAGACACAAACTGAAATGGCATCAGACAAATTTTCTGAAGATATACTTGCAAGTTCGTTTGACCAATACTAGCCAGACCAAACCCCATTATTCAAAGTCCAACTAATTATGACTTGAAAGTATTTCAAAGTTTGTCACAAGTTTCTAAAGTTCAACTTGTTTGTCAACTACTGACACTTAGGTTATCCTGACGCACCACATGGTGCAAAATACTGCTTCAAAAGTGCATTGCAATAAAACTGACTGAATACAAAAACCTACATTGTGCCAACACGTTAGCACAGTAGTGCTTGATATGAAACTTCCTAGCCAACTGCGGGAGACTACATTGTGCCAACACAGAGCGTGTTTACGCTCATACTATATTTGGCCGAATGTGGGAGACTACATTATTCTAACACAGTAGCACAGTAGTGCTCGGTCTGAAGCTTGCCGGGTGACAGAGAGGAAAAGGAAAATCCTGTCCTAATATTTATCGAATCTGACCATAGGAACGCCGGACTTTCTGATCGCTCACGAGAATATGCTGGAAAACTGATCAGATTCGTATCTCACGCCTGAAAGCTTGCATCAGAAAGCTAAAAATGTTCCTAACGTTCTGAAATTTTGAGAATAGAAAGATTTTATAAAAAGCGTCAACTTTTATCTTTATGAAAAAAAATCATTTGAATGCGGTTCCCAAGATCTGTTAATAACTTTCATAATTTTGTTGTTACTAAACTGCAATAAATTATTTTACACTTAGAAGCTACTCCTTTGTTTAGTATAAACCAAACCTTTTTAGTATTTCCAAAAGGTGAAATAAAATTCTTAATCCAAAAACAGAATGTAACTAATTAATATTTCAGAATGTATTGAATCTATCGATCTGAAAGAAGCTTTAAACAATTCTATGTACATCAAAAACAATTACTGAACAAATTTAAAGTCTTTAACAACCTTCTTCGATTTATTATTAATTTTTCTATAAACTCCTCCAGGTGAATGCTTAGCGCTGATGCAACAGAAAATACTATCTTGAAACTGTAAAATCTGATTTCTTGCTTGAATTAACATAGTAACTGACTAAAAATTATATGCAATTCTATTCAACTTATCTTGTGGTTCTGAGAACAAATTTTTTCATGCAGTTACAAAATTTATAAGATACCTGACAAAGTGTAATATTGTACCCACATTTTGAGTATCAAATACAGGAGTTGGAGAGGGTGCAAAAAAGAGCTGCTAGATTTGTTTCTAGAAATTACTGCAAAACATAATCAGTAACAGATATGATTTATTTATTTATCGTATGATTATTTAACAAGGCACACAATAGGAAATGTACATATCACAAGCTTGTACAATTTCATATCTCTAGCTCTAATGTTTTAATCCAGTCAACTGCACTGATCGATGCATCATGTATTTCCCCTTATTCCCTTGTAGGCTCGAAGAAGATAGTCAGAAACGATGTCATTGATTGTCTGTAAGGTGGCTCCACAGTAACAATTTGCAGAATCTACACAGCCCCATTTGTGTAATAAGTACAGATATGATAAAAGAGCTGGAATGGGATTCATTGGAAGACAGGAGGAGGGTCAAGAGGGTCATGGGAGTGTACAAGACATATATTGGTGATAAGGCATGGAAAGATATTTGTGTAAGAATTAGAAGTAATGCATGGAATGGAAAAGGTGACCATGACCACAAGCTGGTTGGAATAAGTTACCATGGGAAATGATGAATAATTTTCCAAAAACATTGAAAGAATTTAAAGTTGAAATTTGTATAAGGAAAATGGATGGGTAGGGAAATGCCACCAGAGCATGCACTCCATTGCAATTAAATTAAATTAATGTTTTGCAATAGGATTAAAATGAGAGTTATGGTAGAGGAGTGTGAAAAGCAACAGATGGATGTGGAGATGATATCTAGCTCATGGTCAATGTGGAATGAAGATAATACCAAGAAGAGAATTCATAACTTTTGTCTGATCATTGCTGCAATATCATTATGTAGTAACATTGAACAAAATTTTAAATTGTGAAGCACAAAAGTAAGAGAAAGGTGAAATTTCACTCAAAGAATTAAAGATTTTAAAAGAATGTAATTTCAGATGGAAAAGATATTTAGATAAATTTCCTCCATTTTAATTAAATTAATTTTAATCAATTGTCAGATTCGTTTTGCAAAATAAAGATGAATTTAAGATGTATTTCTGTTAATACAAGAATATTTTCACACTTAAAATGTACAGTTATGAGAAATATATTTGCTCAAAAGGAGAAATGCTTGTTTGAAATAATGGGAAAAAAACCAACACAGATGCCTTTTATCTTATATAATAAAGTATTTTACTCAAAAATATTTGTGATGAGTCCTCATTTTCTGTCAAATTAAAAAAATTAATAAAGAATAAACAGCTAACTGAACAGCACTGAAATATGGAAGTCTTTCTATCAAGGTATTGTAATTTATGCTCACTTGCTTGTTAACCAGTATTAAGCGTTAAAAATATCAAGACACGAAGTTAATTTCAATAAAATTTTTAACATTTCTATAACATTATGAGCATACGAAGATTAAATTAAAGTTATAAACTATAATTATTTTCGTCTGTAAGAGGAACACAACATAAAAATATTCATAGACAAAATGTCTCTGAAAACAATTTTTTGAAGAAATTAATTTTTCTTTTATTATTCGTGTTTATGTGCCAAGGAACTTTTTTATATAAATGTATTACGATACCACAAATTCATAAAGGACATATATTTTACGGTAGAGCCAACTTACGGCGAGGGGCTTGCCGAGCAGCTGCTGTGGCAGCGGCCTGGGGCCCCTGGCCAGAGGCAACGGAAGGTCCCCGAGCGAGCGCAGCTCCGGCAGGTATTTGAGGGCGAGCAAGGCGCCTGCCGCCGTCACACCAGTGTTGACCATCAGCAGCTGTCGCAGCGAGCCGCAGAGGGCACTAGGCTGCTCCGTGAGCACCAGCAACCCCGGCCAGTCGCCGTTGCTGCCTCCGCCACTGGAGCGACGGCCATCCAGTATCGCAGACTTGCGCTTCCCGCGCAACCACGCCAGCAGGCCTCGACCACGACCTGAAACCACACGTCATCTTGGATAGGACTGGCTTGTCCAATCAAGTGTCGGAATATAGATAAGCATTGTAACACTGGGCTTGAGCGTTAACGTTTTGGCATATGTCTTGGAACGATCTCAGTTCGATTACGGATCATGAGCTTCCACGGTTATACGAACTTACTCCAGACAAGGAACGTTGCTTTATATTGGTCATTTAAAGTATCTAAGTACCCTAATCATAGTTGAATGAAAATTTTATGATCTTAAAGCAAATTATGAAACTCAACAAGTGTTTCTCAAATGTCAAATTCAAGTTACAGAACACAAAAATAGTTAAAAAAACTTAAATATATTAGAAATAGAATAAAATTTATTTAATTCATATATTTTATTTTGTGACTAGGAGACCCGTGCGAAAATTTCGCGAATAAAATATGATGTATAGTGAGGGTGAACAGGTCATTGTAACACTTGCGACCATACATTCCTATACAATAAATCATTGTTTCAATGTCCTGTACCTACCATTAAAGTTTGTACCATGAATTCGGGACCACCCTGTATATCAGATATGAAGGGAGATAAATGGCTCGTGACACAAAAAGTCGTTGGAGAAATATTGATACTTTTGCCCTTTAAGGGCCGAATTCCTAAAAATTCCTGTCTTAATATATGATGTCATCAAAGCGGAGATCTTAATCATCTTTAAAATGATACTTCATTAAACGATTTCAGAAAGGTATCCAGGGAGATAAATGACTCGGAACAGAAACATTTTAGAAATATTGACATTTTCCCTTTAAGGGCCGAATTCCTTTCTTAAAATATGATGTGACCAAAGTAGAGACCATAAGCTTTAAAATGACATCTCATTCATTGTTAATATATTTTTCTCGGGCTTCCAGCCGTGTTAATATATCATATTTGCGGGACGTTTCTAAGGCGTCCATCTCTGCCTCCATTCTCAACCAAATGTCAGTTATACACTGACATTTATATCATATTTGCGGGACGTTTCGAAGGCGTCCATCTCTGCCTCCATTCTCAACCAAATGTCAGTTATACACTGACATTTGGTTGAGAATGGAGGCAGAGATGGACGCCTTCGAAACGTCCCGCAAATATGATATATTAACACGGCTGGAAGCCCGAGAAAAATATATTAATATTCAACGCCGTGAAAAATTACGATCCTACATCTCATTCATTGATTTCGTTTATGTATGAAGGGAGATAAACGCTTTATAGAAATAATATATATGATGATATTTCTGTGCTCCTAGTTCTACACACTTAAGTCAAGGATGTGTTTATTTAACATTCAGTAGACTTAACATTGAACAGCTTAATTTAATTTTTTAAAATTTTAATTTAATTGCAATGGAGCACAGGCTCCGGTGGCAATTTCCCTACACACCCATCTTCCCCCTATCCTGCCCTCTACAAATTTTATCTTTAAATTATTTCAAAGTTTGCAGTAAATTATTCATCATTTCTCTTGGTAACTCATTCCAATCCCTGACACCCTTACCAAAAAAAGATAATCTTCCTACACCCTTGTGCCTGAAATCGAGTGCCAGCTTGTGGTCATGGTCATCTTTTCCCTTCCATGCACTACTTTTCATACCTATTGCAATATCTTTCCATGCCTCATCGCCAGTATATGCCCTGTACACTCCCATGACCCTCCTCATCCTCCTCCTGTCTTGCAATGAATCCCATTCCAGCTCCTTTATCATATCCGTCACTGATTGCATTCTGCGATAATTTCCAGAAACAAATCTAGCAGCCCTTCTTTGCACCCTCTCCAACTCCTGTATTTGATACGTAAAATGAGGGTCCCATACTACACTACCATATTCGAGCAATGGTCTGACCAAAGTTTTGTAACCCAATTCCTTGACTTCTCTCGTACATCCCCTCATCACTCTCGCCAACAAATGCAGAACTTTGAAACCTTTTCCTACCACCTGTCCTATGTGTCCTGCCCAGTTAAGTTTGTTATCAAAAGTAATTCCAAGGTATTTAATCTTGCGCCTTCCAGCGTTCTGGCAGTATACTCAGTAACTGTAAACGTAATTTGGAATCGCTGATTACGGCGCTATTAATAACTGGTTGTTACCCGCAACATCTTTTACAAGAGCTGTTAATATACGAATTAAACCGTTGAAATTACAGTTAACACCTCTCCAGCGAGGAAAATATAGCTTTTTCTAAAAAATACATTGCCCTTTCTACGTTGAAACTGGGGTACCGGTATGCAATCCGACTGCGAGAATTAGCTAATTCCGAACAAGCAGTTCTTGTGTGAATTTTGTTCAACGAAAACAGGATACTAATTTGTGGACACTTTTATCTTAAATTTCTCATCTTTTCAAAATTAAAAATACCCTATTTTTCCCCCGGGACCACGGGCTGTTAGTTACTTGAAACTCCATCAAAATCAGACTAGTGGGTTTTGTATGAATCCCGTCCATCCAGAGAACGAGCACAAATTTTAAGAGCCGTTGATTTGTTTTCAATAGGATATTATGCTCCAAATTAATTTTTTCCCAAAAATATCTCAAATGTACAGGCTTTGTCCTACTTACATCTTATTACATGAGTAGATTATGGTTGTAATTGTGAAAGTTTTCGCAGTTTAATTACAATAGCGTAACATTTGATAACAAACTCAACTGGGCAGGACGCATTGGACAAGCAGTACGAAAAGATTTCAAAATCCTTCATTTGTTGGAGAGGGTGATGATGGATGTAACAGAGAAGTAAGGGAATTGAATCAGAAAACTTTTGGCCAGACCATTGCTTGAATATGGTAGTGTAGTATGGGCACCACATTTTGGGTACCAAATACAGAAGTTGTAGTGGTACAACGAAGCGTTGCTAGAGTTGTCTCTGGAAACTGCCGCAGAACACAACCAGTCACCGATATAATATAAGAGCTCGCATGGATGTATCAGAAGAAAGGAGGAGTGTCATGGGAGTGTATAAGGCGTATATTGGTGACGAACCGTGGAAATATATTGGCGTAAGAGTTAACAGTAGTGAATGGTAGGGATTTTTTTTAACTGCTTAACGTCTCTTAACAGCGAGGTCTTTAGAGACGGGAAAGGATGGGGACAAGGAATGGGGAGGAATTCGGCCATGACCTTTTGAAGGAAGCATCCCGGCATTTGCCTGGAGTGATTTGGGAAACCATGTGAACCCAAATCTGGATGCCCGGATGGGGATTCAAACCACCGTCTTCCAAAACGCGAGGCTAGAACGCTAACCGTTACACCACCACGCTCGGTGCATGGTAGGGAAAAGATGACCATGACCACTAGGTGGCACTTGATTTCAGGAGAAAGGTGTGGGAAGATTTTCTTTCGTAGGTGAGGGGGTCAGAGATTGAAATAATTTACCAAGATAAAAGATGAATTATTTACCAAACGCTGAAAGAATTTAAAGCTGAAATTTGTAGAGGGCAAAAGAATACGGGCACAGGAGAAATGGGTGAGTAGGGAAATTGCCATATGAGCGTGCGCTCCATCGCAATTAGGGGGAAGAGATTCAGTGTCAACAGTGCGAACAGATGCGACAGATATGCACATTTGAATTTTAAATCTGCTATGTAATGATTGTCTGCCGAGATAATTCACCTGTTCGCGGCTTGGTCTCCACCCGCCCCGTCTTGCTGCCACCGGCGTCGCTGTCGGTGATGGTGGCTGCGAGCAGCAGTAGCGCGCGCACTCCGTGGTCGGTGACCAGCCTGGAGCCCCTCACGTCCAGCAGCTGCAGCAGCGGGCACGACTCGGCCACTGCCTGCAGCAGCCCGTCGCAGGCCACCTTGCACAGACGCAGCTCCACCAGCCGCGGCATCTGCGAGAGCGCCGTCGACAGCCGGCACAAGTCGAGGCGCAGCAGCGACGGACGGGTCAGCTGGCGAAAAAGACCATGGGTGAGCGAGAGTAAGGATGCGTCCATGCTGGGCAGCAGAGTCATCTGTATCAGCTGAGGACAACAAATCACGTTGAGCGATAGTGGCGGCCGGTTCAGCAGAGTATAAGCCGGGATCTGCGGTCAGCATCTAGATAATAGCTACAAGATAGGGCGGGCAATATCGTCGTTCTTCAGTAACGTGTTTTTTTTTTTTAATTTTGTGTGTTTTAAAATCGTTGAACAAAGGCCGTAAAAAGATATCCCAGTTTTCACCTCCCCCCGTCCCCAAAAACATCGTATTCTAGGTTTATAAACAACGTCAAAGTTTGGCTAGACGAGTTTTTACTTTTGCCTTCGTCATCGTTCATCGTCATTTTATCCATCCAGCGTGCCAGGAATGGAGAACGAAATCTCTATAACGTTACCTCCAGGAAAGCCTTATTCTCCAAGTTGAATCTCCGATTCCTTCTCCTCATCTCCAAACCCACTCCCACTATCCACTCCAAGGTCTTCCAACCGAAAAAAAATTGTATATAACAGAATGTAGGGAACCAAAAATTTAAGTTTTTTTTTATATTTCTAAAGAATAAATAAATAGATTTAGATTTGATGCTTGGTATACAGGGCCGCATTTAAGCATAGGCTGTAGCCTAGGGACCCGCACCACAAAGGGGGGCCCGCACCACAACCTACCACAACCTGGGCAGGCAGAGCCTAAATGCGGCCCTGTTGGTATATATAATTATTTTAACTATTATTATCTGCTGGAGTCTCGATTTGTAGATGTTGAATAGTCCTTGACGTCTTTGAGATGTATACATATATAATATCTACAAATTATTTTGTTTATGCAAAATTTTTCTTCTGAGAAACGTATTACAGTTTCCTTAGTTTACGAAAGAGCCTCAGACTGAATTTATATGGAACACTAGATTACTGTCGGATTTTTTCTGGTACCACGAAGTATTTTTTTTTCTCTTTAAAATAGCATTTTATTACCAACAAGTAACACTGGGTGCTTTCTGCTACACAATTACGTGAGTACTTTTTCCTTCGTATCAGTTAACGCTAAGTTCGGAATATCTTTATTTCTGTGGGCACTCTCATTTCAACTTTCGATCGAACAAGTTTATTTTTTAACAAAAGTTTATTTTTAAATTATGCTATTGTACTTAAAAAGTACTCTCATAAAAGCAAATTCGTAATAAAAATTATCTACTCAGTTGCTTTCTCGAACTCCAGTTATTGTTAGTGGACGGTCAAAAATAAACAGTGATGCAAGGATTCTAACTCAGCTTTCCTTTTCTTTTTTATTCAATTTCTGCTTCAATATATTTGAACAACTTATCAATTCTCGTGTTGTTTGCTTAAATATCAATGCTGTATCTAACTTAGTCCATAACCGGAAGGATGCTTAGATCCTTCCGAATAGGCAAGCCAACTTTTCAGATATCTACGACCGGACAATTGCCTGCGGGGGGAAATATGTTATAAAAAGTAAAATTTGCAGGTCAATTCGTTCTATTTACTTTTACAAATAATTGTAAAATCGTGAACTAAGAAATAACAAATGCCTCTGTGGAAGAAACACTATTTCACTGCCTTTATGCCATCAAATTTCGCTGCAAAAGTAATTTTACATATATTGCAATGTGTGGTGCAATAGTTTTCATTAGGTAGCCAAGTTTTAAACCCGTCATTTGTCAACCATTCGTTTCTGAAGCGACAGTAACGTTTTCTTTGGCAACTCACTAATACATATTTGTAACGAACAAATCAATAACATATTCATTCTTTAATTCTCCGCGATCAAAATGAGCCCGACGTTCCGTCTTCGAGATTCTGAAAAAATAAATCAATAACTTCACGATAATCAGATATGCGACTAAACTATCATAAACATTTCAGCACAGAGCGAAACAGCTAAATTATATTCATTAATCCTTAATTCTTAAAATTTTTAAAAAAAAGAACCGGACAATTTGTGTCCGATCGTACCTAGTGAACCGGACACGGACAAATCGCACTAGAACCGGACAGTCCAGTCGAAAACCGAACGATTGGCAATCCCACTCCCGAAGGAAATATACTAAACAATTGTGTCAGAGGTACACGTATAATTTAACGTGGAATCCTTATGTCCCAGCGTATCTCATAGGATCCAACAGAACTCTTAAAAATTCTTAACTCCACCGGGATTTGAACCACGGACCGGACCACGAACTTTTGAAAACAAGTGGCTGAGCTACCAAACCACTCACTAACGAGATATACAGATCAAAATAAACAATTGGCTGTCATTGGGGAATGCCGACAGTAGTGAAAACACGCAACACGTCATACTTATAGCTACAGATATACTAAATAATAATAATAATTCCACGTGGTCGTAATGACCTGGTGACATGATTTTTACTGGCTGCGCATTCCGCCCCTATCTTAGCCGCCTTAACCTAACCCGGCAATGTTACCAGGTTCCTGGGACCTGCAGTTTAACACAAGCTGAGCCAGAGGTAAAGGTCGGGTTAAGAGCCTATGAAAATCTCCGCGGAGACAGAGATTTGAACCGGGAACCTTACATTCCCCAGTCAGACACCTTAACCGCTGAGCCACCACACCGCAATGTAACATTAGCATGTCAATAACGCAAACTCATAAGATTTTACCCATTAAAAATCGCTCGACGCGGACAAATAAAGAAGTTTTCACATCAAAAGCTAAAAATGTAACTTCATCCACAACACGAAGGTTGGTCGAATCTTATCGAAGGAGGTGAACATTACCAAGCCATTGTGTCACAGGCTGGAAAGCAAATTCCTTTACTCAGGAGACTACAGCTTAACGTGGAATCAGAACCAGGGACATCCTGGCGTAGCTCGTATAATCAAATACAACTCATAAAAGCTTCTGCTCACCACAGGGTTTGAATTCACGACCAGAAAGAGAAACTTTCGGAAACAAGCGCCTTAGCCGCTGATCTACCAGATCGCCTTATTTTGCAGTATAAGTGTGCTAATTACTATTAAAATCGGGTAAAAACTGAGTTTCTGTGAACAAGTGACAGGAATTAAGTGGGGGGGGGGGGGGGGAAGGAAGAGAGGGTTAAGGTTTTTTTTATTAAAAAAAAATCAAACGTAAACGGTATTTTTCCATTTGTTTTAAAGTATACGTAAGCAAAGTTTCATCAAAATCGGATAAAAACTGTGTGTTTATATGAGGAACATTGTTAAAAAAACACACAACAACAACAACAAACAAAAAAATCATTTTTATGTATCAGATACAAGTATACGTCATAGTTATAGTTGTAGATATACTGTTAACATAAGCTTGTTGGCGATACGAACTCATAAGATTTTATCCACCCATAAAGCGTCCAACGCGCATACCATACGCGCAACACGTCATAGCATGTCGGTGACGGGAAGTTGCGAACTCATAGATTTACCCCCGTGGAAACATCTCTTAGCGCGCCCATAGAAGTTTTCATTTACAAAATTGGCATCCAGTACCAGACGCGTTTCAGCCACCTATAAGTAGGGAGAGAAGTTTGTGCCAACATACGTCGGCAGGACATTTACCTCCAACTCCCGGAGCCCTCCACCTCGCTCGGCGAGCAGCCGCAGCAGTTCCGTCTGTCCCCGACAGCCGTAGTAGCAGCAGAGGTGTGCTCGCAGACGGGCCACGTCGGGCCCGAGCAGCAGAGCGACTGCCAGCAGCGGTTCAGCGAGCAGCTGCACAGTGTCGGAGAGCAGTCGCGCGCGCACGGGACCAGCCAGCTCGGAGCAGAGCCAGGGCCGCAGGCGGCGAGCCTCAGCGACCGCAGCGGGCAGAGTCAGCGTCTCCTGCAGGCGCCGGCACAGCGCAGCCAGCTGGCGAGACAGCGACCGCCGGCACAGTGTCTGCAGCGAGGGGGGCTCCCGCAGCCTCGCCATACCTCCGCCAGACACCTGCTACCTACCTGCGACACACACAGGGCTCAAGCACAACCAAAGTGGCAGTAAACATCACGTAACTGCTATAAGAATGAAGACATCATTCACTCCTTCTTATTGACTTCTTCACAAGATATTTCATCAAGACATGATAGACTAAACTAAACAAAATTCACTTCTCTTTACTAATGATATTGTAGTTTTTATTACTGCCTAGGGTAACTTGGAAGGGCTAATTACTTGAACTCAATACGTAATAAATCCCGTTTGGAAATACCCGAAAGCAAAATAAGAAAAGGCCTGTGAAAACAAAAACAATCTTAATAACAGGATGAAGTAATAAATTTCAGTCATGTATCATTATGGACATTTTACCCTGTTCAAACAAATTTGTGGCAATAAAAAGGACATGGGGAAGAAAGGAAGAAGATTAAATGAATCTCTTACAAAAATTATTCAGATTGTAGAGGGCAATTTCTTAAGATCTTTGGTATTGACAGAAGAATGTTCAAATTACGTGTAAGATTAAGCAGCAAACAACAAACTTATTTTCTAACGATACAAACGTATTTTCGAACAAACAATAACGAATTTCTAAATTATAGAGCTCAGGAAAAAGCAACCAAGGATGACTTGCTAGAAAATGAGACCAGTTATTAAATTTACAAATTGGATCGAGGATAAGTCACAATGGTGTAATCCCTACAGAAGGAAGACGAGTCTGAGGAGGTCAAAGAGGTTGGTGAGATGAGAACACATCAGATTTAAGAGATAGGAAGGCAGAAGTGAAAAGTACAGAGTGCGACAAATGCGCTGATAATTGGAACTATGTTAAGATTATTTTGACTAACGTATTTCATAATTACCTTATACCGCATACCAACTAAAGCCACTGTCACCTTACAGTTCATCGGAATCGAGCTCTCTATAGCCGCGAAATGATTGGAGAAGTGAGGGAAGGGACAAGGAACAGGCGTTTTGAAGGAATCATCCCGACATTCGTGCGATTCCGGAAAACCAAGGAAAAGCAAAATCTGGATGACAGGATGGTGATTTGGACCTGTGTTTTCCGAATGCCAGAGCTGAGCGTTGCCGCTCGTCCACCAGCGTTGGTCATAGTATATCAGTGAAGAAGCCTATAACCGGTACAGTTCTTAGCAGGTGGTTAGGGCCTCTCTAGTTTACTAGTAAATGGAAGTGCAGTTTATATCACGATGTAGTTTACCTGCACACAATAATGCTTTATATGCTTCCCACTTGAGTCTTTTCTATATAAGTAATGCGTTAAAAGGAAGCACTTTCGTAAATTTTCATTGAATATTACATGCCCTGTGGCTTTATAGGCTTTAGATTTTGTATTTAGTTGAATTTGTAGAATGAGACGGAGGATACTTTTTATTTGTTTTGAATTCCTCTCAAACGGATTTTCATGTTTTTAATTATTATTAGACTATTAATAACGTTGTCCCAAATATCACTGTTGAAGGAATGTGTTCTCATTAGTTCACCACTCCATCTACCAATATAATCGGTGTCGTTAAAAATGAAGGGCCAGCTAACTTTACATCCTTACATGTTAATATTACATGCTATCTGAATGCCTTGACCTATATAAATTATTTATATTCTGTTTCCATTTTTTTTTTACATTTTCCTTCTGATGTTGATTTTATATATAATTAATATAAAA
>JARYHS010011408.1:106468186-106562183 GCA_031002005.1 Vandiemenella viatica | reverse complement strand
GTGTTTTAAATTGCATTTACTGTGTCTTGGTAAATAGTCTGAGAGGATTGTCAGATGAGTACATAAATTACGATTTGTTAAATAAACTAAGAATTTACAATTATGCAGGGGTTTCATCACGTTTTCAGTTTAATAATTACAAGTTGCTGATTGTGATACCACTTGGCGACCGAATAGTCTGCAAATTTTAACAGAACGCTGACGAACAGTTCTCTGATAACTAGACATTTTAAGATACCTAAGATACTTTTGATAGCAGTATTACAGATTACTCAAACTCCTGCCAACCTGACTTGAACTTGCTACAACAAACTGTTTCCAATGTTAAGTACGTTTGAATCAGAGGATACGGTCTGAGTTCACACCTGTAGGTAGAGGCGGTGAATCTGAGAAGACAATCCGACGAACCTGGCCGAGTTATTTTTGATCCAGAGCTGTGGTATCACTGCCCAGAAAGAGTGCGAGCGCCGGCCATCCAGTGAGAAATTATCGACCTAAACGAGACGGGCGTCAGCAAAAGGGTGTGGCGGCAGCAAAGTGCTGACCAGCGAGTTGGTTAGTGAGGGTATGTGGTTGATAGAATGGGCAAGTTAGTTTCTGTGAGAGAGAATGATGTTTGTTCGTGAATTTCTGTATGTGTGGAGTGGATGATGCGCGTGTGAGGAAAACAGTGAGAGAGAGCAAATTTGTTGCTGATGATATGTAGCTGATAGAGTTAGTGCCTGGGCGAATTAGTTTCTGTGATTGAATGTGTTGCTGGCAGATTTCTGTATGTATTTAACGTGTGGTGCGCAAGGTACGCTATGTTGTGTGGTTTGTGTGTGTGCTGACTTCAGTGGTTCGATGAGTTTGCTAATGAATGTGCGTCTGAATGAGATGGTTGGTGCGTGTGGGTGGTGGAAAAGTGTTTTTGTATGTGTATGGATATATTGGTATCAAAATGTGTTTATGAATGATTTTTGCTTGTGTGTTTGTTTGCATGATATCTAAATGTGTATGTCTGTGACGTAATTGTTTCTGAGGCATAAATGATGATGGCATTAATACACAAGTGTGAGAAATCACTGAATTACTTGAGCGAAAAAATCGATATGAGATTTGGACAATGAAAATAAGTAGTACAAAGTAATTTCATGTGTCTCTAAGGCCTTCTTCTAAGATTGCCTTAGTGGTTGCGCAATCCACCTTTATCATAGCTGATTATTCTTACTCAGTAGTACTACTGCTTATAGGAGCCGAACGTTTAACGTGGGATTCGAACCACGGAAACATTCTGGCGTATTTCACATACACAAAGGAAGCTACTCCAGGTGAAGGAGTTAAGAGTCATTCAAAATATCAGCGAAAACTTTTTTTTTCCGATCGTCAGGCAGATGCATTAGCTACTGATCCAGCAGAGTGCTCAAGGGAATTCGGTGAAACTAGATTAAAGATGAATAAAGGTCAATTAAATTAATTCAGTTGGGAAGCTACAACTGATGGCCGATATCAAACGCAGAAAACCGAAAATCCGAAAAGAGAATTCTAATTACCTAAGTATACAACTGAGTAGAAATTCTGTTGAACACAACGTTCTTCTGGAGGCTGTTTTGGTGTAGGACTGACGGAAGACTGTGCATTCACCTACATTCTGGAAGTATATAATTTCTGATATCAAATGAGGCATTGTCACGTCACAGTATCCATTTGATCCAATGCAAGTATTGTAAAAGGCTGACATTTCGTTGTTTAAAAAAGGGGAGAAAAGAGAGACTTTTATAAACTCCCGACTGGTATATCTGCTGGGTATTTGAATTATAAAACTAAAATAAAAGAGCTTGGGAAATGATAATAAGCTCTATCTCTATATTTTGATGAATGACTTGTAGAACTAGTGCCTGTGGCCGTTAGTTAAATGACGGCGAAAAGGGTGCATTTCCTTAAATTCTTGGGTGCGGTCCATAGCTCTTTCGGTAGACGTCTGGGTTTCAAAACACCGCGAAGGCAAGATATCTTTTTCCCCTATCTAAATGTCAACACAGAGACTGATATATAAAGGCTTACCGAGCGATGAAGGGGATTTGGGTGGAGGGGGCATTTCACCTCTGGATTTAAATCCGTCCTAGCATGGTGGTAACCATTGCACGTCAAGTGCCAATGTCATGAAACAGCAGACAGATCTCTACTTCCTATAGGCCACTAGACCTGGACAGGGACGAATAAAATGCTTTAATCCCTTTCCAGAAGAAGGTCTTCTGCGCCTTGTTGGAAGGTTGCACTTTGCGTAACTTCCAAGAGAACAACGCCATCCAATCTTTGTCGATGGAGACCACCATTTTACACGGCTGCAGATACAGCACACCCTAATTCGTCTTCATCACATGGGAATTCGAATTGTACTTTCCGAACTTCGGTCGACGTACTGGATATTACGGGCTCGCCAAGTTATAAAGAAAGGTATGCATCAATGTCTTCCTTGCAAAATGAACCAGAACGTCAACTGCCCTAGCACCGTGTGGCCCCTCAAAAACCTTCGCAGAGCCACTTTTCGTTAAAGCAGATCACATTACGAGAAAGTCATAGATCGTTCTTTTTACATGTGCGACGATGAGAGCTTTACATCTGGAATTATGTAGTGACATGAGTACTGAAAGATTTTTACAAGCATTTGAAAGATCTGTTGCCAGACGTGGCATACCCCACACCATTTACAGTAACAACGCTCTAGCCTTTCATTCCGCCAATAGGGAGCGGGGGATGTATGGGCAGTACTATCAGCAAAGAGAACTCATCAGCCCACCAATGAATCACGTGGAAATTAATTGCGCCATGTGCGGTTGGTGGGGAGGATGGTTGGAGTAGGGTCCGACCGAAGGTTCGGCTTCGGCTTCGGCCACCTTCGGCCAAAAAAAAGCACCTTCGGCCGCACATTCGGCTTCGGCCAAATTCAGCCGAATGTTTGGCCGAAGCCGAAATTTACATCCAGCCCCTGAAAATGAACCAACTTTTACGAATACCGTCAACGTAGCGCACCAACAGACGATAGCAAAGATAAAGAACCATTTGGAAAACATAATAAAAATCAGTGGGAAGTATATTGTGAAACTAGTGTTAAATACCAAAGCTTGATTAATTTTTTTAAATAAAAATCAGAGATCTTGTATGCGGCCAAAGATTTTACAAAAGAAGTTTAACAGTCTACTTTACGCGATATCGTAGAAAAAAAGTAGCGCCACCATGGCCCGATAATCATCCGATTTCTTTGCGGATTAATGTATTACGTATGGAACTGGTCATTGTAAACATGTTTCCGTACAACCTCGTTGAAGGAGAAGGACTTCGCAGACTTAATTTTACTGATCCTCAAACTCGACCCTAGTACAGACAAAAGCGAGAGAAATATTTTAGAAAGTCTTTAAAGCCAGCTACGTACGAAAAAAAAAAAAAACAGTAAAGTTGCATTGATTTTAGAACAAGGCTGAATGGATCAGTTTTGCAACGAACATATGAAGTGATCAAGGAAACACGTTTTTGAGTGTCACGGCACATGGCATTTCCAAAAAAAAAAAAAAAAAAAAAAAAAAAAAAAAAAAAAAATTAAATTGGCTGTTAGTGTGTTGGAAGATCATACAAGGCAATGTATTGCACAAAAATTCACTGAAACTGTTACCAAATACAATTCAAAAAAAAATATATCCATACGAGTATACGTAATAATACTTCAAATATGAATGCAACCATCCGCTAAGGAAACTTCGTTTTTATTGGTTGTGTTGCTCACACTCTACAGCTCATGATTCACAAAGTAATTTTTAAAGATATTGCTATAATAGAAATAGTGAAAAAGTGTTGTAAAACATAAGAAGAGTGAACAAGCCACTCGATATCTTAATAGAACAGAAAAATGCAGTAAATCTGTATATGTTAGAACGTGGTGGAATGGAAATTCCAACTCCAGAAGAATGGATACAAATGAACAATTTTATAACTGTGCTGAAGTGTATTTAGGAAGCAACAACTAATATTTGTAGCGATTTATCAACAGTATCTTTGATTATATCAATCATTGACATCTTTTAAACACAAAACTTGCTCAGAAGGATGAAGGCTGATCATATAATACTGCTCAAAAGCCGCGTGTGTGGGTCTGTTAACAGGAGATCTGCTTGTTGATTGCCGCTCTAATCGATCCACGGTTTAAAATTAAATATTTGACTAGCGACGAAATTGTAAATACGAAGACTGATATTTTGTGATTTCTACGTCAAAACTGTGCACTGACAATAACAAATAAAACTGGTCATTTGGAGTGATTAAATCTTATTTTATTAGTGCCGATGTACTTTTTGTTTTGGTTATATTTAGTACATTTTTAATTAATCTGTATACGTGAAACTACTTTCAAAATATTGGTATTGATTCGGTTTTAACTGAAAATTTAATATGTGATACTAATTTAGACAGCAGAATATTGTATTTTAAAAGCTAGAATAATTTATGCTAGGTTAGAAGGTTGAAATTTATTTTTATTGTTGTTAAAAAACGATGGTATTACTATACATAAGCTAACATGTATTTGATTTACGAAAGCTAAAACTCCAAAACTTATTAATTTAATCCACGGGACAAATTATTCTGATTTGATTGGGGCTGTTACTGTTAAATTTGATAGTTTCTTTTTATTATTGCTAAATAAAAATAATTGCATTTATTTTTGCTAAATTGCATTGCTCAGAACCTGGTTTGGTACTATTTTATTGTTTTTTTTTATTCTAATAAATAAATATTAAAAACTTTGTTTATAATTATTGTAAATGTGCAATTTATATAAAAAATACCACATATAAAACAAAATAACAGTTCATTTTTTGCAAGTCATATATACTTCATGTTAGTGTTCTAAGATATATAATTATTTTTGAACCTTCGGCTTCGGCTTCGGCCGAAGGTTATACCAAGAGCCGAACATTCGGCGTTGGCTTCGGCTTCGGCCCAAAAAATGACCTTCGGTCGGACACTAGGTTGGAGTGAATGGTTGGCTGCGCTAAACGCTGCCTGCGATGTGTGCATGGACGCTCCACTATGGACTTGGAAAGATTGCAGACGGTACTGACCAGCATTGAAGCCACACTTAACTCCAAACCCCTGACGCCGTTGGCAGATCGCTTTTGGAAACGGTGGAGGCAGGAGTAACTTGTTGCTCCTTGAACGCTTCCACGAAATGGGAAATTGTAGAAAGAAACCTGCAGACTTCAAAGTAGGAGGTGTTTTACTTCTTCAAGAAGATGTTCGACCACATCACGTGGAGCACGAGCTGAAGACCAGAAGAGACAGGATCTTACGAACTGTTATCCTGTCTACTTCAGATGGAAGACTAATCACTAGATCTGTTCAGCTGGTCATCCCCCTGGAGATTGACCAGGGTGGGGAGGATGTTGGTGATTAAAAACACTTATATATATTATCAGTGGACTCAATTTATAGTTTTCTTGTAGTTACGTTGTTGTAGTCAGAGTGATTAATAAAACATAGAAAGCACGTTGCTTACATGATTTAATATGCTACATTCTGTCTGTCTATACATTAGTAGCCCAGTCCTTGTCTTTATTTCTTAACTGGCCACAGGCCAAAAACCGAGAACAATCCATGGGCTAAGTCTGACGAGATGCGTCAACTTCAGTGTTTGTGTGGGCTTCGTGCTTGTTTCAGTATCCGCCAGTGTTTGTGAGCCTCCTTTGAGTGGCTCTATAGTAAACACTGACTCACTGACTTGGCAGCTACGCTGAAGCGATGTTGGTTCAGCCATGTGGTGTACAAGACGGTTTGAGGGGTAATTAAACAAGCTGTGGGCTTTAACACAGAATTAGTCTGTGCATGATATTTTGGCGGTATAAACCACTAATCACTTCTGCAGATACTTCTCTAGTTGCTTGACTCTGTTTCCACTATACGACACTTATCGCAGCGGCGATTATACGCTTCCTCTATGTTCGGACAGAACATAAATAATTTGAGTTGTTATTGTCTTCACTGTAATCAGAACCAATGACAATACAACTGTTTATTGCTAAGTGACGTAAGTAAAACATCACAACGTGTTTCAAAACTAAAAATTATACGTTGCCTGTTAGAGCTTGTGCTGTTCACCAGGTGAAAGGACAATTAAAAGTACAAGAGAATAATCAATAAAAATTATGTGATTGTTACGTGCGATTGCGAAGCAGCGGATGATGCAAGGTAGCGAAAGGTGCCGGACCTGGGCAGACAGGGTGATGTGTTAGGTCTAGCTAGAAAGCCTGTCAGTCAACAACTTACGACCTCAAAGAGAGAAGCGATCACCACAGAAGGAGTGGTAAACGACTCAGAGTTGAAGAACGCCCCGGAAGAAGTTTCGAATGGAAGATCAAATGAATGACAAGCAGTAAATACAATTTATTGCAACTCCTAAAAATACGGTCCGCTATTTTTCAAAAATCTTGGAACCGTATTGTGGCGGAGAGGGAGAACAATAAATGGTGTGTGAACACATACTGATTGAACGTGCGTGAAAATTGCTAGCAAATAAGGGAAGCCTGGATGGAAAGACACTAATGTTGAATAATTTTGGCGCTCACGTGACCAATTACGTGGCGAGTTAAGTTGCAGGAATAATTGTTGGTGGCGACGCCGGGAGGGCCCGAGTTTTTTTTCGGCGATAGTGTCAGTTCGTCTCGTGACTAGCCCGTGTCTGCCACTACTAGACCTCTGCTCGTGGCCTGCAGACTGACACAAACTTCGACTTGGTTACTGATCGTTGGTTGTACCACCCATGACCAAGCTCATCTGGTGGAGTGGGATGCTGTATCTGCCGGAATATCACGACTACATGCAACTCCAGTCTCAGTACACAATGATCGTCAACCGCTGGTCTACGACGGCTCACACTGCTGTCACAAGTGTGCCGTAAACAACTAATGCATGCTATAATTCGCCCAAACCCAGTTTGTAAAAGCCCAGTCACGCTTTTATCTGCCTCATAAACATTTGAGAAACTTCATGCCCTCTGCTCAGCTCAACCGTTGTTAATTGCTAAGAACTTTGTTTCTAATAAATAATTTCAATTACGTTTTATTCTATGCTATTGTGAATTTGCATTTACAATCGTCAGTAAAATTCATTCAATGATTTAACTGACAGAAAAATATACATGTTCACACTTCATTATAAATTTGTGGGTTTTAATTCTAATATGACAATGTTGCTTAACATTTCGCTACGAATAATTATTTTCATTTATGCCAGCCAGTGTGGCTCAATGCGCTGCGCTGTACATTGGATCGGGAAGGTACAACAGACCAGGCTCGAGCCCCGGTCCCCGCGTAAAGGTTGTCCTGACTGTGGTTCTTCGGCGGGTTCAAGGAGAATGCCCCATAAACTTACACATTTCACAAACAAAAAATACGCATATCACACGCTGAAAATAGTTACACGTTACCGACAGATGGCAACACATCACTTTCTGCATTAGTCCGGGAGCGTGCATAAACCACGTAGCTCCATTTTGGCCTCCTGTGAACCCCCTCCTCCCCCCCCGTAGCCCTACGTGGTTTTTGCCTCTACCCCCCTCCCCCCCCCCCCACGTAGCACGTAGCTATTATTCCTCTTTTGATTCCAGAAGACATTTTGTACTGTTTTCTCCTGTCTGACTATTGTAAATTACATACTGAGATAATTGACTGAGGGAAATAAATATTCACATGCTGTTGTGTGTTCTATTCCTCATTTTAACTGTGAAAAATGTTATGAAAGGAAAGCTACGTGGCCTGGCTCGGAAGCACCCCCCTTCCCTCACACGTAGCCCAGCGTAGCCTTCCAGCCAACCCCTTCCCCCTGGACCAAGCCACGCGTAGTTTGTGCACGCTCCCTACTTAGTACGTCCTGGCCGTAGGTATAAAATGCATGGCATCTTCAAGGACATGCGAATATAACCCACTGGAGCCAAAAATAGCATGATAATTCATAGCAATCAAACTTTACGGCGAGAAAATTAGTAAACCGCCAGTAATTACATTATAGTCACTCTTGACAAAGTAACATTTCAGTTGACGCCCATACCGTGGATCTATGATAAATATTATATTCATAAATTATTTCTCAAATATAAAATAATCTCCAAACAAGTTATAACACTTCGAGGCAGCAGACGGTAACGTCTAATTAAAAAACTAATCGTATAACGGGCATTATGCAATGATTTGGTGAACAATGTCGTGAACGAAGCACATTTGAAAGTAAATAAATTAAGGACATTTCATCATGGCTCTGATTCTTTAATCTCGCTTTTTTCTTCCTGATGTAAGTAACAACAAATTTCTAAAAATGTTATTAAAAAATCATTTTTGTGTTACTGCTTTTGTCAATGTTACCATTCAACTAAGTTCCAGTAACTCAGAAGCTTAAAAGAGGGTATAAAGCAAAGACAACACGAAACCTACAGGAAAATTCCATTGCACTGACAGCAAGTTTAATCTGTAAGAATGCCGAGAGTAAGTTATCTTCATTCGCTATGTCAGATCGAGTGTAGTGGGTGAAACATAATGCTCTGGCCTTCCATTTGGAGGTACTCAGATTCGAATCCCCATGGTTTCCCTAAATCATTCAAAGCGAGTATTACGATGAATCCTTCAAAAGGACATGTCTGAATTCCTTCCCGTCCCTTGCGTCAGTCGTTTTCCGCCTCTAATTATCAATTTAGAACTGTCGAAAGTTTTTATTGTTTACATCTTCGAACAAAATGTCAAAATGCCTGTATTTCGTTACCTTATTACGGAAGAGAGCGATTTGAGGTGCGTTCTGAGCTTACGAATGTGTGATCAGTGTTTGTAAGATTACGACACGTTGAGAGAGCGGTACTGTAGTGTGTGCTATCTTCTGTTTGCGTGCAAAGTAGATTTCCCGCTTCGTTGCAGTACGCCGAGCCCGTAACAAATGGCCTCCCTTCTCCTCGCCCGACCCTCTCTTTTTTCAGGGACGCTCTATTTGCGTTCAGTGTTAGCTCTTGCCGCGTTACAGGCTGGCAACGTGGCGGAAAGAATCTTGAGCGTGCTTACCGGCGCCAGCAAATATGCTAGCTTCCGACAGAACGTAAAGTTGGTGTGAGCATCAATCTCAGGCGCCAGAAAAACGACCACTTTGCACCTGGTAGTGTTTTACATTTGGATTGCAAACAGAGCATTAATAGTGATGTGTATTCCGAGCCACAACAGACAACCGAAGGACGCGAAAGCGCACCAGACACGATATAAACAAACCAGCTGGCTCCAGATTGATGAAAACGCACAATAGTGTAAATACGATACAGAGGAACTAAGCTCTGTATAAAGAAACGGAGATGCGCAGCTGCATACCATACTAAAAATGTAAATAGTAAGTAACCATTAGCTATAAAAATATCTCATAAAAAATATGCTCACAATTTGTAATAATAGGATAAAAATGTATATAAAACTGTATATAAAAACTGTAACACAGATTCGTCGCTGATGATGCCTCGATGAGAGGTGAAACGCGTACGACGCAGCAATAAATAAACAGATGCATTGGCGTGTTCATTCAACTAGTAATTTTACTTCAATTGTAGAGAAATCAGGCATAGAACAGCAATCCACGCATAGTGCCATATGGCTTCTTCACACTGCTTTCCCAAATAGATTTGTGGAGATGCCGTTGCCACCAGTAACAGTCTCAGAAATAAATAAACTCATGAAACAATTAAAACCTAAAAATTCTTCCAGCTATGACAATATTTCAAGTAAATTACTGAAAAGATGTTCAGAGTACTTCCCACAGAGTACTTCCCACATTTGTAATGAATCCTTAATGCAAGGTGTGTTTCCAAATAGACTAAACTATGCAGTTGTAAAAAAGGAGAAGCAACATGGGTAGATAACTATCGTCCTATTTCATTACTTTCAGGAGTCTCAAAGATTTTTGAGAAAGTCATGTTTTGTTGGAGTAATAAAACATGTTACACAAAATAATATCCTCACTTAATCACAATTTGGTGTTCTAAAAAGGATCATCTATAGAAATGGCTATATTTTCATTTTTAAATAACACATTTGAGGAACTGAATAAAAAAATGAGCCCTCTAGGAATATTTTATGATCTTGAAAAAGCATTTGACTGTGCAAATCATGAAGAAAACGGAATACTATGGTTTTTATGAAACCACAGGTAAATGGTTTAAATCATACATGGAAAGTCAAATGCAAAAATTTTCCATTTTTGATTCTAAAATAAGTAAAGATGCTTCATCAGACTGGGAGAAAATAAAACATGTAATTCCACAAGGTTCTGTCCTAGGACCCCTCCTCTTTTTGTTGTACATCAATGACCTTCCTGGAAACTTATCTGACAAAGTTAAGAGTGTTTTATTTGCAGATTACACTAACCTGACTGTGAGAAAAACACCAAACAGCGATCTAGAATTTAATGTAAATGAAGTACTTAGTGAAGTAGCAAACTGGTTTAAGGCAAATTCATTAAAATTAAATTTTGAAAAAAAAAATTATATTAGGTTTAAAACAAAAAATTATGCACAGCCAGATTTACAAGTAAGCTACAAAAATAACACAATCTTAGAAATAATGAGTATAAAATTCCTTGGTATTAAAATAGATGAAAAACTCTGTTGGCACGAATATATCACTTAACTACTGAAGAAGTTAAGTAGTGCCACCTTTGCAATACGATCACTTTCTCTAACAGCAGATCTAGAATTAACGAAACAGGTTTACTCCTCATATTTTCATTCAGTGATGTCATATGGCATAATTTTTTGGGGAAACTCTTCACAAAGTAAAAAAGTTTTCACATCACAGAAAAGGTCTGTTAGAATGGTGTGTAGGGTAAAACCAAGAATTTCTTGCAGACAACTTTTTATAAAACTCAATATTATTACAATGACTTCTCAGTATATTTATTCTCTCATGTGCTATGTCATAGATTATTTTAACCTGTTTACTTCTAATTCAAAGTACACAACTTCAATACACGAAACAGAAATAACTTGCAGAGAGATTATCTTATTGCCAACTCCTTCTACTCCATTCAAGAATTTGAACAAAATAATTAATTGTATTGAATATGACTTTTGCAAAATTCAGTTGTAAAAATTGATGTTTATTTTCATTCTCTTTATTTGTCTTTGTAACATATGATTGTTTTTACTATGATTATGACTCGTATTGTATGTTTGTGTATTAACCATGGCATGTTTCACATCCCAGAGGCCTTTCCTCAGCAGGGATCCATGAAACAAGATTGATAAATAAATAAAATATAATAATAAATAAACAAACACTGAGATAAATGAAATTGTGAATATGCAGTGAAACGCCGCTAAGCAGTACGTTGACAGTGACTGGGAGCCGAAATTCTGAAACGTCTGTCTTACCTGTCATAATGGTCACTTGAAGCCGGCTAGTAATTAGTTTTAGGTTATTTCCTTCAAGGCGAGAACAGTGAGGAATGGTTGTGTCAAAATCCATATCAGGAGTCTATTCTCTCGCTTCATCGGTGATTCTCAGCTTGTAATCTCCAGCAGCAATCATTGGCAGTAGATAGTCGGCAGCGCATCGCCACCAGTGAAAACAGCCACCGAAGAAGATAGAAACAATCTTGTAACAGGTGAGTCTCACTGAATGGCTGCAGTTGATTCTCATTCCTTCAAAAAGTCTGGTTTAAGTTGTGTTACCAAAGTGCCGATAAGTAGCACACTTATTTTATTCCTCTTGTAGGAACCATTCTAGTATTTGCCCGGAGCGACTTGTCCTTAAAACCCTATTACAAACGCTTACATCCTAGCTATAATCGCACTACACTAGTATTCTGAGACCATGTTCGACCCTAGTCCACAAGCTCCTGTAAAGCCTCACTGACTGCCACTCATCTCTCCGTTCATGACATAAAATATAAATTCATAGTCGAGTTAAAAAAGGCTATTCACGACTCTTTGTAAGTTTATCAAGAATTTTTGTAGTAAGGATCTAAAAATATTTTGTTTTGTATGGCATTTAGTGATCATAGTGAAAAACTCAATATAAGTTTTTTGGGGGGAACAACTGCTTTTTGCTCAACTCACTTGTTTCCCATTTGCATTCCATCTGTGTTAATTACCACTAGCGGCCGCCAGTAATAAATTTCATTTATTAGCTACACTAACCTCGCATTTAGTAATTAATCGACTGCAATTAAAAGTTACTATTAAATGGACTAGGGTCATTTGGTGAAATTAGACTGAGTTAGAGTGCAACACGCAATACACATCACGCAAAGTTGAGATGCGTCATTCGACATGACAGCCGTGACAGACCTAATTACTTAACGCACTTAATTAACACTCGCTATCGAGGGAGGCTAGGGTGGGAGAGGTCGGAATGACTTTCCTGATACAAGGTTCAGAACTTCAGCTTTATTAACTGAAAAAAACTTATCTCTGCTTTAAATGAATATTGTTATTTAGATCGCTTCATCAAGCCTTGTCTAAAAGATACGTAAAAGCGATCAGAATAATGTAAATCTTTATTGAATTAGCTAGTATCTACCAAGTGACAAATTACGAATTTAGGAGGTTCAAAGAAAAGAAGCGATCAGGTAATTATTTAACATGATGTGAAACACAAGTGACTCCACCTAGATATCTATGTTCTCCTAGCAGTGCTGCGCCTCATCAATGATACAAGTTCATAAATACTAGTACCTGTGTTGATATTATCTCAAAGTCAATCAAATTAAGAAGTTTCGAACTTTAAATTTTGTATCTAGTCTCCCCTAAGCCGTCATTTCCGCATGACTTTGGTGAAAGCTAATTCATAAAAATAATTCATATTTTAAATAAATACGTACAACTGTCGTCTTCATTGTAAATGTTTGTTTACTTGTTATTCAATGTAGGTCTGTAAATGTTAACTATTATGAACAAAACACTACCATCAGAAATAAAAATTCTAACTCATAACATCCATTTCGGCCCTTATGAATATTTACAGTGAATAGAGTTAATTATTGAATTATTAGCTGTTAGATATACTATCGATCTTAAAATATCTTACGTATACAAGGAAATAAATCCGTTTAGAAATTCTCATCGCAATTTGGATTAAGTATTTTCAAAATTATGCAGCAGAGTACAATTATCTCTTACTATATTCCATTTTTTTAAAATAGGCAGTTTTCTGTAAATAACTAATCATGATTCATTTAGAAATATTATAACTAAAAATATTTTCTACGATACTAATTTTATTTTTCCGATTAAATATTCGTCATGATCAAATTATACCTTTCTCGACCCTTAATTAAGCAATATAATGGAGCAATTAATTCCTTTTTGCTTTCGATTATTATCGAAATGACATATCGAATCAAAAGAGGGAACTATGTTGCACTTTTCTATTTATTCACGAATGTGTTATTGTCAGAAGTACTACACTTTACAATAAAGTATAGAGTTATCGCATATTTGAGGCACAGAAATCGTCTTTTGACCTAGTGAATAGCCAAGACTCTTTATAGGGATCAAACTCGCAACCTTCGATCTCTGGTCACAGACGATTCTGCATTCTGTTGGTCGTATTAACCTGTCTCCGTTCCCAACTGTTTACTTGACCCTGTTTATTGATCAGTTAGCCAGTGTGTGTTTATCTTATAGCGTTTATTGGAGCCAAGCGAGGACAGGCTCGAGACAGCCTGGATCTGGCTGATTTACGACAACTCACAGTCGCCTGCCGGCAGCAAACGAGACAAACTGTACCAACGTCCTTCATCAGGTCAAATGGTCAGCTGCCCGATGTGTTGTATCTGTTGACACTGCGCGGGCAACCTTGCTTCTTGCCAGCCTCGGTAGCATAGGGATTGGAGTGTTGGCTCCGCGTGCCGAAGGTCGCCTGTGCGAGTCCTGCCGAGGGCATGGATGTTTAAGTGTTGCGTGTGTACATGTGTCCGTCCTGTAGTGTCCATAGGTAGAAGCAACAATGTACTGGAGAAACTGAAACATTGGAAGAGTCATGCCCGTGTTTCTGCTCACATCATTTCAACGCATCAACGAAATTCCTAAAGAACTTTCTTCTCTCAAGTTACCCTGGGTCAATACGCCGATATTATTAACAGACAATTTTACAACAATGAGATGTTAATCCTGCTGACTGCTAAAATCATTTTCATGCTGTAGCCTGCTTGGTTTGTAAAAACGAACATCAATTTTTTTTTTATCTAGAGTTGAAAACCTTTACGCCTGTAATGATGTAACCAAAGAATTTCCATCTGAACTTACAGATACATCAAAGTTAGTAATAGAATCTGAATTATTAAATCAATAACTCGGGCAAATATTTGGATTTGGTGATTCAGTCTAATGCGAACTGCACCTATCAAATTATTTTGCTAGTATGAAAATCGAATGTGAAATTTTAAAGAAACTCAATGGAAAATATGAACACCGTATTACTGTCATAATGTGTGGCTGTATGTCTTATCTGCATCAAAAGCAACACCTTGAAATTAGAGTTAAATAACGTTTTCGATGCATGATACTAACCATGAAACTGTAAAGGTTTTGAAGAAACTTGAAGACATTCAACGAAGGTTTAACAATTTCACAGTTAATTAACAAACATTCTAGTTGAAAACAACGTATCAGTCTGAAATATCTGCCAATTTGGCAATATGAAACTCCTTCATAATGGACATGGTGATGAGTGAAAAGTATTTTGATTGTGACATAAAGGCAGTCCTTATAACACTTTTAATGATTTAAGCGAATGATGTATTTTTACCTAAAATTGAAAACATTTACGCCAAGGAGTTGTAATCTAAACTTACACCTGCCTAAGAAAAAAAAACTACATTTATTACACTTATCACTGAAACGAATTAATAAATAATACAAACAACACAGCTTACATAATTCACAGACAGATGTCGTTGCTTAGACGACAACTGGAAATGTGAGGGTATTAATTATGGCACTCTGCGGCTGGACCTTTGGTATTTATCGGTCAGCAAGCATACGGCGAAAAAAGAAAATTTGAATTACTATACAAACATACATACCCACCACCGAAGTCCAATATTTACTATCACAAATTATATAGCTAAATTATGGAAAATAATTTGGACGAATGGTTTATTTCATGTGAAGTAATGCTCATGAATCTCAGTTTTTAGGACGGCTGCCTCCCTTGCCGCATATGATCAGTCGTAAGACTAATGGAGGAAAGTTCTGAACGGACAAAAATAATTTCACATCAGATAATAGGGAACTTAGGATGCACTGAAGGAACTGGAAACTAAGAAAGCTTTGGATGGTTATCCAATATTTCTGCGGAGTTAACTCTATTTACTACTCTCCGTAGTCCGTTGTAACATAAAAGAACATCACTTCCTTATACTTCAAGACGCAAGCAGATCTTACTTCAGCTTTGATTTAATTGGATATTTCTCACAAGGAAAAAACAATCAATCCGTGTCCACAAACGCTTGATGCTTACGAAGCAAGACGCTGTTTGAAAAACCAAGTTTCGTAATCGTATATTTGCAGTAGTGAGCAACTATTACATGAATAACAGATTTGATGGCAGGAAGACCAGTTAGTGATGACTTGGAATAAAACTGAGTTTCAGAACTGAAATTTGATTTAGACATAACGATGAGATTCGTCCGGGTACGTAACCAGTAAATAAGGGGGCGTACATTAATTACGTGAGGTGAAATAGGGGGGGGGGGGTCCGGCGAAATCTCACCAAATCTCAACAGGGAGGGGGGGGTGTCTAAGGAAATCTCACGTGAGGTCTTGGAAAAAAATTGTTGGACTATAGAGCTATATAAAAAAAGGATACAAATTACGCGAAAGTCGACTTGAGGAGGGGTCATATCTCACCAGAGGGGGGGGGGGGGGGGTCCGGAAATCCGGAAAAAAATCTCACGTAATTCAAGGATGCCCCCTAATGAGGAGTGGAGTATGCTGAGGCAGTACGTAAGTTATTTCAGATCCATAACCAAAATGTGTCTTTCTTCTCTAAATTTACTCTTTACCTTGCGGAAATGAAATGTAATGATACTGTAACAAGAATAGTTAAAATATTAGCTTTATTTATAAGAGAGTCTCAATCAAATAGTCTTACAGAAAAATCTGCATGAATATACCAAACACGTTATTATTCAGGTAACTGAAAGTACTTAAGTTATTTTCTACAAATTAAGAGTTGAATGTTGGTAGTAACAAAGACAGTTACATGGTTTTAAGTTGTACTGTAGGATTGGACAGACCTGACGTAACTGTTACGAGTATAAAATATACTTCTAGAGTAGGCTTTTTAGCGTGTAACAGTCAGGCAGAAATATATACACTCCCAATCATCCCTTTTCTAGAAATTTGAACGAAGAACCAAGTTTCTGTGGAAATGACGATAAACAGATTCTAATTACAGAACTTAGTGCGGAAATAGATATCTGTCATGTCACAGAAAACCACATTGGCCTCCGAGGGTACCTGGTTAGATGCTACGAGTGTCGTCCTTGCAGTGCGATATACAGGTGTCTAATAGTCAAACAATCGCAAGAAGAATCGCTATTAACAGTGTTGTCTTCTCTCGCCCCATACGTTCTGAGGGAAGTATGTGATTTTACACAGTCTCGTGGCTAGGAATTGTGCGCCAGCATCTCTTCTACCCTGCCGGCCAAGTCAGGATGAAACAGCTTATCCCGAGTCAGGCGCCGGTCACCATCAAGGCCATCTGAGACAATGGGGTGGGATACTCTTCTAAATCGTGCAAAATAATCAATGTTTACTGCTACTGCCACTAAACCATCGTTATATTTCACATCGGCTTGAAACATGCCATTATCTGTGTTCACGGTAGTTTTACTACAATACTTCGAATAAAACTATACGTTTTGTTAACGTGTCGACGTAAACAAACCGTAAAGCCAAATGAAAAGCTTTGCCGGGTCACGGTGTGCGAATGACTAAGCGTGGCTAAGCGCAGAAACCGCAGAGTTGAAAGGTCGGCCTTGAGCGACTCCCACACGCCATTAGTTAACAAAGTTGATGAACGGTTTAACAGTTCTCCGAAACAATATATATTTCCGAAGCTGTGTGCTAATATTATCCACGTTGTTTACAGCACATTTTTTGTTACGAATGAAAGCAGGAGGTCGTGCATAGTAGTACCTACTTCAGACAAGGCTTTCCTTTGATTAATGCTTTACGCTTCATAGACGCCGAGGTCATTAGAGGTGGGAGGAAATTGGAGACAAGGAACGGGAAGGAATTAATCCAGACCTTTTGGAGGAACCATCCCAATATTCTGGTACCGAGCGTTAATTAAGTTTTTTTTTTTTTTTTTTTTTTTTTTTTTTTTTTTTTTTTTTTTTTTTTTTTTTTTTACTCTTGATTACACTTGCGTTTCGATGTTTGCAATATGATCGATGTAGAATCTGTTAAAGACTAATTATCTCAAAAAAATCACACAGACTTTTAGAAGACACTCCCGCTTTTAGTAAACTACGATAGTTAAAGCATCGTCAAACACCGAGATAGAAATGAAAAAATCAGTTTTATCTAAACGGATTGTTAGAAGCTATATCGACCATTGACGGATCCAGGGAGGGAGGCGTAGTGAAACCAGGGCTCTTGCCCAGGGCGGCAACTTAAGGGAGCGACAAATTTATTTCGTTGCGACATTTTTTTTTTTTCAGAAAGGGCGGCTATCTCACAGTTTTTGCCCCGGTCACTGATATGGACTCATATATTTCAGCACTTTGAGAATGCTAGCAATGCACCATTAAATTTTAAAAACTTTTTATTTGGATTGTACTTAGTCTGTAACCAATAATATAGATCCTTGCAACTACTGTACAGAAATTCCAGTCTTACAAATGCCTATAAAACTATCAGCTCAATACAATTCTGTGGGCCAGGAAAAATCTAACGTGTCTGGAACATGTTATCGAGGTCTCCTTTAAGTGGTTATCCGAATTTTTACTAAATTGCTATGTTGGCCGATTAAAAACGATGGTAGTCAGAAGTTCCGTAGGAACTATCCTAATTGCAGAAATTTTTTTATTTACTTAAAAAAAACGGGGGTATAAGGTATTTGACCAAATAAGACGTACAGTTAAGTTTAGTGTTTTCTATTTTTGACATGTGTATTGTAATCATTCCAAATGTTCATTACTATCAAAGTGAAAGTCAACATAAGACACACAAACATACCACATACATAAAACAACCCACGCCTCTCGAACCTATGATCCTTAGCACATCATCGATAAATCACGTTTGGATAATTTTTTTATTCAATTAATTTTCATCTGTACGATAGTATTAATGTATTTCACGTATTTCTATCCACTCAATTGGTCGGGAAATGTATATTATTGACTTCTGTTCTTGTTATTCTCTACCCATTCAGTTCCGTCCCAGTTTTATCCCCTCTGCTCATTCTCTCCCCTCACCATGTCCCCTGTCAGGTCTGTGGTTATCCTCTTGATCTATAGCTGCAAAATTGAGGTTTACACATTTTTTATTTTTTTGTACCATTTTTGCAGTGGTCGTTCTTCTTGCTGCCTGTACCACAGTTTTTCTACTTTGTCAGAGACTTTTCTTTTGTAATTCTATCCAGTCTTGTTCTCCCAACGGTGTTTCTTTTTATATGGGAGCTCGTAAACATGGTCTCTCCCGAGAATCATTACTAAATAAAATGCACATTAGTAGATGGATTCAGCGATCTAAAAATTTCATAAAAGAACGATGATTTCAACCTAAATGTTGTGTAGTGTACAGATACAAATGCGTTACTTGAGTCATATTAGAAATAAAAAAATCTGAGGGCAAGACGAGGTGTGTAAACCATGAGTATCCGCTGTGACTAATAGCTAACGACAGCTAGTGAATGGAGGTGAGAAAGAAGATCCAAGAAAACAATTTCCTAATTTTCTAGCCGTTTCAATGATGATAACTGGAATATGCGCCATTTGTTTAACTTTTATGATCATCAACTACCATCAATTTCTTTAAAGAATTCCAACAATTAGGAAGCAATTTATAAGAATACAATTCGCACTAAATATATTTTAGTTCGTCACTTCATTGATGATGGAAATATTGCATGCAGTAATGTATACTACCTAGTGCCTTCAGGTATTTTAGAAATGTTGATTGTAATAATGTATCACGAATTATCACATCTTGGAATACATTTTTTTTTTTTTTTGAAATTCTAATGTTTTTTTATATGCAATATGCGGGTATTTACAACTCTCAAATAGATTAATACAGAAAACCATCTAACGGATGTTAGTAAAGCTTTTCTCTGCCCTTTTAGAAATCCAGAACAACAATTGGCCAAAACAAGCGCAACGAACATGTTTACAGCGTATCGAGAGGCAATACTCCTAATTGAGTATAACTATTTCTTGTAAGTTTCTGAGATCTGATCTTCAAAAATTTCAGGTAAACTAACATATAAGTACTTAGGGATTGCAGCCTCGCTGGCAGAGATCGCTGAAACACTATGACGGTGTCTGGTGCTAGACTCAAGATGAACTGATACCAGCTCTGATGGTGGAAGGAATTTTTATCATTCGGGACTTGACTTGCAAGATAGAAGAGATGGTTGTGCATAATTCCTATTCACCTGATTGCTTATCCAGTTCTGGATTAAATCCCAAACCTCTCTTCGTTGGAGATGCAGTGAGGACATACGAGACTGTTGATACTGATTCGTCCGTCGCAGGAAACATTAGTATCTTGCTGAAGAGTAAGCCCTACATATGAACAGGTTTACATTGGATTTCATCCTCTCCTTTCTTCCATCTCTCATTCATGACACAAACATGGTCATACGCACACACACAGTAACAATTACGAACTCTTTCACAGCTGGGAAGACAACGGAAAAGTACTTTGTTATGAAGTGATAACACCCTTCACAGTAAACGTCTACTCCCGGATACCGGATGTGGCATGCACGAGCCTGACGACTTTGCAAAGATATGCAGTATGGATTTGTCAGTTCTAGAAAATCGAGATAGTAACATAATACACTAACAGATTATTTAGTGTACATCATAAGTAATAGTATGTTTCACGTAACAGGGTATAACACAGAAAGTAAGAATTAAATTGAAGACGAAATCAGTTATTTCAACGTGTACTGAATTCGCTGTACTAGTGACTCTGCAAGAGTATGCATCCGCTTCCACCAAAACTCTGATAGCAGTGCCAGTAGCTACACCTTAAGCTGTTATCTCGATTCTGTTTAATCTACTGAATTTTACAAACAAAAATATAGCAAGCCTTTTGGTTCATAATACAGAAATAAAAAATGGCTTGGTTAACGTTATTTCGCATTGATTTCTGGGTCTCGTGATGTGGAAGCTTTACTAAATACCAAGGTAAAAAGGTTGACATAACGGGTAAAGCCAAAGAAATGGATGATTGGAGTAATTCTCAATTGAAGGATAGTTAAATTTTTGTTCTTTGACACATACACGGACTTTGCATATGAACAACACTGCGCCTAACTCTGCCACGTCACTGTCACGTTTGTCACCTTGAACACCTCGACTTGAAAACTAGATTAACTCGTCCTATATTTGTTTCCTGTTAGATTTCTTCGTCCTTCTTTAAAATCTACAGCGAGCTGAGAGTTTGGGATTGCTTTTAAGTCTTGTAAGCTATCTAAACAGCCCAGACAGTCGCGAGCGATGTTTCGTCGTCCCAAGCGATCATCGACGAGCCAGCAGCGTCTTCACTAAATGGGACGACGCTCTCCAGGTTGGGAAAGCGCTTACTCTGGGGCATTACGTAACAGCACGCTGCCACGAGCAGATTAGAAAACGTGTGTAATCACAGGCAATTTTTGTCGTCAAGCTTTCTATTAGTCTAAAACTCTTGTGGCCCGTCGTTCCACTTTGATTCGTGCTCCACCTACTTAAGAGCACCAGAAGAGTTGCTTCCTTAGCACAAGTTATCCACTTCGCTCTCGCAGCTAGCAGATGTCGTCAGAGCAGGACAAACGAAACACATCTCGATACTGCTGATACGCTAGAGACTTTACTGTGAGATCCAATCATTTTTGGTCAATAAACTTCTAAAATTACGACATTGCTCATTTCATTCATAAATACGGTGAAATTATATTGGATTGTCAATAGATTTATATACGAACAATTCGGAGGAGCTGCAAGAGACGTGCTACTTTGCTTCTATTAATTTCCTAGTGTGGTGACATTTGCCGTCAGTTTACTCCAATTGGCATCTTGGTGGTTACGTAATTCTTCTATTACCGGAGCATTTATTTTAAAAACATATTATCACAGCTATCCTAACGATCCTAAGGGTAAGAAGGTGAACAGAAACAACGATATGGACAGTGCTGCAAATTCTACGGATTTATCCGTAGATCTACAGATTTTTATAAAAAGTTAGGATATTCGGATTTTGTTAAAATAGCTTAGGATTTTTGCTACTTTTTACTGTATGTTGATTTTTCCTTATAATGGTGTTTTGTTAAATTTTGAGCGTATAGTGTTAATGCATTACAGAATTTTCAATAATTGCGAATCGTTTTCTTGCATCTGTTCGTGTGAACCAACGATTGAAATAAAGCTCATATTTTGTTTGATTATAGATTTTATAGATCTTAAGAGACCGTAATACAGAACTATCGGCGCACTCTTTGTGCACTGTGACAAGCTCGTTGGCACGGCTTGCAAAGCAGTGCCTTCCGAGAAGGCCTAACCAATATCCGAGAATCAAAGAGGTCACAGTTTTTAACATTTCCTGTTACAGAATATATGCTAAATTTAATGTCAACAAAGAAAATGTATGGTCCCTTTAAAAAAAATAAAAAAAGAATAGGCACAAAAGCAGCAGTGATGAAATTGAGGGTGTATAAGACATTTCTTACTTTCATAGAATATTATTTTGTATTTCGAATTTTAAAGACCTGGAAATAAAAAGTATTCTTAATTTTGACTCTCTCTTCAGTAGTTATTGTTTCAGTCTTTCAGTTAGCGAGTCTCCGGATTTTTGTACCCAAACTACGGAAATTTTAGCGGCCATCTACGGATATTCAAAGCCAAGTGGCTGGCAGCACTGGATACGGATCTATATATAGACCTACTTAAAGTCGTAATGTTTTTAATTGTTGAATTTCTCATCTCGATCAAAACTTCAGAGCCGTCTGAAGCCAAATGAATCCATATTGGAAAAAGCAGAGATGATATTTTCATTCGTTTCTAGCATTTGCAATGAAACCTGTAACCAATATTTGTTTCCAATTGTTACCAATAGTTACCAGTGATTGTGGTTGTGCCTGCGCACTGGATTGGGAAGGTACAACGCCATCAGTTTCGACTCCTGATCCCCACGCATCGTCCATCCTGACTGCGGTGTTTATGCAGTTTTCCTCTACCACATAGGCGATGCTGGGAAGGTACCTAATTTCCGCCTCATAAACTACACATTTCACAAACAAAAATGCACCTACCATAGACAACGTAAGTTACACGAATCGCAGACATATGGCAACAATTAAGCTTCCCCCGTTAGAACAGGTTCGTCCCGGTAAGCGCAAGGGTCACCAATTCGCTGCTGATGCCACTACGCTTCACATCACCCTTCATACCTTGCGCTGACCTCTTCATACCAACATACCTCTTAAAACACACGTCCTTAATTAACTGCTTCATATACTCTAATCTCTGTCTTCTTCTACAAGTATTTCCTTCGACTGTTCCCTCCACTAATAAATTAACCAAGCCCGCTTGTCTCAAAATATGACCTACCATCCTGTCTCTTCCGAAGACTTCTTTTTTTCGCCCATCATTTCCAAAACTCGTTCATTTCGTACTGTATCTGTCCACTTAATTTTCAACATCCTTCTATAGCACCACATTTCAAATGCTCAATATTTATTCTTTCTGGTATTCCTAAAGTCCATGCTTAGCTACCATAAAGTGCTGTGCTCCACACACAGAGTTTTAAAAATTCTTTCTGAGTCCTAGATCAATATTTAAAACTAAAAGATTTTCTCTTTTTCATGAAGGCTCTTTTTGCTACTGCTATTCTGCTTTTAACATCATTCCTACTTCGGCCATCAATTGCGATTTTACTGCCAAGATAACTGAATTTAATTATCCTATTGCATCAGATCCTGTTTTATTTTTAATCTATTGTAATAGATATTCGTTACCGAGAGTGGTGGTGTAACGGATAGTTCTGGCCTCGCATTCGGGAGGATGGCGGGTCGAATCCCCGTCCGGGCATCCAGATTTGGGTTTTCCATGGTTTTCCAAAATCACTCCAGGTAAATGCCGGATGCTTCCTAAAAAAAGGCCATGGCCGAATTCCTTCTCATTCCTTGCCCCCATCCTTTCCCGTCTCTTAAGACCTCGCTGTTGAGAGACGTAAAGCAGTTAAAAAAAAAAAAAAAAAAAAAAACGGACAGAAGTCATAACTGTTAGAGGACTCATCAGCTTATGATTGAAAATGGCTCGCAAATAAGAAATAATTACCAGTATAAACTGTCTTTTAAAACTTAAGTTTGAAACATTATCAAACAAGTAGTTGGTAAATTCCCATCTTTTAACCATATATATAGGAAAAAAAATTTTCTTCATGTTTAACTACTGTTAGACTTCGAGATCATTAGATTAGGGATAGGACGGGGGACAAGGGAGGAAGTCGGCCTAGTTTTAGTGATGGTGGAAAACTATGGAAATCGGAAAAACGGATGCCAAACAGGGATTTGAAGTCGCGTCCTCCAGAATGCCAGGCCCGAAAGTAACTGCTGACCTACCAGGCTCGGTGAGATTATGTCATTAGAAGATGGCACCTTTCTAACTATTTGAATGATAATTTTCTTGTACTAAAGCGATGGATGCATTTTACAATTTTTTTAAAAAAATATTTTTAACTAGATGACCTATTATCGAAATTAATTTCAAAAAATCATTTCCATCGCCGTAGAAAAACATTGAAACTTAATTCGCGATTTATATACTATAAACAAAAATGTTCCATGTTATCCAGAATTCAGGTTTATCTTAAATTTATTGTGTTACATAGTCCAGAAGAAGTTATAAATATTGACATTGATATATCGAGCCAAATTAGAGTTAAAGGTTTCTCGATTAATCTGAGTTTTATTTTCAGACCGTAAATGCCGTGTCAAAAAAAAAAAAAAAAAAAAAAAAAAAAAAAAAAAAAAAAAAAAAAAAAAAAAAAAAAAAAAAAAAAAAAAAAAAACGGAATACGCTAGACATTTCTTCTTTTAATTAAGTAATGCGAGGTTTGAAACTTTCCATGTTCTGACCATAATAACGCTTTTATAATGTTATTAATGTTATTCCAGTGAAAGAGATATACCATATCAGCAAGACTAGTTCTTGGACGACTTTTCACGGAAAGAATGAGAACAGACCATTAGTTTATGATAATATTAAACGACACGCTTTCTCTGGAAAAACGAAGACCAGGAAGAACTTTTCGCTTGTTCTGATCATTTTATTCTTAATCTGAGTTAGTTCAGCACAGAGTCGCAATTACTTGCAAGAGAAAACACTGATTCGATTGCGACAAATAAACGTAATTATTTCAAGCCACTTACCTATCTTACCCAACTGAGCCGCCGCACCAGTTGGTTGTGTCACATTATAACCAATTATGTTGAGTAGGAAGAGACTCAACAGACTTGCTAGTAGCGGATCGACTGTTCGAATCACTGGTTTTATTAAGTATTGTGTTTGTCATGTGATGTCCAAATTGCGTTGCTATCGAGATATATCAGCTCTATCGAATACAAAACTAAAGAAGTTTCTAAAAGTACAGCAGATTTCCCTCATAATAAATAACAACATCTAGTTTTTAACGGCACAATTTGGCATGATTTTAGCTATTTGTCTAGCTATTTTGATTTACTGTAGTTGGGGTATGTTTCCTATGAACATAATTTACAGGGTTCAGTGACCTCATTAATTTCAGAACAAAAATGAGGCTTAAAGCTTGTAATCAGACCATAGCTTTCTTATACCATGTCGATTTAGCATCATTTTACAGTTACTGTTATCTTTTAAGTGACATAGTGTTAGTGGGAGCTGTCAATAGACTTAAAAATTGCTAAGTAACATGACAAACAAGTTTCGGAGCAATTACTTACGACTTCTGTTGCAGTAGCTAGTTCGTATTGGTAGTATGAAACAAGTATTAGTTTGTAAATATACGGTCCGGTGGTATAAATCAACCATTAAATTATGAAGAATTTTTTTCCGAAATTTCTAAGTTTCTTCACGTTTTGAGCCCTCCAAATTATTCTGAATTTTTTTGGCGTGTATTTGCCTGTGAAACATTTGTGCGAACGATAACCCAAGTATTTGTGATTATGTTAAAAAATCGTTATTAGTTGCTTAGTTCTAGTTTATTATTCTAATCTTATCGCCTGGTGGATGAGCGGTAATACCCGGGTCAGTTATTCGGAAGCACGTGGGTTCGGCCGCCAGTCCGGTCATCCTGATTTTGGATTTTCATCATTTTCCGACATCACTCAAGCAGATTGTCAGAATAGCTCCTTCATACGTCAATGACCGAATTCCTTTCCGTTTTTTGCACCTTCTCCGTCTTTCCCTGTCCCTACTTTACATTTTTAACGAGACTTATGCCACAAATGGGAAAAAAACTAACCGTATTTTCTTATATGGATTATTATTCTCTCTCACCTTGTTCAAGACGATTCGGGCTAGATGAATATATTAGTAACTCTCCAAATCCATAAATGTAACATCATTGAACACTGAAATTGCAGGTAAGTGAAGACCATCTGTAATAAAAAGGATACTGAAATGCCTTTTTTCTACTAACGAAAGTTGCAACTGAGAAGCCAACCCATGAAAACTATTCCAACGTTCAGCGGAATATGGTGTGAAAAATATTCGGAAATAATAATTTTTGAGCCACAAGCTTGCAGAACCAAACTGTTTATTTATTTTGAAACCTGACTGCACAGATATACAATAACTTACGACAACGCTCAGGTAATTTTCCCAAGTGCATCTTTTGACGCCATCTATGCAACGAACACTATAAAAGATTGGTGTAATGGAAATATTGTTACATACGAGCTGCAACTGCGTTTTTGTTCAAACTCTTTGAACCTTTTTGGTATTTAGTTAGCTTCATTTTGTTAGGTTTACCTTTACATAATGCCAGTGAGGAGTGAACGTCAAAGTAGCAGACAATCTGAAGGGCACATCACCACACGCAGTTGCCAACACTTGTTGCAAAGCACGACATCTCATTTTGGCTATCTTCCATACAGTGCCAGCACCAAGTGAGAATCTCGAATCATTCCGAACGGCAAACCTAGGACTGCATCACAAGCTCTAGATAAGCACCATTGTCTTGTGATTCAAAGAGGCAAACTCACTGCTACTCGTACTAAATTAAAAATTCATATTTACGCATATCTGGTGAATCATATGTAATGATAATTGCGTAATTGTATTTTTAAATACTAGCCCTTATCTTTATATGAATTTGCCTAGTTCCATAACCAGATTCGCAGAAGGCTGGATCTCAACGTATGTCATCTAAGACAGCGCTCGTTTCGATACTTGTTGTCTTATGGCATCTGCATATCAGAGTAGAAAGATTCGTTGACAAAGAAAAAGATTCTGCAAATTCTTGGTGAAGTGCCAACGCGATATTTTCAAACGAAATAAGGTGAAATACCATGTTATTCAGACAAATAGATCAAATAAAATGCGTTTCGTTCAAGTTGCTCCAACATAAATATTTCAGACAGCGAAGAATGGTAAATTGCGTTCGGTTTGTATTGTATCGAGCTCTATAGGATATTGTCAATGCTTTAAATATCGTCATATTATTCGATTACAGAGGAATTCTTGATTGAGTTAGGAACGAAAGATTTCGGCATGACATTCGCTAAACTACAACACAATTTTATTTTGATATACTATCGTCACGAAACACACTGTATTATTATGATGACAAAGATGGTATTTTGGGGAAAGTACTTAGTGCTGTATCAAGGTTACACCTGGTTTCACCAATATAAGATAAACCCGTCAAAAATTATTTTTTAACGCACGAAAATGTTGTGGTTGAGGAGTAATTATCTTAGTTAATTTCTGTTGCAAAAGTAACTGTGTTCCTTGTGACTCACTTAAACCCTCCTTTTCCTTCGGTTTTCATTATAGCATGATTAGAGCTAACCAAACAGAAAACTTAAGAAAAAGATTTTTTTCATTTTTGATTAATTATCATGGAACTAGCCATGACGTTAAAAGCCAGTGTAGGTAGCAATGACGGCAGGGAATTATCCCTGAAAGCAGGTTCAAGCTCCTGATTCGTGTGTATCTAGAAACGTGTGAAGTAGTGCGATTAGTAATTTCGTAAGGAGGTATTTTTCGAAGCATTTAGTTAGGTGTCACCGACGCAAGTTGTTGAAGAGTGGTTTCACATACCGTTTAGCCCACAAGGTTTTGGATTTGACGTACATGTGAAATAAATTTAGGTAAATCTGGAATGGGTGCATGGCGGAGATTATTCCAAACTCGTAGTTGTGATGACTGATTCTGAGGAACTGTAAATCACTAAAGAAGCAAAACCACATCTGCAACCCAGCACTCTTTGTGTATTGCATTCTTCCTTTGTGGTTCGTATTCATTCACTCGCTCACTGTGTATGCTACCGTGCTTTGAGAGCATATCCATTCTCAAGTATCTGCTCTGTGTGAGTGTTGAAATGAAGCTTGTTGCTTTCCGGAAAAATATCTTTTGACATACGCTTCATACAACTGCTATAACTCATAACCCACAAGCGTGAAACGATAGTAAAAGAACAAATTCCTTGTTTTGTGAATGACGCCCATTTAAGTGAATATCATTTTCTTACTACGGGTTTACGGTTCATCGTCTTCTTGGTCATTACGGTCACTATAGGAGAAAAAAGGAGAGTGCAAGAAACGGAAACAAATTAGCCATGGCCTTCTGAACGAATCTTCTCCGAATTCACCTATGTGATTTCGGAAACGAAAACTGTATAGCCGATAGTGCGCCTGTATCCTCCGAAATCCCTACACTAAGCGTTAACTGCTTCTACAACATACTTGGTTAAGTGAATGATTTATTTTTTTGATATTTTTTTTTTTACTGCTTAACGTCTCTTTAGAGACGGGAAAGGATGGTGGGCAAGGAATGGGAAGGAATTCGGCCATGGCCTTTTGAAGAAAGCATCCCGGCATTTGCCTCGAGTGATTTGGGAAACCATGAAAAACCCAAATCTGGATGCCCGGACGGGGAATCGAACCTCCTTCCTCCCAAATGCGAGGCCAGAACGCTAACCGTTACAGCACCACGCTCTGTAAGAGAATGATAAAGGCTTACAATAGCTTTGGAAAGATAGGTCGAATATTTGACGTAAATCGTAAAGCTTCTAGTTCCAAGAAAATTATTACAATAAACGAAGGTATTATCAGTAATGAACACGAAGTATTAAAGTCGTTTTGAATAGCTTATCTTATTTTGATTGCTTATGGGACAGGAAAATTATCTATATCTTTAACAAAAGGAAAACAAAAGCAGTGAAATATAGAATTCTGTCAGACAAAAAGAGTTTAGTGATAGGTGCATAAGCGATCCGAATCCGATTTGGTAAGTTGTTTCCGGAAGTGGTGGCGTAAGCTGTATTTTGGTATTTAAATGAAATGCTGATGTTTCTCTACTCTTTACGTGGTTCAGCAGCAGCGTTCTTTGTCTCTGTTATCAGCTCGGCCTCAACACTGCTGCCGCCGCATGCCTTTCACACGCGCTTCCTCGAAAAATATGCTGGTGACGTTACGTGACCGATACAAACAAAAGTGGGATGGGTGTATCCTATACTGCCAACCGCACCTCAGCAAAGCGACAAAACACTTTTGTATTTCAACATCCTGTCGACGATTAGGTAGTTCAGGATGTTATATATATGAATATCGGATATTTTCTTCTGTTGATTGTCCGGTTCTGTTTGAAGAAAAAAATTAGGGGAAGGTAGCGTTCGCAATTACTGTCACAGGTATTAACGTTAACACGACTTTTTTTAGCCATGCAGTGAAGCAACAATGTATTGTTTCTGACATAACATTTCGTTAAGATATTCAAGATAAACTACTACTAGCTACTTAAATGCTAAAACCTTTTATTTAGGAACACAGGACTGAGCCCGGTGGGTGAACGATTAACATTCTAGCTTCGCATTCGGAAGGACGTGGGTTCGAATCCCCGTCCTAGCATCCAGATTTGGGTTTTCCATCGTTTCCGCAAATCATTCCAGACGAATGTCGGGATGCTTCCTTTAAAAGGCTATGTCTGAATTCCTTCCAGTTCCTTGCCCCAAGTCCTTTCCCCCGCCTCTAATGATCTCGACGAGGCATAAAAGCAAAACAAAAAAAAAAAAAAAAAAAAAAAAAAAAAAAAAAAAACACGCACACACACAAGAGAAACTACTGCTCAGCTCGTGATTCAGAGGAGCTTTACCGAAGTTAAAAAGCCCGGGATCATCCACTGTGGTGTTGTGTTTCTCTGGTCTCTCCACGTCCTTAGCAGCTGTTCCGTTGCCGTAGCTCCCGTACCCGCACCACTTAGTCCCATCGAGGACGTGTCCCTCCCCCCCCCCCTTACCCCATTGCTTTCTTCCTTTACGTCTCCGCATTTCCAATAAAGTTTGCATCAATTCTTTCATCATTACGCTGGTTCTGCTTCCATTTTGTTACTGTGTACTTAGACATATTAAATTACAAAGCGTCATAATTTTTCGATTTTTTTTTATCAGCCTGGAAATGGCTTTTAATTCTCCGCCGTAGTGTATTTCATTAAAAATGATATTATTTTGTCTGAATCCAAATATCAATCTAAAGGGGATTGTTTCAACGACCAATCGGCATACACTGAATCGCCGTTTAGTCACATGACAGTCTTTTTTTCTCTTATGGCTTTACGCCTCGTCGACGTTGAGGTCATTAGAAGCGGGATGGGAGTGGAGACAAGGAACGGGAAGGAATCGGCTATGGCCTTTTGAGGAGCATCCCGGCATTTGCCTGTTGTGATTTGCGGAAATCATGGAAAATCCAAATCTGGTTGCCCGGACGGAGATTCGAAACCGGCGTCCTCTTGAATGCGAGGCCATAGCGTTAACCGCTCACCCACCACTCTCGGTGACACATAACGTCCTTTCCGATTTAGTGCGTGGGGCGGGAGAGATGCTGGCTAATATACTTGACCCTTTCACACTGTTGTACCCCGTTCAGTAGTTTTTAAGCAATGGCCGTTTCAAATTGGACAGTTATAACTTATCACGTGGCTCGTAGTTATGGAACGCCACCCAGTACCGGACATAGAAGACGTAATGACTGCAAAAAATAGATCTTCTAAGCTTCCAGTCTTACGCTCATAGAGACCTGACTGAAGCTTTCAGCACTTGTAAGCACCTTTGAATTTTGGCAAATTCTAGTTTTGCTTAGGCGGGACTTAGAAATTTCGAGAAGTATAGTTTTCAACTTTAAGGAATTTCCCTGTAATCTTTCTCACAGTTGTAATTCGTTATAAAAATCATTTTAAAGTGTAATTATCATACCGGGAAACGTTTGGTTTAAGAGATATTCCCGTTTGTTAATGTTTTGAAACACGCGATCATAAAAGTAGAAATTCTGAGATTTGCAATATCTCTAAATCACGTAAAGCTACAACCGAACTCTTATCACCAGCTGTAGTCAGCACTATTCCCGATATTTTGGCAGTAAAATTAAATAATTTGGTAAAGTCTAATTAGCGATTCTAATTGAGAGAAAAAAATAAGCTTTTTTATTAAAAGAGATATCATTTTAAATTTTACATCAGCAGATAGCCCTAATTAAGACGGTTTCATACATATATGGGTTTCCATAAAAAAGTTTAGCATTTGTCCGGTAATTAAGTTTTTGTAAAATAGATTGTCGCGGATTGTTGTGCACGCGCGTAAAAAGTTCTAGAACACTTAGGGATTTTACCCAAATTTGAATGTATCACTACGCGGTGGTCTTAAACAGCTAAAACTTTAAAATTAATTACTCTAAATTTCTCACGAGACTGCCGTCGGACTTCTAGTGGATAAGTCCAGATACTATCAAAGTTTGAACATTTCTAATAGTCGGAATCGTCAAATAAATTACACATACTTTGAGCTACGCGGAAGCAAAATGATGTGATACAGTTGCTGACGTCACTGGTTCTAGCCGTTTCTATAAAAAAGATCGCACCGCCATTATGGTTTGTCTGTTCCTGCGCGCGGTCTGTTCCTGTCCGCGGTCTGTTCCTGTCTAGCATTATGTGAGTGAACCTGCGTCTGTCTGTCGTTCGTCTCGGTTGGTCGTAACTCGCCATGCCGGCTAGTTCGAACATGTTGAAACTTTGGTGTCGTGTTATCTCGTAACTTCAATGACTGTTAAAACTTGTAAATTTACTAAAGGGGTTTCGGTCGGTTAGATTTCTCTCCACAATCTGTAACTTTTGGGACGAGTGTTCGATATGCCTGCTCAACTGTAAATGCACTTTTGAACTTTTGACTTTGAAGAATAAAACTTTGGATTTTACTAACAGTGAACTTGTGTGCTTCAGTAGTTTGCTTGATCCCTTTCTCAATTTGTGGGTAACAAATTTTGTGGCGACCTATGCATTTAGTTGAGTCATCCTGGCTACATGGTCAAATCAAATCAAAATTATTTAGCAAGAGTTTTCATCGAACAGTGAGTTGTAAGCAAGAGTGTAAGTTAAGGCACTTAGGCGATACTATAACCCCAGTATCGGTCTTTGTCCTTACACACTTCCGGTTCTCTGGCTACAGCTGCCTGGTGGCTTTCCAAATAACAACGGTTCGCTTGTTCAGATGACGCTAAACTTAAGAACTTTGTGTACTTGTATGGTCATCAATGCACAGGTCGCTTAGACCACCTCGTAGAAGAAGGGCAGGATCGCCATTTACTTTCTTCCGTGTGTGTAAGTGTTGTTCTGTGTATGCAGATTACTGTACAGACTGTTGTAAAGTGTAATTCGTTGCCTGTGTGAGAGAAAATGGATGACCACGAAAGACACCACGAGGTCATCAAGTTTAACATTATCCTCCAACGGACGTATCACACACAATTTGCAGTACGGTTTTAAGCCAAATATTACGAAGGAAAAGATGTAGAAATGATTACTGCCAAATAAAAATCATGGAGATGGACGATAAAAAGGATACTAAATCCACAAGTTTTTTTCCTTTTTTGTGAGTTATTAAAATCATCTGAGTGTTTTCATAGGTTATTGGTATAAGTCAGAGTTCTTCGCCCTTTACATACCTGCAGCGGCGAAAACAGGATAAATACGTAGTGTATCAACTGACGGATAAGACATAAATAAAAACCAATGTAGCCAACTAGTTATCGCTTTAGAGCAAGGCTACCCAACCCAAGGCCCGCGCACCAGCGCATTTGAATTTGCCCGCCAACAGCTGTGGTCTAGAATATGCTAGCTCAGAAACCTCTGCAAAGGTCTCATTAATGATGTTGTTTTAATTTATTCGTTTTTTTTACTTTTTGATTATAATTTTAAAAAAACTCTGCAAAGATCTCATTGAAGGTTTTTACTTATTAATTATAATCAAACTGCGTTACTTACTTGTTAATTTTTTTAACTTAGTCCAAAACCCGAAGGTTGGTTGGATCCTCCCAAAGGAGGCATACTAAGCCATTGTGTCAGAGTATACCTTTGTTAAATTTAAATATCTTTTGTAACTATAGACAAGTATTGAGTGGACCGCAGGTTAACTTAGAATCGAAATTGTAGCCCATCTCCAAAATTTGTTGGGCACCCTTGCTTTAGAGCCAGCCAAAATAATGATTCATGTTTATAGATGGCTAAATGTCCTTTATGTACACAACAAAAAACTACTTTTAACATTCTGGTTTTGTTTTAGTTTGGTTTTCTTAGTTAGAGAAACATTTTACAGCCTCCTGGACTATGAATTTTTATTTAGTATCATATATTCATCAGTTAACCTGTTCTGGACTTAGCATACTTATTTTTGCAAGCTAATAACTTATTTGTTGAGTTGCACCAAAAAACGTAGCAGGTAAGTGAGGGCTGTATGTACTTGAGTTATGCCATCGTCTTCATTACATTTCACGAGGTATAGTAGAATATCATGATTACTCACGACAGTTGATTAGTAAAGTCAATTTCGCAACATTTCGATTTATTTATCCATTCAACAACTTAATTTTATCACATGAAAGATACTCTTCTGAATGATGCTGTCTGAAAACAATATAGTTTAGCTTTTAGTAGTTTTAGCAACCTGAATTTCTTGTACTGGATCTCCCTTCACCCGTAGTAAACAGTTCTTTCGTTTTATCTAATCGAAGAACTCGACCTGTTTTCTCAGAGTTAATTTATTCGGGAAATTTTTCAGAGAAATCTAGTTCTCTTCAGGATTTATTATTTTTCTTTCGTTTTTCTGCTCCTTTTTCTCTAAGGAAGTCCGGGGGTAGGAGGATGGAGTGGAAGGTTATAGTCACTCCATGGACTATTTACCTTCCCCTCCCCCATTTTCGCTACAGGCTGTAACACTTGAGCCACCAAGTTGCCCATTGTGTTGATACATACACGAGGAGGAATGCCGCGTGTTTGGTAACGGGCCACACGCAACGTGGGCAGCGAGGCGCAGCGGGCTGACTTCATACATACCATCTGGTTGGTTGGCTGCCAGCGGCCTCAGCAAGTCGTGGGCCGCTGCCAACCAGGGCTCCTACCTCACCGCCTGCGTAGCGTCGTCGCTGAGACTACAACTGCCAGTTGGCAGCGTCCTACTTCCTCAAGCCATAAAAAAGCATAACAAGTTGGATTTAAAGCTAAATACTCCCAGTCACAGTCCCACTATCAAGTCTCTTAAGTCATTCCTATCAGTGACGTGATTTCGTAAACCAACGTCACAATTCTCCATGCGATATCCACAAAGAGCTCAAATCGAAGAACAAAAAAAGTGCTGGAATGCGCGCAATCTCCTGAACCATTTGCCTCGGGATCTGAGCATGGATCAATTACATTTGTTTGCCTTAGTGGCATGTGATGATTGGGGATAAGAAAAGAGACGAATACAGCAATAATATTTTTCGAGGAGCTATCCCGGCATTCGCCTGGAATGATTTCAGGGAACCATGAAAAACTGGAATCAGGATGGCCGGGCATGAATTCGATCCGCGTCTTCCCGAATGTCAGGCCCAAGCGTTACCTCTCACACAACGGCCTTGATCTGGATGGACTGCTGCTTGGTTTTCCAAAACAGTTTATATCCCGGCATACTACTATCGTCTTAAGTCTGCAAGTTGATTTTATCTTCTGGCACGGAGTTACAGAAATAGGACGCCCATTTCTTTTCCTCCGCAGGACTATTGGTTGTTGCATCTTTGTACATGAATACGATGTGCATTGTGATGTTTAGTTGAAGATGAAACAGGGAAGAGAGTGAAATCTGGTTGCAACTCACTCAGGCCCATTATTCTGAAAGACCCCATTGTGGCCTACTAGTTTAACATCCCCATCCGACTGAATAATCGTGGTAATGAGAGTGTCGTATCGCCTTACTTCGGTAAACCACATAGTAACTGGGAACTGATCACCATCACTGAGTCCACGGACTGGGCAGACACAAGCATCAAATCAGTAAGTAGAACTTACTTCGTGGGTCATGCTTTAGGAAGAGGAACCCTTATTGTGTCTGTATTTTCCAGCAATGTCTGGCAGGAATGTTCAACTTCAGACAGTAGAACGACTGTTCTGCGCCAGAGAGAGATGACTATCATAACACACGTTGTAATACAAGGACGATCTGAAAACATCTTGATCTCGAAAACAAAACTAGAAATGACTTTTTTTAAAAATAGGAATCAACATCTTAAGGCAATATGTATATTTATTTTCGAAATGGAATAACGTGTGGAAAAATATGCGATAAATGCCGAGAACATTTCGCGTCTCGCTTGAATTTTATTTACTTATAGTCTTATAATATTTATAATCGTAGACTGAAGTTTTACACCTTACGACACCATATTCTGCATTTATAATATTTTCTTGGAAACGCGGTTTATTCTTGATACGTCCCAGAGGTTTGCCTTTCATGAGGAGATCTGAAACAGCCTTGGTATTAAGCTAAATTGAGCGGCTACGTTTAAGACGGATCACCACGAGTTCGGAAAAATATACTATAGACTATAATAAAAACTGACAATCTTTCTTCTTTGAATGAAGACATTTTTTGTAATGTTATGATGATATGGCTAAAAGTGGAAGTATGCAATTAATTTTCTTCCTAAAAAAAAGGGCCTAAAAAAGGCTATCAAAACACTGACACTCATAGAATAATTGCTCAATCCGAAAAAGAAGTAAAAAATAAGAATTTTAAAGAGATGTTACACGAGTTTTAATTCAAATATGGGTGAGTTTCTTCTTCTGACTTCATTTCTTCTCGATACTGCTTTCGTAATTTATTTACCTGCAGTCTCGAAGGCCAGTGCCAAGGAAACGCAATCTGGTGCCAAGTGTAACACGAGGGTTTGCCCGCTTGTGATGTATCAAGTCATGCGGTCCAGGGTCACAGGCAAGAATTACTGTTGAGGTAATGGGAAATGGCCACGGTAATAAATCGCCTGGTCGACTGGATATATAAAAAAAGAACAGAAACTGTAGCGGGCCAACTTGTTTACGCTGAGTTGGTCCTTCAGCCGTGAAGGCGACTTTGTGTTAACTGGCGATCAATACATAACACTGGCGCTAGAACTTTGTTTCCCTAAACAGGCAATGTTCAAGAGTAAATAACAACCACGCAAAGGAACACGATCATCAATCAAATCTTAATCATTTCATATTAGCTGTTTAATCATTATAATATGATTATATTTTTTTTTTTTTGTAGATGTTGTAATTAAAAATGTGAAGTGTTTTGTTAGAAGTTACGGGAATAGACCGATTAAACCTGACAAACTAACGAAGAGTGTCCCACTGACGCATCTGTTAGAATTTTGATGATGCACAATTTTACTTTCTTCACGAAGACGGAATATGAGGGTGAAGAGTGTCATGGGAGTGTACAAGGCGTATGTTGGTGATGAGACATGGAAAGATATTGGTGTAAGAATGAAAAGTAATGCATGGAAGGGAAAAGATGACCATGACCACAAGCTGGCACTCGAATTCAGGTACAAAGGTGTAGGGAGATTCTCTTTTGTAGGTAAGGGTGTCAGGGATTGGAATAAGTTACCAGGGGAAATGATGAATAATTTTACCAAAAATGTTGAAAGAATTTAAAGTTAAAATTTGTAGAGGGCAAATGTAGGTGGGTGCATGAAAGGTGGAAGATGGGTGTGCAGGGAAATTGCCACCGGAGCGTGCGCTCCATTGCAATTTAATTATATATTTTCGACACAATATTGTGGTTTGAATATTGTATTATTGATATTGCAATACATCGATACAAATGACGAAAGAATTGGAAAGAGGTTTAATGATCTCGACAGAAAATGCAAACAAAATTTCTCCGAATCCCTTCCCTATCAGTTTTATGAAATGCACTAGCTACTGTTTGGTTAGAGAAATATCTATGTAGTCAGTGACAACATACGCCTCACTACATACAAAGAAACTAGCTGCTGCCTGCAGCTTTATTCACGTGTACTTTAATATGCATTTTAACTGATTATGTCACAGTTCAAACTTCTCCAGTAATAAAAAAATACTAATTAATTCCTCCGAATAGTAAATACCAAGCCGTTTATATGCCGAAATCACGATAAACATTTCGGTAGCTAGAAACAAATTACCTTTAAATGGGTGCTAATTGTGTACACTTTTATCGTAATATATCCGCTTTTCGACGACAAATGAAAATAAAGCATATGTTATTCTTCGATTTCCGTGATTCGTATTCCACGTAAAACTGTAGGTCCCAAAGGAAAGATCGGCCTTTCGTATAGAGGACTAAATGTTTTTTTATTATTATCATTCTACGTCTAGGCCCAGGAGGTGTGTATTATTTGAAACCCGGCCAAAATTTTTTATGTAGTGTTTCCGTGAGTAGCGTTGCACGAAAAATGGATATTAATTTCTTAACACTTTTATTTTAATTTCTCAGCTTTTCGATATCATTTCAAAAATAAAAATGCCCTAAATACTCCCGATACCATGAGCTGTACTTTATTGGAAATCCCATCAAAATCTGGCCAGTAGTTTTTGCCCGAATCCCGTTCATCGAAACAGACAGACCGACAGAAAAACAGGCACAAATTTTAAAAATTTCAGATTTCTTTTCTATAGGTCAGTGCCCCAAATATCTTAAATTAGTAGCCTTCTTCCGGTCAGACTTAATAAATTTATAGAGTCTGTGCTTTGTTCTAAAATGCCAATGTTAATTTACGTTATTTTCAAAAAATGTGCACTGAACCTAAAGCATCTGTGTTCGGAGCAAGCGCTATACCGAACTTTCTGACGGTGAGTTTTCAAACTTTAAAAAACAACTGGAGTGTTCCGAAACTTCATGTTTCTTTCTTTACCGCATTGTGACAGCGTCAACTGCAGGATCAGTATTCAGAAAATAAAGTGACATTATTTACATGAAATGACATAAAAGGTGCACTGTTGTCAGGAAAAATTGTTTTGTAAACAATGAACTGAAATGTAGCGAGTTATATACTGCAGCAACTCTATTCTGCAATATAGACAGGTTACATAGAGATTTAATTTTCAGTTAATCCACACGATTACACGGAACATAATTCATAGTTATAGCCTGCTGGCATGTAATCAAATTTTTTAATGATTTATGACTTATTTTGTTATTCAGCATTACATTCTTGTTCTAGCTTTTTTGATACATATAACAGTCAATAGTGCTGAGTTTTAACTGTCACGATGATGTTATCGAGCTATGCGTCTGTAATCTGAGGATCATGATCTTTTATTCTTTTTTTTTGTGCCTGAAACAAATTACATCTACCCTATGCCAAATTATTTCCTGTAACAAGTCTGTAGTATCAATAACCTGTATATGCACAAAAGTGAAACCCTCAGTTTACCAACCCACAACGGATCTTGTAAAAAGCCACACTGTGAACTTTCATACACATAAAGAACAATTATTAACATTATACGATTACATCGGGATAAGTCTGAAATTTTATAGTAATAATTAGCTTTAGCAATACACCGTCGTAGACGTCTGTTGTACTATTTGAATATACAGTATATCATCTCCTTTGAAGAAATCTGTCAGTGTTTTGTTTATTTTTCATCTCAGAATGCAATCATAATACTCTCAGCTGTAAATTATATTAAAAAAATGAATAGCTAGTTACAGCGTGGGAAAGGAACCGCATATTTTCAACAAAATAATGAACTCAAATGTTTTGACGCACTGAAGTTTTAATGTTGCCTTATAGAAACTAAATGTAACTTTTGTTAAATAAATCCATTACTTAAAACTGCATTTCTATATTCTGTTTCTCTGGAACTTTTTTGGTAATAGTCAAGAGTTACGTAGGGTTTATATGGGAATTTCACTTGCCTCACCTCTAGAAAACAGTGCCTTAGTCTGAAATTATATCGTCAACATTTGTATGTACTTTTAAGCAGATATTGTCACTGGCGGAGTATTATCCCAAAGTCACCTAACAAGCAAAAAATACTAGATCGTTGACGGAGTGTCACCACCCTTGTTGCACTGTCTTACAGGTACGTCTTTTTATAGGCAGAAATTAATGCGTGGGTTTCCCCTGTATGAAAAGCTTTCTCTGAGTCAAGCACGGTAGAAAGAGAAAGTAAACAGGTGCCTAACCCGATGCGCTCACTTGGTCTCATGTTGGTTCGTAAGTAGCATTGACCTTTTGAGTACGTGAGACATGTGGGCTCACTGTGCTGAATGTTGGCTTTCAAGAGGCATTCACCTTACGAGTAAAAAATGAGAGATGTGCAAACAGCATTATGTACACGTGGTGAACAACCTTGCAGAACTGAAAGTGCTGTTAAAAGCACGGGGAAGTAAGTTTCCATTCCTTTCTTAGATCGTCATGTAGTCAAAGTATTCCTCAGCAAAGCAAAGTACGCAACTACTGTTCTCACAATTTAAGAGTTATCTCAATCCTGTTCTTCTATAAGACTTTTTGTTTCTCCAGTGGATTTATACAGTACATTAGAGCCGCAGTTTTTTGGACTGTCAGTAAGAAATAGGAACAAGCCAGGTAGGTGAGCAGTCATTTTGAAGGATGCGAGTTCGTATCCCCATCTGGCCATCCAAATTTCCATTTTCCATGGTTTCCCGAAATCACTTCGGAATGGTTCCTTCAAAGAACCATGGCTGTATACCATTTTTTGTTCTCAATCCTTTGTCCAAAAGAGAAGATCTAACCACAATTTACCTTCAATTACTGTAAGCAACTGCGTGAAACGAAATTTGGGGAGAGTAGAAGTTATGGTTGTGGAAAAACTTGCGTCCTTTGTTTCGTTCAGGAATTTTAGGAAAACGTTTCTTTCTCTTCTAGATTACATTATTCGATGATCCAATTTAACGAAGCCTCTTTTACTTTAAACAAGTTTGACTTCAGATGCGTTTACAGTTCCGGACCCAGCTCTTCGCTTCCATTTAAGTGCATATCAGCCATTTCACCTTTTAGGAACAATTTCCTTTGAGTTTATAACTCGTCTTTGCCCGCCTAAACCATAAACAAGAAAATTGAGTCCATTCTTCCCAAATAACTTTGCCAAAATCATCCCATTTTTTTTTTTTTTTTTTTTTCCACCGATTTTTCGGGAGTATTATGTTTTCGAGATAACTGCAACTTTCAATGACAGAATTATTCTGTTACCTCTATCTGATTTTGCTGACGGTCGGATCCGTCTGTAGCGAAGAGAGGTCACTTGAATCTCATGAACCGTAAATTCGAAACCAGACGCATATATGGTTGGTGCCAATAAAAAATACCTCATCAGCTCGTGCATACATCAATAATTGAGTTTAAAAATCTGTGAAAAGATGATGAAGTGAGGTGTGATCTGGCTATGCTGCCTAAACTGCCGTGTTGTGCTATACGATTTCGCTTTTGTTCTGCAAAATTCTATTACCATGTCTCCAAACTACTGAAGTTGAGTGATTCTGTTGACAGATTTCAGAAACGCGTCTGTACCGATGTTACCATCCGTTAGTTCCTCCTGTTCTAGATTCATCAAAAATATTGCTTGCTAATAAAAGCATTCTTCAGATTTGGTGTACAGTGTTTATTGGAAGCAAGTCTACCACACTATTATACAGGGTGATTCACGGAGATATTTAAATATGTTATTCTACAAATAAAACTAAAGAAAAGCGTTCATATAAACATAGGTCCGCAAATGTTTAGTTACGGCTAATAAAAGAATTGCCTGAAATTTAGCAACCTCGCTAACATGAAGCCATCGCAAAACTAGGTTACCGTAAAGTACGACTTCCATTTATTTTGTTGTTATTGATCTGGTGAATGTAATAAAACAAGTCCCAGACGTGTATCTGCAGTAGTTTTAGCTAACTTTATTACCATCACTTTCCAAAATGAAGTTCTCTACAGCTTCTGATGAAAACTTTGTGCGATTGTCTGGAATTAAAAAAAAAAAAAAATGGGCCAAGTAGTTAATAAATTACAAATTTTCCCAAATTATTTCTTTGCTTCTCTGGAATTTCTGGAAAACTACTGGAGATACACGTCTGGGACTTGTTTTATTACATTCACCAGATCAATAACAACAAAATAAATGGAAATCGTGCTTTACTGTAACCTTGTACAGTTTTGCGATGGCTTCATATTAGCGAGGTTGCTAAATTTCAGGGAATTCTTTTAATAGCCGTAACTCCGTAACTAAACATTTCCGGACCTATGTTTACATGAATGTTTTTCTTTAGTTTTACTTGTAGAATAACATATTAAAATATTTGCATATCTTCGTGAATCATCCTGTATAAGGCGAACCATTATATCGGTAACTGCGAATATCTTTTACTTTTGTTGTGCCATTGCATTCATGTGCAGTTAAAAAATTCAAGAGATAATTCACCGTAACTTTTCAGTACTTACGTTTTACCGCAAAATAGCAAATGGATCGCCAGATTTAACATCTTAGCCAGTCTCAACCAATGGTCAATCACTATTATCTCTTTTTTCGGAAAGGTCATTTTCTAAATCCAATTACATTTTTACCGGTAATCATGATATTAACATTCAGGCGCGATCTGGTGGTAACGAAGTATACAAATTAGGTCTCCCCATTTCATCCATCACCGTGCTTTAGTAATCTTACCAATCAGTTATTTTCTAAGGGGAATTTTTTTCTTTCGAGGTCTAGACAATTAATTTTTTTTTAAAAAAAGTTATGCGCTTCTGATGAATACATACAATAAGTACCATGCTCAATTGATGTTTTACTCAGTTTTGTTAAAGTGGAGAAACAGCTAAACATTTTGCAAACAATGGATATAGATGTCACAAAATTGTGCATGTATATTTGACGTTATTGGTGTCTGTATAAATAAAGAGACATTATTGTCTGTCAGCTTACTGAAAAATTGCATCCGTGGCATGAACAACATTCATGCTCGGAAAAAGGACAGGAATACATGTTAAAGAGTCTACGACACAAATACGCTGTCGTGTTGAGCCTAAGATGAAATTATAATTGCCATTAGTTTAAATAGTTCACTGAATGTAAGCAGGTTCGACGTGTTGCAGGAAAAGATCAATATTATTAATGATAATTTATCCTTTCTTACGAAATAATTTGTTCCAGTTTATATTTTTTGCAGGCATAAGATCGTGGAAAAGGTATATTTCGATTATTACAGAAACTGTTATTACAAATTCCTTTTTATCCCTGATGGTAAACGCATATCTACATCTGTACTCTGCAATTCACATACATGTGGGAGGCAAAGGGTACTTTGCACCCGAATAATAACTGTCGAATTTTTCGCTAACCAATTGTTGTGAGTTCTATAGCCAAATAGTTGCATTTCTCTTTTTCGCCATTTAGAATACATTTCATGTGACATCAATCAGACTAAAACGCTAAGCCTGGTATTCAACTCGAAGGTTGGTTGGACCCTCCGGAAGAAGGTATACTTGGTCTGATATTGGAAATATGGTGGCAAGATCCTTTCCTTTCCATCTCTGGGAATTAATAAAAGTTGCTACGCCAACATGAGAGTTGTCTGTTGGACAGGGGAACAGTAAAAACACCGTTATGTTTTGGATAGCTGATATGGTGTATAGTTTCCAATTCCGAAAGAATAAGAAGGCACTGTACAGGGAATTGGCAGAGATACCTCAATTACACACAGGAAGTGCTTTACTTCCGAAAATATATAGTAAACTGTAAATACACAAGGTGGCTAACGTCTATCCAGTTTCTTGTCTGTCTGGACGACAAACATAAATTTGATTCTACTATTTAGATGTGCACATCGTCAAGACTTCTACGATGCTTTTATTTATCATTTTTTAATGGCTCGTCGACGTCGAAGTGATCAGACGCTGGAAAAGACTGGGGGCAAGAAACGCGAAGGAATTCAACTATTCTCCTTTGAAGGAATCATCCCGACATTCGCCTGGAATTATTTCGAGAAACCATGGAAAAAACGAACTATGGATGAGTATTCAAACCTGCGTCCTCCCGAATGCAATGCCAGAGCGTTAACGCTCACGCAACGTAGTAGGTGCACCTGTTGAACATGTGCCTTGATTATTTGCCTTGATGTCACTTTAATGGTTTACTGCCAGTAAAAACTACAGATCACAAAGATGCTAAAACTGCGCTAACATATATCTGAGTTCAACGAGTCTGAAATACGCCAAAGATATTAGAAATCGGCAGAAGATTAATGAAATACACGAAAACATTATGAATGCAGTAATGTGTTTCAGGGACATATCAGACCTTCTATCTATGGCAAAATTGTATGTTCATCATAAATAATTATGAGTATCATACCACATGTTAACGTGACGCCAATACATGATAATTTGAAATCGGTTTGCAGTTTGGGATGTAATAATATTATAACGAGAGGGGTTATTTGAAAAGATCAAATAACTGATTTGGGGTGCTGAGTGACGATCCTCACATTTGTCACAGCAGTCAATTTGTAGATAAACGTAAGTATGTTTCGCATTGCATATGGACGACGCTTCCCCTGGCGTGTGCTTACCGGTGCGAGCGGGAGAGGTGGTGTGCTGTGGCAGGCTTAGCGTAGGCTGGCAGACCACGCAGTGAGGATGGCTGCAGGCACACTGTCTGACCTGGGCGAGCCGCAGCCCAGGCGCCAAGGGAACTGTGTGCGCATGCGCACTGGAGTCTGCGCGCAGCGTGCAACAGGCTCTCTTCCACTTAACACAGATCGTTACGAAGTGAGAGAAACCAAAGTGGCTCAGCGTTTGGCACGATCGACTTGTGGCAAGGTTCGATCGCAATTACTCCTTTTGCTAAACCTTTCTCCACGGTCCTAAGAAGGATCCGTAAGGACTGAAGCTTTTGCATTCAGTTCTGCTGGATGCGGCATGCCACTGTAATGACATTTTTTGGGGAAAAAGTATCAGTGTGAATTCAAAACTTGTCCTTTTGACGATTCTTGTAATCATCTAGATCATTGTCTCTCAACGAAGATTATACAGTTGGTCCGCAAGCAGATTATTAAAAATTAATTTACCACATTCGTACTGTATAAGACTATAAGCGAGTACAAGTCATAAGCAAACTTTTTTAAATGCCACGAATATTTCGATGACCAGCCAAATATCTGTTTCCAGGATATGAAGATACGGAAGCATTGTTCCTAAAATAGTCTGTTAGTTTCCAGTTGGGATCAAAAAGAGTGCTGTTAATTTAAGGATTAAGTTAATGACCGTTTTTTGTGATGTAAAAGATCGCGGTATATGATGGGGTTGGTAATATAAGATTGGTGATGTAAACAAAAATAAAAGTATCCGGTCTTGTTTATTTTATTTTATTTTGGCAGCATCCAGTCTAAAGTAACATTATGATTCACTTTTTACTAAATATTAAGAGTCTGATCAATATTTCGTTAATTTTTAATAGTTTACTTGCGGTTTCATAACTGCGTTTCCACAGAAATTCAAAATATGTTTAAAGATTTATTATTTTTTATGATACAATAAAATATGTCCCGATGTCAATAATTTAAGAAATGGTAATAAAATTAGACCTATATAAGTTAATGGTACGCATCATCATTTTCGACAATTTACTCGTCCTCATGTTTTAAAACGATCAGAAACTGTTCCAGACCATAGGTTCCTTACCATTTCTTGCCTGCCACCCCCTTTTCGAAAGTAAAACTTACTCGGTGCCCCCTATTCGAAAGTAAAAATTACTCACTGCCCCCTTTTAGAACAAAAAATTAGTTACCGCCCTAATTTCAGAAAAAAAACATAAAAAAACACACACACACACACCGACTTTGAAACAAATAATGTCGTATTCCAACGTTTTTGGCTCGTAATCCACTTTCTGAAACATTGATTCGATGGCGTCTCTCTTATGTGAAGTGTACATAAAACTTAACTTAGTCCACAACCCGAAGGTTGGTTGGATCCTCCCGAAGGAGGCATACTAAGCCATTGTGTCACTGGTAGGACGGCCAGTTCCTTTCCTCTGGGACCTACAGTTTAACGTGGAATCCAAACCATATATAGCTCATATGATACACGACTCGCAAAATTTATGCGCCTGCCGGGATTCGAACCAGGGACCGGAGCGGCAAACGTTTTGAAAGCAAGTGTCTTAACCATTTTTATCCTTTTTTTACGTTTATTTAATGAAAAAAATTTCAATTACATTCAATGTAATAAATTTACAAGATGATGAAGAAGATAATTCCCAGTAGGCATCTTTTTATTCCCCAAGTCTTCCGTTGTCACGGCATGTGTTGTTCAAGAAGTTCTGTACGTTGCAAGGGATTGTCAAGTAGTCTGTATTCTTCCGTAGTGAATTATAGATTTCTCTGGATTGCTGTCCGCAGAAAATGTCCATATGACGTTGAATAGTTTTTCCGCAGTGCTGAATTCTGTTAGAATGTGATATTTAAATTCATTTAAATCAGTGCCTTTCTTCCTTATTACAAAATCTACAAACTGTCCCATAATCCATAGCATGGAGTTTTTTTTTTGGATATTCGATAAGGTGACTTATCCGTTTTTATTATATTGGCAACGTTTAAGCTGTAATTTGTAGTGCTGTATAGTAACGCCAACGTACCTTTGACCCAATTCCACATCGCCTGCCTCTCTTTGCATATAAAGTGGTGTTCTAATGTGTCTTCCTCTGTGCAATGTTCGCATTTTGTAGTATTGCACAAGTGTATATTGTGCAACCGTTTGTTTGTAGGAATTAATTCATTTACTACTTGACACCAAGTAGATTTAACATTGTGAGGCAGATGTTTATTAGAAATATTCTGCCAAACTGATTTCCAAACAGACCGCTCTACAATATCGTATATAGAAAAACAAAGACAAATTTCAACAATTGCGTTATTAAAAGATATAAATATATTGCTGTATTGTTCACAGTTTGATTAACAAATACATATTATCAAAAATATAATTAATTAAAGGGCTGAGATCTCTGTAAAGACAATTTTATTGATAATTGGTGCCTTATTTGCCATCAGTTATCTTAAACCACCGCTTTTCAAGATTGAAAATCCTTTTCTTTTCTTGGCTAATAATTTGCTGACTACATATGATCACGGAAATGCAATGAAAAACTTTTTTGATGCAGCCGTTAAAGCCGGATATAATTCTGGAAAGCAGGGAGTAGCAGTTAGTCTTCAACGCCCTCTAAATTTGCACTGGACACCCCCTATGATCTCTCCGACGCCCACCAGGGGGCAGTACCGCCCCGTTAATAACCACTGATTCTCAACCTGTGGTCGTGGCTCACGAAGATGGGGACAGTGAGTCTGCAGACCGAATATTAATCAGTTCGAACTGAATTAAAATATCATAACCAAAAATAAATTTGTAAAAATTGTTAACATAAAATGGCCATCGCATCCAAACTATAAAGGCTAATATCGAGGATAAGCCAAACTTTTTGATGGCCATGAATATTTCGGCGGGCAGGAAAAAACTGGTATTTCAAAGATTCAAGGATATGACTGCATTGTCACTACAATAGTATATTCGCTAAATATGTTTCCACTTTGAATCAAAAATAGGAGCGTTCTTTTAAAAATGAGGTAAATGACCATTTTACGAGGATTTGTAACATAAACAGTGAAGTTAACAAAAATATAAGATGTCAAGTCTTGTTTCTTTTAATTTATTACATGCACGTAGGCTGGTGGGATAGTGTAACATTCAGCTTGTAGTAATGTTATTATTCATTAGGTTAGTAAATATTGGGAGATGGTCAATATGTAATTCATTTTTAATGGTTCACTTCCATTTTCACTACTGTATTACAGTAGGATTTCAAAACATGCTTTTATATTTATTATGCTATAATGGTACGGTAAAATATGTCCCAAATGTTAATAATGTAGAGGTAAAAAAAAAATAGGCTTATGCAAGTTAGTGGCCTGTAGCGTTATTTTTAACATTTTACTGGTCCTCGAGCAGAAAATGTTTGGCAAACGCAGATCTAAAAGTATGCTGCGATAGTGTGCAAGTCTTAAAAAAGGGTGAGTTTCTTGAGATGCGTGACAAAAGTGAAAATATAATTTCTCTCTCTTTTCCCAGTGATGCTCCGATTTTATTTCTGTTTAACTTTCCTACTAAGATTTATCAGCCAAAAGCACGTCCTCGTTACTCAGATCCTGTGATAACGTCTCTGGTAATAAGTTTTCTGGCGCGTGTAATATTTGGCTGTTATCATACAAAATAACAGAGTAAAATTCATACCTAAATGTGCAAGAACCTACAAGTAGAAAATTGCACTTACTTATAACACAATTAAAATGTATTTTAAAGTAAACATATTTTTAAAAGTGTGGAGAAATACCGAGCACTAATTCAATTGTGTTTCGGTAAAATCACAGCGCTATCGTACTGACATCAATCCACGTGTATAGTTAAACTCCATAAATGTTCTTTAAAAACCGAACATTGACTTAACGATACCAATACGAGCATGCGCAAGTGCTTGTCTACAGCCGGTTGAGACATGGTGCATTCGCTATTGCGTGTCGACCAGCGGTGTGACGTGCTGCGGCGAATTCACTTCTGAATCCGTGTGCTGGCACAGAAGTTCACACTTCAAAAATATACACTTCAGGTACCTATAAAAGTCATTAATACTAATCTTATTCACTTTACCAGAGATGGAAAAGCTTCCCATTTTCTGAAAACTTCCGTTGTAGACAAAGTATTAATCCACATGAAACACCAACTGTCGTGAATCCTTCATTACATTGCAGCTTGTCGACGCAATGTGGTTAGAAACCGAGGGGTTACTAATGAGAAAAAGGAGCAAAAATGGTAATGACTCCCATTAAGAAACGTTACGAGCATTTGTGGTTTTTCGATGGAGTCGAAAGCAAATCTGGACGCTTGGACTTGCGGTCTGTCCAGAATACTCCCGAATAGTTTACCTTTCACCAAACAGACTCGTTTCTTGTACCTGCACTGTAAACATTAACGCAGTCTCTTCAATTCGAAAGCAGATTGCTGCTACATCACAACTTTCATCACCGAGGGAATCCCTACTTCCTTAAATTATGAAATAAAAACTGCAAATTGCTGATTCTACGTTGCAGTTAAGGATAGGATCTTTTTCTCCTCCCAACGTTTTGGAGTAGGCTGCATTCGATGAGTTTTACTCATCATTGTCATGGTCAAATTTGGAGCTAAGGTTTTATGTCCGCATGTCCTTGCTGACGCCAAGTATTTTGTATCTACTGGAAGATCGTGATAATTACTAAAGGGTGGAAGTAAAGCGATTACATATGTCTGTGAAGCGTGTGATACGTTTTTTTATGTATGTGGAGTTTATGAGGCGGAGTTGGGAACCGTCCCGGCTTAGTTGCTTCGGTCCGGTCGGCCGATACGCGGGGCCCTGGACTCTTGCCCAGTCCGTTGTACCTCTCCGATCCAGTGTGCGGCGCCTCGGCGCACTGAGCAACAATGGCAAATAAAATACGGTTAGGGTACTACGTAATTTTATATTCACACTAGCTGTTACCCGCGACTTCGTACGCGTGGACTTGGAGTTTTATTTCCAGAATTGGATATAGAAAACTGTTAGTAACGTAAGATTTGTCCCAAACAACACCGAGTCGACATAATATGATGGAAAGCCATCATTATATCATCCTATCGTCTAATCAGTCTCATGAAGAGAATCAATTTCCAACATATTTAAAAACAGAAAAGTAAGCGAAGGTGCGGGGATGTGTGTGTGTGTGTGTTGGGGGGGGGGGGGTTAACTGATGGTAGCTTTATTTCAGCTTGGTTTTTTCTTCGTTATTCAACATGAGCATCTGAATCTTATAATCTAATAGCAGCACATTGTCTTCTAGACCTGCACCTTAGGCCAGGTTTACGTCCGTAAGGCATGTAAAAAAGGAAGACAAATTGGTACCAGAAACTTGTATACAGACACAAATGAATAGCACAGTGCAGAGCAAATTGACTTCTATACTAAATAATAATTTTTGTTTCTTATCGAAATTTATTAACAAATCAAACACTAACAGACTGCGCTACTGAGCAACCAACGTAACATTACAGACTAACACACGAATCTGTCTGTCTTTCATCATTCGATAAGTTCTTAGAATTTCGTGACTAAAACTGTTATTCATATCGAAAAAATGTCCTGTGTCCTTCCATCAATATTGATATAGCCATTTAGTCGTCAAAACGTAACAAAAAGACAGAAACTTACTTCCACAATAATAATATAGTAGCTGGTATCCACAACTTCGTTCGTGATTGTAATGTATTCATATTCACAGCTGTAGACATCTATCCACCATAGTGCACGATGGGAGACTGGATACTATTACCACACACAAATACCAGTCTTCTGCGCTATGTAGTTCCGGCAGCAAAGTAAAATTTACGGATACACACAAGTCTTTGGATGAAATACGAAAATATTCATGATCGACCAATTTCAAACACCATATCTCACACACTCCCACAGTTACCGAATTTCCGGCAACGTTGTGATCCATGGGTGACTCTGTGTTACTACCACACAAAAACGCCGGTAATCTGCGATTGATAGTTTTCACTCAAAAGTGATACACCGTGACACATGCGTCTTTGGCAGAAATATGAAATTGCCGCAGGTCGACCATTTTCATCCCCCATATCTTCCACACCCCCATAGCTACAGACAACTAACAACCATAGTGCACGATAACAGACACGATTCTACCACCACACATAAACACTAATGCTCCATGCTATGTAGTCGTGGCTGAAAACAGAAATCTGCGGAGACACATGCCTTTCGTCGAAATACGAAAATATCCTTGGTCGGCCACTTACAACCACCATATATCCCACACAACCACAGTTTCAGAAATTCGGGCGCTGTTGTGATCGAAAGGTGACTCTGTGATACTACCACACACAAACGCCAGAGATCTGTGATCGATAGTTTTCGCTAAAAAGTGATACACCATGACACTTTTGTCTTTGGCAGAAGTATGAAATTGCCACAGGTCGACCACTTTCAACCCCCATTTCTCCCACACCCCCATAGCTACCGACATCTAACAACCATAGTGCACTACATGAGATACGATTCTACTACCAAACACAAACACCAATGCTCTATGCTATGTAGTTGTGGCAGAAAAGTAACATAAGCGGAGGCAGTCGAAATACGAAAATATCCTTGGTCGGCCACTTACAACCACCATATCTACCACAGTACCACAGTTTCTGAAAATCGGCCGCTGTTGTGATCGAAAGGTGACTATGTGCTACTACTACACACAAACGCCAGTTATCTGTGATCTATAGTTTTCGCTGAAAAGTGATACACCATGACACTTTTGTCTTTGGCAGAAGTATGAAATTGCCACAGATCGACCACTTTCAACCCCCATTTCTCCCACACCCCAACAGCTACCGACATCTAACAACCATAGTGCACTACATGAGATACGATTCTACTACCAAACACAAACACCAATGCTCTACGCTATGTAGTTGTGGCAGAAAAGTGACATAAGCGGAGGCAGTCGAAATACGAAAATATCCTTGGTCGGCCACTTACAACCACCATATCTACCACAGTACCACAGTTTCTGAAAATCGGCCGCTGTTGTGATCGAAAGGTGACTATGTGCTACTACTACACACAAACGCCAGTTATCTGTGATCTATAGTTTTCGCTGAAAAGTGATACACCATGACACTTTTGTCTTTGGCAGAAGTATGAAATTGCCACAGATCGACCACTTTCAACCCCCATTTCTCCCACACCCCTATAGCTAACGACATCTAACAACCATAGTGCACTACATGAGATACGATTCTACTACCAAACACAAACACCAATGCTCTACGCTATGTAGTTGTGGCAGAAAAGTGACATATGCGGAGACAGTCGAAATACGAAAATATCCTTGGTCGGCCACTTACAACCACTATATCTACCACAGTACCACAGTTTCTGATAATCGGCCGCTGTTGTGATCGAAAGGTGACTATGTGCTACTACTACATACAAACGCCAGTTATCTGTGATCTATAGTTTTCGCTGAAAAGTGATACACCATGACACTTTTGTCTTTGGCAGAAGTATGAAATTGCCACAGATCGACCACTTTCAACCCCAATTTCTCCCACACCCCCATAGCTACCTGACATCTAACAACCATAGTGCACTACATGAGATACGATTCTACTACCAAACACAAACACCAATGCTCTATGCTATGTAGTTGTGGCAGAAAAGTGACATAAGCGGAGGCAGTCGAAATACGAAAATATCCTTGGTCGGCCACTTACAACCACCATATCTACCACAGTACCACAGTTTCTGAAAATCGGCCGCTGTTGTGATCGAAAGGTGACTATGTGCTACTACTACACACAAACGCCAGTTATCTGTGATCTATAGTTTTCGCTGAAAAGTGATACACCATGACACTTTTGTCTTTGGCAGAAGTATGAAATTGCCACAGATCGACCACTTTCAATCCCCATTTCTCCTACACCCCAATAGCTACCGACATCTAACAACCATAGTGCACTACATGAGATACGATTCTACTACCAAACACAAACACCAATGCTCTATGCTATGTAGTTGTGGCAGAAAAGTGACATATGCGGAGACAGTCGAAATACGAAAATATCCTTGGTCGGCCACTTACAACCACCATATCTACCACAGTACCACAGTTTCTGAAAATCGGCCGCTGTTGTGATCGAAAGGTGACTCTGTGCTACTACTACACACAAACGCCAGTTATCTGTGATCTATAGTTTTCGCTGAAAAGTGATACACCATGACACTTTTGTCTTTGGCAGAAGTATGAAATTGCCACAGATCGACCAGTTTCAACCCCCATTTCTCCCACACCCCCATAGCTATCGACATCTAACAACCATAGTGCACTACATGAGATACGATTCTACTACCAAACACAAACACCAATGCTCTATGCTATGTAGTTGTGGCAGAAAAGTGACATATGCGGAGACAGTCGAAATACGAAAATATCCTTGGTCGGCCACTTACAACCACCATATCTACCACAGTACCACAGTTTCTGAAAATCGGCCGCTGTTGTGATCGAAAGGTGACTATGTGCTACTACTACACACAAACGCCAGTTATCTGTGATCTATAGTTTTCGCTGAAAAGTGATACACCATGACACTTTTGTCTTTGGCAGAAGTATGAAATTGCCACAGATCGACCACTTTCAACCCCCATTTCTCCTACACCCCAATAGCTACCGACATCTAACAACCATAGTGCACTACATGAGATACGATTCTACTACCAAACACAAACACCAATGCTCTATGCTATGTAGTTGTGGCAGAAAAGTGACATAAGCGGAGACAGTCGAAATACGAAAATATCCTTGGTCGGCCACTTACAACCACTATATCTACCACAGTACCACAGTTTCTGATAATCGGCCGCTGTTGTGATCGAAAGGTGACTATGTGCTACTACTACATACAAACGCCAGTTATCTGTGATCTATAGTTTTCGCTGAAAAGTGATACACCATGACACTTTTGTCTTTGGCAGAAGTATGAAATTGCCACAGATCGACCACTTTCAACCCCAATTTCTCCCACACCCCCATAGCTACCGACATCTAACAACCATAGTGCACTACATGAGATACGATTCTACTACCAAACACAAACACCAATGCTCTATGCTATGTAGTTGTGGCAGAAAAGTGACATAAGCGGAGGCAGTCGAAATACGAAAATATCCTTGGTCGGCCACTTACAACCACCATATCTACCACAGTACCACAGTTTCTGAAAATCGGCCGCTGTTGTGATCGAAAGGTGACTCTGTGCTACTACTACACACAAACGCCAGTTATCTGTGATCTATAGTTTTCGCTGAAAAGTGATACACCATGACACTTTTGTCTTTGGTAGAAGCATGAAATTGCCACAGATCGACCAGTTTCTACCCCCATATCTCCCACACCCCCATAGCTACCGACATCTAACAACCATAGTGCACGACAGGAAAGACGATTCTACTACCACACACAAACACCAAAGGTCTATGTTATGTAGTTGTGGCAGGAAAGATAAGTATACGGAGATACGAATTTTTGGTCGAAATATGAAAAATCCCTGCACTTACCAACTTTAATCATTATATCTCACACATCCCCACAGCTATCGGCATTCGGCCAACGTTGTGCACGACAGGAAACTCCATGCTACTTCCACCCACAAACATCAGTGATCTGTGCTAGGTAGTGTTGGCTGAAAAGTGAAATATAGTAAAAAACACGTCTATTTTTATATATATATAAGATTTATAATAAGATTCACAATTCAACATTTATTCATATAAAAAACATGATGAAAATTAAATTCATTACATACACTTGTAGCATATTGAGGTATTTTAGCTATATAGTAATTTTCATACAGAGTAATTTTTTTCAAGCCTACAGACAAGTAATTTAATTCCGTTCCACACAGCAGAGCTTCAAGGTTAAGCAGAAGCCCTTCCAGTGGGAAACGAGCTCCCCACTATAGCAGCTCAAAAGCCTTTTGTAAGAGATCATAAGCCAATGGTAAGAGCTTCACGTGACTCTCCCACCACTTTTCTCAGTCCGGGAGCGCAGTCTGTAGCAAGCTATAAAGGAAGTTCTCCTCTATCTTCATACCGGGACACCTCGCCAGGCGTTATGAAGAATTTTAGAGGTAAAGGCTAATGCATTATCTACCCTTCTGCCGGCTAGGAAAGATATTCGGAGTGACAAGATTTTATTAGTAACGATTTGCAATTTCATGAGAGCTAGTTTCCACGCATTGATTCAGTTATTTCATGTACTTATATTCAGTGAATTTATTAGTCACTCTATTCTTTCAACTACATTACTCAATTTTTATAGCTGATTACCTGCTCATTACTAGCAATAAGTAATAGTAGGAATGTAATATCTCTGACTACACGATCACATATCCTTGGTAAAACGAACCGAGGAGTGATTGATCGGAGCCGAACTCAATTTCTGTTGTATTCAACCGCTCGGGACACGGCAGAACTAATGAATGATGTCAGCTGTTTGGGTTAATTACGTAAAATCAATGATCAATGATAGCAGAAGTATGGGGATTGTATTTTCCTATCAGTACGGCAAAGAGACAGAAGTTCTCTTTCGCTGTAGAAAAATTTCTCATGTGTAGCAACCGTACAGGGTAAATGCTAAGCCAGAAATAGTATGTAAAGTCAGTGCAGCAAAGTAATTTTTGGAGCTTCTAGAGCATACTTGGAGGCTCCAACGCAGAGAGGGCAGCCGTGGCCGACGTCCCAGCAGCAAGCACGGGCGCAGTCGTGGAGCGACACAGGAGCAGCCGATCAGACGGCGAAGCCATCAAAATAACCGGTGGACGCCATAATTCAAGTCACGCAGTCAACAACACATCAGAACAGTGAGTAATAAGCTGTGCGAATTGTTTCACAATGAATACCGCAACGAGTAAAGTAGGTTCTGAAAAAATCAATGCGGGGAAGCTCTATGTTAGAAGCATTAAAGTTGATTCCAAGTTCATTTAGTGGTGACAAAGAGGAATTGCAATATTTTATTGAAAATGTTTCAACTGCATTTAATTTAATTGCTAGGCATGATCATGATGTTCTCCTTCAGTTTCTAAACTCAAAGATCTGTCGTCAAGCCCGAAGTAAATTGTTGGTTCGTCAGTTTACAAAAAAAGGGGGATTCGGTAAAAGATATCTTGATTGAAAACTGTGGGGAGTGGCGTTCATTGGAGCACTATGCTTGTAATCTTTTTGCAGCTCGTCAGGATAAGGCAGAAACAGTTGTTGAGTGGGCCGCGAGAATTGATAAACTTGTACATGAATTTAGAAATGCAATAGCCAAAGAAATTCCGGAAGAAGACATAAAAGGGAGTCTTACTCTTGTCGATAGGCTCAGCCGCATTACATTTACCAAGCCCTAAATAATTACAGAATTCAGACAGTAATTAGAGAACGGGGTCTCACTATCACCTTACCAATCACTGTTGAATTGGCACTCTTGGAAGAGAGCACATTGTTGTCACAAAGAGAAAAAATGTTTATAGGGCGTTCAGATACACGCAACACACAGAGTAATGCTATTAAAAAATGTTATTTCTGCAATAAGCATGGACACATTAGTAAAGAATTAGGAGCCAATCTGCCGTCAGAAAGGCCACCTAGCCACAGCATGTAAGGCTCGCACACAGTTCAGAAGAATTAGCTATGTCACCTGTACTTACTGTCACCAGCGAGGACATATTATTGCAGACTGTGAATTAAAGAAAGCAGTTTGCTTCAAATGCAACAAGATCGGTCACGTCGCGTCACATCGTCGCAACAATGACACAATACAAAAGACAAACAAAGTTTCAGGAAACGAGCGAAGAGTGTGAGAAAAGACAGCCACTCTTACACTCGTCAATATGGTAAAATACATACTGTAGGCTGTGAACATTCGAATGAGTTTATTCAGATTAATCGTGAACAAGTAAACAATGGAGAAATTTGCTTCTAACATGACACGAGCGCACAACTGTTTTTAATACACAAGAATGTTTTGGCGAATCACATTCAAATCGATACAAAGAAAACTATAAATATCAAGGGAATTATGTCACACACAGGGAGAACAAAAGGAATGGTTAGTTTGCATCTAAAACTAAGTAACCATATTTTCAAGTATAAGTTTCATCTGGTTGAAGAGTCTGTGGATATAGTTAAAGAAGGGTTAATTGGAAGAGATCTTTTAATCAAACAGGGAACCATAATTAACTATGAAAACATGTCTGTATGTATCAGTGGTCATTCTATTCCAATACTGACAGAGTCAGAAAACATTAGTGGGCATAGTAAGCGGGCCAGAATAGTCTCAAAGGAACAAATGTTCCCAATTAAAGGGAAACATAAACACAGAGGCACCGCCTAAAAACACTCGCAGAATACGAGGAAATAATGTAAACACAAGAAAGAGCGTAGCAACAAAAACACAAATACCGTTCAAAACAGTAACGAATCAACTACACAGCAAGTACAGATTGAACATCAGAAATATAAACACCAAAATACCACCTGTAGAAGTGTCTGATCGGAGAGGCGCTAGTAATTCAAGTCAGCATAAGGATAATTCAAATCAGCTGAACAAAAGTGCTAAAAGTACAACAGAAATTGTAAGTCTTCCAGATGATTACACAGTAAAGTCAGGGCCAGGAGAAGAACGCATTTTACGAATTCAGGTTCAAGTGATGAATAAATTTCCGAAAACGCTGAATAAATTTAAAGTTAAAATTCTTAAATCGAAAAAGTAAATGTGAAGAATTTAATACTCGAAGATTATATGATAATAATAAAAAATATTACGAAAGAGGTAATTAGATGACTAGGTAAATAACCATCCGGATCATGCACTCCATCAAAATTAATCATTCAATTAAGTTTCGTTCAACATGAACACGTAACATCAAAATATATATTATTTCTATAAGGTTTTTTTTTTTGTCACAAGCCATTATCTCCCTTCATACCTAACCGAAATCAATGAATGAGGTGTCATATAAAAGCTTATGGTCTCCACCTTGGTCACATCATATTTGAAGAAAGGATTTTTTCAGAATTCGTCCCTTAAAGCGCAAAAATGTCAATATTTGTAAAATGCTGTTTTTTGTGTTACGAGTCATTTATCTCCCTGCATACCTATATGAAATCGTTTAATGAAGTATCATTTTAAAGATTGAGATGCTCTGTTTAGGTGAAATCATATATTAGGACAGAATTTTTTCGAAATTCGACCCTTAAAGTGCAAAAGTATCAATATTTCTGCAACGCGTTTTTGTGTCACGAGTCCATTTATCTCCCTTCGTATCTTAACAGATATAGATAAATGAGGCATCATATTAAAGAGTAAGGTCTCCGGCGTGGTAACATTATATTTTAAGAAATTAATTTTTCGTAATTCGACCTCTAAAGGGCAAAAATATCAATATTTTTAAAATGCTTTTCTTGTGTCTGGAGCCATTTATCTCCCTGGACATCTAACCGTAATTGATAAATGAAGAAGCATCATAGTTAAGAAAGATTGTTTTTGGAATTCAACCTATTAAGAGATAAAGTATCAATGGTTCTACAACGCATATTTGTGTCACGAGCCATTTATCTCCTTTGATAATAAAACAAAATTGATAAACGAGGTATCATTGTAAAGACTGAAGTGTTCGTAAAGTCTTCGGTTTCGTTGCGCCATATTTTAAGAAAGGAATTTTTCAAAATTCGACCCTTAAAGGCCAAAAGTATTAATATTTCTACAACGCATTTTTCTGTCAAGAGTCATTTATCTCCTTTGATACCAAACCGAAATCGATAAATGAGGTACAGTTTTAAATAACAAGGTGTCCAGAATAAAAAAAAAAAAAATAATAATAATACGAGCCATTTATCTCCTTCGATACCGAACCGAAATCGATAAATATAAAATTAAGGTCTCCAATTAGGTAAAATCATTAATTAAGAAAGAAAATTTCGGAATTTGATGCTTAAGGAAGTCGCGCGTATGAGATAGTTCCGAGACAAGTCCCTAGATTGCAGTAGCAGATATCACAGAAATGTCAATAAAATGGTTTTTATACAAGAAGTAGCTTTTCGGATTTTTTTTTTCTGTTACGGAACCATTTTATTTCTATACAATTCCAACGTAAACATTTTATTCGCACAGCAACACATATCACAGAGATGTTAATATGCTGCGTGCATTTTGTTCAGGTTGGTTGTATTCTGTTAAGGTCAGTGGCAGTTAATCATACATACAATGTGTTTTAAATTTTCCTAACTTTTTCGTAATATGTTGTAAGTATTCTGATGCGTAGCTAGTACACTAAACAAATAAATATTTGCTACTAAAGTGCGGTTCTACTTTTCATTATATTACAAACATTCAAACTCACTATTCATTGTATTTTATTCGCGAAATTTTCGTACGGCTTGTCTAGTCCTTAATGAAATGCGGTTTGTAGTTGTTTCAATTTGAACGTTTTATATATTGACTAATCCTATCTACAATTTAATATTTGGTAAAGAATTTTATTCAATTTTTGGGATAATTTAGTGGAATGCATTACAATAAAAATTTTAATTAACTTGATAGGCATAAAATGATAGTTTTATTCACAAATCGGATATGATTTGTGAATAAAAATTTCATTACGGCAAGCAAAACAAAATAAAGCTAAAGAACAACATTTAACTTGAAAAACTATCTTTTGCACAATTGCAAACGCCCTAAAAGATAATTATTTGTGAGATGAATTTAAATGGAAAGTGAGACAGTCACACTACTATAGCTGAAAGCTATAAACAGCGAAGAAAACAATTAATTGAACATGGATTTCTTATTATACTGACGTTTGTCATGGGGCCGCTTTGGGTCTCAAGAAAAACAAAAACACGGGTGCAAGAAGCAGTTAGGTTTCCGATGGTTTACGCGTACCAGTTTATTTAAGCGATGAGGCCTGTACTCACAGTGCACTCGATGTTCAATGAAGCCGGCCGAGCGTGGTGGCTAAACCGCAGCCACAAAATCACACAATGACTTTGCATAAGCTATGTGTGTCAAACTCATTTCAAGTCTAGCATTTTTTATTGTCTTTAATGACCTCGAAGTCGACGAGGTGGAAACCCGAGAAAAAAAAAGTCTTGGCTCCAACAGCCAGTTCTTGCCACCATCCAGTCTAGAAACCAAGATCTCGGACATCATCCCACTCGTCGTGTCGCTGCAAATACCCGGTGATGAACTCCTTCATTTTCTTGATGGAGACATACCAATCCAATTCTTCCAACAAATCCCGTCCGTCTTGGTTTGCCGTATATGGGAACAAATTGACAATTACATTATATTTTTTATTACGAAACTTTAAGCTATTAGCAGTTCCATTCCAATTGTTTCTCTGAACCCATCCTATATTGTAATTGGCCGGTAGATTCTCTTATTTTCCTAAAAATGGTTTCAACTGTGACACCGTTTCCCAGGCCCTTATTCCCGGGCAAACACAACCCCCTCTTGATTTAATGGTTACAAACATAAACTTTCTGGATCTATTCAATGTTCGGCAGTTCTTGATTTACTAAGTTGTTGCTTAATGTCTGTATGAGCTATTTTCTCTAGTCATTATTCAGAAACATGATTTCTTCCAGCGACTACCAATTAAGGAGCAAGAGATTAGCGTCCGCTAAGGCCCTCTTCACACGAAGCAACTCAAAAGAAACGAAACTGGTTGGTGACAGGAGTTACTCAACTAGTTAGCAAATGGTTGGTGACGAGAATCCACACACGATGCAACTCAAAAGAGACTGAAATCACTAGTTTCTTTTGCTCAATTATGGAAACAGAACCATAGTCAATATCTGTGCCCCTCTCTGCTACCATCAACACTGATGGTGCCAGTGAAGATTCCGGCGACGAAACTTCATATTGCTTTATTATCATCGGTTCAGAACTGAAAAAAAGGCTGAGAAGATCCTGGATTCATCTGAAACAATTTCCACCACCGAGTATTTCTTGCTGCTAAAGAACTACAACTTTCAGATGTTAAATTTTTAGCATTCTACTGTATGTGTAAAGAAACTGCTGGAAATAATTTGCCCTGCCGTAAAGAAAAGAAAAGAAAAACAACAAAAAACATAAAAACAAAAACAAAACACAGTCATGAGGGAATGCGTGGATGCCGAGGAAGAGATATTGATTACTCTCGGGTAAGAAATCTTAGCTTTTACTTAAATACAGTATACAAAAACAAATAAAAAACCCTTTATTATAAATGTATCACAATAAAATAGGAAATATAAGTAATTATTTAGATACTGCTTTCTATTAGATACGTCAACGAAAAGAGACTACATAGTATTGTTTCGGCACATGTCAGGACTCAGGGACTAAGGCTTCACTTGCCAACTAGCAACTGAAATCATCTAGCGACTGACATGCAGAGTTGTCTGGAGCTGATTACCAACTGGTTGGTAACTAGTTGCTCCGTCTGTGGCGCTTCATTGAATAACATTGAAAGTGACTGGTTGGTATCTCTAGTTACTAATCAGTTTCTTTTGAGTTGCTCTGTATTATGGCAGCATTTAAGACAATAAATAGACGGAATTAAGATGTGATCTCCCGGGCAGAAGTGGTTAAACTTTGCTTGCTTACCTGGCCCAAGGTCGGCCATTGACCTCATCGTCTCCTCCTTCTTCCGTTGACACCTTGTTTATGGAAAGATAGCATCACCTGATCCTCTGTGCAAATGCACACATGAATAATTTTTAATAATCCAGGGTTGATAACCATAACGTTTACTGGACTGGAATATAAATAGAATGAATGACGAAAACACATTATTCAGTATTTGTTTTAAATTATAAAAAGTAATAATCGATTTCACTTTGAATTGTACCGAACATTGGACAAAACCAATGAGATCTGAGAAGCATGAGACAATGTTGTATTCAGCCTTCGCTTAAGGGCCGATAGTGGATTTAAGCCTTGCTGAGGTTACTTACACAGATCATCATATTACCGGGTTGCAGATTGCGTATCCAGGATTGGACAGAGATCAGGTGGAGAACATTTACGGGTGGAAGGGGGAAGGGGAGGGGGCTCATCTTGGCAAGGGCAAACTACTTCATGCAATTGGAGACCACGGTTTAGTTTATCACTCCCTGTAGCAGGGGCGGATACAGGATTTTGGTTTGGGAGGGACTTGAGTGGACTTTGGTTTGGGGGAGGGGGGTTGGCTTGAGTGGATTTTGATTTTTTTGAGGGGGGGCCTTGAGTTGTGCAAAGGGTAGTATTTATAGTCTCCTCGAGCCTCGAATCTGTAGCGCTAAAAGAAATCTCCAAAATTACAATGTCGGAAGTGGGCCTAGATACTTTTTTTGGGAGGGGGGCTTGAGCCCCCTAGCCCCCCCCCTGGATCCGCCCCTGCCCTGTAGGACTGTTTGCTGTCCCTTGGTGAAAACGAGAAACCACCGGTCCTCTCAGAATATCTAACCAATCCGGAACAACGTGTTTTTCTATTTATAGAAATGAATCTAAAAAATATATAATTTTATTGTTAGGTCTTGGAGTCACATTTGAAATTGGATCGAAATATTCTACTGGAATTCCTCTGGAGGTAGTTTTTACATTAAGCTGAAGTCCGTTTTTCTATGAATGCGTGTCCCACCTCCTTTCACAAAACCGTGAAACCATCAACGATGCTTTATTGCACTCTTCCGCATGCCGGGGTTTGTCTCAAGTAAATTTACGGCCCAGTAACTGCAGGAATATTAAGAAACAGGCTTTGCTTGCGTGCTGCTGAAAACCATAACTTTTTTCGCAGAAGTTATTGCGAAATTAAAACTATCTACATTGCCTTAGGAACTATGAGCACACGTCACCTGATGGTTTATAAAGGAACACCACGTATCAAATCATTGCTTATGACAGTTCCATAACTTTCAAGTGGAGAGTACTATCTGTTTCTTCATTTGATCCAGGAGATAAAATTATAACGCATTACATTAATTAACGTGGATGAAAAATTAACGGACCAGAAATTTAAAGCTGGAAACTTTTTACCTCCCACTTACCAGTATTAAAATACATTTACATCCTTCTACTTTTTATGATGCCATATCCGATTCCGAGTGTCTGCGTTAACCATGGAGGATGTATTCCTTTCCTGGGAACTCTTTTGGGAGATGAACTGGGAGTGGTTTGCCGTTGCCTTTCCTAGTGTTTGTTCGTATGTTTTATTCCGAGCTTTTCTAATTAGAGTAGTTAATTAGGTAACTTCAACAACCTGGTCAGCCTACGAAGAATCAGACTGTATGGAGGATGTATCCCTTTCCAGGGAACTCTTTTGAGAGATGAACTGGGAGTGGTTTGCCGTTGCCTTTCCTAGTGTTTGTTCGTATGTTTTATTCCGAGCTTTTCTAATTAGAGTAGTTAATTAGGTAACTTCAACAATCTGGTCAGCCTACGAAGAATCAGACTGTATATTAGCATTGCAACTCAACAGGAATTTAAAACGTGTTATGGATGAGAAGGCCCATCTCACTTCGAACACATTTAAGCTGCTGCTCGTTTATTTTTGGAGTTAGAACTGTCAAATAATTTCTTCAGCCAATAATGTCAGGATAGTCACTGTTCTCAAAAACATTCGTTTTATTGTGCAACGGTACCCATTACCAAAATCAATGTTTCAAAATGTGTAACATCACTTCTTAACTTGATTACAGACACAAATTATATGTTTTTACGATCTCCTTGATACGGACCCTCAAACACATATGCCTGCGTAATGACAATTTCGGCTCGACTATTTGTTGATTACAAGCGCAACCGCCAAAGATCTTAATACTACTTATGGATACTATCTTAGTCCATCCCCCAAGAACCACACAAAATTAATTTACATACATTAGTAAAATTATTTATAAACATACAATTAATTAAGGAAACTAATAATGATAAGGAAAATAATAATGATTGTTTGGATGTATTATTGTCACAAGGTGTCGATGACTGTGATATTGTGTGTTTGTGTGTATGTGTGTGTGTCTGTGTGCGCGTGTGTGTTTGTATGTGTTCATTGTAGAGTGTTGTTTGGGTTGGAAGAATTGAGAGATAAAGAAAGGAGGGTGTGAAATCCGGTGCTGGCCTAATCAGTCCTACTCTTTCGAAATAACGTAACGTTCCGCCGGACTTATTGTCCCCATCCGACTGACGAATCGCTATCATCAATGCCATATAATTTCACTGATTTAACCCCTGGACTTTGGCATACAATCTGTTATTAGGAATTGTACACAATAGTGTCTTGCAAATTGCCGTCTACTCACATTCGAACTCGGTCGGTTATTCCTATGACCGGTCCTCTCTGCTCTGAACAGCCGTGACCGCCGGAGCTTCCCCAGGCTAGGTGGATAAACGAAGGCTCGGTAATGCAGAAATGACGCACAGTGTCTTGCTCGCGCGTGCCGCTCAACAAGGGCAGAGATCAGAGAAAACAGGATAAGATTTTACGGCACGGGATCTCTCGAAACTACAGTATATCAATGACTGCTATCAATATTTTGGATATGTTCCATGAAATGAGCCCCCTGGGTATAATGTGTGACGTATATGTGTTTGATAACCATGTGTATCGGAAGTATTACAAACTGTGAAATCAGAACACAATGTAATGAAAACCATTTCATGAAGTTATATATAGTTACTGACGTACTTAAAGTATACTATGAATCCATATTTAGTGCATTATGATTTATATGGAGGTTTGAAATATACTTGGCGTCTTGAAAGTATTTATATCCATGTACGACATTGAACACATTCTAATGACATAAGACATATTCTCATACACAACTGTAAATAACGAAACACCTAAATTGTTTTAAACAGTTAATTATACTTTTTTGCTCAAAATATCCTCCTAGTTAAGTAGTTTGTTTTCTTCATCGTCATTTTAGAGGTATGTAGCGTTGAAGTTCGTCCTTCTTTTCTAGTAACACTCGCTCTCCTGTATTTAAGTAATTGAAGTTTTCGTTTTGTATTTGGAGGACAAGATACGTTTTCTTCAGGTTGATTCGAACTGGACGCCACATCTCAGTCTATAGATGCACAAAATACGTAGTTAAATATCTGTAAGAACGATGGATAAGAAATTGATAAGAAGGATAATATACACCTCCCATATCAGTACACATCGTTCTAACGTGGTCATTACAACTGTTCTTTCTTCTACAGAGAGCATATTTGGATGACTGAACAATCTCCACAGAAATGTAAAAGTGGCGCAATCTGCCGATTTTTACTTTTTATTGATATTACGTACTGCCCATTCTTTAAGTATCCGAATTTTCTTGAAGTTGTAATGTTACCTTCATTGAGATATGATGTTGGATAAATTAGTGATTATTAAAATAATTTCGTCTTAGGTACACGTTCTGGACGTCAATAAAATATAAGTGGATTTTCTTCTTCTTTCCAATAAGGCCTTTTGGACCACGTTCCGATTTAAAATCTTCATCAATTGTTGTTGTTTTTTCTTCCATTCAATCCATTATTCATTCATCATTTCATTATGTTTCTTCTTTCTCTCCTCAGACCACTTCAGAGCAGATTTCTTCCCTCTTCTGCCTAGGAATCCTTCCAAAAATTTCCATAGTTTTGTTGTTTTAACTGGACCCAAGATTTTTCTTACGATTCTTCTTTCTAGGTATTCCAGTTTATTCAATCTATAGTTTAACACTAGGCATTCACTTGCATATAGACATTTTGGTTTGACAATCGAGTTGTAATGCCTTATTTTAAGATTTTTAGACTAGCACTTTTTGTTATAAACTGAATCTTATTGTTATAAAAATTATTTTAATAAGGAAAGAGCGGTCTACTTTATCATTCTAGTGATTGAAAAACCCACGGATTTTCAAACAAATATTGACATCTTTATTTCTTCTTTTCAACAAATAAAAGTAAATGAACTTCATTGCTTCCAACAAAACAAATAACATACGTGATTGAGATTACTCATTACTTATAGCAAATGACCTTAGCGATTCACGTTTGGTCTAGGTCAGTGGAGGGTATGAAATATCTCGCAGGAATTACTGAGCGTTTGAAAGCAGAGTCCTGATGAAAAACTGTTGTGGTACAACTCTGTTCCATTACCGTTCATAAGTAGGAGCGATGAGCAGTGGCGTGGTACAATGGCAACAACTATCGGCAGTCAGGAGCTGTCCATGAGGTGTTGGCGAACTCCAAACACCGGCCAGCAGGAAAACCCGAAGATTGAATATCTCTACCGGCGTCAGCCTGTCCGTAGGAAACCTCGTATTGTTGTTCCTTCTCGATCGGCGCCGTCCAATCACTTGTTTCCTGCTACAAAACTCGGGGCCGATAGGCAGAATTTAGCGTACTTTCCAGCCATACCGTCGCCTTATTCGCTATTCCATTTTCAATTCTTCACACACAGCAATCACACTCATTCATTCATTTCCGCTGTCTCCCATCATATTTTGTCATACGTCACTGCAACTATCAGAGCATCTGCAAAATACCCAAGCCGTCAGGAGGTGGCGGTAAACTGTCTCTGTTTATCTTGCCTTTAATTCAAAACGTTCTGGTTACCACAGCGCAGAGCAACCCAGGTCTTCCCGGCTAATCCCCGTAGAGACTTCTGGGTTTTGTAATTCCAACCTACAACCCAGGTTCCTGTGGCCAGTGTTCTGCCTCGGAGTTTCTGCGAGTGTGAATAACATTAAGGTATTTCTTATGAATTATTTGCGAGCCACTCTAATTCTTGTAAAATAATACAACAGCAGGTAGAAAATAAGAATAAGACACATACTCCACACCCTTTAATTTTTCAGTTACCTGTATGGAGCGAGTACTAGCGTTGCTTCGTTCCCACGCAGCACGTGAATAACAGACCGAGCATGTTCTGCACTGTATTCCCGGCACTTGGCCTGCAGGCCTCACGCTGGCACCGAGCGTGGTGGTGTAACGGTTAGCGTTCTGGCCTCGCATTCGGGAGGACGGCGGTTCGAATCCCCGTCCGGGCATCCAGATTTGAGTTTTCCATGGTTTCCAAAATCACTCCAGGCAAATGCCGGGATGCTTCCTTAAAAAGGCCATGGCCGAATTCCTTCCCATTCCTTGCCCCCATCCTTTCCCGTCTCTAAAGACCTCGCTGTTGAGAGACGTAAAGCAGTTAAAAAAAAAAAAAAAAAAACTCACGCTGGCAGTGTTAAATCGATCGGGCCTGACAGCGTTTACACGTCTATCTCTCCTACCCTGCCGGTCAAGTTCTGATGATGAAAATTTCTTCCGCCATCAGGATTCGAACCAACTAACCATGTGTCAGCGCCGGACACCATCACGGTGTCATAGCCAACTAAGCAAGCACAGGTAACAACAGAACTGCTGTTTTAAAGTCCCAGTTATTAACGACGCACGCTATCGCTGGTTCTTTAAAGATTCATCACGATTCAACACGAAGTCGATACTTGTAAGTAACAAGTTTTTCAAGAACGTAGTGGAAAGAGAAGTGAACCATGAAGCCCCTATTTATATTCCGAAAGCCACTTCATGCCTCCAGAAAGCGGTTGCTACATCAACAGTGGACTTCCTTGCGTTCACGAGGTCAGCGCACGTCGGAATTCCACTTCCGTGTCCTCCAACATTCTGCAAGGACTGCCGACTCCCACGTGGAGTACAAAGTGTCGGAGAATAGCTTCCGCTCCGTCTCTATGTGATTACTGATAGCAGCTCATAACTAATACTCGATTGCAGGTTGGTAGGTAGTGCAATAAACTCAAAAGTTGCAAAAAATTAGCGTTAGGAGAGCGATGTGATAACTGGTATTTAAGTAACAAGTAATAAAATGGTTTCGCCTGTAACAGTTGAACGTACACGTACTTGATGCGATGCGCTAGCTGGTTTGTGATGTAATTCCTCAAGATGATATATGATATATCTTTAATCAACAAAGTAAATAAGACATTTTAAAATAATTGATTTACGTGTAAGATATTAAAATTAGACAGTCATTTCTGAAAACGAAATTTTTGTTCCTATAAAGATCTCTGAGTGGGTAGTCCGACGAATCAATTGTTTCACTGGTGTTGGGCGTGAATGATGAATTACCGTTGAAACACGGTTTTGGGTAATTCCTGAATCAGATGACATCTTTAAGGATCTCGAAGTTAAATCAGTTCTCCAAATTGTGCAAAAGTACAGAACATCTCGGACAGACCATGTACTAAGGACGAAAACGGAACGGATCTTTTTACCACCAGGCCTAACACTGGAGAGGAAGAAGAGTAATTCCTGAAGTGTTATGTAGAGACCAAGACAGGGGGATTTGCAGACAGTTCAACACCTAAAGTCAATTACGTCGTTACAACACTGTAAATTCACAATCACCGAACGTAATGATAGTACAAACACTGTATGCAACACGGCTAGTGTAACACTCTAATTTTTGGCATGACGCGCCAGTGTGGCCCAGTGTGTTAAATCGTCCAAAATTTGATCAGGAAGGTACAACGTGTCCGGACATGAGCCCAGACTTCTGCGTTCCGGCCGTCCTAACTGCGGTTTTCTGCAGCAAGGCAAACGCCGGGACGGTCCCCAATTTCTGCTATTTAAACTCGACATTTCACAAACAAAAGATACACTTATTACTCAACAAACACACTTGGCAGATAGATGGCAACACTATACTTCCTCCAATAGTACGACCTGGCAGTGGGTATAAAGAATTGCCATCAGCAAAGGCATACAGAGCAAACCTCACCAAAGGCAGCTGACCCATAATAAAGATTGTGAAGCGAAAGACTCTGATTCCTTGCATGCCTTTTCGTCATTGTGTAGAATAAAAAAAATAGACTGAGAGTAAATATTTTGAGACCTGGAATTCGAATTTGTTGAGCAGTATTTCGAGTTACGGGGTAACACTGAGTCGTGAAAATAACAAAGCAATTCAAGAGAATGAAGGTAGAAATCTTCTCAAGGCTTATAACCACTTCAAAAACAAATAAATTTAATCTTCAAAGATCATTTACAAAGTGATTTATTTCCATCAATAATCGCATCGTTCCTTGATGACTTTCATGACAAATTAAGTCAAATTGTGTGCAGAATCGACTTTTACACCGCTGCTTATATAGTTTTCGTTAACCGCTACATTTTACCGCCATATGTGTGGACTAGTGCCAGTGCGTGATCCGCTTTCGCCTTCCAGCCACGCAGATATTCAAGGTCACCTTCTCGGAACACTAGGTTGCAGTACGTAATACTGAACGTTGTAAACACAGACCCGGAAAATCGATACTCCGACACTGTGCATACCATTATCACACTCAAATTTATTGCCTTATTTAAATTTTTTAATTTAATTTAATTTAATTGCAATGGAGCACAGGCTCCGGTGGCAATTTCCCTACACACCCATCTTCCCCCTATCGTGCACCTACCTACATCTGCCCTCTACAAATTTTATCTTTAAATTCCTTCAAAGTTTTCGGTAAATTATTCATTATTTCTCTCGGTAACTCATTCCAATCCCTGACACCCTTACCTAAAAAAGAGAATCTTCCCACACCCTTGTGCCTGAAATCGAGTGCCAGCTTGTGGTCATGGTCATCTTTTCCCTTCCATGCACTACTTTTCATACCTTATGGCAGCAGGTGTATCAACAGCCACATAAAGACATTTACTGTTACAATTTATTACCAATTATGTGTTCTGTATGCAAACTTACGCTCAAATTAGATAAGACGCAATTAAATTCATTACACATACCAGTGACATATAAGCTGCTGACAGATTTGTGTGGAGACAGAGACAGGAATATAAAAGTTTATATCGGTTTGTTTCTTTACTTTTTTGTACTCTATGTATCTTGGAACATTATATTAAAAGTAAATAATGATAGTAAAAACACGCCAGTATAGCTCAGCGCACATTTCACAAACAAAAATACACTTATCAGAACACACGAAATTAAACGTTTCAGTTACACACACTTTCTTCCGATGGAGGTGGCCAGATTGCACATGGTCCTTGTGCCTGAATTTGAGAAAAAATAATAATAACAGTAGGAAAGTATTCAGTTGTGGAAAAAATTTTGATATGTGCTAGTGATTGAATAGTTGTAAAACTGGAAAACCTTTTGATAATTATTTGAGAACCTGACAATACAGTATTCCAAAAGAGTGGAAATATGTTAACCAGTTAACAGAAAAAAAGAGGTAACACAGTTGTTGACATTTAAATAGCAGTCTCTATGTAGCCAGTAACTTATTAGTTCCTATCTAAGCATGAATAAATCGCTTTAAAAAACAGATTGATCATCGTCTTTGTGAATATGAAGGGGAATCTAAACAAATAAGATTCTTATCATAACAAAATTTAAAATTAATCATCAGACATCACTGTCTTAGAAACAAGAGTTTTATAAGAACCTGTGTGGACTTTAAAAAAAGCTTACGGTTTTGTTGATATAGACGCACTTATCAAAAGAATTTGCCGTAGATACAAACAGTTCGGAAATGTTATACATACGATAATAAATACATTATCAAAAATAAAATTTCGTCAGGAGATCCCTGAATACTTCCAAATCTAACATGGAGTCAATCAGTGAGATTTTCTTTCCTACACTTTTCAGTTGTGTACCTGAAAAAATGAGGAGGCAATGGAATCCGAAACGCCAAGAAAAGGGTTCAAGAAATTACGTCAAGTAACTTCTCAATTGCAAGTCTAAATTGAGTGACTGGTATAATATCGTGCGCGAAGTTATGGTGGAGTCTTACAAAAAGAGAGACTGATGAAGCATATATCTTAAGATGTAGGGATTGTTTAATTCAGTAACCGAACAGTAGAAGGAAAGATCTTAAATATTAGAATTTAAAAAGCAGATAGTTGAACCTGCGATCTGTAACAGATATGCTGGGTTCTGTGAAGAAAAGGTTTGTGGAAGAATCTTACGAAAGAAAGAAGTACGATGGTTGGCCACGTTTTAAGCCAAGCGGAATTAGATGAATTTTCAGGAGATTAGTTCAGACTAAGAAATATAACTGAAAAAATAAATAAGATTTACGAATAGAGTTAGTTTTATATGATATGACGTTACAGTAGTGAATTTTAAGAGTAAAAAAGCTATGAACTATTTGAACTGAACATTTGTTTGCGTCAAATAATAGTATATACTGTGCAGTGTATTTCCATATATCTTGCTAGTTACGATCGTATTTATGTGCCGCAATGATGTTCCTAACGATGATCTTCACTGCCAGTCTAAGGGATAATAAATAATCTTCACTAATAATAAAACTGTAGAAAAGTTGTATATGTATATGAAATGTATAGCAATGTATACTACTGATGATAGAGATGCCAAAAACCATAAAATTTGAAATTTTTTTCTGCCTTTCCGCCTGTTTATTTGTCTGTCCTGGCAAAACCTAATGAGTGGATTTTAATGGAAATGCAAATATGTATTGCGTCAGGATACAAGATAATTTTTATACCTGTAAAATGAAGAGGTTATCACAGGATAGGAAGGGATGGAGGATTGCATCAAACCAGTCTAAAGACTGATGACAGCAAAAAAAAAAAAAGTACAAAGTTCCTGATCGTACAGAGACCAAACATGTAAATTTTTAATCTTTGTAGGTCTTTCTGTGCACCAAGCAAAAAATTATGAACTGATAGGTTATGTCACCGGGTAACATGTAACTTTTTTTTTTTTTTTTTTTTTTTTTTTTTTTTTTTTTTTTTAGTTAGTAGAGCTTATAGATACAGAGGCCAAAACTTTAAAATTTTGTCTGTCTGTGCACGATTCTCGCAAAAAGTAATGAACACATTTCAGTCAAACTTCACATAGTAATAGCTGCGTATGTTATCAGTTAACATATAGTATACTTTCTACCTAGATCAGTAACACTCTTCTCGATAACACAGATGCCGAAACTGTAAATATAGGAATCTTTGAGAGTGTGCGCTCGCATAAAAACTACGGAATTCAGCGAAATTGCGCATTATTATATTTTATGTCGTCAGTTAACATAGTTCTTATACCGATTTGAACCATATTTCGTCCATGATACCAAGGACAAAATCGTAATTTTTGTATGTGTGTGCACTGTGGTGGATGCCTTGGTGGGCAAACCACGTTAAATTATCTTTCATACCTTTATGATTAATAATTGTGGATTTTTAATTTTAATTTTTATGAAGGAGTGAAAATTTATTAATTTTGCAAGAATTTCGACGTTAGTTGGAATTCAGGAAAATTGTCACAATATGACATTTATTTTCTTATCACTGGCGATTACAAGTCCGAGCGAATTTACCGTTAACATTAACACAAATTGGCAAAGTCATAAAAGCAACGCTCAGAGTTACAATTAGCCGTCATGAGCAAGCAAACAATTATATATTTACTTTTAAATATATCTCAGAATCAAAATGCAAGAAATAATGACAATTGGAAACAATAAAAAATACAAGTTATGACGACCTCAGACAAAGGTATCATAATACTGTGACTTTACAGTTAAAAAGAAAATCATGGGCGCCAGAATGAACAATATATCATTCGAAAATAACTAGTTCTGGCAAATTATGCCGCTAGCTCAGGGGTTTTTACAATTACAAAGTGAGAACATGGACCTATCCTCTCAAAGTCGCTTACGGGTTCTGTTTCACGGAATGCACAATCAGATGGCTTGGTCGTAATAAATTACCATTGTAGTCCTGCGTCTGATGTCTGCGGTGACTGTAGCGGACCCACGATATGTGAGATTATCTCACAAGTCGGCTATAGGCATCTCTGGTCTGACAATGCGCATCATCGTATTACCGGCTGTGTTGCTGTGATAAGCTTGCTCCAGCAAGCTTGCAGCAGCAGTTTGCGAAAGAAGTCAACTTTCCAAGTCAACCTCAGACTAGACTCGCATAGCTTGGACTCGAAGATCGAAGTTAGAATGTCCAGCTCCTCGCTCCTCGGTCCACGAGGAAACTTCTCGCTCCGCCCATTTGTAGTCTCGAAGCTCACATACAACAAAAATTCCCAGGATTTTGAGTTATACGCTCATTTTGATTGGATCTTCAGGTCGGCACCTAATGTCACGTGATATCCTCGATATGTGATTTGGCTAGAGTATCTAACAGAGGTCGGACATATTCGGCTAAGTTCGGGGACGACTCTGTTCTGGCGGCCGGCCTTTCCCGCCCGGTGAGTAACCTTGTTGACCGCCTATCCCTAGGGAGCAGAGTGTGTGGTCTGGCAAATCCCAAATCCGCGACTTCTTGTCGCCAAGGCTCGGGAACACCAAGATTAGCTTCAAGCCTACATAACTCAATAATTCTTTAATATTCCCTTTACCCAGATACACTGTATGTTCACCATTTCATTACAGTCCTCACTTGGAATCTTGCGTACTTTAGAAAATTACAACAAAAATATATTTAGGTGGTCGCCCAAGATTTATGTAAATTACTCTTATATTATTACATATATAATAAAAATGCACCTTGTAACGTGGCGACAGCGCGGCTCGTTACAGCACAGATCAAACAAAAGCATGACAGCTTATGTCAAGTTAGGTTACATATCGATGTAATATTAATACGCTGAGAAAAAGAAGAAGAAAATGTCCTCTGAATTAACTGTTCGGCACAAGCAATTTCGCATACGAAATTTTAGCACAATTGAATATAAAGATGCCCAATCAGGATCGAGTGAGGTAATAAACATATCGCTCTAGCCTGGCATTCGAGATGACGTGAGTTCAAAACCCGTTCGGCTATCCTGATTTCGGATTTCCCGAAATCACTCTAGGCGAATTTCAGCGCGTTTTATTTAAAAAGCCATGGCCCAACTCCATTCCGTTCCTCAAACCTTAGGTTAAGTTGGCGAAAAAGGGTCCCTGAGATCAACCGCCTACTTTTTAAAAAAAAAGAAAAAAGAAAGAACACGCAAGTGACGGAAGCATTGAATATATTAGTTGTGTTTGTTTGTTGGCTATATTTGAAACATCCTCTGGGAAGGGAATCAAAGTTTTCGTTTTCGAGGTGTTAGGTAGATTTTTTTACTGGTTTTTGTTCATGAGACTGAAACATTAATTAGATTATTAATAAATTAATTATAAAAGCTCGACGTAAGTAATCCTGCAGATTATTTTTGTTTATTCTCAAATCCTGTTTTATTTATATTTATCACAAAATCCTTGCATAAATTTAGTAATTTAATAGTGATAATTTACAAGTTGAAGGGAAAATAAAAATGAGAGCCTCTCTGGTACACGAGAAAATAAAATAAATTTAATAAAAATAATTGAGCTTTTGATAGGAATAGATATGTGGAATTGGAGTAGGAAGAGATCCAATACTGATATGTAATAAATTGGCAGAAAATAAAACAAACTCTTTATCGTAAACCTTATCGATTATTTTCCTACAAGTCTTAAAGATCAGTCTGTGAATATTTGAATGAATAAAAATTATGGTTCCGCCCGGGATCGAACCGGGGACCTTCTGCGTGTAAAGCAGACGTGATAACCGCTACACCACGGAACCAGTTGGCAAGTCAGCGCTCCGCAAGTACATGTGATATACAATTTCTGCCCTGTTATGTTTTCTTTATCATTAAAGATAACTATGATACTGCTGGTTGTTTATCTAAGGAAATACAAACCTTTGAATAACTGTTACATGAACAGTTTGGTTTAATCCTAGACTGCGATTCCGCCACTGACTGGCGTTGATGTGACGTCATATTGACGTTGTTTTGAGGTATTCGCTGTCGATGTACCAACATAAAGATAATTTATTATTGTGACCGGCGGCAGAAATCCGATAACACGTCAAACACTGAACATCTGGTTGTGTTATCGGACATCTGCGGCCGCTTACCAGCGGCCGCCTGCATCTGATTCACCTTCCGGATATCAGTTTAGGTTGATATTGTACAGTTTTAAATTATTGTGACCTCGCTACGCTCGGTCACAATAGCACTAAAAGGAATAAACCTAATTATGTTGGTAGTCGACAGCGAATACGTCAATACAACGTCACGTCAACGCCGGTCAGTGGCGGAATCGCAGTCTAGGATTAAACCAACAGTTTTACCATGGTTTAGTGCTGATTTGTTACTGCACCAGACTTTTTATTTGGCACGTGGGGTACTCTAACTACATCATATCTGACTTTCGCGGACGTCTTTGTTCATGATTAATAGACTTTTCGGTAATGCCGCTTTGATTATTTCATAACCTGAGCTTTCGGCTGGTATCCTATAGCCTTTGTCAGACGAACTACATCATGAACTAATTACATCGACGCAGTGAGCCCGGGTGCAAAAAAAATATTTTGGACCCTCAGTCCAGATGGGCGACCCTTTTTTTTTAGCTCTATCAAGTCTTGTGAGGATTGCTGGCAGGAGCTCCCTGAGTTTGGGGGGCCCCCTGAGCTGAGCTTGGGAGCCACCTGAGCTGAACCCTTGGGCCTCCTGAGTTTGGGGGCCCCGGTCGCGGTGGACGGCACCGCTTAGCCCTCCGATAGCTACGCCACTGCACGACGAAATAACTACTGACTAGCTAAGAAAAAGTCTGCTGAAGAGAAAATTCGTAATATATTTGCAGCTTCAAATCCATAAACACTGGAATAATGATTAAATTAATTGATCAGAAGAGAAAAGATGCTCAAACTTAATAAAAACACCAAAACCAAAATTTTTCCACTGAAACAGGAGCAACACCGGTGCAGGATATGGGGAGGTTGGGTGTGTAGGGAAATTGCCACCGGAGCGTGTGTTCCAATGCAATTAAATTAAATTATAAAAGAAGACCAAACAAAACGCTGACAAGGAACTGCGAAAAGCTAAGGATAAAATCAAATCACGTAGGATAAAATCAAAACACGTAAAGTAAAATAAAATCACCAAAATAAATAATCGAAAACGTATTTTATCAGAGCAAAAATAGCTTAATGATGGAAGAAATACTGATTACGGATGACCAAAAATCTTCTTGCACAACAATGCGGAATCAGTTGACTTCATTGTAGAAGATGCATATGAAGAACGAAGAATTTTTCCTCTTGGTCAAGATTATGACATGTAATTTTGTAAATAAATCCGTCGAAAACAACTGGTTTGGTGAATTTTGTTTTTATTTAATTCCCCAGACGCGTTTCGCCCTTGTGGTGTAGGGCATCTTCAGTGGATGTAAAGTGTTTTTACATGTGTTGTTACAATAATTACATACAATATAACTCTTAATAAATATGTATATACATATGTACACACTGTACTCACAGATATAGTGGTATTCCTTTACATGTAACAAAATTCACCAAACCAGTTGTTTTCGACGGATTTATTTACAAAATTATTGTTCAGCAACTGCGGGAAGATGGCCTATTACCATATTAATTATGACATGTGTTTTAGCGCTTTTCTTTAGATCCCGCGGTGGCATATTTTCACCGATTTATTTTCGCTCTTTAGTAACGAGATCACTCTAGAAATTATGAGATTATTTTTAAAAAATTTTACAACTTGAGGGACGATTTCAGGTTTCTCTGGGCTAAACTAAATTGCTTAGACTTTTTTTCCGGCAAATAACTTCACCTTTGGCATATACTTCGTTGGATTAACGGTTGGAGAGATTCTTTGCGAGAAGGTGTGTTTATTATCGTATCGATCAAAACCGAGGTCAAGTCCGCTGTCCCGTTTTTTTAGTTATGTTTATGACGTCACACTTACACATATACGGTTGATATAGTTGTACATCAGCTACCGTCAATCAGCAGGAGTGCTCCTGTCAGCTCTGATCCCATTTTCCGAATTTAGACCAGAAATTCCTACCTGTTGCCTCTTCCGATGAATTTGCCAGCCGGGGCAACCGGTTACGTCTACGTTAGGGGGCATCCATAAATTACGTGAGGTGAAATAGGGGAGGGGGGGGTCCGGCGAAATCTCACCAGATCTCACCAGGGGGGAGGGGGGGGTCTACGGAAATCTCACGTGAGATTTTGCGAAAAATTTGGGGATAGTAGAGCCAAAAAAAAAGGTCTACAATTTGCGCCAAAGTCGATTTTAGGAGGGTATTTCGTCAAAAAAGTTAGGGTGTGACCTAAAAAAAAGGTCTACGAAAGTTTCGAGGGCGATTTCTGGGGGGGGGTTCTCACGGACCAGATCTCACCAGAGGGGGGGGGGGTCCGGCCAGATCTCACGAAATCTCACCAGGGGGGAGGGGGGGGTCCAGAAATCCGGAAAAACACCTCACGTAATTTGTGGATGCCCCCTTACTGCTAAGAACGCTTACCCGGGACACGAGAAACCTAGCGCCGACCCTGGTAATATGATGCATGATGCAACCCCTTACTTTTCCAGGGCGCTAAATAGTCTATCGTTGCGCTGAAGCGCTTGCATGTCCAGTATTTAATTTCTTCGAAGCCGCTGTACTTTTCCTCTGTATTAATAACAAGCTTTAATTTAATTTAATTGCGATGGAGACTTGCTGCGGTGGCAATTTCCATATGCACCCACTTTTCCCCTTTCCTTTTTACAATTACTTTTAATCTTTACTAATTTCAACTTTAAATACTTTTTCTCTTGGTAATTTATTCCAATCCCTAACTTCTTTACCTACGAAAGAAGCTCTTGCCATACCCTTATGCCTCAATTAAGTGCCAATCTGTGGTCATGGTCATCTCTTCCCTTCCATGCAATACTTTTAATTCTCACACGCCTCGCCGTCAATATACGGCTTGTACACTCCCATGATTCTATTCATCTTTAATTTAATTGCTATGGAGTACACGCTCCGGTGGCAATTTCCCTACACACCCAACTTCCCCCTATCCTGCACCCACCTACATTTGCGCTCTACAAATTTCAACTTTAAATTCTTTTAACGTTTTCGGTAAGTTATTCATCATTCCCCCTGGTAATTCATTCCAATCCCTGACACCCTTACCTAAAAAAGAAAATCTTCCCAGACCCTTGTGCCTGAAATCGAGTGCCAGCTTGTGGTCATGGTCATCTTTTCCCTTCCATGAACTACTTTTCATACCTACTGCAATATCTTTCCATGCCTCATCGCCAGTATACGCCCTGTACACTCCCTCGTGTATTGCAATTAATCTCACTAGGTTTTGCCCCCGACTTGTTTACGTGGTCTGTTAGTTTATGGATTTAACCGATCATGTCACAATCAACAGATCGCCAGCGAGAAAGAAAGTAACTCATTCCTCCCGAATAATACGATGCCGTTCGTATGCTGAAATCACGACATGCGTTCACCATCCGACCAGGAGTTCTGGCGTAAACCGCTTTTAACGTTAAAAAAAAATAATAAAAAAAAAATGGATACATATCTGTGAATCCCGTTCAATGAAATGTTTACTTCTATATTCTAAATTTCTCAGCTTTCAAACTTCACATCAAAATGAAACATGCCCTGGCTTTACAGCATTCAAAACCTCATCAGAATCAAAGTAATGGTTTTAGAGTCAATTTCGTTCATTCAAACAGACAGACGGACACAAATTCTAAAAATATTTTATTCGTTTTCTATAGGACATTAACCATGCACAAAACTCTTCTTTTTTCAAAAATATTTTAAGTGTGCAGTATTTTGACTGGTATCAGTCTTTTATATGTATAGATTTGTAACATGTCATTATAAATGATGTAAAATTTCAATCTGTGTCATATGGGCAGCGAAGCCTTCACGGGCGTACCCCGTATTGTGTTGTGAAAATACCATATTCCGAAGATTAGTTCCGCCGTCTTCCTCGGGTGAGAAAACATTTGTATTCGACTGATGACTGACATTAAACACGATATTTCGAAGACAAGTAATACAGTATTTTGCACCCGTCAAGATTTGCAAACATACACCCGGAAAGTCTCTGTTCTTACACGTGTAATATTTGTTTGCAAAAAACTTTTTTTTAGAACAACAAATGGTACTTGGCCGATTAAGCCATATATCCAGCACAAATGTATATATTTTATAATATGATTTCCATGTATGTTGGGATGATTTTAGTTTATGGTGGGAAAAAAGACACACACTAAACTCGTATAAAAGCATCCACCAGAATCGAACCGGCGACCTGCTCGCTAATCACTACACTACAGGGGCCGTTCTTTATAGACTTTCCTTTTTGTTCCTACACTTCTTAACATTTTAACCTATGAGACCTCGTTATTGCTGATTTTTTTATTTTACTTTTTTCGTTTGGGGTCATCTGTTGCTGAAAACCTTTGATAATTTTTACTGACCTAATCTCCACAGTAAGATAAGTGTTTCTCATACTTATGATAGATACAATAAATAATGGAGTGTCTATAAAATTTGGCAGTCTGGTGGCTCAGTGGTTAAGGCGTCTGACTGGAGATCGAAAGGTCCCCGGTTTGAATCCCTGTCTCAGTAGGTATTTTCATAGGCCCTTAATCCTACTTTCACCTCTGACACAGCTTGCTGTGTAATGTGAAGTAAGCCAGAACGTTTCCGCGACTCTGCTTCAAGCTGCAGTTCCCCTTTACCTGATAGGCTTACAGGGTTAGGTTAAGGTAAGAAGAAAGGAAACTGGCCATCTGATTCCAGTGATACTTAGTTTGCCTTCTTTGGCAAGGTCCAGGTTGAGGACCACTCTTAGCTAGCAGTAAAATATATTTGAGGGAGAAGGTAGGTGAGCTGTTCAGCCTGAAATTCGGTTTTCCAATCTGAAAACGAACACAATTTTACAGTAACACCAAGAAAGATAATACCATGACCTGCAACAACTACCGCCAGTAACTGAGAAAATTAGAAACTTTCATTAAAGGCTATTTTTCTCATGTGATGAGTGTCTTGCTGCCTATTTATTCTCTGAAACCAAAGTTCGCAAAGCGTCCCGTCTTCTGTTTGCTTGATAGTAGGATTTTACGGATGCGGATGTTCTGTGCTTGACATCCGCGGATGCGGTGGTGGAAAAATAAATTTATAATTATTTAGATTTTGATATTTCACAAAAAATTGAAAAATGTACATTTTTATGCCAAATTCTACATTTTTTCATAAGTAAAGTCTATTTCTACATAATACTGCCTTACTGACTCATTTTTTTGCCTCATCTTTCAACAACAGAAAACGTGGGATATTTCACAACTGAATTAAATTATTTACATAACTGCATAGTGAAAACAATCTTTGTCATATGAACTTTCGCGGCTCGACTAATTCAAGCGTCAAGCACAAGGCCACGCAGTACCACCATCATCTACATGGTGGTGTTGGCTGTACCCGCCATCCGCCTTTCCACCACTATAGTGGTCCATTCACACTCCAAGTTGTACGACCTAAGATGACTCTTGATGGGTCTTGAAAGGCGTAGGACGTGTTGGATGTTGTTGGACTCGCAGACAACCAACACAGATCCTTGCCGACCATCAAACTATGGCGTTGGATCATGATTGGTAGAAGCATCCTGCGAGTGTGCGATAAGGACACTTGTATGCGCCGAGGAAGTAGGAGTGGAAAGGATTGCTTAGAACATTTTTGGACCACTTCAAGTAGCGTGAATGGCTGAGTGCATCCTACGGTAATTCTACGCGGATATCCTATAAATTGGACCGTGAATAGGCCGCTTTACTTTTCATGCAAGTTCAAACATGTAAATTCGTCGCTTAGGTAATAACACCGTACAGATCATTGTTACTTTTATTGAAAGATCAAAATAAAAAATAAAAAAAAACACACAGGTCGTTGTAAGCTAATCGACGATGGGCAGAATTTCACATAAAAAGAAAAGAATACTGTACATTGCAATATAAGCAAAACATCCACATCAAAAATTGCGGATTTGGGGGTAGGATTTCACGCGAAAGTTCCACACCTGCGGATGCGGATATTCGTTACATCCCTACTTGATAGAAAATGTTTCCTCATGTAGCAGTACTCTCGTGATGGGCTAAGCGAAGGCACTACAATGTCTCATTTACGCACATGCTTTATTCCACGTATATGTATTCTTTCTCTCTGCCTACTTATAGCACTACATGAACAGATAGTGTGGGTCAAGAAGAAAAAAAGGGGGGAGGGGCTCCACCATAGTCAGACACTCCATTATTTATTGTATGTATTTATTGTAAGTATGAGAAACACTTATCTTACTGCGGAGATTAGGTCAGTAAAAATTATCAAAGGTTTTCAGCAACAGATGACCCCAAACGAATACCATTCTCGCACATTTTTACGGACAGTAAAAGACTGTGGTGTCGTGATACTTCTTATAGAATGTTTGAGTTGCCACCTATACGCGAAACATGTAACTTGTGCTGTGTATGATGAGTGTATTTTTGTTTGTTTATGAGGCGGATATTAGGGACCTTCCCAGCATTCTTCTAGGTGACTGCAGGAAACTCCCTAAAAACCTTAATCGGGACTGCCGGTAAGCGGGACCCAGGACTCGAGTCTGATCCAGTATATGCGATGCCTTAGCCACATTGGCGGGTTACAAATATATTTGAATTAAAATTCGTAGGCCTAAGGATAAATGGTTAAAATTACGAGCTTAATGATTCGTTTCAGTAGCTCTCTAGCTTCCATATTCCACGGATCAAGCTGCGAAAAGCGTCAATGTTTTGTGTAAAATTTTCTATAAGAAGTAGCACGACACCACAGTCTTTTACTGTCCGTAAAAATGTGCGAGAATGGTATTCGGTTTTTTGTTTTTACTTTCATGCTGGGCAGAAAAATGCTTACAGCATCTAATGAAAGACTGCACACAAAACAAAAATAAATACGTAAACAATAGCCACAGTATTCAGTTCTAATTAAATGGTTAAATAGTTTAAAATGTAACAAGATGGTGTCAACGACTTGTTTCATGTGTCACGTCTGTACGTTTATCTTTTTCGGTTGGCAAGGAAGTCAGTATGAAAAGCGTAAATGTGTGTGCGCGGAATAACCGAGCGAAAGCGCGGTCACTTCTGAAAGCTAACAACAGCAGGAGTGTCACGTCGACATTTGAGATGCGTGACGTGTGTGCACGCTCGCTTTGTGCGTGGGCCACAGAGCTCCGCGCACCGGTTGCTATCTCCCACAACAACAACAGCAGAAGGCTGCTTCACACACGTACTCCACGACGATCAGAGGCCACTCACAGCTTTAAAAACAACACACATTTAGTCATCAAGCAATCGTATTTAATTCACAAAATCTTCGACTAATTTTCCTTCCGTGTTTACAGCAAAACCAAAACCATATATAAACTTTACATGAGCTTATCCATATCACCCAAGTTTGATTTATTAAAATATGAAAGTTCAGTTGTCGGATGATGTAGCCTCCTAAAGATGTCAGCACTGGTCTTATAGGATACTAGCAAAACCCGGCGGACGTTGTACTGCTAGTTTATATTTATTTACCTCTGGATATATAAAAATCTATAGGCTAATTTGTTGTAGAAAAATGTGACCTAGCGTGATGAATGAGCGGTTACGCTCTGGCCTCGCATTCGGGGGGTTAGCGGATTAAAATCCCCGTCCGGGTATCCAGATTTGGGTTTTCCATTTTTTTCCCCAAAACACTCCAGGCGAATGCCAGGATACTTCCTTCACATAGGCCATGGCCGAATTCCTTCCCGTTCCTTGTTCCCAGGCCTCTAATTACCTCGACGTCGACAAGGCGTAAAGCCATAAGCAAAAAAAAATGGCCACAACATCCAGTTGTTCCGAGCGTCATTTCACGACGCGTGCACGCCGTGTACACGCCGCGTGCACGCGTCATCCGATGCACACGTAGCAGGCGGCAGTAGGCGTCCCACTGACAACAATGGACATGTATAATAAGAAGCGGGTAATTTTTGCGTACTTTATCTTTAAAAATCATTTATTAAGGGCACAGGATAGACGTTACTGGTTGTATAGGACTATTCCAAAGAACTTATTTTTATAAGAAGCTTAAAAACAATTAAATAAACATTCCGAGAGGACAACCTCTGCCGGCACGGTAGGTCCAAAAATGCCCTTCTATTTTGTTGGTGATGAAGCATTTTCCCTTTCACCAAATATATGAGGCCTTACAGTGGTAAAGTTGTATCAGAAAAAAAACAAGGATTTTCAGCTACAGATTGTCACGCGCCAGGAGAAAAGTAGAAAGTACATTTGGCATTCTGTACAATAAATGGAAAATTTTTCATAAAACAATGTAAATTTTGATTTATATATCCTATTGATAAAGACGTGTTGTTCAGTTCACAATTTTTTAAGAACGAGAGATGGGTACAACATTCAAGACGAAATGAGTATAGAAGGTTTTGTCGATATCGGAAAGGATGCCTCAGTTCCAACAAGAGGAACTATTTCAGTATAACCAAGTAAGGAACATGATAGCAACATATTTTGTTTCTGATGTTTCCACCTTACCCCGGTAAAGGAATTTTATTTTAGAACTTTTGTGTTTGCAACAGCAATTTACTATAAATTTTATAGGTGTGATACATAAAATCTAGATTGTAAATACTTTACGTAAACCTGAAATTATAATAAACACGAAATATTTTGCTTAAATATTTAATTTTCGCACTTGTCGTCCTTCTCCTCGAATCCCTCAACGAATATCCGACATATACTGGTCCAAGCTCTCCTCTTCATTCGATCATGATAGTTTTCTGACGGATGTCCCAAATTTCTGTATAAGTCTTAAGTACACCAATAAAATGTTCGATATGTGAATGCAGACTTTCCCGGCGAATAAATGACAAAAAATCTTCACAGGTTTGCAGCCGGATTTTATTATAAAATGTTCGATGTCTATATTTTCTAAAACTAATAACTCGTCTGCCATGGCTGCCGCGCTAGCGTGTTCTGCCGCCCGTGTGCACCGCTCCATTGTACTAGGAGACCGCACTAGCGTGCACGGCGACCCTGCGGCGTGGTGGGCGAGAACAGGGAAAAACGACCGCAGGGTCGCCGCGGCGTGACCGCGGCGTTACCGCTTGTGCGTGTGCACTGCCGTATCTGTTTCTGTGTACTCCTAGCCGCTAGCGCGGTTTCTCGGCGTGTACACGACGTGAAATGACGCTCGTGTGCACCGGGCCTAACGCTCTGGCCTCGCACTCGGGAAGACGCCGCACAGTGATATTTTCTAAATCTAGAGGCACAAAAGTCAATTTTGATAATAGTCTACGCAGACAAAATAGTCATTAGGGCGAGCGAAGCGAGACCTTACAATATGAGACGATTTGTACCCTTTTTGAAAAAACTGCTGCACCTGTAGGGAAAGGCCGGGCAATGTGGCCACACTAAGGTTTGACGATGTTTTAAGGTAACTTACAATATACCTAAAGGCATCAAAATCAGGGGTTACAAAGTTCAACTATCCTAGTACATACCAGAATTTTTTAGTTACCTTTTAATTAAGTTTAGTACCTAAAAAAAACAATTTTTCAAAAAGTACCCAAATGGCCACTTTGCCCAACATACCCGTGCTATGTTTAAAACTTGCTTTGTCAATTTGTTTCTACTGAATATAAGCCTTTGTAATAATGTGAAGATGCCACACCGCATTATTAGAGCTTTACTCAATGTTACCGGCAACAATGAGGTTAAAACACATCATTTAATATTGTGGTGAATAGTTATTTCAATCTAATACATAATTTCGTAATGTCACTCATTCACTCACCTCGATAGCTATTGGCTGGAGAACGGTGTCACGTGTTAGCCTTCGCTCCCGAAAATCGACCAGATATATATTATACCATTAGAAGAAATTCGTGGTTATGTCCACAATTTAATTGCTAAGCAACTGCAACCAAATTAATTGCCATAATACATTCATTAAGTTTGCTTTTCGTAGCGTTTCATAATTAAAAAATATTGATAAATTTTGCGGCTGGAAAAAACGTGGATCTGCTTTTCGGTAACATGTTGTTAATGAAAGCAACTTAAAAAAAACTTTAAAAAAATTAAATTACTCATGGTCTCTGCTGTAACCATGAATGCCAATTGCCATTCCTGCTTAGAGTAAATTTCAGTTTGATTAAAACTTTCGCTAATGTTATTGCTTGACCAAAGTTTATGCTTTACGTTTTATTTGCTTTTTACGTATTTTACTGACCACTGTCATTAATGTTCTTTGTTCATGTTCGCTGTACGTGAGTTATTACGTTATTTTGAGTGTACATCAGACCAAATATGTTACCGAATCTACTATTCTGGCAATTCATTTCTTTGAAGTTGCTCAACTGTTTAATAATATGGAATCTGTATTCAGTTCCGTGACCGTTACAGATACTATGATCAATTTCATTATGAGTGTTTGCCCAATCTCAATAATAATAATATTAACAATGTCATGCTTTCGAAGCAAACAGGATTCTTTTTTTTAAATTTTGCAGAGTGAATTTTCAGGGTGAAATACAAGTCAAGTTTATATTTAAGCAAGTTCGAGTGTATGGCCTTTGAAACAATTATTGGACTGCGCTATCGTCCCTGTTCGTGTTTAATACCTACCTCTATTAATGCTTCTTAGTTCTTTAAGCTCAAGAGATTTTATTAGCCCTGAAAACAAGTCAAGTTTATACACAGTCCAGTCACATTAATGTGACCACCACCTACTTTCGACGTCAACGTGAAATAACCAATCACAGAAGGCAGGGGGCAGCACATTACAGTGGAGTGTATATAAAGGATGTCCTATGGCATCGGAAAGCATTTCAAACCTGCGCGCCAACATGAAGGCGACACGCACCAACGAGTTGGTGCCCTCATCAAACAAACCCGGCCGACATCCAGGCTCGACCCGATCTGAGCGACCCGCAAAGGCGAAGAAGCAGTCCGCAACCAACCATCTGCATCACCAGGCGGACTGCAAGCACCACGACAACTTCAGTGTCATCGTCCAGCTGCTACAACAGCAAACATTTCTAATGACCCAGGTCTTAGCAAACACAGCCACTCCGGGATTGACACACCCGATGATGCCACCTCACAGCAATGTCAAACAACCACTGAACTGGAAGGAGATACGGGACCACCTTTAAGAACTTCCCCATACTCTGGGGGCAATGCTTCCCCAGATAATTAGTGTCTGACGCCGACGCCGGAAAGCATTTCAATCGTTGGCGTAATGCAGAAACGTAGCGATTTATCCGACGACCAGAAGGGCATGATTATTGGCTTTCGGGCCAAGGGTGGAAGCATTTCGAAAACGGCTAATTTTGTGAACTGTTCACGTGCCGCCGTGGTGAAAGTATACCGTGCATGGCAAAATGGCACTATTCAAAATCAGCGGCGTGGAACTTGTGGTGCACCACGGGCTATAGATGACAGAGGCGAACGAAGGCTACAGAGATGCGTTCGGGCAAATAGACGTGCAACTGTTGAGCATCTGACCGCCCAGATGAACCAAGGGGCTACCAAGAGTGTATCCGCAACAACGGCTCAGCGAACGTTGCTGCGCATGGGCCTCCGCAGCAGACACCTGGTTAATGCACCTATGCTGACTGCTGTTCATCGGCGACGAAGGCCAGTATCGAAACTGGACGTCCACACAGTGGCGATCGGTGGCTTTTTCCGATGAATCACGTTTTATGCTCCATCGGACAGATGGACGTTGGCGCATACGGCGTGAAACCTCTGAAAGCAAACACCCTGCAACAATTGCCGGAAGGATCCAGGGTGGGGGAGGGAGCATTATGGTTTGGGGAAAGTTTTCCTGGCATTCACTGGGTGAACTTATCATTGTGGAACCACAATAGATCAGCATAAGTACTTATCTGTCCTTGCGGACCATGTCCACCTCTACAAGCGAATATTTTTTCCTCAGAATGATGGCATCTACCAGCAGGACAATGCGAGTGCATGTGCGTGGTTCGAAGAGCACCACGATGAGTTTACCTTACTCACCTGGCCAGCAAACTCACCGGATTGAAACCCAATCGAGAATCTGTGGGATCACCTCTATCGGGTTGTTCGCGCCATGGATCCTCAACCGCGTAATCTAGCGCAGCTGGCCATGGCACTGGAGTCGGCATGACTCAGCATCCCAGTGAACACCTTCAGAAACCTTATTGACACTCTTCCTGCACGCCTCGCAGCGGTCCGCTCTGCCAAAGGTGGTTATTCTGGTTTTTGAGAGGTGTTCACATTAATGTGACTGGACTGTGTATTTGGTCAATTCAGGACAACCGTTCATAATCTTTCAACATATAAACTGGAACTATTCTAAACCCGCGGCAATACGGAAAAAAAAACTGTCATGGGCTTACACTATTTTTAAAATAAATTCATTTATTTTACACGTAAACGTAGTCCGTTCACCCTCGGACTCTGCGAGGGATCATTCCTATACCGCTTACATTTGTAGCGTCTTAGAGCTTAGGATTTACGTAGTAATAGTTACAGCTAGGGATGATGACTGGCCGGATCGTCCAGGTGACATTAACCTGGATCGATGTAGAAGAAGGAAACGAAATTTTTGAGAATGAAGGGTGAAAGGAAGCAGCCGTAGCCTGTCAACAAGGCACTGTTCTGGCAATTGCCTGGCGGTGGAAAGGAAAACCACGGAATACCATTTCAGAACAGCCGATGGCGGGGTTCAAATCCAGGCCGTCTCCCGAGCCGAATTACTCGCCCACGGCCCGTACCACTGAGCTCATCCGGTCGGTCATTTGTTTTATTTAAGTTACAGTCGGAATGGATCAGTGCATAGAAATAGGTCCTTTTTCTCTAAAAACTGAATTAGGTCATTTTAGGTCATAACATAAAAATTAGGTACTTTTAGGTCCTATTAAATTTACGAATATTATTAGTTAATACAAAAGACGAAAATTAAAATTTCGAGAATATTAGGTTGGGAACATAGTAGGTTCGAACCTAAGAATCCAGGGCTTAGACTTATTAACGATGACTTCAATAATATAAAAGCTCCAAAATCTGCTAATGGTGGGTACAATAGACTGAGATTAAATTTTCGATCAGATTTGTCTGAAACAAATTACTTAAAACCATCGAATAGAAGACAGAATGATTCTCGATTGTGTTTATCTTCCCACAAGTACATAGTATATAATGCAGTGTATTAAAAAACTGCGTTCATAATGGCCAAGCACCTGAATTTTTTTTAGAGAAACGGTTTATAACACCAAAAGAAACCATTTTATATCAGATAGTTAAGATAATACTTACTGTCGAGTGGAGATTTAAGTCTGAAAGAGATCTCATACCCTTTCATCGCTAAACAGTCAAGAGAAATGGCCCAGTTTTCCTGGAAAATGTCTTTATTGGAGTTAAATTTTCAATCTCGTACGATTGAGGACTTCAATTACGATGGAGTTATTTGATAAAACCGTCATTGCAAGTCCAGATTTCTTGATGGAAGATCAAGCTCATAATCCAAAAGAACTGACGAGATGAAAATGAAAACAAATACAAGATGATACTTCACTACTACTGTTAACAATTCAAGGACATTCACAACACTAGTTGTGCTGCTGGAAAATCCGATCAGCAAAAGTGGAGTCAATATTTCGGAGAAGTTCAGTACGCAGTTACACAGCGCTGCGGTTAAAATAACGAATAAGTTCAGAAGGTCATCTGAAGAAGGATATTACACAAGCATTGGAGTTCATGAATAAACCATCAACATCGACTCCTAGGCATGAAAAACTGCGTAAAAAACCAAGAAGACTAAAACTGAGCATATATCGAGTTGTACGCACTGTACCATCACATATATATATGTAAAATGATGCATTATGTTTTGCTCGCTACTTAATGAGGCGAGCAACTAAGTGGTATACAGGAAGAATGGTATACATTAAATTCTAATTGAACTAAAGATAACACAAAAAATAAAGTAATAAAATTGTTCACAGAAAAAGGACACAGTACTTGTAGTGTATAAGGCTCCAAAAAAGTATAACCCTATAAAGTCTACAAAAGCAATCAATATAATATACTTACAAAGACTAGGCAAAAATCTGGCATTGCCGGGAAATCAGGATGTGATTGCATTGTAACTGTAATAAAATATGTTTCCACGTGATATCAAAGAGAGCGGCGTCCTTTTAAGGACTGTGTAAGAGCCTTAACGCAGGTGAAAGTCTTGGGACCGCCGTACATGTCTGAAAGAACTCTTAGTGTTCATTAAAAATTTAAACATAGCTAAAAAAATATTTAGTGGGCCGTAGAATTATTTTTGACATTTTACTGGTCCTCGAGTTGCTGCTCTAACAGGTTCTGTATTAAAGTAAAATCGCCCAAAATTTTTTTAAAAATCCATGACATTTGATTTTAAAATTGTGTTCATTTTTTATTTTGTGAAGTTTTCTTTAAAATTATATATCTAAATCAAACAATACAAATTACTCAAAAAATGAGCGAAAGCCACACAAATTTTAAAAATTTCAGGATAAGTATTTTCACATGTTTACTGTCCCATTCATGAAATTTTCTATCGAATGGTACCTATGATTTTTTGATCTACTGAAGCGTCAAATTTGTTTCTTCCACAAAAACTCTCACCAATTGTGGAATAATAATTTTAAAAATGTCAAAATTTTAGAGACGGGGGTTTTCCAGCTTTTATTCGATATATATAAAGATTGTCTTGAAAAACAATTTATAACTATATCTCAAATAAATGATTTTCTAAATTTTATGTTACAATCATGCTTGTGGCAGTAAGAACTAAATACAATATTCATTTTCTTGAAAATTGTAAGATTATAGCAAAGCTTTTTTGTGTCACAGAAGGTAGGGGTTATGAAAGAGCATTCGCTTTCAGGAAGTCTTTATCACCCACTATCAAGAGGAACCTGTGGCCAGAAAGCGGATGGTATGAGGATTCACAAAATACAATAAATAATACAACTATCATAGAGAACAAAATAAGTTACTTCAGTCGCAAACGAATGACAAAACTTCAGCTTGCCCCATTAGAATATGTTCCTTCCGGCAAGTAGAGGGTCACCAACCCGTCACTGAAGCAAGCGAATGTCGCCGCTTCATATCCAGTGAGAGGATATTTAGCTTGTAATCCATTCAGGTATTTGTTACACAATCCAACGACAAAAGTTGTGCGACGCGACAAATCCCATGCTGCAAGCCAAGTGTGGATGGTGAAAATTCTTTTACTATTGGAGCTCGGAACAGCTAATGATAAGTCGATGGTTATTATTATTATTCTGGTTTTACATCTCACCAACATCGAGGTCATTAGAGGCGAGCAAGGAACGGGAAGAAGTTCGGCCATAGTCTTTTGATGGAACCATAGCTGCATTCGGCTGTAGTGATTTGGAGAAACCATGTAAACCACAAATCTGGATGGCCAGACAGGAATTCCTCCCGAAAGCAAGACCAAAACGTTACTGCTAACCCACCACGGCGTCGACAGTCAATGCAGCGACGAGATGGTTGGGGCAGTATTCCAATGGCAACTACAAAATTCATTTTGAAAAAAAGCGAAGAAATACTTCACTTCAATATGACTGTCCCAATTTTTTGCTATTGTTATTGACAAATGACAACACTGATTTTCAGACTATGTCATCTAGTAAATGGTCTTGTAAGTAACAACTCAAATATGCATTAATGTAAAATTCACCGACTTACAACTAACGGAATGAGCAAAATAAAATTAGTAATAATATATGAAAATTAAATTGTTCGCTAAAATTTTATCAAGCGGAAAATTGCACAACAATTTTTTGTTAAAGACCATTTCTTGAAAAGCTATAAGCGAGAACCAATTTGTTTTGAAGATACAGTCCACAACATTTAGTTGTTTATGATCGGGAATGTTAAATTTGCGGTTTGCGTCTCTTCGTGGCGTCAAGCCTGATATCATTTTTACGTTTTGCCATCTATCTGAGAAACGTTTAATTTAGATTCTGTATGATAAGTATATTTGTTTGTGATACGTGTAGCTTGTGAATTGGAGATTGGGAACCGTGGCAGCATTCTTAGGTGACAACCTAAAAAAAAACAATGAAGAGGGGCGGTTCGCGGAGATCAGGACTCGACTGAGGATGATGGTGCCTTAAGCCGCGCAGCCACTATGATGTTTCTCTTTTTCTCCCACTAGTTTAGATGTTTATAGACACAAGTAATAATATTTTAACTCTGATTTTCAGACTCTGTCATCTAATAAATGGACTTGTAGGTAATAAGAGAGATGAAGGCACTCCAATAACGTGGTCAGAAGTCGAGCGAGCTCTCCATAAAATGAAAAGTAGTAAGTCAAGTCAGCAGGAGCCGACGAGGTTACAGCCGACATGATTAAAGCTGCCAGTCCACCAGGGATACAATGGCTGCATAGAGTCCTCAGTGTAAAATGGAATGATAATCAAAAACCAGAAGACTGGACAAAAGGGGTGATAATTCTTATCTTCAAGAAAGGGAACAGAAGAAAAAGTGAAATCTACAGAGGTATTACCCTCCTATCCCACGGCCACAAATGTATGGAAAAGATAGTTGACGCCAGAGTATGAACAATATTAGAGCCCATCTTAAAAGAGGAACAACATGGGTTTAGGGCTGGAAGAAGCACAACAGATCTAATATTTGCCTTGAGAATGCTGGTAGAAAAATATTGGGAAAGAGGAAAAAACCTAATCATTGTGTTTATGGACCTAGAGAAGGCATACAATAATGTTCCTAGATCAACTATTTGGAAAAGTCTAAGAAAACTTAATATACCAGAGTACCTCATTAAAAAGATCCAGATACTGTACAATAACTGCAAGAGCTGTGTCAATGTTGGGGATGGTCACCCTGAATGGCTTAGTACAACCAAAGGAGTACAACAAGGATGTGCCCTTTCACCTCTTCTGTTCATATCGGTGATGGATAACATCTTAAAAGAACTAAAGAGAACAATCAATAGAGATCTAAAGGCATTGGTGTTTGCGGATGATGTGGCAGTATGGGATGAAACCAAAGAAGGAATACAAAACAAACTGAAAATGTGGGATAATAAGTTTGAAGAATATGGAATGAATTGTATGAAAAACATCGTATCACTAAAAATAAGCTGAAAGAACACAGACTGTCATATAAAATTATAAGACCAGCAATATGAAGTTGTTGACCAATTCAGCAACCTGGGGAGCCTAATTGCTAGTAACAGTAGAAGCAAGTTAGAAATAATGAATAGAGTAACCAAAGGAGCCACCTTTTACAATACCGTGCGGGGCATAGTATGGGACATGAAGGTTCACAGAAGAACAAAAATTGTCTTGTACAAATCATATCTCATTCCTATTTTCACATATGCTTTGAAAACATGCACACTAACATCAAAGGACCTTAGCAAGATCCAAGCCTGTGAAATGAAGTTTCTTAGAACGGCCCTCCAAAAAACTAGACTTAACCATATAAAAAATGATGAGATTAGATCAACCTAGAGTTAAGGCAATCCATGGAAGAGAGACTTACGTCATCAAGACTTAAGTGGTTTGGGCATGTCAAGAGAATGAATAGTATAAGACTACCAAAAACTTATTTGGAAAAAAGGTTAGTGGGCAAAAGACCAGTGGGAACATAAATAAGAAGATGGACAGACCAACTGAAGGAGGACATAGAGAGAAGAGGCTCGAACTGGGAATATATTACGGACAGAGAAACTTTTCTGGATAGGAGACAGTGGGAGACGATTGTCCATAACAACCAAGACTGAAACAAAAGAAGGCTCGTAAACCTCACCCGAGAGACGGGAGATGGTTCCCAAAGATAATGATGATAGACACAAAAAGGTGATACTTTCAAGAAAACATTTACCGAGAGTAATGAGTCAAATGTTATGGGCTCAGCAGGGAAACAAAAAAACAGATCTTTAATGGTTAACATAACTTGCTTTAGTCAGCCTTAATGCGCGCAGCCATTCAGCTGACAACATATATTACATTTTTTTACCGGTACACTTTCAGAAAATTTTTAATTTACGATTTTTAAGCTCCGATTTCTCCTAAACGGAGACTCACCAACACGGACGGCCTGAGGTATCTGAGGTGCTATCCAAATGCACTTTGAATTTCATTCCTTTTGAATTTACAGAAATTATGCGAAATAAGGTCTATAAAATTTTGAGGTTAAAATCGGATTTATGTTTCCTGCTATATTTTCGGCACCAGTCGAAAATAGCATCCAAATCGCGCTGAATTTCTAATCAATCGTCGGAGCACCTTATTTCCCTATAGAAACAATCGCAACCAGCATTTGACGTTGTCTCTTAGATTGTTTATAAATATTAAGAAAAGAAATGGTCCTATTACACTTCCTTGGGGAACGCCCGAAGTAACATTTATCTTAGAAGAGGCTTCCCCGTCAACAACGACATACTGTGATCGACCAGTTAGAAAACCATGTATCCACTCGCAAATCTGAGCCGAAATACCGTAATCTCGAATCTTCGCTAAAAGTCGGTTGTGTGGCAAAGAATGAAAAGCTTTCTAAAAACTGCATCAACTTGCGAACCTGCATCGATAACTTTCATTACGTCATGGAAAAATAGGGCCAATTGTGTTTCACACGATCTCTCCTTCCGAAATCCGTGTTGACACGGTGTAAGTAACTCGTTCTCATCTAGAAACTTCATAATGTTCGAGCATATGACATGTTTCAGTATTCTGCTGCAGACAGATGTTAGAGATATGGGTCGATAATTCCTAGGATCACTCCGATCTCCTTTCTTGAAAACGGGAATTACCTGGGCTATTTTCCAGCTAGAAGGTACTTTTTTCTCTTCCAAAGATTTACGGAATATATCTGACAGAAATGGTTCAATATCCTCCACGTATTCAGAAAATACTCTTACCGGTATACCATCGGGACCCGGCGCTCATAAAGTTGGTTTGATTTTCATCGTTTTTGGTCATTGATGCATTTTGTTGCACGTAATATTAGTATCGCTGGAGGTCGCATACGATAACAAATAGCGTACTCTAATCACTTAGAGTGTAACGTTGAGGCACATTTTTTTTTCTTTTGCTTGAAATTTGTGTATTATATACTATCTTTATGGATGTATCTATACTATTATAAATCTGTAAGCAAGCTGCGTGTGTCTCTTTACTGGAACGGGTATGGCGCAATTAGTACCACAGCAATTTGGATGTGGATTTCAAGTTTTTCGAGCTAATGGTGCCAGTCAAAATCTGGGAAAATAGCTAATGACTGATATGTACTGAATGAAACTGGAAATATTTAAATTCATTTCTAGATCGGTGTAATATATGGATCACACTGTAGTTGAGATGTTCACTCCTTGCAGAAAAACTGACAATAAAATCACAATCTCCTTTTTTTAGGATCATGTTTCGTTTCTTGACTTCAGCTATTTATCTAATCTATTATCCGAAATTTAAAACATTAATATTAACGGAATATCTGACTCAAATGTATCAAGTGTCATTAATACATAACTAGACGACCCGTGCGAAAATTTCGCGAATAAAATGCGATGAATAGTGAGGTTGAATGCTTATAATAAAATGATAAGTAGAAACTTACTTTTTTTTTCTTAGTGTAATAGTTTCGCATCAAAATACTCACAACATATTACGAAACAGTTAGGAAAATTTAAAACATTCTGTATTTATGACAAACTGTCACTGGCCTTAACAGAATAAAACCAACCTGAACAAAATACACACAACATATCCACATACCTGAAATATTTGTTGCTGTGCGAATAAAATGTTTACTTAGGAATTGTGTAACAAAATTACAGTGTTTCCGTAAATGAAAAAAAAAATCGAAAAGCTACTTATTGATTACAAAAAAGTTTATTGACATCTCTGTGATATCCGCTATTGCAATCTAGGGACTTGGGTCTTAACAGTCTCATACGTGCTACCTCTTTAAGCACCAAATTCTGAAACAAAAATTAATTTATGATTTGACCTAGCTGGAGACCTTAATTTTTAAAATGATTTGTCGTTTATCGATTTCGGATAGGTATCGAAGAAAATAAATGGCTTGTAATAAAAAAATACGTTGTATTAATAATATTGATACTTTCGCCCTTTAAGGATCGAATTCCAAAAAATTTATTTTATAAAATATGGTGTGACCAAAGCATCCACCTTGGTCTTTAAAATGGTACCTCATTTATAGATTTCTGTTAGTTATCAAGCGAGGTAAAAAACAAAAGTTTTGAGACATGATGATATTTTTGCCCCTTAAGGGTTGAATTTGGAGAAAGTTTTTTCTTAAAATATGATGTGACCATAGTGGATAATTTAATATTTAAATCGATACCTCATTTATTGATTTCGGTTTGGTATCAAGGGAAATAAATAGCTCGTGACAGAAAAATGCGTTGTAAAATGTTAATACTTTTGCCCTCTAATGTTAGAATTTTAAAAAATTTCTTTCTTAAAATGTGGTAATAGAACCGAAGACATTACTAAGACGTCAATCTTTTAAGTCATTACCTCGTTTATCAATTTTGTTTAATTGTCAATGGAGATAAATGACTCGAGACACAAAAAACGCATTTTAGAAATACTGATATTTATGCCCTTTAAGAGTAAAATTCAGAAGAAAAATGTGATGTAATCACTGCGGAGACCTTAATTTTTAGAATGAAACCACATTTATCTATTTGGTTAGATACTAATGGAGAT
>JARYHS010011408.1:106116491-106467186 GCA_031002005.1 Vandiemenella viatica | reverse complement strand
TTTTTAAAAAACATAATTGGGTACACCACAAAATTTGAGACTTTTCAAGTGAAGCATTGGGGTGAAACTTTGTACTTATACTGTGTATGCTTGAAACATGTTAAACAGACTAAAAAACTAATGATTATTTCATTCATATTACATTCAGTAAAAGCATCTTGTTAACAATCAACAAGCAAGTGGTTGTGCAGACTTCCACGGTCATTGTCGATGTTGTCCGGCTGAACTGTGTCAATTTATTGAAATATACTTGTGAAGAGAGTCACAGAATGATGGCTGAAATGTTGGGTTTCAATAATTTGATGTGGTTCCACCAAGACAATCAAGATAATAAATTAATAAACAATTTATTTATATGTAATACAAAGGATTTTATTGATAGTGATGCATCTATTCAAGTGACTAAAAGATGTGAAAATAAACTGATGGACAGGATTTAAAAGAACAGGACATATTGCTAGGTGTGCTTTATGTTCTAAAGGTAGTTGAGAGGATGTACTGTGCCAAAAGCAGGCAAACCACCACAGAAATTTTGCCCTAAAGCACTTTATAAAAAATAATTACACAGCTTAAAAATTTAAATAGATACTTGTTAGTTCCTCTAAAATTCACAGTTCCAATATAATGCTTTAACTTAGTCTTCAAAACACAGAAAATTTAGATTCTAAACATAAAACAGGAGTAAGCTGTTTCTACTTACCTTTCACTTGAGCACCTTCATTCTGTGGTTGCACCAGTATTTTGTCTCCCACCTGAACTATACCTGTTTCCACTTTCCCTGAGATGCAGAAACCAGACCCAGTGCCCTTAAAAATATCATTCACAGATAATCGGAAAGGCTTTGTGATAGGACGTTCTGGTGATTTGAATTTATCTGAAATTAACAATAACATTTTTGAGAAATATTGATTTTTCTCAAGAAAATAGCAAAATAACATGCATGAAAAAAGTATTAAACTAGGGCACATCTGAAAATGATAAATCATGATGATATAAAAAAATCTTAAATATTATTATACATTACACATTATCTTACAAAGTAATGACAAACAAATTTAAAGATTGTGGTAAGGAATATATATGTTTGAGGAAGACTACACACGTATATATTAGTCCAGTAACGGGGTATTTTTATCTTGCATTATATCACGTAGAAGATTTTTTTTTTCCTTGTATATATTGGTGAGAGTATGCAGAAAACCAAGTTCTCAACCTCCGACACGCCTGGCACAATTTTCTGTGGCCAAAAAAGTCAAAATTTTTGTACTTTTTTCAGTTTTTCGTCTATAACTCCTTCCTGATGAATCCTAGCAAGAAAAACTTTATTTACAATTTGAAAGAGGACAAAATTTCCTACAACTTTTGAATCACAAAGTTTTTTCTAAACTCAAAACTACGCAAGTTACAATTCTTTGAAAATCAGCAGAATTTCAAACTTTTCCGAAAAGATGTCACTCAAAATGACCTGAAACCCCTGTATATAGAATTGATATATATATATTTCTTTATGACAAAGTATATGTATCTACTGTACTTTGATTATTGATTGTCAATTCAATAATCATATGGCATTGTTGGCTGGGATATCCCGAAAGGTTGTTCGGCCGCCAGGTGACAGTGTATTCATTCCCCGTGCAGGGGCGTACCAATCGGAAATGGCGCCTAGGGCAAGCATCGAAGTTGCGCCCTTTGGTAAACTATCTAAATATAAAACAAACAGATTTATGAAATAAAACAATTATTAACATTAATAAACACTATTATTTTCTGTTTTGGAGCAAAATTATTTTATAATCTTAAAATTAAAATGGCACTTTCTTAGTCTTCTGCGATGCAAATAGATTAATAACATTTTCGAAATCTGTTTCTTCGGTTTCTTCTCGCTTTATACTGAACCAAGCTAGATCGCATAACCTTTCTTGACCCATTGTAGGTATTAGTTTCAGCTTACTGAAAGATCCCTCGCAACTTGCGATACATATTGCAATCGTAAGCATAATCTGAATTGAAATGCGCAGACTGGGAAAGACGCCCTCATCTCCGTCCTCAACAATGAATTCAAGAAGCTCTTCAGATCTTTTTATGTTGTGGATATTAGCATTCGAACATCCAATATTGCTTCGTATCTGTTCTCCGTTAACATCACAACCATAGACGTCTCAAAATTCTTTAGATTTCTTTTTTAAATGGTCATGATCGTCAATGCTGTACCACAGACTTTTAATATCTAGGAGAAATCAAAATCTTACTCCGTTTCATGCAGACGACTGAAACTTTCGCTCATTTCAAGCACAACACTATCCAGCGATCCATTCATAACTCGTTCCATTTCTTTCTCGGCACTCAACCGAGGGTCCTTCGCATTCTGTTCGCCTTTGACATCTTTCAATCACTACATCCAAATCCTGGAAAAGATTGAAACCTTTCTCGAGTGCATCATTAACCAACCTCTCTCTTTTATTGGTAAAATGGTGTCTGTGGGTTTTTATATCATGAAAAATTCATGCTAAGGATCCTTGAGCCGCTTTTAAAGACGGTCAATAGAACGAAGTCGGACAACATGCGATTATATAGAAGTCTTGTAGCACTTCTTGTTTCACTAGTTTGATTGATATCGTCTGTAATGTCTTGGAGAACTTTCAGCATATCTTAAACATATTTGTTAACTGCTTCAACCATTGCACTCCATCTTGTTTCAGACTCTGATTTTACAACCACAGGCACGGTGTTCTTCAGTTTTTCTCAACGCATAGTGGAACTAGAAAAGAATACATAAATAGTTCCAAGAATGTGACCATTATAGTATCATGCTTGGCTGCGTGTACACCAACCAAATTGAATAAATGATTATCACAATTCATAAATATCGGCAGATTATCATTTTCGCTTATTCTTTCGTGAACACCAGTACTGTACCCAGCCATCATAGCAGTGTTGTAATAACATTGTGAACGACAATCCTGTATATCCATACCGCCTTTCTTTAGCTGTTTAAACATTTCATCAACCAAGCTTCCAGCTTCCTTTTGACTCATCTGAATGAAAACGAGAAAGGACTTTCCTCTCAAAATCAACTTCTACGTATCTTACTTCAGGCATCTGCTTATGATGTGCATGGTCAGGGGTAGAGTCGAACAAGGTATCATAGTATTTTGATTTTTGAATGTTTGACAATAAACTTTGGCGAACAGTGAATGAAATTATTTTGAAAACGAGGTGAAAAATAAGATGTGGTGCCAGGATTTTTAACCTGAACATGATGGGGTCTAATTATGTCCAGAAGCTTTATTAAACCAAGGAAATTATCAATATTATTGGATTCGGATCCGTCGCATGTACTAAGTGACTCTCTGTGACCTCGTAATGCAAGATTTTAAGTGGCAAGAAATTTGATGCAGTGGAAGATTTTCTTTAATACATTACGCCACTTTCGTTTTTTTCTGTTTTGATCTGGGTTTGAAATTCAGCGTCAATAATACCATCAGTTGCTGCAAAATTTCTTTCCCTTTCTTTCCACTGGGTGAAAGCACTCACGATGATTCTTAGCATTTTCATGGGCAGTGAGCCATTCAGATGCTTTCCAGTGTAAGCCAGTTTTAGCTCATACAACGGTTATTTGCAGGTTGGATAGGACCGTCAGTAGTTTGGAAATATTTTGAACCCATTTTACATATTTCTGTTTTAAAATTATCCGACAGAACTGATTTCATAGTTGTCTTACCAAAAAGTCCAATATTAATTACTTCTGGTCTGGCAGTAATTCGGTTTTCTACATCGTCCACCATATAACCTCCACCAACTTTTTTTCCTACTAAAATACCAATGTTTTCTACAAATTCTTCAGAAGTCTTAGACCTCGTAGCCTCTCTGCTCTTAATCTCGCCACACTCAGCATTATCTAAATTTATATCCTCCTCGTGGGGTGTAAGGGTTTGGGAGAGACTATACTAGTCTTTTCCAACCAAATGTCAACCTCTCCTTCACGTGGTGCACCAAGTTTGCACGGACGAGGCTCTGGCGACTGAAAGATTCCCGGTATAAGGAGTCACCCACTGCTTGCCAACGGCCTCCGAAAGGAGGGCAGAAGAGCGGGGAGCGGTTCAGGGCACCCTCTTGCCCTTGGGGTTGGAAACGGCCCCTAAAGGCGGATGAATCAGAAATGATCAACGGCATGGGGATGCAGAAGGCAACGGGAAACCACTGCATTAAAGACCCAAAGGGTATCCCGAGGACATGTAACTCTCTCAAATTACATATATCATGATGGCTTCTTCCTGGGTAAAATATTCCGGAGGTAAAATAGTCCCCCAGTCGGATCTCCGGTTGGGGACTGCTCAGGGAGGAGTCATCAGAATGGATAGAAACATTCTACGAGTCGGAGCGTGGAATGTTAGAAGTCTGAATAGGGCAGGTAGGTTAGAAAACTTAAAAAGGGAGATGGAACAACTTAAGTTAGATGTTGTTGGGATTAGTGAGATTAAATGGAAGGACGCACAGGATTTCTGGTCTGGGGAACACAGGATAATTAGCACACAAGCTGTCAATGGAGTCACTGGTGTAGGATTTGTAATGAACAAGAAAGTAGGGAAACGGGTGAGTTATTATGAACAGTTTAGTGACAGGATTATTTTGATGAGGTTAGAAACTAAGCCCGTCCCAACCACATTGGTACAAGTATATATACCAACGTCACAAGAAGATGACGAAGAAATAGAAAAAATATACGCTGAAATTGAAGAATTAATCCAATATGTGAATAGGGAAGAAAATCTAATAATCATGGGTGATTGGAATGCAATAGTGGGAGAAGGAAAAGAGGGGAATACTGTAGGATGTTTTGGTCTAGGAGAAAGAAATGAGCGAGGAAGCAGGTTGCAGAAATTTTGTGAAAGATATAAGCTGGTAGTGGCGAACACACTGTTTAAGAACCATGCAAGAAGAATATACACCTGGAAACGTCCTGGGGATACAGGCAGATATCAGCTAGATTATATCATGGTCAAACAGAGATTCAGGAATCAAGTTCTAGACTGTAAAGCGTACCCAGGAGCAGACATAGACTCGGACCATAATTTGATAGTAATGAAGTGCAGGCTGAAATTCAAGCGAATAAGGAAGCAGCATAAGCAGAACAGACTGGCAGTGAATAAACTGAAACAATCTAGCACAAGAGAAAAATTTGCAGAAATGGTAGACATAGGTCTAAGAAGTAACTGTGAAAGGAGCTCAACCGAGGGCGAATGGAATGCATTAAAGACCGAAATAATGAAAGCTGGCAAAGACTTTAGGGAACAAGCTTGGATAACAGAATAAATTTTGGAGCTGATGGATCAGAGGAGAAGGTACAAAAATTCTCAGGATGATGCAGGAAGAGAGCAGTACAGGCAATTTAGAAATCAAATAAATAGGAAATGCAAAACAGCAAAAGAAAAATGGCTACTAGTAAAATGTGAAGAAGTAGAAAAGGAAATGGTCGTAGGTAAAGTAGATGTTGCATATAGAAAGATCAAACAGAATTTTGGAGAAATGAAGAAAAGCGGTATGAACATTAAAGATGGCGATGGGAAACCTATTTTAAGATCAGAAGATAGAGCTAACCGATGGAAGGAATACATTGAGAAACTTTATGTTGGCGACGACTTGAACAATAGTGTAATAGAAAAGGAAGGCGATGTCGACATTGATGACTTAGGAGATCCTGTTTTGAGGACAGAATTTAATAAAGCTCTGAATGACTTGAAAGCAAACAAGGCAGTTGGAATTGATGAGATCCCTGCAGAACTTCTTAAATCCCTAGGAAAGGAAGGAATCGAAAGATTATTCAAACTGATATCAAAAAGTTATGAAACAGGAGAAATTCCAACTGATTTTAATAAAAATATCATCTTCACACTTCCAAAGAAAGCACAAGCCGACAAATGTGAGAATTATCGCACCATTAGTCTAACATCACATGCTTCAAAATTACTGACCAGAATAATATACAGAAGGATGGAAAGGGTAGTAGAAGAGATAGTAGGTGAAGATCAGTTTGGGTTTAGGAAAAATCGCGGTACAAGGGAAGCAATTCTGTCTTTAAGATTAATACTTGAAGGGCGGATCAAGAAAAACAAAGATACTTTTATGGAATTTTTTGATTTAGAAAAAGCTTTTGATAATGTTAGGTGGGACAAGATGTTCAAAATTTTAAAGAAGTCAGGTCTAAAGTATCGAGATAGAAGAATACTCTATAAACTATATAAGAATCAAGTGGCTGTAATAAAAGTAGAGAATCACGAGAGACATGCATCGGTTAAAAAGGGTGTGAGACAAGGTTTTAGTCTATCCCCGTTAATATTATGTAGAAGAAGCAATGAAGAAAGTCAAAGAAAAATTTCCATGCGGCATAAGTTTTCAGGGAGAAAAAATCAGTATGCTACGATTTGCTGATGACATTGTCTTGTTAGCAGAGAGGGCTGAGGATATTGAGAAGTTATTGAATGGCATGAAGAAAATACTGAAGGAAGATTTTCGACTGAATATAAATCAAAGTAAGACAAAAGTGATGAAATGTAGCAGAAATGATACCAATAGTAGCAGATTAAATATAAAAATAGGATCGGATGCTATAGGAGAAGTGAGTGAGTTCTGTTACTTGGGAAGCAAAATTACAACCAATGGCCGAAGCAGGAATGATGTTAAAAGCAGAATAGCACTAGCAAAAAGAGCCTTCATGAAAAAGAGAAACCTTTTAGTTTCAAATATTTATCTAGGAATTAGAAAGAACTTTTTAAAACTCTATGTGTGGAGCACAGCACTTTACGGTAGCGAAACATGGACTTTAGGAATACCGGAAAGAAAGAAACTTGAAGCATTTGAAATGTGGTGCTACAGAAGAATGCTGAAAATTAGGTGGACAGACAAAGTAAGAAATGAACGAGTTTTGGAAATGATGGTTGAGAAAAGAAGTTTATGGAAGAAGCTTACAGGAAGAAGAGACAGGCTGGTAGGTCATATTTTGAGACATGGTGGATTGGTTAATTTGTTAGTGGAGGGAACAGTCGAAGGTAAGAACTGTAGAGGTAGACAGAGATTAGAATATATGAAGCAGATAAGTGAGGACGTGGGTTGTAAGGGGTATGTAGAAATGAAGAGGTTAGCACAGGATAGGAAGGGATGGAGGATTGCATCAAACCAGTCTAAAGACTGACGACAGCAAAAAAAAAAAAAAAAAAAAATCCTCCTCGTCTTGTGATGAATTAGTGTTGGATACTTTGTATTTCATTGTACATCTCGATATACGCAATTCCTTAGGACATGTTGAACTTCCTGTAGTGGACTTTTCAAGAAGAAGTGCTTACTGGATTTTTGTGCTACTTCATCCTGCAATTTCTTTTTCTTCGTCCCTCAGCCCCTCTCTGTTTTTTCTTTGAAAACAATCGTTTCAAATTGTGTTGGATTTATTGCGAAATAAAGTAGCTTCATGCTCGCTCACGACGCATACAAGGCAAATAAAATACACCACTGAGCCACGCCAATCATCTCATCAGCAATTAAGCAATGGAGAAAGTATCGATTGTCTCATAACCTAAGAACAAAATTTGCCAATACGGGCGCGGGGTAGAGGCCGCTACTATTGTTCCATTCAATTTGGACAGAGCACGCAATATACCTTCCAATCGTGTTGCGATTCGCTGTTTACTCATTCCTTCTCGCTCGTTCGCGAAAGCTCATCAGCCCCGCGCTGGTATCGTGGGATTATTTGAATATGAATTATTTATTTGGATTTTTAAGTTTAATAATTTGAGAATTTTGCGCCCCCCTTTCAATGGCGCCCAGGGCACGTGCCCTACCTGCCCCACCCTAGGTACGCCACTGTCCCCGTGCAGTGCGCTCCTTTGTGGCTATCTAAGCTAACCAGGTAATAGTACTGCTTATAGGGAACTTACAGCTTAACATGGAATCCAAACCACAGAAGTGTTTTGGCTTACTTTATATTATCCAGCAAGCTGTGGCAGAGCAGAAGGTCAGTTTAATGGCCTTTGTAAATCACAGCTGAGACTGGGATTTCGATCTCCAGACAGATGCCTTAACCAATGAGTTACCAGACCTCTCTATTACTGATGATAATAAAGCAGAAATGAATGTATAATGTTATAGCACAGCATTATTCATTCATAATAAATTCATATTAAGGTAAAAATTGGTCATAATCCATTTCTTTTCAATTTGCATTTTCCCGACTTTTCAATGTCCTCACCTAGAATTGTGTCTCATTCATCCCTATAGCAACAGGAGCAGCTTTCTCGACGTCAAAGAGTGCTTCCTATCCTTCTTCTACTTCAGAATTAGGAATGTTTTCACGAGACAGACCAGAGCAGTTTTTGCAAGCAGCTGAACAGTGCAGTCCTGATTTGTGACAGCTGAATGGTGGATTACAAGATTTCTTTCAGGATCATGATACAACCTTCGGAGTAAACTCAGGTGCTGTGTCTTTTATTATTGTAACTGGAATAAGGCTGGAAAAGTCTTTGCTTCATCCCCATGGCAATTGGTAAGTTTCTCCACCCACCTTGCTTGCACTTGATAGTATGTGCGTATTGAGTGAAATGTTGCCGCATCTGATGTTGTTGGCAACCATGCTAGCTTGAACGCATTTTTTGGGCAGATTTCATAAACATTTTGTATCTGAGCCCTCCAATGTTCCACAAGCAATTAATCCATTCCACTATGAGCTGTTCCCCTGGGTATTCTCTTTGGAGGCTAGGAGTTCTGAGAAGTTACCATGTATGTAACTTTCATATGTGGTTGGTAATGCTGACATTGTATCACATCCTGTAAATGCATGGGTGAAGAGAATATGTGTGTGTTCAAACTTGAAGGAAGTGGTTGAGTACCATAAACCTGCATTCTTGCCTTTTCCTGGCTAATGGAAGTACAACTTCTCATGTTACCAAGGTCCAAGCAGAGCAAGAAACCCAATATACTCACTTAGAATTATCACACTGTCAGATTTTACTGATTGGGAAATAGCTGTGTCAACAATCAATTCAGTTGCACCTTCTTTTGTCTGTTGAACTTCGAGGCCTCCTTTTTCATTTTTTTGTAATAATATCGAAATTACACAGTTCTTGCTGCTCTCATTTGCTGTGTCACTGCAGCACTTGTTTCCTCAGTGAATGATGTCTGCTGAGGTATCTGATGTTTTCAAATGATGAAACCTTTCAGATGACTTTATTCCTCTCTGCACAGCATCAATTCATTATCCGTCAAATATAACGGTGTTGTTGGATTTATAGTGTGTTCTTTATTAGGCTTCATATTTTCCACAGATAGAGCCATATAACCTTATGCAGAAGGCATCCTTCATTCACAACAAAACTTTTGATGTTGGATGTTGCATTTTGAAGAGATGTAAATACTTAATATAGATACAATTTTATTCCCTTTAAGTACGGAGCAAACAAAGAAACAATTGTTTTAAAACCATTCAAATGGAAAAGAAATGGATTTATTACTAATTTTTTACTTATTTTGACTTCATTTTGACAATGTAAATAAACTTTGTGCCATAACATTAAGATTTCACATCTGCAAATCCATTTTTCAAACTGGTACAAATGCCATCTGTAATAAAGAGGTCTGGTATATCAGTGCTTAAGGCGTCTGACTAGAGATCGAAGACTCGGTCTCAGTTGTGATTTTCAAAGGCCATTAACCTGACCTTTAGCTCTGCCATAGCTTGCTTTGTAATATGAAGTAAAATGCTTCTGTGGTTTGGATTCCACATTAAGCTGTGGGTTCAATATACCTGGTACTATTACCTGCTTAGTACACACACTTTGCAAAGTAAATCGAAAAACACTGTCAACTGGTGGCCGCACAATCATTCAGAATCTCCTGGCCAATAATGCCATATGATTATTGAATTGACCATCAGTATCAGTAATCAAAGTGTAGTACAAATATATACTATGTCATACAGAAGGGACACTGCGTCAAACACAGGGCTTGCACCAACTCAGCCATGTACTTCTGCGAACTTGAAAAAGGGTGTTTACCTGAAATATTGTTTTTTATGTGTTTGTGTGTTGTTTTGTGTTGCTGCTGCCCTCCTCCCTTCAGCTTTGGTGAGTGTATTTTATCTGTCCTGTCCATGTAACTATGTCATAAAGAAATACATATATATTTCAATCATATATGCGGGGGTTCCAGGTGTTTTTGAGCCACAAAGTAGGTTAACACCCAACTTTTCATAAAAGTGTGAAATTTTGCTGATTTTTGAAGAACTTTAGCTAGCTTAGTTTTGAGTTTAAAAAAACTTTGCAGTGCAAAAGTTGTAGGAAATTTTGTCCTGTTTCAAATTTGAAATGTTTCTTGCTAGTAATCATCAGGAAGGAGTTATAGATGGAAAACTAAAAAAAAGTACCAACATTTTGACTTTTCTGGCTATAGACAATTGTGCCAAGGGTGTTGGAGGTTGAATACTTGGTTTCTGCATACGCTCACCAATATATACAAGATAAGAAAAAAATATTTTCCATGTGATATATATACTATTATATATATCCGTAAGCAAGCTGCGTTTGTCTCTTTACTGTAACGGCTATTGCGCAATAAGTACCGTAGCAATTTGGATGTGGTTTTCACATTTTTAGAGCTAATGGTGCCAGTCAAAATCTGGGAAAATAGCTAGTGACTTATATGTACCATGGGAAGGAGCAAACAATTAAAAACCTTTATAATTGCAAAATTGTGGGCTGCCGATCATAGTGCACTTCAGACGTGCACTCCTTTCGCAATAACCTCTCAAAACTTTGCATTCAGTTTTATTTTTTTACTTTTGTTACTCAGTTTTCTGGACCGCAGTGCTTAAAATAAACGGAATACGCGAATTTAACGTAATAAGCATTGACTTGCGTCACAACAGGCCAGTTAATAAGCAAAATGCGTTAGATTAATTACTATATTGTTGTAGACATATATTATCTCTGGTAGACAGTTAACAGTTTGTCTCTGGAACAATAGTCACTAAACTTTGTACATTAATAAGCCAATATTTCTTCTTTACATATCATTATGGTTAAGAAAATCAGTTTTTTTCTTGAAGAAAGATGTATGTAAAACAGCTACCATAAATATCAACAGGTAACAATACATTTTCCCCACAATGACTTGTGCGGAACTTTCCATATTTCTACGTACGTTACTCAATTAATATATATTTTGTGGCTATAGAATGCAAAAATTTGTCACTAATATCGCCTAAGGTACGTGTGTACAAATTTTGGCTGCTGTTCAAACCACGGACAGTAAAATAAACTGTTATTTCTATCACACAAGTCTCATAACCCAGATTCTGCAATGTTTATCACCATACGTGCTTTGGATTAATGACGACAGCAACATGGAAGGAGTGAAATTAAAAATCAATTAATCATCTTAAAACATTATGCCACACTGCATAAATAACAATAAAACTAAATCCATCATGCTTTATGATCTAACAAAGCGAGTCAATCGTTATTATGGTCCAGGCTGCATTTTAACCTAACCACAAATCTGGCTATTGATTCTTTTCGTAAATCATAGCTTCCGTCAAAACTGCATTAATACATTCACTGTTATCGATTCTTGAAACTTTGGAATTACATGCGGGTGAAATAACGACATTAGTAATTTGGTTTCACTGAAAAAGAAAGAAATTAAAAATAATTTGTAACGTGTAAGATTAGTTTTAGAACGTGCTATTTTAAAACAGAAATAATTGATCGAATCAACACATCGTCAAAAATAAAACCAATATACAATCAGAAAATAAAATGCTATTATTATTATTAATAAAGAAAACTGATCTTAATAAATTTACGGCACCACGGGTATCGTCAAATTCTCGGTGTCCGAATTAATAATAATTTTTTTTTGGCTAAGTTAAATATTAGAGAAATAATATGTTTGGTTATGCCCATAGCTACATTCTCACCAAAGTTTACACTTAGTGCTTATAATTTCAGCTGTGTTGACTATTATATATCGATATAAATTTGCGGCATCATGGTTATCGAGCAGTCCTCCGTTTATTAACTAGATTAAATTAATATAAATAAGTTAATATTTTTCATTACCACCAGAGATACATCATTACTAAAGTTTATACTACATTTCAATCTAACTACTTTAGTTCTGAAATACCGTGAAGGAAAATGGCTCGAAATGTGGGTAGTTGTATAAAAGCCATTAAGAAAAAAATACATGTTATTTATTACTCATGGATTAGGATTGTATTTATATTTTATTTAAAAAAAAAAGGGATTCTACGATTACATGGTGCCGCAATTTGATGATGGATTCTTATGTAACTCGACGAAACAAATCGAAAGTAAAGAATAAATTTTTTTGGTATCTCACTTAGTTCTCAAGATATTGTATCTCAAAAGTGAGGAGGTTAGAATGAAATCCAGCATGGACCAGAAAAAAATTCACCGAAACCACTATATCTACATGGTGGAAATGCTCTATAGGTGTTTTATTTTCTTCCTAGTGGTCATTGTCAGGTTGAAATACAGCCTGGACCAGAAGAAATGCCACCAAAAGCACAAGGAACTATACCTATAACTGATTTTTTACACGCTATATCTCGAAAACCAAGCAAGAAATAAAAAAGATCTTTATTTTCAATTTGTATTAATAACTAAAAGAAAGGAAATTTTTTAAAATGAAATCTATATATTTTGCTTCTCTGCATAATATTTGACACTAAAATAAAAAGGGGAAACATTTTTTTATGGGGGGGGGGGAGGCTGCCCACTACTGGTACTAACCATTTGAAATTTGGATTAACTGCTTCGCTATAATATTCTCTTCACCTTTTGCATTCTCCTTTTTCGGGAAAGTTACCACAAATTAAATAAAAAATGCCAAAATATGAGAGAGGCGCCCAGCTATTAGATGGCACTGCAAAATTAACGAAAATTTATTTAAATGTTGGTTAAATCCTTTATTGTAATGTTTTTTTGCCATTTATGCTTCTCTCCGTTGTAAAAAGTAGAATGAAATTAACAAATAAAAAATATTTGCCCGAGATGTAGTAGGCCCTACAAAAACGACTGCCATCTTAGAATCGATACAAGCGATCGGAGAGATCCATTGTAAACAAATACCCAATGTTTTAGATGGATGCCATTATTTTTCTTGGTCTACGCCGAATTTCAACCTAACCACGACCTCTATGACAAAATGAGACTGTTTAGGTTGACAGGATCCCTGTGCCGATAATTTTTATGTCATTTTTACAGTGTTGGGAACATTACGCAGTTGCTCAGAGTCTCATATTTTGGCATTTTTTCCAAAGAAGGAGAGTGTAAAACATGAAGAGGACATTTTGGGGAGTCTGATACTTCAAATTTCAAAAGGTTAGTACTAGCTTCGGATTGCTGGAGAAAGAGGCAGACTACCCGCACTTCTATACACTTCATGATCTGCATGCGCAAAGCAGCGGGTAATATATAAATATATACTTCAACCAGAAATAGGAGCTTCAACAAGAGTCTTAGGTAACCATAAATGAACCATGTATATGGGTATTTTGACAAAGAATACCAAAACAGAAAAGATATAAAAATACAAACCATATATATATATATATATATAGTAAACAATGAAATCAAAGGCGCTAAGTGGTGAAAAGGAATTAAATTAGGATATGGAAATGAGCCACCACTTACCTTTAGATGATGCATGTGGGGCACGAATACACAGAAAAGACAAAAACACAAAAGATAAAGAAATTTATAAATTACAAAATAATAATGGAATAATAACAATTTTTAAATTTTTGAACCAAAGACTCTATGATGTAAACATCACCTTAGGTTAGTGGTGGTTCAATTTAGGTAGTGGGGATGGAGGCAAAGAGAGGATTAAAAAGGGTAAACATTAGTAAAAATAATAAGAATAATGATCGGGTATTATCTGAAGTTGAGACCCGGTGGCTGCCTTGTGCCCAGTTTGTACTGATAGGCAAGTTCCCACCTTTTGAGTACAGAGGAGCTGCTGCTATTAGGGATGACTCTCATAGCCTGTACCATGAAACAAGAGTTGGAAATTATTTGAGTCATGGGTGATGGCATGGACAGCAACTGGGTGCTTTGGGTTCTGTGTGAACACTGTCTGTTGGTGGCCATTTATTCTTATGGAAAGTGGATTTGTGGTTAAACCTATATATGAAGCCAGGCAATGGTTGCATGTTAACTGGTAAATAACATGGGAGGTTTCACAGGTGGCATGTCCTATGATAGGGAAGCTTTCCCCTGTGACAGGGTTGGTGAAAGTGGTGGAGGCATGGTGTATGTTGCATAGCTTGCATTGGGGTCTATTGCATGGGAAAGAGCCTTGGGGCTGACTGTTGGGATGAGGAAGACTATTTTTGTGGATTAGACGTTCGCAGGTTAGATGGTCTGCTGAAACTTGTTCTAGGAGGTGCAGGGAGGATTTTAGGAAGAATGGATCTCATTTCAGAGCAGGCTATTGTTGCAGCTTATGGATTGCCAACTGAGCGCATCTCTGCCTTGGTTGACCAGTACCTAAAACCCATAGTTAGTCAGCTCTCTTCTCATATAAAGGACACCCAACACTTCCTCTTCTGGCTTTATACCATACCCACCTCTCTTCCTTCAAACCCCATCCATACTGGTTACCATTGACTTCACGACCTAGTTCACAAACATTCCACACTGGCATGACCACAGGGCCATGGAATATTTCCTTGACTAGCACCTCCCAACAACCTCCCTATGACATCCTTCCTCATCAAATTGGTGCACCTGATTCTCAATAACAATTACTTCTCCTTCGAAGGCAACATATATCATCAAACCTGTGGCACTGCCATGGGCACCCGCATGGCCCCCTCTTATGCTAATCTGTTCTTGGGTCATCTGGAATAGACATTTCTGGAGGAAGTCCTTCTCAAACCCCTCATTTGGCTTCGATTCAGTGATGACATCTTTATGATTTGGACGCTTGGAGAAAACGAACTACTAAATTTCCTGAACCATCTCAATACCTTTAGCATGCTGAAATTCACTTGGTCCTATTCACACACTCAGGCCACATTCCTGGATGTGGATTTATCCTTCTCTAATGACTTCCTCAACTCTTCAGCCCACATCAAACCCACCAACCTTCAACAGTTTTTAGATTTTGACAGTTGTCACCTGTACCACACCAAACGTTCCCTCCCCTACAGTCTTGGCATTTGAGGTAGTCACCTATGCTCTGACCAACAGTCCCTCATGGATTATTCAAAATGTTTTTCACAAGCATTGATTTCTCGCAACTACCCTCCGGCTTTGGTGAAGAAACAGCTCTCATGGGCAACATTACAACCTACTCAGCCCATCAGTCATCCGAAACCCACAAAAACCATCCACAATCCAGTCTTAGTCACACAATACTACCCAGGTCTCGAATCCATTAACAGAATCCTCCGGCAGGTCTATGATTTCCTACAAGCCTGCTCTGAAATGAGGTCCATTCTTCCTAAAAACCGTCCTGCCCCTAGTAGAACAATTTCAGCAGACCTCCTAACCTTAAGTGAACTTCTAGTCCACAAAAATAGTCTTCCTCGTCCCAACAGTCAGCCCCAAGGCTCTTTCCCATGCAATAGACCCCGATGCAAGCTATGCAACATACACCATGTCTCCACTACTTTCACCAACCCTGTCACAGGGGAAAGCTTCCCTATCATAGGACATGCCACCTGTGAAACCTCCCATGTTATTTACCGGTTAACATGCAACCTTCATATATAGGTTTAAACACAAATCCATTTTCCATAAGAATAAATGGCCACCAACAGACAGTGTTCACACGGAACCCAAAGCACCCAGTTGCTGTCCATGCCATCACCCATGACTCAAATAATTTAAACTCTTTTTTCACGGTCCGGGCTATCAGAGTCATTCCTAATAGCAGCAGCTCCTCTGAACTCAGAAGGTGGGAACTTGTCTACCAGTACAAACTGAGCACAAGGCAACCACCGGGTCTCAACTTCAGATAATACCCGATCATTATTCTTATTATTTTTACTAATGTTTACCCTTTTTTAATCCTCTCTTTGCCTCCATCCCCACTACCTATATCGAACCACCACTAACCTCAGGTGATGTTTACTTCATAGAGTCATTGGTTCAAAATTGTTATTATTCCATTATTATTTTTAATATATAATTTAATTTTTCATATTCAGATTTAATTGTATTTTGCTCTTCCCACCAACCAGAGATCATTTTGGATATTTATCTATGCTCGGGTATTAGCTCTGAATCACTGCCCCTACCTTTCCTCTGTTTGAATTTACCCCCACCATTTTCCTGGCCAACAGTCTTTCACCCAACTCCCATAATGTTATCCTGTTGATAAAGGACTTGTCCCAAAAATTTCTTTATCTGTTGTGTTTTTGTCTTTTCTGTGTGTTCGCACCCCACATCCATCATCTAAAGGTAAGTGGTGGCTCATTTTCCTATCCTAATTCATATATATATATATATATATATATATATATATATATATTCTAGCAGACTACCCGGCAATTCCCGGGCTAATGAGGATTGATTTACGCGTACACTATTTTTATATTTCCGATGTAAATCATGTGTTTTATTAATTTGGCACCATCCATTTCCAGAAGTAAACTAAACATTGATATAGCCAAAAAATCAATGGTGGATCAAGGGGGAAGAGATAGGGGGCTCAAGCCCCCCCCAAAAGTATTTAGGACCACCCCCGACATCGTAATTTTTGAGATTTGGAGAACTTTTATATTTTTTTTTTTTTTTGGCTCTACTGATCTTTTAAGGGTGGCACGACTATAAAACCTACCTTACCTGACTCAAGGCCACCCCCCTCCCCAAACGAAATCCGTTCAAGTCCCCCCCCCAAACGAAATCTTCTCAAGCCCCCCAAACCAAAATCTGCTAAGCCCCCCCCCCCAAACCAAAATCCTGGATCTGCCACTGCAAACAATTCCCATAACAGGGTGAATTGGACGTTGTAATACAGAATATCAGTTTACATTTTGGTCTAGGCTGCATTTTAACCTAACCATATCATTTCTTAAAGTTGCAGTTTGATAGCCAAAATATCTACCACCCACGCTTTAATACATACCACATACATAAATATGTATCTGGAATATATCCATTTGTTCCAGCATCATGCTAAAAATAAGGATTTGTGATCACAATGTTTAAGTTTGAGGTCCAAGGTACAATCTGATGAACATATTAAAATATTAGGACATTTTTATTTTATGAATATGCTGGTGTAAGTTAAAAAAAGCTGGATTTATTTTGACGGGATTTAATACTGTGGGTTTCTATAAAGAACACTGGAATTCAAAAAAAGTGGGGGTAATATGTCAACATGGTTGGGCTTTTGTAAACCTAATGTATACAGTAATTTTCTGCTCGTTTTGAAGTATACATGTGCAAAATTCCTTCAAAATTGAATGGAAGCAGTAGCTTTGTATAAAGAACATTGACAATAATTAAGGGATGTAAAGGGGAAGAGAAATTGTGTTTTAGTAAAACTAATGTTGAAGTATTTTTCTCTTTGTTTTTAAGTATATACAAGGGTTGGAACTTAAAAAGTGGTTACATGTTTGCACCTGTTACTGTCCTTCAAAGTAGTCACCAGTGTTGTGTAGAACCCATTGCCAGCGATGTGGAAGGTGTAGTATACTGTTTGCAGAGCCTGTTCTGTTGATGGTGCGAATGGAGCGGTGTAGTGCCTGTCGAATCTCCGGAACAGTTTTGAAGCGAATGCCACGAAGTGGTTCCTTCATCTTTGGAATCAAATCAAAGTCACAAGGACTTAAGTCCGGGGAGTATGGTGGATGGTACAGTACTTACCAGTCACATCAACCGAACAGAACAGCCACAGCTTGCGCTGTATGTGCCCACACATTGTTGTGCAAAATGATAGGTGGGTTGCGCAGAAAGTGTTGCTGCTTCTTTCGCAAAGCTGGTCGCAGGTGATGCTCCAAAAATGAACAGTAATACCATGCACTGACTGTCTGCCGTGGAGGAACTTAATGTGTTAGGATAACACCATTACAGTCATACATGAGAATCACCATAACTTTCACCATACTGGGGCTCTGACGCACTTTTGACTTTCGCAGTGACCCATAATGACGCCATTCGTTGGATTGGAGTTTCGTAAGATGTGGCCCATGTCTCATCCAGTGTTACAATACGGCGTAAGAAAGCCTCTCCTTCGCGCATATAGCGCTCCAAGTGCGTCTGAGCAGCGTCGTAACACATCCATTTCTGCAATTCGTCAATTCATGCAGAACCTATCATGATGCAATTTTTCGCATGGCCATGTGTTCCTTCAGGATGTGAAGCACAGTCGTATGCACTAATCCGGTTTCGTAGGTGAGCTCACGAATCGTGTGGTGTCGATCACTGTCCACTAACGCGGCAACATTATGCACTTCTTCTTCAGACGCGCTAGGATGACCTGCCCAATGCATGTCTGCCACAGTTTGCTGACCTTCGTTGAAGGCTTTTACCCAACGTGGTACTGTTCCGTACGGCAATGCCGATTCCCTGCATGCCTTTTGAAGACCTTGATGACACTCTCATGCTCTACGACCTTTGGCACATTCAATCTTGATCCAACTCCATTGTTCCTGTTTCGAAAACATAGTGACACCGATACGTTAGACCGCTTGCTCACAAGTGACTGCGTTTCCCTCAATTGTGCACACGCCAGGGGCGTGGGATGGGCGAGTCCATTTGCTTGAAGGTAAGGTAGGTATGTCAACAACGTGTGCTATCAGCAACAATAGTAGATTCTATTGCATAGTGTCTCCACAGCAGTGTTGCCTCTATTTAAGTTCCAACCCTCGTATTTGCAAAGTTCCATCGAAATTGGATAAGAACTATGGGTTTGCACAAAAATGAAGTGGTGTGTAGGGGAAGAGAGTAGATTTTTTGAAAATTTCTGTTCAGAAACCTTCTACATGAAAAAATACACATATGTGCCAACTTTCATAGTGATTGGTAAAACAATGTCGACTGTAGCTTAATGTAAAAAACACAACAAACATTAAGGCGGTTGAAAGGGGGAGAGGGGTTGGGATTTTATAAACCAAATGTTTACAGTATTTTTCATTTTATTTTAAATTATATTTATTCAGCGCCATCGAAATCAGATAAAAACAGTGAGTTTCCATAAGAATTAAGGGTTATAAAGGGGGCAAGGGGGTGGTTTTTGGATTTTTGTTTGATCAGAAACCTTCTTCATGAAAAAATACATATATGTGCCAACTTTCGTGGTGACTGGTTAAACAGTGTCAACTGTAGCTTTGTGTAAAGAACATTGACAAAAATTAAGGAGGTGTAAAGGGGGAGAGGGGTTGGTTTTTGTAAACCAATTATAGACATTATATTTCTCCTTGTTTTAAAGTATACATATGCAAAGTTTTATTGAAATATGATAAAAACTGTGGGTTTCTATAATGATAATTGGAAATTAGGAGGGGAGGGGGTAAAAGGAGATAGGGGTGGGCTTTTGCAAATCAAATTGTGAATCTAAACCATTCTCGAATCAACTTAATCACACACACAAGATTTCATAAAAATCCGTCAGCTGTTTAGGAGGAGTTCAGTGACATACACACAGACAGAAGAAATATATGTATAAAGATATATTGTTATGGTTTTATGCCTCATCAACATCAAGGTCATTAGAGGCAGAAGAGGATTGAAGGCAAGGAACAGTAAAGAATTTGACAATGGCCTTTTCAATGAAGCATCCTGGCATTTGCCTGGTGTGATTTGGGGAAACTATGGAAAACCAAAATCTGGATGTCTGGGCATCGATTCAAACCCCTGTCGTCCCGAATGTGAGTTCAGAGTTTTACTGCTCAAACACCATGCTTCAGTTTGTGAGTAATGGTGAGAGTGACTATTCATGAAATTTTATGTCATAGTCTGCAGAGCATCATCAGCCATAATGATGATCAGAACTTGTGGATACTCATAAACTTCATGAATACAATAAGTCAGTGACAAACTTCCTACACCTGCCATATACTGGTATCATATCATTATTATTATTAATTTTTTTGCAGTGTAGAGTAAAACCAAATGTTTAAATTAAATATAAGGCAGTGATCTGTAATATGTTTGGTTTGTTGACTTTTTTTAACATTGAAAGAAAAACTGAAAGGAACAGAGGAAAAAATAATAATAATATCTTGGAAAACAAATTCATAGCAGGTGAACTTACCTATTACATCTACAAGACATGGACCTTTGTACCACTTATTTAAGAGCTCTTCTTCTGGTTTAGAAACCAAATTCACCCCTGTGAGACCACTGCATGGCACAAAAGTGACATCTGATTCCCGGAAGCCAGCTTGGCGAAGAAATGAACCAAGCTTGCCAACAATTTCTTGGAATCTGTCTTGAGACCAAGATACTGTGTCAAGTTTGTTAACAGCCACACACAACTGACTGACACCTAAAAATATAAGATTATACTATTAACAAGTAATAAGATTTAGTCATGACATTAATACCTTAAAACATTCTGCCTTGATTGACTAACCACCTGAAACTAGGAAAGTTAAAGTAAGAGAAATAAATAATTCAGATAAACTAATGTCTTACATGCATTATTAAAAAACTGTAAACAGGTTTCCTTAAATTTTTATTTTTTCAAATAAAATTTTCTCTGGCGAATATTATGTAAATTAATAATGGATAACTGATATACGTGAAGTTTAATAATACACAACCAGGGTATCTCATTAAAAGCAAATCATAGTGGGCTGGCTGCTAATGCCTGGATGGTTTTAGTTGTTTCATTCCTCATCACATATCCCAACACACTGCACATGCACCCAAGAGCACTAAACTGAATGTGATGATAACTGAGCATCGCACACTAATCTTCTCAGACACTATGCAGTGAGATGATGTATAAAATCTTTGCAAAGATAGGAATCTAGATAGTTATAACCTATAAATACTTAGAAAAGTGCAATGATTGATATTTTTATGGTGTCTGGAATCAGCAATATATAACTTTTTTTTATAAATTATTGACAAATTTCTATTCTATTTTGATTTTTAAAGCTGCTTTTTCCTTTGAATTGTGAAATGATATTTATATAGGATAAATAAGTCTTAAGAAGCTACATTTATTAAATTTTTCTGTAGCTATCAAATAATTAAATGATAACAAACTAATATAGCTGTCCAACAGCTTCATTAAAGAAGGCAGCTGCTTTAAACAGTTGAGGCACTGAAATTGGATTCTGACCTAGATTTTTTACAGACACTTAAAATGACCTTCTCATTATTTTAGTGTATTTGAGATACACTGTGAATTATGCATAGTTCAAATTAAGTGTTAAACTCTAACTTCCAGCCAACACAAATGTAGAACACTCTGCAAAACAAAACTCCGTTACTCGGTGGCCTTTGGAGTCACCTAACCAGCAACACATTTATTTTTTTACTATTAAAATTTGCATTACTCTAGCATACTGCATACAGTTCCAGTTGATATTCTGCAGTGCAGGTGCCATCTAGTTGTAAGGGACATTTCCATTCTTTCAATGTAGTTAATATCAGAATTAAGGGGATCATCTCCAATACCTTTCAGTGGTTATGGCAAATGCATAATGACAGGACTGTGTGTCTATTTGCTTATTATGATGAGTTTAACCAGTAAGCAAATGCTGATTCGTGGAAAAACTACAGAACCCAAAAACCAAGAAGTGCAGTGGCACACGACGTAGCTTGATCTGTAAATTGTTGGGTTTCCATAGTCTGTATTTTGTTTAGTAAACTGGGGTAGCTTAGTGTTTTTGCCTAAGTTGTGTAATAATATTTGAAACTTGGCAACACAGCTGTGCTGGCAGGAATTACTGGTGTGGGTGCCTGCATTGTAGCATGGGAGGGTGCAGAGCAGTGAGTGTGTGTTGTGTCGCTCGGAGAAGGTATTTTGCACAGTAGCTAAAATAGCTTGTGAAATGTATGGAAAACTTGTTTCAATGTAACATAAATACTAGAAAAGTTGTGTCAAGGAATGGTATTAATTTAATTCACTAGTATTTTGACCAGGACAGTGAGTTTTTCGTTTCCAGCCTATGTCAAAATACCTCTCAATTTGTTTATTGGAGCTAACAGTTTGAATGTTTTGAAAGAGGAGAATTTGTGCTGTTCTTGTCTTAACAACATGCTATAATCCACTAATTGAGTGCTTAGCTAACACTTGGCTGACAATTTCTGAGGATATTTGATAGCAACAAATGCCAGGATAGCTCACAACAAGGTAATACCAAAAGGACCATTCAATTACCTTCCATGTTATGTCTCATCCAAAAGCTCTACACACAAAAGAAATTGGAAACAAAGGTGCTACCGTAAGGTGATAACGTAAGGTATATAATGGTGATTCAGTTGTATAACAGCTAATAATAAAATATGTGATAACAGCAGACAGGTATCCAGATAATTACAACATGGATTTTGGTAACTTTGATTTTAAAACTTATCTTAACAGAACATAAATATGTTGAAAAGTGCAGAGTAGCCTGGTAAATTAAATCTCTGCAAATAAACTATTAATAATGTTAATAACTGCAACTTTAATATACATATGTAGTAAGTTCTTTTCAATGCTTTATTCACGTTAAGAAAATTAAAAAGTAAGAAACTTAAACAAACAAGATCCCATTACCTAACGAACGAACCAGCAAAGCATGTTCTCTTGTCTGGCCACCGCTCTCAAATCCTGTCTCAAATTCTCCTCTTGTTGCATCTACTACTAAAATAGCAACATCTGCCTGAGTAGCACCAGTTATCATGTTTGGTATGAAGTCTTTATGACCTGGAGCATCCAGAAGAGTTATTATTTTAGAAGGAGTTTCAAATTTTGACTGCCCAACATCCATTGTTATTCCACGAGACCTGTAGAATCAAAGACCATTAAACTGTTTTCCATGTAAACATTTCAGTCAAAAGCTCTACACACAAAAGAAATTGGAAACAAAAGTGCTACCATAAGTGATAACATAGGATTATGAAATGGTGATTTTCTTGATGATGCAATTTTGGATGTCTCTGTGACAAATGAGATGAAAGAGAATGCTTAAACTGTTCGCTGGGTGAAACTATATGTAGTTTAAAAGAGAAATGGAAATCACAGACAAATTTTCTGCAGACTCAGTTGCCATTAGGATTCAATTTTTTTTAACTGCTTAACGTCTCTTAACAGCGAGGTCTTTAGAGACGGGAGAGGATGGGGGGCAAGGAATTCGGCCATGGCCTTTTGAAGGAAGCATTCCGGCATTTGCCTGGAGTGATTTGGGAAACTATGGAAAACCCAACTCTGGATGCCCGGACAGGGATTCGAACTGCCATCCTCTCGAATGCAAGGCCAGAACATTAACCGTTACACCTCCACACTTGGTATTAGGATTCAAAGCACTGTAATACATCATTAACAATTTGAACCACACCATTTTCTTAAACAAAGTTTCTTTTATTTTTTGGTAATCCAAAAACTTAGGTGGTGATATCATCAGAAAACTGCAAAACATGAAATTAAATAAATTTGTTCTTCACGATATTCTGAAAATTTATTTCAGAGAACAACATCAAATAATCAGTATCAGCACCTACGATCAAAGCTGAAAACTTTCACTGATAACCCACACATTTTCTCGTAAACAAAAGTAATGATTAATCATCCACTATGCACCCAATGTAAGTTACCTTAGAATTTTTTCCGATTCTTATAATGAAGTTTGTTTACAGTAGTATGGGCATAGGTGAACCACCTGATACCACAGCTTTAGAGCCATTTACGCAGCTAACTAAAGTAATCTAAACTATTAATAGAGATAATAAATCAAGTTTTAAATAGCAAATCCACATTCTAAACCTACCTAAACAGCTGTAGCAGGATATAATCCACCACAGTAAATGCAATATTTTGTTATGATGTAATTTCACTATAATCCAACATTTTTCTTCAATATGTGAGTACTTCATAATAATAAACAGTTAAAAGATAATAAATTTTGTCATAAAGAAATCATAATAATGGGATTAATGATGTTAAAAAACCAAAAAGCCAGCATAGAATCTTATTACGTAAATATGCACTCTAAAATTCATGAAATCAGATGTTAGAAGTGATATAAGAAGTCAGTTTATATCGCAAGACAAACGATATCTTCTCCTGCACAACATACTAAAATGTTTGAAAGTTCTATACAGTTTAAAGATTGTTTTTAAATATAATATGGTAAAGCCAAACATGTGCCGATAGAAAAATTAATGATTTCAAACTATACACATAAATTCAGGGGGAGAAAACACCTTCAGAATATACCACAGTTAATTTGAAACAATATTTTGTAAGTCTTTTCAAGAAACACGTAGTATTATAATCATGATGAAACAAAACTGTGATATTTTTAATATTCTGCTTTGTTGTTGCCAGACCCAGAAGTAAGTTATTTCAAAAATTAATTATAAATTAGATAAAGCATGTAAAGACTTAAAGAAGAGCTCTATAGGTATTTGAGAACAAGTAGAAACTTTTAAAATATGTTTTAAAGCCATTATGATATTATTAGTGGGGTCGAAATCATCAAAATTAACTTTGTATCTAGAAGAATAAACAGATCATATTTGGTACTAAAAGAAAGATAAATCCATTAGAAGCTGTAATTTTTTTTTTGAAACCTATAACTTTAAAACTGTGGAAGTTGTTAAAAGATTTCTTAACATCACAAAATGACTTTTTACGGCAAATCCGTTATAAATACAGAAAAATTTATAAGGATCTAAATTTTTAAAGAACATAAGCTCTAGCTGCTGGTAAACTTTCAGAAAGATAGGTGTAATGTGAGCTGAGATAGGAAGAACTATTTTGTAGACTATGTATGAATACATCGGTTTCATGCCAGTTTAACATTTGGACCGGGAGGTGTTTTAGTCAGGATATATATATAGTCAGCGTGTGCAAACGTTGTCTTTTGCCGGTTTACATTCAGAGTAATAAGGTGGTAGGTCGGTGGAGCGCGTTGTGCTCGAGGCAGGAGGTGTGTGTGTGTGTAGATCCATGTGCGTGGTTCCACCATGATAGAATTTTGGTAGCTGAGTTGAACTTTTGTAACATCCATGTGACTGTTAACTTTATATAATGGGGTTTGGTTTTGTCTGCTCGCGTTTCACTACTTGCAATCTAAAGAGTTGGTGAAGAATTTTCAATAGCCATCAATTGTTTTGAACTTGTAAATTTATTCAAGAATATAGTGAACTTTGAATTTGAAACAATAGCAGTGACTTTCATTAAGATTTTGATCAAATCTTTCCTATCTTGGGGTTCAAATCAAGACAGGGGGTGGCCGATATAAATTCAAGCAATTGATAATCCTGTGGCTACATATTACAAGGTTGGAGCTAAGGTGATAAACTGTATATTCCAACCCCAGTAAGCATTTGGTTATTACAACAACAAATTCTTGTGGCAATAAATTGGCACATTCAGTCTCCTAGACATTTTTGTAATTGATAAATACAAAATTTAAAATCCCTAAACATAACTCACAACTAAATGAAGTAAGACACTAATAAGGTTCTTGACAAAATGATTACTAAGTACTGAGTAGCTTCTTAATCAGATATTTTCCATACACAAGACCAGAGATGGCAAATCAAAGGCATGCATGTCAATGATAGCATGTGACCAAATAATTTGGGCATGGCATTAAAAGCAGGTACCTTATCAATATAGATGATTTATTTTTTTGTCTACATAATTTAAGGTCATAGTAACAATGTTCATCGTGAATAAAACTACCGGTGCCAGAATGACTACAGATTGCACCAAAGAGGTAGAGTTCGAGCGAATTTCTGACTGAATGGACAGAGCAAGCGCAGGAAGTGAGGTGGCGGAAGAGACACTAAGAACACTTATTTACCTTTTTCTAATGTCATTCTTGCTGTTGTTAAACTAATTTAGTTAAAACAGCTGCTTAGATAAGTTTGTTAGAGTTATACACGGCAAGTTTGGCAAAAAAAAAAAAAAAGCGCAAGATAGGTGTAATAGACAACCTTGCTTGATTGAGAAATATTGCATGATTGATAAATGAGGTAAAATGATGTGTGTTTTATTAACTATAAAAGTTATGTAGAACATCATCTGTAAAACGGCACTATGAAACAAATCGTAAACCTCTTTGTCACAAAAGCGAACCAGAGCAAAAGGAATTCATTGCATGTACAATTAAAGAGTGAAATAAACAATTAACATCTATGATTTAGTATGTTAGCTAGGATTGTAATAATAGTGTTGCAAGTTTTTTAATTGCAAATGTTATTGCTCGGCACGGTAAACCTTTTACTGAGGGAGAATATTTGAAGGACGTCTGGTTAACATGCCCCATTTACTTTTTGAAGACTTTAAAAATAAAGATAAAATAATTCAGTGCATCAAAGATACTTCTTTATCCAGAAACACAACAAAAGATATAATATTAAAACTGGCGGAAAATGTAAAAGAACAACAAACAAATAACATCAAGTCATCTGCTTTTATATAACTGTCTTGATGAGTTGATGAAAGTACTAATGTAACTAAATCTGGTCGTTTAGCTGATCTGCTCGATAGTGTGTACTAACAAAGATCAAGGAAGAATTAATTGTGATAGCATTGTTACCAACAACTACTACACACAGACATTTGTATGGCTGTTAAAAATTCACTTAATGGAAAGAAGTAGACTAAAGCAAAATTGTTTTGATAATGACTGATGCTACTCCAAGTATGGTGAGCAAAATGAATAGTTTTATCAGTTTATTTCAAACAAATAAAGTACATCCAATTCTTGAATTGCAGTCCATCATTCATCAACAAGCCTTGTGTGCAAAGTGTGAATTCACCTCCTTTGATAATATGATGCATGTAGTCACAAAAATAGTGAACCTCATGTCATTGCATGTTTTAAATAAGTGAAAATTTCATGCTTTGTTAGATGAAATCAACTTGTACAGTGGCTTACTGATCTATAACAATGTTCACTGCAGCAATGTACTTTAAAGATTTGTTGATTGTTTGGAAGAAATCAGACTGTATTTACAAAACTAGAGGAGTTCCCGGCGTTGCCTGGTATAGGTGCTTGGTATAGTTGGTGTAGACACGGTTCTTATTCAAGAAATGAGAAACATGTATACCAAGTTTCATAAACTTTGCGCCATCCATTTCCAGATTTAAAGCAAATCTAGGTTCACCTGCCCCCATCCAAGAAAGTAGTGTATTGAAATTGATTTACCCATAGGCTATTTTTATTCATCCAAAATTATTTATATGTACCAAGCTTCATTAATTTGGTTCCAGCCATTTCCGGTACTAAACTAAGTGGCAATTTAGCCACACAGTTCTAAAAAATGGGGTGGGTTAGATGCTTTGATGTGGAATGTCTGTTTAATTTAGGTCCAGGCTACATTTCAACATAATTACAACATCTGAAAATGTTGCTGTACGAAAATCGAAACATGAACCACACGTGCTTTACTACATACCACATACATAAAATTTATCTTGTGTGAATCTGTTCATTCAAGCATCATGCAAAAAATACAGATTTTAAATGGATTTTCAGAATTTTAAAGCTTGGAGTCAAAGTTAAAATTTGACGTACATCTTAAGACATAACGACACATTTATTTTACGAATGTTTTAGCATTATCTGAAAACTGCGGAATATATTTTGACTGAGTTTTCATTTTCTGTATCTCAAAACCTGTAACACATCTTAGAATTTCGCCTAGTGAAATTAGTTGCTGAGATAGCAAGTTCAGTTGAAGTATATGGTACCATCCTTTTAAAGCCATTTTTATAGTCAATTTTGATAAAAAATTCCCAGTAATATGTCTAATATAAGCATTCATTCAAGTATGAATAGTAAATTCAAGAGTTAAATTCATTTAAACAGCGAACATGTAAGATTTGACTTTCATATAACTTTGCTAAATGAGTATATTTCTTTAGTTCAGAAGATGTTTAGGTAAATAGATAGCCAGAAGATGATTAAGTTTGTTATTAGAAGGTCATACTTTGAGTCTAAATATGTTTAAGAGTGATTTGCCAGGTTTAGAATTTTGTCACGTAATTTTCCATTCTAAAATCGAAGTATTCAGTCATTAGCAAACAGTTAAGAAGTCAAGTGATAGATAGAAAGTAGCGTAATTTTGGTTAGAACAACATATTAAAATTTTAGAAAGTTTAATGCATTTTTAATATCGTTTTTGGATATAATGTGGTATAGCAAGACATGTGCTTCATGAAAAAGTTAAATGTTTGTCTTATTCGGGAATTTATGACAAGAAATTATGTTTGGAGTAAAGTTTATTTAAATATAAGGATTTCTGAAAAAGTTTTATTTCAAAATATTAAAGCATTTGATTGTAATAAAGGGAAATGGGTTTTGGCGTGAGAAAACGCTTAGACGAGATGGTGCGATATCTTACAGCATTTGGAAGGAATAATATTCTAAAATTCGTAATAAATCAGGGAATATACTTAGAGATTCCAAATTTTTACAGTAACAGTTTTTCAATAGGGAAATTTGTTTGGAATTATTTTCAAGTCGATACGTTGAATATTTCAAGTAGTCAAATTTTGTTTTTGAGTTTTATACCACTTTCAAAATTAAGTAAAATACTTTATTTGATATCAGAGGATAGATGAGCAATAGGAGAACAGAACGACATTTGTTTCAGCTTGATAGGAGTAATATTTCGAAAGTTATGGCAATCAAATCTTTATGGCTATTATCTGGCGAAACTATTAAAGTTACAACATTTTTTATAATAACTTTATTTGACGTTTGTAACAATATCTAGCAACTATCAAAATTTCAGAAAGCTAGGATTATTTTTGGTGTTTTGATCAAATGTATTTCGAAATATTCGTCAGAAAACTGATCAGTTATCGGATAAAGTCCATGGGAAAGTCAAGGCAAGATGGTTCCCACGGCTCAAGCAGCGTCAATCCTATAAATACCCCCTCCAGAAGCTACTCTCACCCCAGACCAACAGCGGCAGTTTCAGAGTACGTTACAAGTTATGTAGGGCGTAGCTAGGTTGTGCTCATGGCGCAGCAAATTAACAACTTGCACGATTATGGTTGCATTTGAAATTCATGGTTAAAATCAAGTAAAACCTCATGTAGTTAAGTGACAGTGGGGGCGTGAGGTTTGGTCATGCTCGAGTGATTAGTCAAAACTGTAAATGTTTTTCGGAGAGCTTGTCTGATTGCCGGTGCAGTTTTTCTGGCTATGTAAAATTTTGAAGAATATAGTAATCTTACCATAATGGACTAGTTATCATTGAACCTTTACCTTTCATAGTTTTGGGATAAAATTATGTGGCGACGTAATCATCAAATTAGCCAGAACTGTAACATCCTAGGCTACTCACGGTTATAGCTGAGACCAAGTGTTTATGCTAACCCCTGGCATAAGCTATTCGTCTTACAAACCGTTTGAATTTACCCTCACAGATCTAAAGAACACATTTCAGTTGTTTTCTCAGTAAATCAAATTCCACGTCGATTTACTACTACAACATTAAATGTCCAATCAGAAACGTGTATAAACTTATTTGAAAAATCATTCAACAATAAGTGCATCGTTTATGCCATCAAGAACAAAAAAGCTCGTGTGCATATGGAAATATATGGGATTCTACGATAACCGAGATGCCTTATTTTCATCATGGATTCCCATTTAACTTCATAAGACAAATCAAAATTGATTTTTTTTTTTATATTTACTTATTCTTCTCGATAAATCATCTCTCACAACTGAGATGGTTAGGTTGAAATGCGACCTAGATGTGATTTCCATTATATTAAGGATTTTTATCTGATTTCAATGTTGTGTTATCGTATCCCTAAATTGAGGTGGTTAGTTTGAAATGCTACCCGGATAAGAAAAAATTTGGACAAAGTCACAGGGAACTATACGCTGAACATGTACAATGGGTGCTTTAGTTTCTTCCTAGTGGTTAGGTTGAAATGAGGCCTGGACCAAAAAAAATCGGAGAGTAGTTTACATCGCGATATACGTCGTCAATAACATAGCGTTTATGAAATTGCTAATATTAATTACAAATAATAACAAAATTATTCTATAACGAGGTCATTCGGGTACAGGTTGCATTTGAACCCTACCAAAACCTCAACTTATATTACCTGTAAAAACCAAACTATGCAGAAAGGCTTAAACATATGAAATGCATCACAAAATAATACTTTGGGTAATAACAACATTGTTTACATGAGGATTTCTAGTTTGTGTAACATAAATTAAGACAATTAATTTAATCATTAACTTACAGTATGTACTGCAACTTGAAAGATGCACTCACAATAAAACATTCACCTCATTGCGATATAAACTTGACCCTAAGATCATTGACAAAAATAGAAGGAACTATACCTTTAACTAATTTTTGACATTTGATATCTCTAATACTTAAGTCAGTTATGAAGACAAAAATTTCTCTACTTTCGATTTGTCCCATCGAGTTACAAATTGCTGTTCCTTGTGTAGCAAATAATGTGACACCAAAAAACGTTATATTGTTCAAAAATGTTTTTATTTCCGATACTAAAGGCTTCATATGAATTTCTATTGATGTTAAAAATCATCAGCCTGTGTATTAAATACTGAGAATAGAATGAATCTACTTTCAGCTCCAAACGCCAGATATTTCAGCTGACATTAAATATCTTGAGAACTTAAATAGATTATAATAAGAAATAGATTATGTCAGAAACTCACATGAATAGTACAAAATGTAATTAAAAAATGTTCAGTTTTCCTTAACTCTATAAACTTCCAACACTAGTTGTATTAATCACTGTGAAGTAAATGAATACACTTTGTGCTCCAAACGCCAAATATTCAGTCTTTTATTGAAATATCGTAAATGAATTAATGAAAAACATAATCTATAGTAAAAGAATTAAAGCTATATTAGTTGTTACCTACAGTACTATCTCAAATGACAGGAAAATTCTAGTATTAGTGTTACCTGTATGATTGAATATAATCTATCTAGAATAATATTATCATAAATAAATTAATGTTTTTATTGTAACAGTAAAGATGATAGCCAAAGACATTATAATTGTGCTGCCAGAGATTGTGATCAAAGAAAATCTCTGTTGTTATTAGTTTCTCGCATTCAGTACGGCCATTTCTGGCGTTTAAAAACTAAATCTCCCGAATTAAAGGAAAGGATATTTGAAGTTTTATTTAGTGTGGAGTATGTAACATAGGTATTGCTATTAATTACTTTTGATGCTTTTATTAAAGGCTATGGTAAAAGACATTGTAGCTGCATGTTAATTACGAACCATGGAACATGGTAAGAAATATGCCACATCTAGTGGTTTCATTTTTGGTATTTATCACCATACATTGAGAATTTAATTTAATGCTCCAGCATTATGTAATGCAGAAACATAAGGCATTCCAAACAACTGAACTGAGATTCTAAGCTTTAAAACCCATTGAAATCTGCTCAGTAGTTTCTGAGTTCTACTAGTTCAAGTTTATCCGGTTTTCATTTTATTGATGTAGATGAGGGAAAAATTGAACAATACTCACTACTGATGAATGTTATGTGGCTTTCAAAATTAATGTTTTTTTATGGACATATTTCAATTAATTGAGCTTCAAGGTGTAAACAAAACAATTATCATTATGATAGCTCTCATTTGTGCTTTTGAGGTTAAACTGCAAATATTCCGTAACAATATTATTTCCTATGGTATTTCCCAAACTTCAAAAAAGACACCAGAGATTTTGATGTACACACACAAAAAACAGACCAATTAAATCTCACTGTAGAGTTACCTTCAGCAATTAATTCTTCTATCAAAGAATTTTAATTGAGAATTATTGGAAACACTAAAGTTTATTATGTTTCCTGATGTGACTTCACATCACAAACTGAGCTTATCTAAATTTGATTGGTTGGACATTGAAATGAACCTGACTGAGTTCAATATGGACTCAAAAATGTATTGAAATGAGGAAGGAGTTGGAATTAAATCAAGCAATATGATTAAAAATGCCTATACCATGATTATGGAAACTTGGAATTCAATTCTAGACATATCTTAAGAACTGGCTTTTGCTATCTTAGCAATATTTTCATCTACCTATGCTTGTGAGTAATTATTTTCAGAAATGAATAACATTACAGACTCGATCCAAAACCCTGTCCACTGCAGCATGCATTCTGCTAAAAATACAAAGTATGAACTTAATATACGTTATTTGGCCTTGAATTTGCACTAGTTTCGTCTACTTAAATAAACACAAAAATCATGGGCGCCGGCAGGATTACTTTAAGGGAGGTGCATCTGTATCTTTTTTTATACATTATATATAACACTTATTAACTAAGGATACTGAATTTATTGACAAGGTGTTGAACAAATTTGGACAACAACCTAGGCACCTTAAGTTATTATTCAAAGAGTGAATTTAATAATAAACTTTTTATTTCTTAATCTTTTATGTGTATTTTCTTTCATAGCAGGGGAGGGGGGTGCAAGTGCACTCCCCTCCCGGCGCCCATGACAAAAATTGATCTGATTATTTCTTAGTTTAAAAAATGTATATTTCTAGTTGCAAATATGTAGTTTTAAGGTGACTGCTTAGTTTTATTTCTTTTCCCATTAATCACTAAGTCATGATGGTTTGATGGTTTCTCATGACTTAATTCAACAACTCTTTAGAAAAAACAATGGCACGTAGATCAATAAAGGTTCACCATCCCTACACTAGACACACATCATCATGATAAAATGGGAGCAGAGTTGAAATTGCTGGTAGTAGTGTAAATTTTTCTGCAAGAGATTCCAGAATATAGTTTGACCTACAGTACATCTTTCACTTACCTACCTTGATTAAGATAATTTTAGAACAGTATATTTAAGAGAAGTGGAACTATTTCTGGCTGTATGATTAGTTTCTGGAAAGCCCAGAATGCTGCCACACTGGTTTTACACATCAGATGTTAGTTTACACAAAACTAGCACTTTTATATTTCACAATGACTTTTGCATAAACTGAGAAATAAGATGAAATTAAATACATCGCAAATAATGAACAAAATGCATAAGTGAGGATAAGAAATGTAACCATTTTTTCACACCAAAAATAAATAATAATTAAATGAAATATTCAGATCCAGAATGCAAGCAGTCTAAAGCAAGTTGAATTCCAATCTGATTTTCATGCTACTTTTTATTTATTTTTAATACTTCTTTCTAATATGCACTACAACATAAAATAAAAATGACAGATAAATTAAACCCATCACATAACAAAATTGGACCAGAGGTGCTGTGATGACATAGGAGGAGGGATGCATGAAGTAAATGAAACTAATGCAATTACCTAATATTTCAAGTAACTGTTTGGTCAGAATGATTGAAAAGCAACAAATGACAAGGTCAACAATGCACTCTGCTGAATGCTCCACCTGGGGAATTTATCATGACTTTTATTTAGAGTTTACCAAAATCCGTTTAGTTATATTTTTGTCTCCTTCTTTTATATTGTTATAATGTTACTGCTGCAAACAATGATTAATGATTTTATTTGCCATACCTGTGTTTGATTTGTTATTGGTTTAAGGTGTTTTCTGTTTCATTATTGTCATCACCAATGCAACAATATGGCATGGATATAATTGATAACAATTGGCTGAAGTGTGTTTAAAAACATAAGTAAATTAAAATTTACCACACATGAAAAAATGAAACCACTGGATGGTCAAGATTGTTTACTTATGGCCGTTAATTCTTATTAAAAGATTTTTAATGGTAAGGTCTCTATATTAACTGGTACATTTGATCCAAATGAATAATGAGGTAAATGTTGTAGTGAATGTAGCATGTGCAATAATAGGAAAAGACTTTCCTGTGATGAGAATGCAGTAGTTAGCAGTGGCTGTATGTATGCTGCAAATTTTCCTATCACACACAAGGGTCCATGTGGCAGTTAGGGAGAATTACAAGGTGAGTATTTGTGGACCCAGATGTTCTTGGGATTGGGTGGCTGCTGAGGCACGCGGGTGGATTTCTTAAAAGTATTAGAAGTCTGGTATGGACTAGGGATGTCCGGCAAAAGAGCAAAGAGGCAATCTATAAAACATACTTTGTGCCAATTTTAACATATGGGTTGGAAACGTGGGTGATGAAGGAGAGAGACAAAAAGAGAGTACAATCTGTGGAAATGAAATTTGAGAGGAGTAGAGTAGGAGTAACAAGAAAAGACAGAATAAGGAATGAAAGAATCAGTGAGATGATACAGGAAGAACTGCTACAACAAAGAACTGAAAAATCTAAGTTACAGTGGTACGGGCATGTTAAGAGAATGGGAGAGGAGAAGTTACCAAGGAAGATGCTGGACATGGAGCTGAAAGGGAAGAGGCCTAGAGGAAGACCAAGGGACAGTTGGATTAAAGGCGTTAGAAATGTGTGGGGGAAAGAGGAGGAAATTTGGCGACAGTGGAAGAAGAGAGATGGTGGTTAGACAGGAAGCGCTAGCGAGGCTTTTGTTACCAGCAGACCAGCCAGCAGCTGGAAGCTGTCCATAGATGGTGACACTGTACAATATTTCAGTTAACAACTTTACGCATGTAGGAGGTGAGAAATATGGTGGGGAAAAGATTTGTACACATGTTTTGCCTCCTTCATGTATGGTTATTAACCAAACATTGTTTTGTGTGTGTGTGTTTATCTGCCGCTCCTGTAATCATCTCTGGTGAAGGGTTATTTTACCTATATTATAAGATTAATATTTTTAGAATGATAAATACACATGAAAGTAAGAAACTTTGAGATGGTACTGGAATTTTCATGAAATTTTACATTTCACAATTCAAAATCTCACTAACCACCATCTTTGTAAACAACTTTCCTCTATTTTTTGACCCTAGTTCTACATTACACAAAACTTTCCAGAATTTACTTTATTTCTACAGTTATATCTTTAGACATCTGAGTAATGATTCCATTTTAGCCCATGATATAGGTAACCTACATCATATTTTTGACTTCAAGTGATGATCTAACAAATCATTATTTTTTATGTTTATTGTGAATCTCTGCACCTGCCAGTGTGGCTATGCATACTGGGAGGTACAACAAGTTCACATCATGGGCCCTGTGTACAGGCATTGACCATAGTTTTAAAGCAGTTTTTCAAATCTGTCAAAGCAAATAATGAAATGCTATTCAATCTCTGCGTCATAAACTACAAAAATAAACTTATCTCATAGAACACAAGTTACTTGTATCACAGACAAATGGCAACTCATCCACATCCTCCATCAAAGCTACAATAGACCTAACCAGCCAGGAGTAGATGGAAACTTGCTTTGAAAATGAACACAGCCTCAGGAAGAGAGAATGCCAAACAACCTGCAAAAGTGGAAACCTTCACAAGATAATGATTATCATTCTCAACAGTACTTTAACCACACACACCAAGTGACATCTATAATGTCATTACTAAAACTTCCGTTATTAAATTATAAATTGAAATATTCCACAACATGAAGGGCTTCTATTTCTCAACCATGCCCCATGACACCAGATTTCTCACTAACGTGCTTGTTCCTGTACCTGAATTTACTACTTAAATTCCCACCATGGTTCTGAGTTTTCCCTTTCTCTAATACTTTTCTTCATTTAAAAGCATATCTCACTGAAGTCATTATGAAACAATGGGTAAAACAATATTAAATCAATTGCACTGTTCAGTGAGATTTAGTTTTTACGGACAGAAAAAGTGGTGATGCAGTGTTAAAGCACTTACCTTTCTTCACCTGTTTCATCAAGTATCCAAGCATACACAAAGGACTGTTTTCCAAGTTTCTTGCTCTCCTGTTCATATTTGTGCATTGTTTTTTTATTCACTTGTCCAAGCAAATAAAGTAAATGACCCATAAGAGTGCTTTTCCCAGCATCAACATGTCCAATTACAACCAGATGCAGTTGTTCCTTGCTGTTTCCACGATCTAGCTGATACTGGGCAATTACATCTACTTTAGCTCGATTTCTAAAGAAGAGATACAAATATGAGACAGGATATAACACACTTAAATGATGTTCAATTCAAATATTAAGGAAACAATTGATTAAAAACAGCTTAAAAGCAAATTTGTGAAAAATTGAACAAAAAAAAATTTGTTAGACACACATAAATTAAACCCATAAATGGAAAAATGTTCATATATTCTGGAAGGTTAAATCTCTTGAATGGGTGCTGAAGAAAATATAATAGGTCTCATTCAATTAATAGACAACAGCAAAGATCACTAAATTAAAAAAAATACTGAAATATTCTGCATATTACCAATTGTACAAGCAATGAAGAAACTGTATGTAGGTAAGTACATTCAGTTCAGTGCATAGCAACCGGTAAGTTACCATGCAAAATGCATTTGATTACCAATATCGCAGACGTATATTATCACTGGTAGACAGTTTGTCTCTGGAACAATATGTTATCGCTGAACATTAATAAGCCAATACTTCTTCTTTATATATCATTATGGATAAGAAAATCAATTTTGTTTCTCGATAAAAGATGTCTGAAAAACAAGTACCATAAATATCAACAGGTTATAATACATTTTTTCCCACAATGACTTGTGCAGAACTTTCCACATTTCTGTGTACTTTAGTCGATTAATATATATTTTGTGGCTATAAATTGCAAATATTCCTCAGTAATATCGCCCAAGAAATATGTGTACAAATTTTAGCAGCTGTTCAAACCATGATTAGTGAAATACACTGTTATTTCTATTAAATAAGTTTCATAACCCTGATTTTGCAATGTTTATTGTCATACAAGTTTTAGGTTAGTAGCGACAGCAATATGGAACCAATGAAACTAAAAATAAATTAGGCATCTTAAAACCTTATGCCACACTGCGTAAATAACAATAAACCTAAATCCATTACGCCTTATGCTCTAATCGAGTCAATTGTCATTCTGGTCCAGACTGCATTTCAACCTTACCACTAATCTGGCTAATGATTACATTTGTATATCAGAGCTTCTGTCACATCTGCATTAATACATTCGCTGTATAGTGATCGATTCTTGTAACTTTGGAATTACTTACATGTGGCTGAAATAACCACATTAGTTATATGGTATCACTGAAAACGAAGGAAATTAAGAATAATTCTTAATATGTGATAACGGTAGGATTAGTTTTAGTCCGCATAAATTTCTATTTTAAAACAGAATAACTGATCGAATCAACAAATCGTTAAAATAAAATCAATATCCAAACAATAATAATAATTCAGATGCTGTTATTATCAATAATGAAAACTCTTATACAGCAACACACTTCTAAGGTGACTAAGTCATGGGTAACTGCTGTATCTATATAAATTAGCAGCACCACGGTTATCGTGCAATCCTCCGTATCCAAATATAAAATAAGATTTCTTTTTATTTAAGTTAAATAGTTAAGTTAAATATTACGACCGAGCGGGGCGGTGTAACGGTTAGCGTTCTCTCCTCGCATTCGGGAGGACGGTGGTTCGAATCCCCGACCGGGCATCCAGATTTGGGTTTTCCATGGTTTCCCCAAATCACTCCAGGCAAATGCCGGGATGCTTCCTTCAAAAGGCCCTGGCCGAATTCCTTCCCATTCCTTGCCCCCATCCTAGCCCCCCATCCTTTCCCATCTCTAAAAGACTTCAATGTTAAAAAAGAGACCTAAAGCAGTTAAAAACAAAAAAAAATTAAATATTACGGAAATGATATTTTTCGTTACGTGAACTGATAAATCCCTACCAACGTTTATGCGTAACTATGTAATCTCACACACACATTTAACATAAAATCCCAGCAAAAGTTTACACAGAGAGATGATAATATCAGCTGTGTTAAGTGTTATATATCGATATAAATTATGAAATACTACATATCAGCATTAAAAAATGTGTATTTATTTTTAGTTAAGCTAAATATTACAAAATAATATTTTTGGTTATACCACAGATACAACCTCACTAAAGTTTATGCTTTCTCATATAATCTCAGCCAAAGTTTATGCTTAGTGATGATAAAAGCAGCTGTGACAACGTTTTGATTGTTAGATGTGATTGAAGATGTGAATGACATCAATAGGTATATCCTGGAAATGATCAACATAATGTCGATGAGCTGAATTGGGAGTTATTGAACGAAAGGAGGAGGGTGAAGAGAGTACTGGTAATGTACAGAGCATGGAGTGATGGGGCTTGCTGGGATATTCGTCAAAGAATTAGGAATAGTGCATAAAATTTTCTTTTGTTGGTAATGATATTAGGGATTCGAACAAATTACCAAGTGAAGTGATGAATAATTTACCAAAAACGCTTAATCAGTTTAAAATTTGTAAATCAGAAAAGTAAATGGGGAGTAATTTAACACTCAATTATAAAATAAAATTAAAAAAATAATGTAGACATTTACAACTCATGCCACTCCGCCTTAATAACTGGTAATACAATAAAATCGATAAAAATTAGATCAGATGATTAGGGGAATTGACACCGGAGCATGAGCTCCATTGCAATTAAAATTAATAATAATAATGACTTACGTAGCTATTAACATGGTGGAAGATCAATAAGACGAGACTAATTATCCAGCTGAATATTTAAATTCCCTCGGCGCATCTGGTCTTCCCACGCATAAACTGAATTTATAAGTTGGTATTCCATTCATGCTCATCAGAAACATATCACCACCACAGCTATGCAATGGAACTAGACTTCTGTTGAAATCCTTGCACATTGAGGCCATTATCTTAACAGGATGTGGACGAGAAGAGGAAGTATTCATTCCACGAATACCATTGGTACTGTCAAACTTTCCATTCTAATTTAAGCTCCTGCAATTCCCGGTAACCGGTATGTTTTGCGATTACAATCAACATGTCTCAGGGCCAGACACTGGGAACCGTAGGAATTAATCTTCGGACACCATGTTTCTCCCACAGCCAGCTATACGTTGCTGCTGGCTCCAGAGTGATAGGTCATGTCTATACGTATGTGCACCAAACAATCAAACTAGAAATGTGGTATAACAGAGGCATTGTAGTTAGTGACCTACCAAGCAAGGTAAAGGTAGCATCTCATTTCTCTTAAACATTGCTTCACTTACTTATATCGCAAAAATAAAATTCTTTCTAAACAATAACTTCTTATACTTCGAACAATAATTACAACCACGAATTAGTACTGTTAAATTTTCAGGTAGTTTTTTTACTATTTAATCAATTACATCACATGAAAAATATGAATGAAACAAACTCTTGGATATCAGTATGAAAACCGAACCTAATGTAATAACTAATACAAATGAAACTTTTCAGTAGACATTTACAACTCATGCCACTCCACCTTAATAGCTGGTAATACAATAAAATCGATAAAGAATTTTTACACATACCAAAGCACACGCATGTGAGGCAGTGGGAAAATGCTAGTTAAAGGTATAATATATGCTGATGAGTTGATTAATAATGAAGTAACTAGTAGAATTTGCCCAAAACAAATAAAAGTTAATAGTTGTGAAAGAATATGTGTCAACATACATAACAATTCTAGATGTAAGGTTACCCACCGATTTTGACAGTTGAATTAATTTAGTGAATCTAATCCAGAAGACATGAATGAATGTACCAAAAGGAGCAGTAATTTTAATACTAATTTTGCAACTTTTCAACCAACTTGTGCGTGTTGATGAATATATAAATACTGTAAGTACCCACTTGATATTTTTTAGAAAACTGTACAAAAATCAAACAACAGCATTGTATATATATGTGTATATATGTTTATCTAGGGCACTGATGATGCCTTGAATAAAGGCGAAACGCGTATGCCATCAAAAGCATTTTGTTTAGTTGCAAGTCAGAAACAACCCACAAAACAGTTTTCAACCAAATAGTGAGAATATTCAGTCTGCTAAGGCTGTCAGTACTGTTTTCCAGTTATGACACTAATTCACATGCAGCCATCAGTGACGCTGCCATCGCTTAGCAAAAATGCAGTCAATCTGAAGAATAGGTTTTTCAATAAAACAAAACAATATGAGTCAGATAAGAGCAATAAAGAAATAATTATACAGGGTGGGGCATTTAATATGTTTTCTGGAAATATTTCGGAAAGAAAGCATTTTAACAAACAATAACCTATATAAAAAATAATCATACAGTAGGGGGCTACAATTATGTTATATTGGTTTTTTCACAGGTGGCGCTGTTGTCGTTACAACAAGGTCAACCTAATTCTTTTAAATGGGAACCCCTATTTTTTTTGAAGATTCCGATTACTCATGAAAAAATAAAAATAGTTTGCTTAACTCACTTTTCTGTTAGCCTCACAGATGGCGCTGTAATCGCGAAAAATGAATATTCACGTTTTTGTGTATAATTTTAATTATTGTTTAAATAATTACATGTAATTTTCATTCTGTAAACATGGAAGGTAATTTTAAAGGATAATGACGAAATTGATTTTTTAAATGCTTTTTCTTACTTATTTGCAGCCATGTCTACAGTAGTTGCTCAAAAAGGTAACCATTTACTTCAAGACATTTTATGGCACACTTCGAGCTGTTCAGGCATCATTTCTGCAAAGGGTCAGAAAATGTCTGGAAGTAAATGTTCACCTTTTTGACCACCTGCTGTAGACATGGCTGCAAATAAGTAAGAAAAAGCATTTAAAAAATCAATTTCGTCATTATCCTTTAAAATTACCTTCCATGTTTACAGAATGAAAGTTACATGTAATTATTTAAACAATAATTAAAATTATACACAAAAAACGCGAATATTCATTTTTCGCGATTACAGCGCCATCTGTGAGGCTAACAGAAAAGTGAGTTAAGCAAACTATTTTTATTTTTTCATGAGGAATCGGAATCTTCAAAAAAAAATAGGGGTTCCCATTTAAAAAAATTAGGTTTACCTTGTTGTAACGACAACAGCGCCACCTGTGAAAAAACCAATATCACATAATTGTAGCCCCCTACTGTATGATTATTTTTTATATAGGTTATTGTTTGTTAAAATGCTTTCTTTCCGAAATATTACCAGAAAACATATTAAATGCCCCACCCTGTATAAGACTGGAGATTTTCTCGGCGTTGTAAATTAATAAAATTTTCTCGGATAACTAGCCGAGTTAGTCCATCGTTTAACCACGACGTTTCGGCGGTCACAATCTCTGCCGCCATTGTCAAAGAAATAATTATTAGCAATCAGATCATAGCTTGATAGCCAATCATGCAAATCATGTGATGAAATATATAAGTGAGAAAATACAACGTATCATGCATTGCAATCAGCTGATATATGGTTAAGATGTCACAGGATGTTTTTCTTTAATAGAAAGTAAGGTAAATGCAAAAAAAATTATGTGCAACTGAAGCTAAAAAATAACTGAAAAGTAGACAAAAGTTTTGGGTTGTTTTCATCCAAACCCACAAGCATTGAATATGTGCAGAAGAAATGTATATATATCTGGATGTATATTGTGTAATTATGTGTGTTCATACTATTTGTTATATTTTCAAAATTTAAAGTGATAGCTTCCCAGCTTCCCCCTCCCCCCAAAGAAGCAATATTCTGGTTCAGTCAACTTTAAACAAGAGGCTCTTTTAGGCTTACTTATTTTAAGATGGAAGAGCCTGGACTACCCCCCCCTCCCCTCCCTCCCCCCCCCCCCCACCAAATTTATGGAGTAACTTTCAACAGTTCCTACATCCCTATCAACAGGTTGCTTCTTGGTCACTATTGATGTATCATCACTTTACACCAACATCCCTCATGGCCAAGGCCTCAGTGCCATAAAGCATTAACTTGACAGTCACCCTTCACACACCTTCCCTACTACTTGTTTTCACGCACCTTCCCTACTACTTGTTTTATCACTTCTTTGGCTCAGTTCATCCTTACCAAAAATTTCTTTTCCTTCCAGTCTTAGGTTTACCATCAGATACGAGGCACTGCTATAGGCACTCGAATGACACCTCCATATACCAACCTTTTCATGGGCAGACTATAGGAATGTTTTCTTCAAAAGGTTACCTGCCAACCCACCATGTGGTTCAGGTATATAGATGACATATTTATGATCTGGACCCACGGTGATGACCTCCTTCTTGACTTCTTGGACTCACTGAATAACATCTCCTCCCCTAAACTTCACCTGGTCCTATTCTCAGACTAACATCACTTTTCTGGATGTTGACATCTCTGACAGAATGGTCACTTACACATCTCTGTAACCTACAACAATATTTTGATAGCTGCCATCCATATCACACAAAATGTTCCATCCCGTACAGCCTAGCCAATCAAGGCAAGCACATCTGCTCTGATCACAAATCCTTTATTCCAACGACCTGACCTGTGCACTCTTAGACTACAATTAACCTCCAGAACTTGTCCAAAAACAGCTATCAAGAGTCAAGAACTGTCCACCACACCGAACACGAACAATCCAAAACCAACCAGAACCCCATTTTTCTCACCCAGTTTTTCCCTGGCCTCGAATCGTTAAACCAAATTCTTCATTTGGGCTATGACTTTCATAGATCCTTTCCCAAAATGTGCCACATTCTTCCCACCACACATACTTCTACATAAATATCAACCCTCTGATGCTACTAAACCACAATTTGGATGCTTCCCTTGTAAAAGACCCCGTTGCAAAACATGTACTATGCATCCACCTACCACAACCTATTGCAACCCTACTACTGGTGAATCCTACCCAATAATAGGTCATGCCACTTGTACAACAATCCATCTCATATACCTGCTCACTTGCCTCCACTGTCAAAGTTCCTACATTGGCCTTACCTTAAACTCTTTATCCATCAGAGTGAATGGTCACAGACAAACTGTTTACTACCAGAACCTAGACCTCCCTGTTACTCACAGTGCGAGTACCCACAACAACCACAACCTTAATAAGTGCTTCACAGTCAGAGCCATTAGACTACTTCCAAATACCACCTCCCAATCTGAACTCCGCAGGTGGGAATTGGCATATCAACACATCCTGCAGACTAGACATCCCCCAGGCCTTAATTTCCAATAATATCTACCATCCTCACCTTGCACACCTATAACTGGCCAGTATGATAGATTCATATATATTTTTTCCCATTTAAATCTTCTTGTGATATACTTTCAGTTATATAATCATTGCTTCCCCCACCACCTCAAACGGGCATTTTCATTCTATGAGTGCCTGCGTTGAACTCAGGGCTTGCGCCAGCTCAGCCATGGACTTCTGCTAACTTGAAAAAGGGTGTTTACCCGAAATATTGTTTTGTCTGTGTTTGTGTGTTGTTTTGTGTTGCTGCTGCCCTCCTCCCTTCAGCTTTAGTGAGTGTTGGGTGTATTTTATCTGTCCTGTCGATATAAATAACCTAATGTATGTAATATCAGTTGGTTGCATGGATTGTATGAAATAAAATTTACACATATCACTGTAGGCTTTGTAACTTTAGTTTCTAATCACTCCTTGTACATGTATTTTGTGTTTACAGATTTAAATTTCATTGTGTTTTGGTATACCCTTTGGAGACAAAAAGCATAATTTACATACAAGAGATACATTATAATAATTCAGTGAACTTTTGTTTGTAGTTATATTGTTACCTGTCATAACAAGATAATTTCACAATTCAATAGTAGACTTTGGTGGAAAGATAAACTATCTAGCGATCAGAAAAATCTAGAATCAACAGATCAAAAGTAGCAGGTATGCAGAAAGTGGCAAAACTTTAGAATTGCCTTTGCTGGATGTAAATGAACAAAACTTAATCATTTTCATTACAAAATCTCTGTACTAATATGACATACTAGTGTCCATAAAAAACCTTCTACAATATATTCAGGCTGATAGCTGTCTTCATTGGTTCATTTTTTTTATTTTGGGAGTAATAATAGTAACATAATTTCTATGTAACAATTTTAAGAATAAATTTGGTTTGTAACTAAGGATTGGTTGGTATAGCTTCTGGTACAAGTCTTTTTCGACCCTGTCATTAAATCTATTCATCTATTCTGTATGTCAAGCAGAATACAAATTTATACACTCAACAGTTAAGCAAAAAGTGTAAAGATATCATCATAATTGACTGCAGAAGTTGGAAATACTACCGGCATCCCTTCTATTGGTGTCTCAATAAGTATTTTAATGTTGTTTTCTAAAGAATTCACAAACAGAATAAAGCAAATCATATTAACATAAAATTTTTACAGTTCAAAAAATTAGAAACACTCCCCACCATTAGTGATATGAAATGATCCCAGCTGTTGACATGATGTTTAATCACAATAAAATATAAATGCTTACAAATATGCCAGTTTCTGGACATTGTGCCATCCCTTTACGAAAAAGAACCTCAAAATGGAAATTTACAATGTTCTTTCATTTGAGGCAAGAGACATTTCGGTTTTTAAGTTATAGTTATTTTAAAAATGCTTTTTTAAAAAAATTACCTTGGTGTTTTTGCCAGATCCTTTGTTGACTGGTTTTTATTACTGTCAGCAGTATCATCAGAATCAACATTTTTTAGGGGCATTGATTCAGGGGACAAAGAGCGTGGTGTGGCAGTGTTGGAATCCACATTCAGGTTTTCGTTAGGTTCTGAAATTATTATTTAACAAATTTACTGTCAGGAACACAAATAAAAAAAATTCAAGAAATTAAAGGAATAGTTCTGTTTAAGCAATAATTGCTTACATTAGCTTGAGTGCAAAAGATAAAAATGTGACAAGACATAAAGAATAAACTATTTTCCAGTTTCAGACATATTCTTCATAAGGAAGCCCAACACACTTCATACTTAGAAACTAAATTACAAGGAAAGGGAAAATGACTCATCACTCACCAAGTTGAAGGCAGTGACGGGAGAAGAACATATATCACAAACACAAGAATACACAATATTTCAGTTTTAAACCCTATTCATGCTAAATAGAATGAGTCATGTGGCTCGGTAGGTGTGCACACACCATATTTTCCTACATGACTGAGTGGATTATCGATATGGCGGTGGGACTGAGATGTTATTTATAAATATGTATATTGCAGAAGATGATAGAAATAGTGATATACTAAAAGGGTACGGAATGTAGAAATGAAAACAAAAATTAGGGAAAAAATAAAGATAGATAAGTTTCGAAAAAAAATTAATTAGTTAAATGACAATAATTCTAATACTAATAATAATGAGTGATGCATCAAAGAAAGGATTTTTATCGGTGGTTGAGGCCGAGTGGGTGTCTGGTATCTAGGATACTTTGGTATGCAAGTTCCCATCTCCGAAGTTCTGAGGCGGCGGTGGTTTCTGGGAAAACTGTGATTTCTTTCACAGAGAAAGAGTCATTGAGGCTGTTGAAATTGTGGTAGTTAGCATGTTCTGGTATTGGAACTGTTGGGAGTGTGGACTGTTGGTCTGTGGCCATTCACTCTGGTCGAAAGTTGTTGTGTAGTCAGGCCTATACAGAAACTACTGCAATGCCGGAAAGATAGCTGGTATATGATGTGCGCTGTGGAGCATATGGCTTGTCTAGTGATGGGGAAGTTTTCCCCTGTGACACGGTTGCAATATGTAGTAGTGGGAGGATGCAGGTTTAGCAGCGAGGTCTATTGCACGGAAAAGATCTATAAGGTGTTTTAGGAGAGTCAGATGGAAGGTATTTGTGAACCAAGATGTTTTTGAGGTTAGATGGTCTACTGAAACAAGTACAGGGGACAGTTGGCAGAATTTTTGGCAAGAGTGTGCACATTTATGGAAAGGAGCGAAGGAAGTCATGCCACTGTTGTAGGATTTGATTGATGGATTCGAGGCCAGGCGAGAACTGGGTGACAAAGACAGGAGTATGGTTGGATTCCAGAGATGCGGGGCAGGGGTGGTTATGTAGAGGGTGGGTGATTGCATGCGTGATTTGTTTACGCACAAGGTCTGCTGGGTAGGAGTCATTGCTATTTTGCAATCTATAAATGGTCTATGTAACTTCCGAGTAGTGAAAAAGCCAATATTCAATTTTTCGGGAAATAAGGGCTTGGGATAGGTTCTGGGAGTACTGGGAGAGGGATTCAGAATCAGAACAGATATGTTTGACACAGATACACATACTTAGAAACTGAAATGCATTTCTAAAAATACATATACTCAATTCATTTGCAGTAAAGCAAACATTTTTCTTGGTGCATGAAGGATAAAAGTAAACAAAGATTTAATATACTCTCATACAGGTTTAAAAAAATGAATTAATAGTTAACTGACAATCACTAATTGATTTGTGGGTAAATTAAGTGCAAAAATATGGAGAATGTTGGGCAAACATGAAATGAAGACCACTTTTAGACTACCTGAAAATAATAAAAAAAATTTGGAAGCCAACATGTTGAACTGAGACTACACGCCTCAAAACTTTATCTCATATTGTGTGAATGTGGGTGAGTTTGTGGAATTGTTCAGTGCTATGTAGAGAATGCAAGAAATTTTTATTTGGGTCAGGAGGAAAAATCAGTGGTGTTTGAACACAGCATACAGAAGCGAGAATCGTAGCCAAGGCTAATGATTTTTTATCATAATCTTGGAAACCATTGAAATTTGAACAGCTGATCATGTGGGGAACTCAGTTACAGGATAATAGCAAAGCGTGAACTGGAACTCAGTGATCAAAATTTTAAATACGTGATGCACCTGAAAGGTGCAAGAACGGGATAGACCTCACTGGTCAAGGTTCAACAGTGAACATTTGGCTCAGTTTCCCCTCCCTCAGCATTTATCAGTGGCTGTGATTATTACTCACCATTTTACTTAATTTGGTTGAATGTGAGACCCTTAAAATGTCCCACAGTTTGATGCACCTGGAAGCTCAAGAATTTTTTTTTATCAATAATGCCATGAAACTCTTCAGTCTTAAATCACTATGGTATTATTCACTTCTTAAATCACTACGGTATTATTCACTTCTTATAACTATTGAATTCTACTGAAACATTTATTGCAAATCCTGTTTTTTGAAATGACAAATAAAACAATTCTTATATGCTACCAGTGGCGAATATAGAATATATTTTCGGGGGAGGAGGGGGGGGGGCAAGATTAATGTAAGATTAGGTTAAGAAATTTTAAGTAGACACCCCATGATACTTTATATCAGTTTTGCTGCTCATATTCAGAGGGTAATTTGCGCTGAACGCCCCTTTTACTTTACCGAGATCAAGTTTCTTTATTGTTCACATTAAATCATAAAAAAATATATCTATTTTTAAACAAACCAAATGATGAAAAGATCTCAGTTAATGTCTTTAAATAAAATTACTGAGTTGTGCCTTTCTACCCATCAGGTTTCGCACAATGAAAAAAGTTTCTCTTTCTTTTGTTCTGGACAACATTCAGAAATAATTGATTTCAATATTTCTGTTCTTTTTGCTGTCATATGAAAGAATCCACAGACTTCTTTTATGACACCCATACAGTTTCTTATAGAAGGTATTCTGGTCACATCTGACAAAAACAAATTTAGAGTGTGTGAAGAACAATGTTTATACAGGGCCAACAGTAGCTTTTCTCTGATGGAAGCTTTTACTCCTCTGAATTGCCCACTCATCGTGGCAGTGCCATCGTACCCTAGGCCTCTCATTTTGTTTAGGTCAAGTCGTAATGTTGACAAGGTCTCTAATATTGTGTTAGCCAAACCTGCTCCAGTGAAGTCATAAACAGGAACGAATGTCAGAAAATCTTCTCTGATTTTGAAACTTTGGTCCTCTAAGTAACATACACAGAGAGAAAACTGTTCAATTTGGCTGGTGTCAGTGGTTTCATCTACTAAAATGGAATAAAAAACAGACTTTCTGTCATTTTCTACAATTTTTGATTGTATTATGTGATCAAATGTGTTAATAAGTTCATTTTGAATGAAAGAACTTGTGTACATTGTCTTCCCACCACTGGTTGTTAACTGGTCTTTAAGAATATTATCTCCACTGTTGGCTCGGTATCTAAACAACGATCGAAAATTCCCATCATTTTGGTCTGGTTCTTCAAGGCTTATTCGTCCAGAGTCACAATGACCTCTTAGAGCTATTTGTTGCCTTCCGCAAAATCGAATTGTTTGTATTACAGGGATAGCTGTTTTCTATTATTCTCAATATCCACTCTTCTTTGGGCATTTACTTGATTGATAACATTTTCAGCCTTGTTCTTAACTATCGCTTTTGTGTTCCCAGTGATCAAAACAGATTTCTTAAGATAAGATAACTTCTCATGTTTGCTAAACATTTCCCTGGCTTTTTTTAAATTGGTAAAAGCCTGAGTAACCAACACCCCTATTATTTGGTGATCTCCTTTCCCTATATTTTTAGTATGGGAAAATAACACGCGGTACTTGCAAAAACATCCTGATTTTTCCTCTGAATAAGCCAACCATGTAAAATCTTCTAACCACTTCATTTGAAAAGATCGAGTATGGTTTGAACTAGTGATGGTGGAAAATTTGTACCTATGCTGAGGTTTCCAAACATTTAGACTGAATGGAATTATTTTGACAGTAGTTTCCAATATCATAGATATTTTTCATTACTTGATTAGGCCTGCTATCATCCATAACCGGAAATACATTAATTGAGCTCGAAGTAGCGACATCACAAGAAGCAATTCTACCAACGCAACCGAATTCAGCATTGTCACCATCAGACATATTTGTACTTTGTCCTTTCTTAACGCTACTGACTTCAGGACATCACCAACAGGCTTATTGACACTTGGTTTTTTGGCAAAAAAGTTTTGAATATAAGCTTGCCACTTCATTGCGAATGTGGTTCACTTACAGCCAACTTCAATATATATTCTGTTGGAAATTTGGAAAAAGTATCTCGTTTATTGAAAACAAAAGTGTTTATTAAAATAATCAGAAAGTAAAATACAGCTCTATAAACACAGACCGTAAAAAATGATGGCGAACATGAAAGTGGTGGGAGCCACTGTTCGTCTGCTGAGACTACATGAGAGGAAGTCAAAAGCATGTACTGCCGATATGATCAAGAACACTAACATATAAGCAGACGGCGCATCAACTCGCTTGCGAGTAATCTTTTGGAACTGGAAAGACGGTGCGCAGCGGAGCACGAGAGAACTATACACGCACTATTCGGTTCGGTTGGTGATTCAAATGAATTATTGCTCGTGTCAGATGCATATCTTAACAGCATACATTAAAAAATATAAGTATGGAAGTCATTAGAATAAAAAAAAAGATAAAAGTAATAATATATTTTATTTATTTCGCACATGATTCATTAAAATAATTCAGATTGCGGTACTTATTTTTTGTTTATATTCATTATTTCGGGAGGGGGGGCCGGGACCCCCATTATATACACCCTTGTATGCTACTATATTTACCAATGTAAGAAAAATTTAAATTACACAATACATAAAACAGCAATAATCTTTTCACTTGAGAAGTTATCCTCGGAATGTTTCACTTGTCCTTTAAAGTACATACTAGGCAGAGATGAACAATTTGACTTCCATTCAGTGATGGTAATGACAACCGCAGACTTCATATAAGCAAATCCTATGTGTCAATTGAAATTCTTATTAAGTCATACAAATGCTTAAAGAATGATATGATGTTCACTTGTACAGTCATAAATTTAAAGTAAAGTCATTTGATGGTGCAAAATAATGTAGCATTTTATAAAACAAATTTTTTGTTCCTTATGGCTTTATGCCTCATAAACCTTGAGGCTGGAGAGGATTGGGAACAAGAAAATATGGGAAAGAATTTAGCCATGTCCCCCTGAAGCAAGTATCCTAGTGTTCACCTGGAGCGATATCAGGAAACCATGGAAATACTGAAATCTATTTGGCCACATGGCGATGTGAATTCACATACTCCTGAATGCCAGGCCCAAGCGTTATGACCAGGGTTCAGATCTTTATGACCAAAAAAAAATAGAGAAATATGCAGGCAAATATGACCTTAAAAACAGGTAAATATGACCTAAAAATGACAAAATATGACCAAACATGTAAATTTACTATCGATCAAAACATGCTCAGTTACACATCATTTATTTTATCTAGTAGTGTCGCTTTCATGTAGACAGCATAAGTTGCTTCCGTGCACTCGCTGCACCATTGGGAAATTAAATTTTAAATTGTTTTGTTGAAGTCGCTTTATTTTCAAATAGTATACAGAATACAACTCTTTCATCTGTACTAAAATACTTGACTCCCTTACGAACTTCGCACTTAAAAAAAATATTTTTTTGGCATGGCGATAGGTCTACTCACTCATACACTGCAGATTTAACGATGACTGAGGATATTTCATTGAGATATTGATTGATGCAGATCGACACAGGCATGCTTCTGCTGCATTGTCTAAATATAAAGACGGGCAGAACATTACGTTTAGAGAGTGACAGTAATGAATAACTTCAATTCTTGAATGGTGAATTCTGACCACAGTTAAAATAAGTCCACAGCCCCCCCCCCCCCTTTCCCAACTGCATAGCAGAAGTACAGTTCTGTAAATAATTATCTTAATTTATTCTGATCTACATCTAGTGAATTCCCAGTACTATTATAAAATACAAGATTTTTTCCTCTAAATATGACCATATGACCATAAATATTATTGAAATATGACCAAATCTACTAAAATGGCCTGAATATGGATTTATATGCTATATAAAATACATTTAAATACAATCAGAAACGTTGAATCAGTGTTTAATTCAGCATTTCAGCTCAAAAAGAAGGCAGGAAAAAAATATAACTTGTCCTACAGATCCGAACCCTAGTTATGACTCACGCACAAGGCTCAGTAAAACAAAGAAGAAAATCGAAACGTTAATTACACATTGCCATACTACTACATGAAATGCAACTAAATTTTTAAACAAAGATAAAATAACCACCACTTTAGAAACTGAGACAATAACAGAAATATACTTTCTGCTGAAAGCTTATCACAACTAATAAACAGAGTAGAAGAGAGAGCAAGAAACAATCATCTCATATCTCCGTTTAACAGTATTAGTTTGTGAGACACAAGCTTGCAGTGGAGTTTCTGCAAAACTTCAGTCACAGCTATAACTGTGGTTAACCTTGGATAATGTTCAGCTATGGCTTTACTAGACTGAATAAGTTGCCACTTAGCTTGTTTTACCTCAAACTAAGGAAGGTCGTAAAAATAATGTTCAAAAGTCTATTGTTTAAAATCATTATATTCTTGAAAGATCTGCAAAGTCATAAACTGAACTGGCATTAGACAAATTCACTGAAGATAATCTTGCGAATTCGACTAACCCATTCGAGTCAGACCAACCTCACGACCCTTTAGTTAACTTTTAACTAAATGAGGTGATAAAATTTCCCACACACGCAACCATGAAAGTTAATCAGGTATGCCATTGTCTGTCTTGCCACATGCCCAAACTTGTAACAACGACCTACATAGTGCTGCTCTCACTACTTCTGAAAGACTAGGCCGAGGGAAGGAACTAGGAAGCTATTTATGCTTTCTACCCGTGGGAAAGTTGATCACTTCCTCGTCTCATGGGGAGCTTCAGATAACTGATCAGTTTCATATAAGTTTCCATCATCTATTTTGACCTTGAACTTGAAAAATGTTCCTACTGTTTTGAAACTTTGGGAATCGCTAGATATTGTGAAAAATGGAAAAAAATATCCTTACAAAAAATTCTGTAACTCTATTAGTTTGATAAGAAAAAAATCATTTAGATGTGATTACCATAACTTTCATAATATTACCTCTACTGAACTGAAACAAATTTCATTCTATTTTCAATCTGCCACCATTTCATCTAATATCCAATAAAGTATGTTTACTATTTTCAAAAGTAGGATAAAACACGTGAACAAAACCTGACTACTTAAATTATTAAAGACTAGACGACCCGTGCGAAAATTTCGCGAATATGAGGTTGAATGCTTGTAACATAATGAATAGTAGAACCGTAGTTTTGTAGCAAATATTTTTTTTAGTGTAATAGGTACACAGCAAAATACTCAGAACATATTATGAAACACTTAGGAAAATTTAAAACACACTTTATTTATGACAAACTGTCACTGACCTTGGCAGAATAAAACCAACCTTAACAAACTGCACACAATATATCTACATCTCTGTGATATTTGTTGCTGAGTGAATAAATTGATTACATTGGAATTGTATAGCAAAACGATAGTGTTTCCGTAAAAGAAAAAAATATATACGAAAAACTGCTTATTGAATAAAAAAAAGTTTATTGACTTCTCTGTGATATCCGCTGCTGAAATCTGGGGACTTGGCTATGAACAGTCTCATACGCGCTACCACTTTTAGCACCAAATTCTGAACATTTTTTTCTTAATTTATGACTTTACCTAGCTGGAGACCTCAATTTTTAAAACGATATGTCATTTATCGATTTCAGCTAGGTATTGAAGAAGATAAATGGCATATAATAAAAACAAAAATTTAAAAAATCAACACGTTCTATAACTAATACTGATACTTTTGCCCTTTAAGGGTCGAATTACTAAAAATTTCTTTTATAAAATATGGTGTGACCAAAGCAGCCACCTTGGTCTTTAAATTGATACCTCATTTATCGATTTCGGTTAGTTATCAAGCAAGGTAAAAAAAAAGTTTTGAGAAATGATGTTATTTTTTGCCCCTTAAGGGTGTAATTCGGAGAAAGTTTTTTCTGAAAATATGAGGTGACGATAGTGGATAATTTAATATTTAAATCGATACGTCATTTATTGATTTCGATTAGATATCAAGGGAAATAAATAGCTCATGACAGAAAAATGCGTTGTAAAAATATTAATACTTTGGCACTCTAACGTTAGAATTTTTAAAAATTTCTTTCTTAAAATGTGGTAACGGAACCGAAGACATTACGAAGACCTTAATCTTTTAAATGATACCTCGTTTATCAATTTTATTTAAATTATTGTCAACCGAGGTAAATGACTTGAGACACAAAAAACGCATTTTAGAAATACTGATATTTATGCCCTTTAAGGGTCGAAAAACGAAAAATTCCTTTCTTAGAATATAATGTTACCACGGCGGAGACCTTAGTCTTTAATATGATATCTCATTTATCTATATCGGATAGAAATCAAGGGAGATAAATGGCTCGTGACACAAAAATGCATTATAGAAAAATTTATACTTTTTCCCTTTAATTCTTGAATTCCAAAAACATTCTTTCTGAAAATATTATGTCACAAAGCTGAGACATTACTCCTCATAATCCTACTTCATTTATCGATTTTGGTTAGATATCCAGGGAGATAAATGGCTCGAGATACAAAAAACGCATTTTAGAAAAATCGACAGTTTTGCCCTTTAAGGGTCGAAAAACGAAAAATTCTTTTCTTAAAATATAATGTTACCACGGCGGAGACCTCGATCTTTAATATGATACCTCATTTATCTATGTCGGTTAGATATTAAGGGAGATAAATCACTCGTGACACAAAAATGCGTTATTGAAAAATTTATATTTTTTCCCTTTAAGGTTTTAATTCCAAAAACATTCTTTCTTAATATATCATGTCACAAAGCTGAGACATTGCTCCTCATAATCCTACTTCATTTATCGATTTTGGTTAGATATCCAGGGAGATAAATGGCTCGAGATACAAAAAACGCATTTTAGAAAAATCGACATTTTTGCCCTTTAAGGGTCGAAAAACGAAAAATTCTTTTCTTGAAATATAATGTTACCACGGCGGAGACCTCGATCTTTAATATGATACCTCATTTATCTATGTCGGTTAGATATTAAGGGAGATAGATCACTCGTGACACAAAAATGCGTTATTGAAAAATTTATATTTTTTCCCTTTAAGGGTTTAATTCCAAAAACATTCTTTCTTAATATATCATGTCACAAAGTTGAGACATTACTCCTCATAATGCTACTTCATTTATCGATTTTGGTTAGATATCCAGGGAGATAAATGGCTCGAGATACAAAAAACGCATTTTAGAAAAATCGACATTTTTTGCCCTTTAAGGGTCGAAAAACGAAAAATTCTTTTCTTGAAATATAATGTTACCACGGCGGAGATCTCGATCTTTAATATGATACCTCATTTATCTACGTCGGTTAGATATTAAGGGAGATAAATCACTCGTGACACAAAAATGCGTTATTGAAAAATTTATATTTTTTCCCTTTAAGGTTTTAATTCCAAAAACATCTTTTCTTAATATATCATGTCATAAAGTTGAGACATTACTCCTCATAATGCTACTTCATTTATCGATTTTGGTTAGATATCCAGGGAGATAAATGGCTCGAGATACAAAAAACGCATTTTAGAAAAATCGACATTTTTGCCCTTTAAGGGTCGAAAAACGAAAAATTCTTTTCTTGAAATATAATGTTACCACGGCGGAGACCTCGATCTTTAATATGATACCTCATTTATGTATATCGGTTATATATTAAGAGAGATAAATCACTCGTGACACAATTACGCATTGCAAAAATATTAATACTTTTGCCCTTAAGGGTCGAATTCCGAAAAATATCTGTCTTAATATATGACGTCACTAAAGCGGAGATCTTAATCTTTAAAATGATACTACATTAAACGATTTCATATACGTATCCAGGGAGATAAATGACTCGTAACACAGAAAACAGCCTTTTTGAAAGATTGTCATTTTTGCCCTTTAAGGGTCGAATTCCGATAACTTCATTTCTTAAAATATGATGTGACCAAAGTGGAGACCATAAGCTTTAAAATGACACCTCATTCATTGATTTCGGTTAAGTATGAAAGAAGATACAGGCTTGTGACAAAAAAATACCTTACAGAAATAATATATATGATACTGGCTTGAAAGTGGCTAAAAACAAATTTACATATCAAAAAGTAGTTAATGTGAAAATTTGAGGTTTCCAAGTGTTTTCTACAATTTACTACAAATTTTTAAAATATTCCTCCAGCCAAGCTACCTTAACAAAGCGTTGTTGGCTCCAAAAACTTATTTCACTCTATCCCAATTAAATGCCTTCATAGATTTAAATGAAACTTGCTAGGAATCCTTTTGTATTTAATTAAACTTTACCTCAAGCATAATTTCTTTTAATGAATTACTGAATATGATTGAAATACTTAACTTTTTCTTTAAGCATATGTCTTGCTATACCATAAAATATTCAAAAACTATCTTTAAAATGCATGAAACTTTCCAAAATTTTAGTATATCATTTTACCAGAAATAACGGTACTTTCTACCTACCACCTGACTTCCTAAGTGTTTTTTAACAACTGAATACTTCGATTTCAAAGTGGAAAATTACGTGACAAAATTCTCTACTGGCATATCACTTTTTTAATATAAACAAACTCTCAATAGGATTTTCTAGCAACAAATTTTATCATCTTTTGACTGTTTATTCACCTAAATATCTTTTGGAATAATTAAAAATACTGATTTAATGACATTATATCAGAGCCAAATATTACATATCCAAATCTTAGGTTAAGTTTCCCTACAGCTATTTAAATGAATTTTTTCCCTAATTTACTGAATTTACTTGAATCATTTTCAGTAATAAAGGGAAATGTAAGGGTAAATACAGTACTTAAATGGTGAAAAATGACCGAAATCATGGTTTTTAGACAAACAAAGATTTGACTTTTAGGAATGATTTAGAAAATAATTAACAACTTTTTAGTTAAGATGTTTAATTAAATGTGAATACCACTCAAATAAACTAGGAGGAAAAGGGAATATTTTTATGATATTGGATTTAGGAAAAGTTAGTAGCTGAAGGAAGAAAATCCAAGTTCCAGCTTCTGGATACAGACAAAAAACTCGGAGGGAGGAGGCATACAAAAAAAAAGTTTTAATTTGTTTAATTAAATATTAGAGCTGTATGGTATATGAAAATAAGAATTACAAATAATAATAAAAGTGATTTTTTACATTAGAAAGTAATGGGGAAAATTTAATTTGGAATTATGAATGTTATTCTGTAATGGTGGAGAAGACTTGGAAACGATATGGAAATAATGAAAATGCTTATGTATACTGATTCTAGTCTTGTTCAGAAAAGAAATAGTAAAGAAAACTAGAAGCAATAAGGAATATTATTACAAAAATGGTTCATTGTTTACAAGTAATTTTTAGGGTAAAACTTAATAGCATTTTATTTATGTTTGAAGGTTTGTAACTTTAGAGCTTTATAGCAGCAATCATATTTGCAATTTCACATGGTCTGGAATTTGAACCAGGGCTTGCTGTACCTCCCAAATCCAGTGTAGCAGAACTGTAAAGCATGCAGCTACACTGGTGGGTTGCAGATGACAAAACGGTACATATTAAGATAAAAGAGCAGGAGAATGTTTACAAATGCAGGGTGACCTTAACTGGATATTTAGCACTCTATATCAAAATGACATAAAGATAAATACCAATAAGAGTCAACTTATTAGGTATACAGATCAAAAAAGATTGGTTATTATAGGGTGTGGAAGGGACTTCTTGTTAAGAGCTGAAGTGTATATATCTTGGCACAAAATTTGATAGTAAGCTCAAATGGGCATGACAGATTGAACAGCTGATAGGTATCAAAATCCTTAATTTATTGAAGAGGGTGATAAGGGTATCTACAAGAGATGTGAGGGTTTTGATCAGAGCTTTGTTTGAATATGGTGGTATAGCGTGGGACCCATACTTTGAGTAAAGGAATTGAAAGGATGCAGAGAAAAGAATCTAGATTGGATTGTGGAAATTATTGGAGAATACAATCACTATCTGAGACAATAAAGGAGCTAGATTGGGATTCATTGTAAGAGAGGAGGCAGGTGTAAGAAGTGCTTGGAGTGTACAAGGCCTGTAATGTTGACGAGGCTTGGAAAGATATTGGTAGAAGAATTAGGAGTAGGGCATCAAAGGTAAAGAGATGACCTTGACTACAAGCGGCCTTTCAATTTCATGCACAGTCGAGTGGGAAAATGTTCTTTTTTTACATTTGGACGTCAAGGATATGAGTAAATTATCAAGGGAAGTGCTGACCAATTTAACAAAAACTGAAATAACTTAAAATTCATAAAGGGTAAAATCAGTGGTTGGTGAAATTACACTCAAAGAAATTAAGATGAACAAACAAGGAATGGGTAAATGTGTGTTATAACAGCCCTCAGACCCAACGATTGTATGAAATGTTATTTGAAAAATTATGTATAGAAAGCTGAGAGTTGATTATGCCATGAAACATTGGTTTAAAGTTTTGTAATTGTAAGAGTTCAGGTGAGCGATGATGAGGACAGTTCTAAACTGTTTGGACTGGCTTGTGTTGATGATTATGTGTGTAAATGCCAGTGAATTTCCTTAATTTCCATTTCTGTGTGTTTTGTGCTGATTGTGAATGATTATGTATTCACTCTGATAGTTTTTAAGTGATTTTGATTATTGGTTGTATTGTTGCCATTCAAGAAACATCGTTCAGATTTCTCAGTGTTATTCTGGATCTTTCTGCAGTGCCTTTACAAACAAGTGACAGAGACTAGTTGTGGAGTTGCAAATTAATTGAAAGTAAAAATCACTGGAACATTTATATGTTAGTATCTTTGGATCGAGACAGTCTTGTTCTGTAATGTTGTTATAGAGCACATGGAAAATAAACATAAGAAAAAGTGATTCTTCAGAGTTATTTCATGCAACAAAATACCTCTCTAGCAAAACAACCATTAGAGCATATGCTTCATCCCAATTAAATTGAATATCTTATTGAAATATTAATTGCATAGTTCAAAATTTTGTGTTTTAGTTTGTAGAACAAAATACATAAATGCTAAAAATTATTTAAATGTAGGAGACATATTTTCAATGTTATTTATGTTAAAATATATTTAAGATGAAATGTCTTTAAATAAAAGAAATTCCTTTTTTTAAAAATACTGACAATGAGAGAATAAAAACCAAGATCTCACTCACCATAATCACTTTTTTCTGGTTGCACTTCAAAGCCTTTTATAACACTCACTGTCTTACCACTTGATGGTACAACCTTAATGGCAGGCACAACCTTATTCTTAGCAGATTGAACTTCATTCACAGTGATATTTGAATCTACATTTTCTTCTTTAGCTGCAATTCCAGTTTGTTTAGCACCTGTTAAAAACAAGACATTAGAATTTCAAAGGTAAATGAGGTGTGTTAATGTAGTCAGTATAAAGTAAATTAGTAAGTTAGATTTTGTGAATTTAACCATAACTGACTAGTTCTGGTAAAATCTCAAAATTACTGTCTTTTCAGTTTTTCTAAAATTGCAGCAAAGTTTTATCGCTTCCTATTATTTCATTGGAAAGTAGTTACTATTATCAATTATAACGTTGACTTTTTTTCTTTAATTTAATTCTTAAAAAATCAACTGAATACCACACTATGTCCCAAGCTAAAGATTATGTTAAAATGTGATGGATATTTTAATCTAAATAAACTATTAATTATTTCCTTTTGTTGTAGACTTGTTCGTTTTCAGTAAAGATGGTCGCCACTGTAATACTTAAAGACTTGGTATAGGAATAAACTTTGTATTTTTTTAAATTCAATTCCTTTTATTTATATTACCTTCTCACGATGGTTTCTGAGATACCAATAACAATTCTGACCATGTTAAAAATACTCAGACAACATTCTGATTCGAAAAGGTCCATTTTCTACAAAGGCTTAATCTGTCCATAACGTTCTTTTACGCCAACAATAACTCTCCAAAGATCCTCCATTTCTGCACATATGAATCTAAGTGAGTACAAATTATCTCATCTGTTGCTCTTTGTCAATCTCTCACTATTCTATTTTAAGGGCTTGCTGTGTGAAAACACCTCCCAAAATATTCCTTATTTTTGGCAATCAAAAAGTTGCAATAAATTAGGAATATTTTCTGATGTCATTGTTGTTAGTATTCAGGTTCTCACATAATAACATTATAGACGTTGTTTTTTAATACATATATTTCATAATATTAATGAACATTCACTTTGATAAATATAAGTTTACATGAATCTACCTTTGAAAACAAATGGATACACACATAACTGGTGAGAATATGAGCTATCTCTAAAGTCCTGTCATGGTTGCCATGTTACAATGTTATGGATTTTGTAATCTAAATAAACTATAAATTCTTTCCTTTTGTCATAGACTTGTGTTTGCTCGTTCGTTACCAGTAAAGATGGTCGCCACTGTAATACTTAAAGACTTGCTAAGGGAATAAACTTTGTATTTTTTAAATTCTATTCCTTTTATTTATCTTACCTTTTCACGATGATTCCTGAGATACCAATAACAATACTGATCGTATAAAAAAAATTACTTGGACAACCGATTCGAAAGATTGCAAGATCCACTTTTTAAGCAGGATCAACCTGCCCATAACATTATTTTATGATAACAATAATTCTCCCAAGATCCTCTATTTCTGAACATGTGAATCTAAATGGATACATGCTATCTCATCTGCTACTCTTTGGAAATCTCTCACTAATTCTATTTTAAGGGCTTGCTATGTCACAATTAGAATACTTTTGGTATACTGAATCAACACTTTTCTCAAAGATACTAATCTAAGTTTGACTGATAGTTACGAAAATATAGTGTTTTTCTGACTATATGCTTATTTTGAAAATACAAAAAATCTGAAGCTTGGTTGCATCTTCCTGAAAGAGGCATATGAAGCCACTATCTCAGAGGTAAGACCTACAGTTTAACATGGAATCTGAATCCCAGAATGACCTAACATAGCTCATATGATCAAACAGAACTCTTAAAAATTCCTGCACCCTTCGGGATTTGAATCCAGATACAGAGCAGCGAACTTATGATTTTTTTGTTTTTAATTATGGCCTTACGCCTCATTGTCATTGAGGTCATTAGAGGTGGGATGGGATTGAGGACAAGGAACAGGAAGGAATTTGGCCATGGCCTGTTGAAGGAAGCATTCCTGCATTCACTTGGAGTGATTCAGGGAAACTATGGAAAACCCAATCTGGATGCCCGGACAGAGATATGAACCCATGTCCTCCCAAACGCGAGACTAGAGTGTTACCTGCCCACCCACCACACTTGATGAATTTTTTAAAGCTAGTGCCTTAACCACTGAGCTACCAGACTGATTTTTTTATTTTTGTTTGAAGTACAATAAGAAAGGATTAAGGTTAAAAAAAATCCCTCACACCTTTATTGACAGTCTATTTACAAATACATTTTAAATAAGATATGAACACACCCTTTAGTATTTGATAGTTGGCAGCTGAATCTGGCAAATTCCTTTGGGCCTGACAGTGTTTATGTGTGAGAAGAAAGTTTAGTTTAAGTTTCTAAGTTACATTTCCGGCCGTGATTATCTCACACCAAATAAAAAGAAGGAAATTACATTTTATTATACAATTTTTATGCAAGAGGTTAGCCCAGCATAGGAATGGATGAAGGATTGTATCAAGCCAGTCAAAGGACCGGTGACAAAAAATTGCAAAGATAAGTGTTTTTGTGAGTGGAATGCTTAAACAAATATACTATGCTAAACTGTGGCTACAAGGTGCATTGTAGCCGATTATTTTTGATTTCGTCATTCCCTCATTTCAATTGGTTATGACGGAATGTCGATTTACAAGGGAATGACATTGTCATGTACCTGACTATTTAAATCTTGGTTTGTTTGTTTTGTTGCTTTAGGATGTCAACACTAACCATTGCTTGCTTGTTTTAGTGCGTAATATAAATCAAACAATGCCAAGAAAAAACAAATTGCACGAAACATAATCCCTAAAGAAGAAAGAATATGATAGGAAGTGTAGGAAAAACTGAAAGAAGGCCCTAAAACTTCGAAAGTCTTTGCAAAAAAGAAAGGATTAAATACTTGAAAAAGAAAGTAAATTCCAAGTAAAACCTATTTCTACCATAAGATCCAGAGAAAGAACAGTGAAAAAGAACATAGCCAAATTTATAGGGTCAAGAACGCTCAGGCAGACAAGAATATAGCCAGAGTAGTAGAGGAAACACTACCTCCTGCCCCTAAAATCCATTATCCAAAATAATGATAAATGCAGAGAGGTGATAGCTACTGCCAGAATGGCCATATTATAGAAAAAATTGAAAGATGCAATTTGGAACTGAGAGAAATTCCATAAAAGATGCCGAAGACAAACTAAAAAGTACATTTCAACTCTTCATTCTTAAGAAATATACAAGTTTCAGAAGCTATAAGGAAGAAGCTTATTTTTTTTTTAGAAATAATTACTCAACAAATATAAAAAAATACCCTCATAAAATCTTTAAAATGGTAGTGAGAACAAGAAACATTTTGAAATCCTACATCCAGATATTTTAAAGAAGAACAAATTGCTGCATTTGGCAAAACTGTTTTTCAAACATGAAATGTACAAAAAAGAGTGGCTGAAAATGATAGACACTAAACTAGTTGTTAATGTGTCAATGAAATTAAAATAAAAAAATTTATAACAGGTATTATTTATCAGTTCTTATACCTGAAAAAAGTATATGTTGTTGTTTTGATACACCTTAAAATTTAAGACTTTTCATTAGAAAATTTGCTTCACATAACTCCAGCACAAATTGCCTTTTTTTTCTCATATCATATATACAAAAATATTACTGATCCTTTGCAATTCATTGCTAAGTTGATAGCAGAGAATGCATTGCACACATTTGCATGGGTAAAGATATATGGGATATGATAGGATGCACCCATAAACTATCTTCAGGAACCATTCCCCAGATCTATATGTCCAGAGCAGTTCCTTGAGAAAAACTCCTCCTCCTAATCTTTCCTTCTTATTCATTTTCCTTATCCCTTGTGTGAAAAATTAGTACAGAAAACAGTTAGTTCTGATCCTGATTTCTTTTATCTCTTATTTTCTTGTTCATTCCTGGATATGAATGTTAATATAGTAAAATGTATTTGCTTGTCATGGGAGCAGTGCCTATATTGTGTCAGGTCTTCAACTACTTCAACATGACACTTAAGCTTTCCTTCCAGCTATATATACCTGCCACAAATCAGGCAGCTTTTGTTTAGACCTTCTGCAATGCTGTTATTAAACAATTATAATAGGGGCTCCAAAATGGAAGGAAAATATTCCAAATGCAGTTGCACTATTGCTTTGTATGCAATCTATACTGAAGAAGCAAAGAAACCGGTATAGGCATGCGTATGCAAACACAGAGATATGTAAACACTCAAAGTACGGAGCTGCGGTCGGCAACGCCTATATAAGACAACAGGTGTCTGGCGCAGGCGTTAGATCAGTTATTGCTGCTACAATGGCAGGTTATTTCAATTTAAGCGAGTTTGAACGTGGTGTTATGATCGGTGCATGAGAGATGGGGCACAGCATCTCCGAGGTAGTGATGAGGTGGGGATTTTCCTGTATGATCATATCACGAGTGCGCCGTGAATATCAATAATCTGGTAAAACATCAAATCTCCGACCTCGCTGCAGCCGAAAAAGATCCTACAAGAATGGGACCAATGACGACCAAAGAGAATCATTCAACATGACAGAAGTGCAACCCTTCCGCAAATTGCTGTGGATTTCAATGCTGGGCTATCAACAAGTGTCAGCATGCAAACCATTCAATGAAACTTCGATATAGGCTTTTGAAGCTGAAGGCCCACTCGTGTACCCTTGCTGAGTGCATGACACAAAGCTCTATGCCTTGCCTGGGCCCATCAACAATGACATTGGACTATTGATGATTGGAAACATGTTGCCCGATCTGACAAGTCTCGTTTCGTTTCTAATTGTATCGAGAGGATGGACGTGTGCGGGTATGAAGACGACCTCATGAATTCATGGACCCTGCATCAGCAGGGGACTGTTCAAGCTGGTGGAGGCTCTGCACTGGTGTGGGGGCATGTGCAGTTGGAGTGACAGGTGACACATACGTACGCATCCTGGCTGATCACCTGCAGACATTCATGTCCATTGTGCATTCTGACGGACTTGGGCAATTCTAGCAGGACACTTCAACTCCCCACATGTCCAGAATTGCTACGGAGTGGCTTCAGAAACACTCTTCTGAGTTTGAACAACTCTGCTGGAGACCAAACTTCCCAGACATGAACGTATTGAGCAACATGCCGTTCAGAAGAGATCTCCACCCCCTTGTAATTTTACGGATTTATGGGCAGCCCTGCAGGATGCATAGTGTCAATTCCCTCCTGAACTACTTCAGACATTAGTCGAGTCCATGACATGTCGTGTAGTGGCACTTCTGCATGCATACGGGGGCCCTACACAATATTAGGCAGGTGTAACAGTTTCTTCGACTCTTCATTGTATTCTACATCTGGTATACACTCTTTTAAATTAAGACCAAGAAAATGGAGCAAATAGTTTGTTTTTCCACTTAACTTCTCAATACATTCACTCCACAGCAAATTATTAAGAATTATTATGCGTAGGTATTTTACAGAATTTACCATACTAAGCTCTGTCATTAATTGTATACTCAGTGCTAAATGGTTTCAGCATTTTATTTATATTCATGACTTGGCACTTTTTTGAGCTTAGTTCCAATTCCCAGTATTCACCTCAGGCTGTTAGTTTCACAGCATCAGCTTGTAACAAAGTGCATTTCTTTTGAGTTGTTATTTTGTGATAAATAATAGCAGCATCAGCGAATAGCCTTCCCCCCCCCCCCCTCCATTACATCACACAAATTATTAATTTACATGAGTAATTGCAGAGGCTCTATCACACTTTAACTGCTGACAAACATTAATCAATGAGAGCTATACACCGTGTTCTACCCATCAGGAAGTTGGCAACCCAGTGCATAATTGTCTAGATTTTTTGTTAGTAACTTAGCAGCAGGCATAGTGTTAAAAGCTTTTTAAAAATCTAATAAAACAAAGTCAGCCTGAGATAGCTCATCTATCATACGGCACAAGTAATGGATTAAAAGTTAAAAATGTGTCTCTCAGCATCAGCTTTTTCTGGCATGATGAATTGATTTTAATAGCACCCATCCACCAAGGAAATGCGTGACATTTGATTGAATAATGTGTTTCATAATTCTCAAAAAATTTTAAGATATTGAGGTCAGCCTATAATTTTGTGGATCATTAACATTGCCACTCATAAAAACAGGACTTACAACGGCTGTCTTCTAATCAGATAGTATGTTCCCTAGCTCATCAAATACGATGCAATTTCCTTTGCTTATCTAGTGTAGAATCGAGTAGGAATACTATCTGATCCAGAGAGTCCTATCATATTTTTTGTTCCTAAGCTGATTAGTTATTCCCTCAATGTCAAGAATGAAAGTTTTTATAATTTTGTTGGAATACGCAATGAACATCAGTGCCTTCTCAATATTTTCAATCGTGAAGAACTTATTAAAAATATTATTAAAAATATTATTAAAGATTTATGCTGTTTTGATATTAGTTTCCATTGACTATCCATATTTATTAATCAATTATGGCATAACATTACCAAAGCCTTGTACTACTTTAATACATGCCCAGAATGTTTTTGGATTAATAATTAGATCGCTAGACAAAGTCCTAACTTGAAAGTCTTTAATAGCTTCACATACTGCTTTTGCTCTCTCACCCATAACTATACTAAATTAACATGATGAGATGGAACTTACAGCTTTTTAGTATTGTAAGTAAACAACTTTGCTTCCTTAGCAAATGTATCACTTCCCAATTGTAATGTGGAAAGTTCTTATTGACCTTAATCTTAGGATCAAAGGGAGAACAAGGCAGAAGACTGTGAATACTTATAGGGAAATTTGGACAGTGTATCTAAATGTGTAGGTTGTCACAGGATAAAGATAAATGTCAAGAAAAGTCAGCTTATCATGTACAGAATAAAAAACATAAGGCTGTTTCTGATTGTACGGTAGAGAAGGAATTAATTGTCAAGGACTTGAAGTGTAAATATCTTGGCATAACATTTAATGATAAACCCAGTTGGGCAGGAGATATTTGCCAGATGGTAGGAAAAGGTTAAAAAAAATCCTTCATTTACTAGGGAGGATAATGAGGGGATGTATCAGAGTAGTGTTAAAATTGGGTTACGAAACTACTGTTTCTACATATGATAACCGATTCTTTCCTGGCATACTGCTGATAAAAATTCTCCCCAGATAGGGTCTTCTGGTATACATGACATTTCGACAGCTTCCTACGCTGTCTTCATCAGCTGAGATGAAATTCGTTGTTGCTGCAATGACACATAACTGACTGTGTATGCCTCACAATTACGGTTCATATAAATACCCTGTGGTCAGCAGACGCATGAGGCCCACTACAGAACCTGCTTTCCACTGCTCTCTCTAATTATAGAATCTAAAAAATACACGGTCCTATTTCTACAGTTTATGGTGCCATTGTTATTGCTATTGCTATTATTTTATTATTAGCTACAATAAGGCTTATGTCCCAATGGCAACTTCTATCATGTTTGCTTTTGGGACTAGACACTACTTTATGGATATAGTCAAATAAAATGGGTTTGCAGAAGCAAAAGCATGACATGATGTAGCCTTTTTGGGTCATATTAGAGTTTCAAGTAATTTAAAGTATTTTTGTATTTTATTTCATAATTGAGTAAGAGCAAATTATAAAAAGGTTCCAGAAAGCATACTAATATCAGGTTAATCAGGAAGCACATACCTTGCGTGGTGGATTAAAGTAGTTTGTGTGGATAGTTTAAAGGTAAAAATTTGTTAAGGGGTCTTTCAAGTTAGTAAATTAAAAAGAATAATTCAGAAGCATTTGTAGTGTTTGGGAAGTTTGGAGAAACGAACTTTAATAAAAGTAATTGTTTAGGGAATGTAAAGTGATGCTAAGCGGGGCTTGACAATGGAAGCAGTGCAAGCTTCTGAAATGTCGCCAGATGGCTCAATTTTGACGTGGCTTGAAACCTGAGAAGTTTTTATAGATTATTACCGCCGCGAGAATGTACATAGTTATCTGATTCTGGAAGGTTTGAGAAGCTCTGACGCACACAGCTTGGTTCTCTGTATGTGTGATTCTTGGTCCGACTACTTTGTCTCAGTATATCATAGTACCCAGATCACATTACGCTGTTTCCTGTTGCAATCAAAATTTCTTAAATGTATTAAAAGTATTTTAAAAAAGTAGAATGGATTTTTTGAACACTTTAGTGGATTGTTCATTTATGTTAGATTGTAATTTGGCAAGTTTGAAGATTTAAAAGAATTAAATGTTTTTGAAGTGGCTGTTGTAGACCAGTGTCATAATTATAGAAGAACATGAGCAAATTCAACAACTTCAATAGCACATTTCCTCATCACTCTACTGGATGCAGAATTTTGAAACATTTACCTAACATCTGTGCAATATGTTCTGGTCAGCTCAACTCATTATCAAATGATATGCCACCATATTAATATTTCATGCCATCCACCAGGAATCATCCCAGTACCACAACAAAACTTTTTCTTTTCCCAAATATACCTGAAACTGTAAGTTTACTCTTTTTGGCATTTGTTTTCATTCCAGGTATCCTGTCTAAATCCCTTTACAGCTACTCGCAATTTTCTTTTGTTGTAATATTATAATACAATATTATATAATCTGCAAACTTCTGACTATAATCTAACAAAAGAACTACTCATGAGAATAAAGAACAACAATAGTCCCAATACACTAGTATGTACAGAAATTACTGTGTATCACAATTTATTGTGAGTAATTACATTTGCTACATTTTATGTTGTCTGTTGTTCACAGTTGTAAAATATTGGTTTCTTTTTATTTTAATTTTACAAAATATGTGTGGTGTCGCATCTCTTGTAGTGGTAATGGAAATGTTGAACTCTGCAGGAAGTGGCAGTAGCCACAGGAACATTTAAACTTTACCTTTCTTATTATCCAACAAAAATAAACATACCTAGTTTATGTTATTATTTTTAATGACAAGATCTTTGCTGGCTTTTGTTGCCTGATATACGCAATTGCATACTTGAATACCTAAAATTTCTTAATTCAAAATAAGGATGAAACATCGAAATAAGTGTAGTAAAGAATGGATTCTGATTTCTTAGGGCAACATCCTGAAAACCATGTTACTAAAATACTCTTAATTTTATTTAACATACCAAAAAAATCAGGTTACCAACAGGTGAGTGTCGTGCTTTAAGTAAAAAGAATCAACAAAAGAAATAAATACCCTCTGTTCAAGATGGCAGTAATGAATAATGATTTTTGTATTACAAAAATATCTTGTTTACTTATAACAAATCAACATTGAAGATGATGAAAATATTTTTAAAAAATAAGTAGATGATCGTAAATGCATAAGAAAATTACATCAAGCTTATACATTAACACACATTCAACAACATCTAAAATCCATCCTATGCATACATGTTACTAAAAATCAGATCTCAGACAGCAGTTTCTGCAATTTTTTAAAATTTCTTTTGCTTATTTCTACCTTCAACTTTCCCAGTGCATGCATATAACTGCTTTGTATTTCATAGGAGACAATCTTCTAAACTGCAGTTCTTGTGCTAAGTACACAACCATGAATAAACATATTATCCTCACCGTAGATGACGGCAGATAGGAATGATAAATACAAAAATCACATGTAAAACAATATTTCTGAGATGAACTTTATTATTGCAAGTAGAAGAGACTCTTGACAGAGTCACATGTGATAACATAATTACCCACTCGGTGAATTTGAAACACAGGTAACAAGGCATGGGCATCAGGGGTGGTGGCAGAGGGGTGCAAGACATTACTGAATCAATAATTCTGGAGGCATACTGTCATTGGGAGTAGGAAAACATCACCAATGTAATTAACGTGACAGAATATAAAGAAGAGTGTAATTGGGAAAGTAACATCCGTTTGGCTATAAATAAAAAACTTGGATAGTAAAAAATATTTTATTACATACATCGAAAATAAGATAGGATAGGGAAAATAAACAGTTACCCGTCACTTACCACAGATGAAGGCAGGAGGGCGAGACACGTAAAAACACAAAAACGAATTGCACAATATTTCGACTTTAGTCTTAGTCATGTGGAGCGAGACATATGGCAGGGGTAAAGATGTGGTCACATCCCAACCCGCTACATGAATATTCATGAATATTGTGCAATTCGTTTTTGTGTTTTTACGTGTCTTGCCCTCCTGCCTTCATCTGTGGTAAGTGACGGGTAACTGTTTATTTTCCCTATCCTATCTTATTTTCAGTGTCTCGCAGCATTTTCTTTGTTTCCTTTATCCAATTATTACATACATTACTACAGCTTTTTACTATTTTTCAACACAGTCACCATTTAAATTTAAGCATTTGCCATAGTGTTTCACTAATTTACAAATTCCTTCTTCATAAAATTTAGCCGCATGGGCACGTAGCCTATCTTTCACAGCATTTTGAAGTTTGCCATCATCATCGAAGTGCTGCGACGCAAGCCACTTCTTCATGTGAGATGAAAATCACTAGGCGCCAAGTCGGGGCTGTAAGTGGGATGATCGAAAACATTCCATTTGAATTGCATAAGAAGCTCGAGTTTTATGGGCACTGTGAGGACGAGTGTTGCCATGCAAAAACACAACACTGAATGACAGCTTACTGCGATGTTTGTTTTGAATGGCTCATGGTGCCATGTTCCATCAATTTAACGAACAAAATTCCCTCGCCATCCCAAAATATTGTAGCCATAACCTTCCGCATTGAAAACATTTGGCGGGCTTTCTTCGGCTTGCATGGAGAGTTGTTATGGCCCCAGGCCATCGACTGTTTTTTCGTTTCGGCGTTTATGTACGTCACCCATGTTTTGTCACCAGTCACAATACTCTTCAAAAAATCTTATCCTTATGTGTCGTAGCATGAAAGAAGGTTTAAGGCAGAGCCCATTCATTTGGTTTTATGGATCTCTGTAATTAATTTTGGTACCACCTAGCACAGAAATTCCGGTAGCCTAATTTATCGGTGACAACCAAGTACAAAACCGTACGAGAAATTTGCAGGAATTGTTCAGAAAGTAAAGAGATTGTTAATCTTTGATTTTAATGAACTTTTTCTTCATCTTTCTTGACAAGACCATTACTCACAATAGAAGGTCTACTACTCCTCTCTTCATCATGAATGTTTGTTCAACCACTTTTAAAAACTCGGACCCATTGCTACACAACACCTTCACTCAATGTTCAGACCGTATTCAGTACACAATTGACAATGAATGTCTGCTACTGTACCATTTTGCACCAAAAGAAACCTTATTACAGCATGCACTTTGCATTTCACGGGATTTTCTATTGCAGCACTCATGTTTTAAGGTTATAACAAGACAATGTGCAAAAGAACAAGGTCTGTACTGTCACAACTGAATCGGGGAACACGCAGATGTGAAAATGGCGGTGCTCCACACACGACTAGTAGCACCACACTAGAATGGAGGTTACTTTCTGAATTACCCTTGTATTAATAACAATAAAAACTTCAAGTAGGATTATTAAATATAAGATGTATAAAACATGAACAAATAGTAGTGATAAGTGATGGATCTACAGGAAGGATCTTATGGAAATTGAAGCTAGGAGGATGCCGGGTGTCAAGGATATGCTGATAAGCTAGTTCCTATCTGCACAGTTCTGAGGACGATATGGTTTCAGGGAAAACTCCGACAGCCCTTTCTCTAAAACAATTGTTGAAATTGTTCAATTGGTGGGTACTTGCATGTTATGGCACTGGATGAGGAAATGTCAACATAAACAAAGGTGACACAGGTGTGGGAGTAAGTCTAGGTGAAGTTGTATCATTTAGGGAGTGAAAGAAATCTAATAGGTGATATTGATTGTGGGTCCATATCATAAAAAATATCGAGTATGTACCTGAACCACACAAGAGCTATGATTGGGATTCTGTTTAGGTTTCGTCGTTCCAGGCAGTCCAGGAATAGATTTGCTTAAGATGGGACTATACAGATAGCCATTGCAGTGTTGTGTATCTGCTAGTAAACTTGCAAGTTTAAGGAGAAGGAGTTTTTCAAAAGAATGAGGTGAGCCAAGAAGATGAGGTAGGATGCATTGGGAAGACTGTTGGAGGAAGGAGGGGTCACATTTCCAGGAAGTGTTCCACGCCACTAAGGCCCAGACAGTAGGTATGTTAGTGCACAAGGAAGTGACAACCATAAATACAAGGAAGGAGTTGTATGGTACCTATTAGCTCATCAAAAGCATTTCTACTAGCTATCCGCAATATTAATATACTCTACAGTTTGATTTTTAAGTTGTTTATGTAGGAAACAGAAATTTCAAGTAAAGTAGTTTTTCAACTTGAATGGATTTTCTTGCATTCATTTCCACAACTAAAGCTCACAATAAGAATCATTTTAAAGCGTATCTATTATGCCCAGAAAAATTTAGTTTAAGAGATAATTTGGTTTGTTTACGTTTTTAAGCCACATGTTTAGGAGGACTAAAATCTAAAATTTGAAATAACTTTCAATCAAGTAAAATTACAGCTGATTTTTTTTATCACCACCTACAGTAGGCACCTTCTAGCAAATTTTGAAGGTGAAATTAAGTAACTAGGCAAAGAATAATTAGTGGTTTTAATTAAGATAAAAAATAAAGATTTTAACTAAAAGAGATAAAAATAGAAATTTGTATCAGAAGATACAGCAATTTAGGAGGGACAAAAATATACCTTGGTTCCTGTAGAAAGTTTAAGCATTTGTAAGATAAATGAGATTTTGGCAACAGATTGTAGCGATTGTTAGGAAAGTGCACCAGGGCACACAGGACTGATGACATAAGAAGATTTAAAATTAATATGGTACAAACACTTTTGAAGGTTGAATCAAATAAAAATAGATAGAATAAGGTATCAGGAAGTCCATGTATTAATTGTAAGTTTAACCATCAATTCAATGGGAGGTATTAATTTTCGAAACTTTTTGCTTATGTCATAGAAATCTGAAAGTCAATAAAAGCCATCTCGAAAATGCCCTGTCTTAAAGTATATTTTAAACAGTTAGCTTCGTGTCGGTTCGCAGAGCGAACTGCTCCACGTGGGTAGCTGTTGCGGCATATCTAAACATGCAGTAATCATTCTCTCACTTAAGTTAGGGGGCTTAGTGAGTGTTTGTCTTCTTGAGTGAATGTGTTTAACCCGACAATCTTCTAAGGAACTGTTGTCCAATTGATCCAGATTCTGGTGCCGATGTCGTAAAGAGAAACTTTTAAAGAAATAAGTATTTTGTGACTCTAAAACTGTTTTAAGTGACTTTATTTAATTGTACCCTTCACATTTGGGGTTTATAATATAAACGTGTGGTGATCACTTTATTAAACACTAGCTGGAGAACCCGGCATAGCTCAGGGAGTTGATACGAGATTGTGTGGTAGTTGGAATAAAAGGATAAAATTTAAAATACAAGAGATAATTTTTTTATTAATAACATATTCTAACTATTGACAATACTTATTTATAAACAACATTTTTCATTTTGTTATCTGGGGTATATATGTACAAATTTTTCGAATTTCCTACTCGAGAGCAAGCTACGTATTTTTGTCCGTGAGAGAAGGAGTCTTTGAGGTTGATGCTGCAATGTTTTAAAGTTTGTCCTTGTGCTATGTTAACAGTAAAACTATATGCTAATTTGATTGGAAATTGCAGTCTTTTAAATTGGAATGGTAGTTCAGTAAAGATCAGTGGTATTCTGGCGATCTATAGTCTTTGTTGGGTACTGGTAGTAATGTTTTAATTTGTGTTGGATGTAAAAAGAATAAACGATTTCATGTCTGTTAGTATCGATCAAAATGACACTGAAAGAAGTCATTTGGAAGCAGGCATTGTACATTTTTATATTTTGAAGAAAGTGTTTCGATTCTGGTGTTACCCCAGTCATATAATGTAGAAATTCCTGTGGAGGTGCTTCCAGTGGTGGTAATCTAATTTTTCCATTCATGCAACAGAATCCTGGTGTTTCTCCACTGAATTTTTTTGTGTTGCAAAATTGGCAGATGTTATCCATTTTTCTGATTACGACATGTTTGTGTTTCTTATATTCTTCTGTCAGGTCATAATGGAATGTTTCATTTTTTAGATCGTACTGTTTACTTGCCCTTGTCCGCACTTTTGATACGGTGATATTTTCATGGGTGGCTTGCGTTCCCAGTCTTTTATTATAAGATTGTGTCACAATTCTTGATTCTTTAATTCATTCATTTCATTGTTCTTTGGTTTCTCTGCTTCTCACAGTGCTCATTCTCGTTCATTGGGAATGTAAAAGTACCTTGCGCTCTTTGACTGTTTTGTTTTTCGCTGTTCTTTTTGTTTTCACCATTTTGATTCAGAACTGGCAAGATCTTCTCCTCTTGTAAATTTGGGCATTGTATAAATATAAATCAAATCAACTTTTTATTAACTAATATACTAAGTACACACTTTATTTTCGATTTATATTCAGTCACTGTATCACTTTGACTACTCACACTTCACTGTTCAGCACTTATATCTTGAACAGCATGCCCTTAAGCTAAAAATGGAAACCTTCTTCAATGTTTGTTTTAATTCACATTCTGCACTACTTTGGAATTTTCACTTTGGTTTTTCCATTCATCACTGATAAGAAAGTGATGTTGTACCCACAATGGATCTTGCTTTAAATACCCCTACCAATGGGTAGTCCCACCCATACAAAAAAGGCTTTGAATGGTCCACAATGTTACAGAACATTCCATAACATTTGCGAGTGTTCTGGAATGTTCCACAATGATCTAGCAGCGATACCCAGCTTCGATCAGGAAGTTGATATGAGACTGTGTGGTAGTTGGAATAAAGGGATAAACTTTAAAATATGATTAAAATATTTATGTTCTTGATAAAGGGCTACCACGCCATATAACTCCATTGATCATAATGGGACTCTCATTTTTTAGTTTTAGTGGCACGCACATTGTACACTTACTTTTATAATATATATTGATTAAGGTTCCAGAAGGCTCATGGTTATGAACATTATTTGTTCACAGTTCAGATGAAAAGTGAGCTTAGCCCCCAGCTTCAGCTTTGAGCCTAACAGAGTCTTATGATAGAGAAGTGGGAACTGAGGAAAGATGTTCAAGGTACAGTGGGGTATCTTTTATGAATGAAGGGATATTCTGTAAAAATAAATTGGCCTCATGCTGAATCACAGCAATCTACAGTTAACCTTTCTTCTACATCTTTATCAGAACCCCAACTCTCTGTTCTTTCTAAAGGACTATCTTGTTCTCTGACCCCACGACCCCTTGACAATTTTTTTTTTTTTTTTTTTGTAACAGTTTAACGTCCCTATTTAACAACGTGGTCTTTAGAGGCGGGAAAGGATGGGGGCAAGGAATGGGAAGGAATTCGGCCATGGCCTTTTGAAGGAAGCATCCCGGCATTCACCTGGAGTGATTTGGGGAAACCATGGAAAACCCAAATCTGGATGCCCGGACGGGGATTCGAACCGCCGTCCTCCCGAATGCGAGGCCAGAACGTTGACAATTTGTGTCTTTCCAGATGGTCCAAGAATATTTTATTGAATGGGGCCATGCAGGTACACATGCTACTTTGATCAGAAACATTTTACCATTCTGCCACATTCTCAATAGCAGTATCACGGAGGACAGTGACAATCAGTGTAATGAAATATAGTCCATGCCAAGATATAACTATTTAAGAATAAAAAAACTGTCATCCTCGAGGCTGACTAGGGCTCAACATCTGTAGTCATGAACTGCAGTGATTACAAGACCAAGGCTTTGAGAGAGCTCTCTGACATCAGCATGTAATGTCCAAATTCTACAGACCCTAAAACCTAAATCTACCAAGAAGTATGCACCACAGTACCCAATCATCACAGTCTGCCACTCAGAATTGTTCCTTGTATCCACAGATGTCACTTTCTTGTGCATTGAATCCCCCACTGTCTGGGCCTCAGAGCCATGAAACACGTCCTGCAAACAAAACCGCCAAATAACCACACCAATACATCCTTTCTCATCTCTTAGACACACCTCATTTGGTCAAGAATCATTTTCTCCTTCAACTTTCAAGTTTACCACCAGATACGTGGCACTGCCATGGGTACCTGCATGGACCCATCCAATATAAACATATTCTTGGACCATTTGGAATGACAATTCCAAAACAAACCATCAATCCAACCCCTGTGCTTCATATAAATAAACGTTATTTTTATGATTTGGACCCTTAATAAAAATCACCTACTAGACTTCCTCCACTCACTAAATAGGGACATACTCTCAATCTCATGTCACCTTCTTGTTATTGATGTCTCCTTACAGAATGAGGACCTCCACACATCCGTTCACATCAAACATATAAATCTAAAACATCATTTCAACAGCTGCCATCCCTCCCACACCAAATGTTCCCTTCTTTAGAGCTTGGCCGTCAAATGCAAACATCTGTTCCAATGAATAACCTCTCTCTAGATACACCCAAATCCTGTCCCAAAATCTCACCTCCTAAGGCTACCCATCAAATTGGTACATTAGCAAATCTCTTATGCTACAACCTTTCTTCCACACAATTACTCCAATGCAATACTTCTTAAAACTAACTGCAGGCCCACATTCATAACCCATTTCCTTCCTGGTCTTGAGTCCGTTAACTTAATCCTTCATTATGGGAATGACTTCCTACTTTCCTTCCCCAGGATGTGCACCCTTCTCCACATAATCCTACCTACTGCCCCACACTCATGCTTCAGCAGACAACCTAACCTCAATAATATCCCGGTTCACAACTACTCACCTTGTAATTCCATCAAACCATCACAAGGATTATTCCCATGCAACAGACCCCCATTGCAAAACATATAGCAAGCACCCAGCTACCAGCACCTGCTCCAATATAATCACAAGGGAAACCTTTCCTATCATTTACATGCCACATGCACCACAATACATCTCATATATCAACTTACATGCCTTCAATGTACAAGTTCATATATAGGCCTCACCAATAAATTACCATCAAAATAAATGACCACAGACAGTGTTTACCAGCAACTTATCCAGTGCCAAAACATGCCAGCACCCATAAATTAAACAATTTCAACAACTTATTTAAAAATTTCTTCAGAAATTTTACTGAAACCTTTTTCTGAACTCTTCACATGGGAACCAGCTAACCAACTTAACCTTAATACTAGAAATAATTCTGGCTACAATCTCCAATGAGACCCAGCACTTATTACTACTATTTGTTCATGTTTTAAGATATTAATAATTCTACTTAAAGTTTTATTAGTATTGTTATTATAATTATTAATATTTACATTCTCTCATGTTAATTAATTTGCCACCGAGTGTGGTGGTGTAACGGATAGCGTTCTGGCCTCACATTCGGGAGGACGGCGGTTCGAATCCCCGTCCGGGCACCCAGATTTGGGTTTTCCATGGTTTCCAAAATCACTCCAGACAAATGCCGGGATGCTTCCTTAAAAAGGCCATGGCTGAATTCCTTCCCATTCCTTGCCCCCATCCATTCCCGTCTCTAAAGACCTCGCTGTTGAGAGACGTAAAGCAGTTAAAAAAAAAAATTAATTTGCTCTCCCTAACTCGCAATGACAGTATGTCTCCAGAATTATTGTTTCAGTACTTGCTTTGCCCACTCCACCAACACCCCTGATGCCCAGGCAATGTTACCTGAGTTTGCCAGGAACCTAACAGGCAGCTAGGAAATCACATTTGACCCCTTTATCATTTACTTGCAAGAAAAAGGTTCATTACTGAAATATTGCATTACATCTGATGTGTCTTTTTTGTGTTTTTCTTTTCCAGCCACCATCATACGAGGGTTGTTTCAAAAATAAGGTTCCCACACTTTTTTTTAGACACAAGGAATTTTATTCGAAAAAAAAAGATTACACCATTGGAAACGTTGATCTGTAAGCTATTTTCCACATAGTCCACATTTTTTCTATGCATTTTTTCTGTCGAGTAATCCACTTTTGCATTCCCACCTCAAAGAAGTCCCCCGCCAACCCGTTGAGAAACTTGGAAACTTCTTCTTGCAACTCCTCATCCGTCTGGAATCGTAGACCGCCTAGGTGCTCCTTCAATTTCGGAAACAGATGGAAATTGTTGGGTGCCAAATCGTGGCTGTAAGGGGGGCGGTCAATGACATCCCAGCCAAATTTGTCGATTAAATACTTCGTTTGTAGCGACACATGTGGACGGGCATTGCCGTGGTGCAGCCTTACGCCTTTGCCGAGTTTTCCCCTACGATGATTTTGGATTGCCCGTCTGAGCTTTTTCAAGGTCTCACAATAACCTGTGGAGTTTATGGTGGTCCCTCTAGACATGAAATCAATGAGCAGTACACCACGCCGGTCCCAAAACACCGATGCCATGATTTTTCCTGCTGACAGCTGCTGCTTAAACTTCTTTGGTGGTGGCGATCCGGTGTGTTTCCATTCGCGCGATTGTTGTTTTGTTTCAGGAGTAACGTAATGGCATCACGATTCATTCCCCGTAACAATGGAATAAAGGAAGTCTTCGTTATTCTCATCGCATTCACTGCAGAACTTCCGAACACAGTCGACGCGCGCTTCTGAAAGCATGTGTGGCACCCAGCGCGCGCACACCTTGTGGTAGCCTAGCTTTTCATTCAATATCCTGTCAATTGAAGCTTCAGAAGCCTCAGGAATTTGAACATCCAGTTGCCGGATCGTAATTCGCCGATCTTCGAGCAGGATTTGCTCAACTTTCGCCACAACGTCGTCGGAGATCGACGGCCTCCCGCTTTGTTGTTCGTCATGGACGTCCGTACGGCCGTTGGCAATCTTCCTGCACCATTTGCGGACGTGTTGAATGCTTATACATGTTTCCCCACACACTTCACTCAATTGCCTTTGAATTTCTCCAGGTGGTAACTTTCTTGCGTGCAAAAATCGGAAGACCGCACGAATTTCACACCTGGCGGTGACGGCGATGACGGGCTCCATCGGTTTTGGCTGTCAGGCCGGTACTGATCATTGTAGAGCCACGCAGGTTATTGGAATCGGTGGTGGGGGATCCGGCGAACACGGTGGTGTTGCCAGATTTTGCATTGCACCATGCACAGTAAGGGTACAGAGTTGGGACCCTTACTTTTGAAACAACCCTCGTATATGGTAAGTGTTGGATTTTATTTCCCTAACCTTTCTTCGATTCCTTAACAAATTTTACTGCTCATTATTATTACATTTAACATATTACTAGAGATGAAATGGATAGCTGTTTAGCCGGATACTGGTTATCTGGCCATCGTAGCTGGATATTCGGCAGCCGAATATCTGGCTCATCAGTGTTAATTGAGATTAGGGGGGGAAAATGTCATCAGTTAAGAAAGGATTACCTATTTGGGTATATTTTGATATAAATAATTGTAAGGGGCGTAACTGATACCGGGGTTGTAGTATCGGCTTATGCACCTTAACTAGCAGTTCACTTGAATTAAAAGTTCTGTGGAATTTTGACGAAATAATTTTAACTTGACCATGTTGCCATCCTGGATACTCAACTAAAATGCTTAATGGTCGCCACCAAATTTGTTCAAACCACAAACTTAGGAAAGGTTGAAACAGTTTACTATGAAATCACAAAAAAGTTCACTTGGACAAACTTTTAGAGTTTATTTAAAAGTCACATTTTCAAAATTAGCATTATACAGTTGAGTAGGCAATCGAACAAACATTTCCCGAAAATTGCAGGTTGTGGAGAGAAATAATACCGAACAACCGTTGCTGCTACAGCATTGTACCGAAATCTCATCATGGCCGACACTGAGTGCAAGTTTCCACCAGCCGCCTTCCAAAACAAACTAGCGCGAATTTACCTCACATAACGCTCCCAGAATAAAGACACCATGAGGTTGCGGAACGAACTTTTATAGAAACCTCCCAAAACCAATGACGTAAGCAACAGTACCACACCTTTCTGCTGCCGCCTAACAAAAAGTGTGTATATTTCACTAAACAATCTAGATTATAAAAAATGTTCAAACTTTGACAGTGAGTAGACTTATCTGCTAAAAGTCCAAAGGATGTTTAGTGGGAAATTTCAAGTGATTAGTTTTAATTTTTATTTAATTTTGCATAGTGATACCAAGTCTTTTAGCAAGTGGGTATTTCGCCAAACGTTTGAATTTATTCAGTTTTTTTGAAATTCTGCTAAACTAAAAGTTACCCGAATAAAATTAGTTTCAAAATGTTCTACAAAAATTCCCGAGTTTAATGGTGTAAATTATAAAAAAATTGGAGGCAGGATAGTGAATTACAGCTTAGACAAGATTTGTTAAATTGGCGGTTTAAAGTCACATGGTTTTTTATTAATAACTTTTTAAGTATTGTTTATATCTGAAAAGAACAATTTTCAGGATTTTCTTTGAATTTAGTTACGCGCTTTAAAAGTTATTTTATCTCTGGAAGTATTTGAATTTAGTCGTAAATAAATGTTATGTAGACCACGTGTGTCAAGAGACGATATAATTTTAAAACTTATATAATTTCTGTTCTACTGCATGCAATGTTCTGAAATTTAAACATGTTAACTAGATTTTTGGTTCTCTTAGAAAATCTACATTTTCCTAGGAATCTGAGACAAAAAAATGTTAAAAGTGAAGTGCATTTATCAAAGTGTTTAAAAATTTATTTACACGGTTAGAAACTATGTAATTTTAGTGAATTTAACTTTCTTTTAAATTATTATTATTTAAAAACTACTTTACTTCATTTAAAAGTGCTCAGCAATAGTGAAATGCTCACGTAGCAAAAATCTATTGTTTGCAAGTGGTACAATAATGGATTATCCTATTCCAGGTTAGTTTAAAATTTCTTTATTATTATCAAAAGTTTATTTAGTACTTTTATTAAATGTCGGGGGTCTTTACTGCTTTTAAAATGGTTTATTTAATGAACTAGGTTGTGGTAACAGCTTCTACATAAAATGTTCTTCCCATAATCTGTGTATGCAATGAAAACTATATGTTTACTGTAAATTTACTTCCTCCCTTATACTTGAAAATAAGAAACTAGAATTAACCAAAATTCTAAGGTGCTTACATAATGGCAATGAGTTTTTGATTTTGAATTACTTTTCGTGGCACACGTTTTGACGCGAAGTTTGAATCAAATTTTTTTTTCATTGTGGATATAAAGAAAACACAATGAGGTATTTTTTGCTGTTTTTGACCAGATACCTCTGCCATAACAAACCATTTGAAAATGAAACATCAGTAAACTTTCATAAAATGAGGAAAGCTACAGCCGCTATCGTATACTGCCTTTAGCCATCCCTGGAAGAAGTTCGTCTTCGACATTGAAAGAAAAGCAAATGACTATATCAGATTCGATTTAAAGGAAATTACTTTGGGATGTCAACTGCGAAAAATCAAAAAAATATCTTTAAGAACACAACAATGTGTATTTCCTGAATTTCACAGCTCACAGGTATCTTCTGAAGTCAAACTAGAACATGGAGTTTCTACTATGAAGCATTTCCATGGTTCTCACCATGGAAAAATTATAGCAAGGGAGCATCATAGTATCACAAATCGTTGGACTCTTGACCAAAACAAAATGCACTTACTCATTCATGACAGTGGCGTCAACATGATGAAGAGCGTACGGGTGGGCCGAGTATGCTTCTGCAAGATGTTTCATATATTTGCTCCAAAGTATTTTAACTGAGCCATTGAAGATCCAGCATAAAGTGGCAGGAGTGATTGTTAGTGGTAGATGTCTCGTTACGCACTTTAATCGTTCGTGCTTAGCTCAAGAAAAATCTACCCAAACATCAGCTGGTGTCAGATATCAGTACGAGATGGAATTCTATCTTTAATATGATAGAGTTTCTGTTGGAACATAAAAGTGCTATAACGCTATATGTGGCTGTTCAAGGAATACACACTAATTTGACGAGTCAACAGTGGTGTTTGATGGTAAAGAGTGTTAAGCTATTGAAGAAATAACAAAAGTAACAAGTTCTGGTCCCTACTGCAATTCTGAAGTAATATCATAAGTTTATGCACAAAAAATATTTAGATAACGATGAGAAAGCACAAATAATTCCCTGACTTACCATATATTAGAGCGTCTTTGAAAACTGAATTAAAAGTCATTTCAGCTTCTTAAGTGAAGATTCAAACTACTTGATTATGACCTTCCTACAGCCACAATTCAAGGTAAGCTATTTGGGGTTTGCTGAATCTCATCAGAAGATTCTATTGGAATCTATAAAAATGTCTTGCGAGGTATCTTCCACCAGTAGCAGTTGTAAAAAGAATCAGACAGAATCAACTGTGACTCACAAAGCTCATGACACGTTTTGGAATTATTTTAACAAGATAGCCAGTATGACAATCAAGCAAAAAAAAAATACCGATTGCTAGAGAGATTGACTTTTATTGAAAGTCATCTCGAATTGATTGGAAGAGTGACACATATATTTGGTGGTTAGCTAATGCGACACAGTACCCGAATGTGACAAAATTTGCTAGAATTTATTTTTCACCAGCTTCAAGTAGTGTATATAGCGAAAGACTTTTCTTCGAACTTGGCCTTGTTTACAAGAATGAGCAAAACAGACTATTGCCTCCTATTACAGAGAAATTGGTGTTCATTCAGTACAATAATGAATGTTTTATGTTAAAAACAATAGTAAACGGTATTTTGATTTGAAGACATAGTGTTTTTATTTGTGTTTAGACGTATTACATACATAGCATTTGTGAATTTAAAGAAAATTTTATGAAATTATGCCGGATATCCGCTGGATATTGGCCTACTATCCGGTAGCCGGTCGGATAGTAAATATTGACCGGTTACCAGATAGTTTCCGGATAACTGTTTCATCTCTACATATTACCCTCAAAAGTTTGTCATTACAAACTGTATAAACAAGACAAAAATTTTCTCACATATTGTACTATACAACCTGCAATTAAAAGATTTTACAAATTCATAACTAATGAATAAGTTGAATGAATAACGAAACATTAAAAAATATTAAAATGTGGTATATATTTTGACGAAAACAAAGGAAATAAGCCCATCATGGAGAAACACTGATGATAAGAGGGCTTCAACAACAAAATGCAAGTAAACATTCTATGTAATTTCCTAACCATATTACAAAATAAATGAGAAAAATGGTAAGCCTAAAGCAGGTACCATTAAGATGAGTCATCAAATAGCAACAACAATGTCCTCATTTTGACAGTTTCTAGTCCAAGAGTGGTGACTTTACAGAGAAGTACTAAGTTATGTCCCTCCAAGGAATACTTTTTGACACCCTGTCAATGTAGGGAACTGGAGGAGGCCAAGAGATGTGTAAGACGGTAATTTTATTCACGTTTTATTTTGACACATGGATTTTGAAAATAATATGTAAAAAGCTTCTCAATGAATGAGATCAAACCATTAGTTAAAAAGGGCAAAAACAGATTTATTGATATAATCATAACTACTGACTTGGAGGGAAATTACAGCAAGATTAGCCAAATCCTCTGTTGTTTTATCAATAAAAGAAAAGCACCATACAGTGCAGATCTTGTTCATCTGCCAACAAAGGGTTTACATCTAAAAATTTAATTGTTTTAATGTACCAAAATTTTATTTAAAAAAAAAAAATGCCAAAAATTTTATTTAAAAAAATAATAAATGCCAAAAATTGTATTTTATATAATACAGGTAGCTGGCAGTGCTAATAGAACTAATTTTTCAACTGTAAGTGGAACTATTGAGCCTCTTCAAGGCTTTGTCCATTGTATATTAGGGTGTACGAAAATTCTGGAACAGGTTGAAAAGGGAAGGGAGTTGGGTGAAACAATCAGGAAGTTGCAAAAAAGGATTAAGGCCCTACAGTCTCAGCCTACAGAGCAGAAATGAATGGTGGTGGATTTAGTGGGGAGTGTGAGAAGGATGGTTGGGAACTCATAACAGGGTACAGAGAGGCGGAGGAAAATACATTTAATAGGATGAAGAAGCCAGATACTTCAGAAACTGTGGGAAGAAACAGGTTTTAGCTGTTATCTGAGTCAGGAAGGAAAGAACCACATGTGGGTGTAGAAACAAATAAGGTGCAAGGAAAATAGGAAGAAAATGGTTCTGCTGTTAGGTAGTAGCCTGGGAAGAGGTATAAGACCTCTTCTTTTGGATCATTTAGGTCACAAATGTTTTTTTTTTAAATAATAATAAAAAAAATTGTGAAAAATTAGGTCAGATAAGAGAAGATATATATTAACTTTGTAATGGTTCACTAAGGAGGATATAGTAGTAACAATGGGAGGTGTAGGGTGTAGTACTCAGAAATTATAGTATAGAGAATGACCTTAAGAAACTGTCGAAGAAGATGCAGCATTCCAGAGTTGAGATCATCCAAGTCACCACACAATGAGGTGTGTAAATGTGGAGCTGAAGATGCTGCTTGTGAAAAGTATTAGTTCTGTCATGGAGGTTGTGCCTGTAGTGTTTCACTTGGCATAGCCTACAACTGAATTGAATGGGTGAGGGGTTATTTTCCGAGTTGTTGGCAAAAAATGTGAGGGAGCCAACTTGCAGTTATGAGGGTGTCAGGATGTCAAGATTGTGATTTTTTTTAGGTTAAAGGTTGCTGGTGAGCAGATAAAAAGAGGAGATCAAATAGATACTGAAATCAGATGTGTAGTGGAAAAAATCATAAATCATAAGGAAATAGTTAAAGCTAATGAAACAATCAGAGACAGAGTGAAAACTTGGAAGGTGTAGGTTAATGTTGAAAATATAGCAAAATCAGTTATAAGACCCTAAATTGTGAATTGTAGTAGTATAATGAACAAAGTAATAGAGTTCGGTAACTTAACAGAGATAAATAAACAAGTAGTTATTGGAGTAGAATCTTGGTTAAAGGAAGGAGTGATATACAGTGAGGTTTTTCCCCAATGGGTATAAAGTGTAATGTAGAGATGGAAGAGAAACTGATGAAAACATATACACATAATTCACTGGTATTCATAGATCATAATCATGAGTTGCTAATAATAATAAAAAAAGAGTTGGCTGCTAGAGTGTGACTCTACATCATTCACAAATATTGTGGATGGCAGAGAGTGCTAAGCACCTATCCTAACTTTGTGTATTCCAATCTCAAACAGCATGAGGCAGGAAAGAATACACATTAGCACCAGTTTGGTAACTTATTTCTCTAATCTCATCCCTCATGTCATTGCAAGCTAAATAGGTTGGTGGATGAAACATTATATTGCACTTCTAAGTGAAAGAATTTCACATATTCGCCAATAAATTCAAAAGAAAATGACATCGTGTGTGTGCCAGACAATTCCAGTCCAATTTACGTAGCAATTCTGTGACGTTTTCTTAAGGGCTGTGGCAAGCAGTCACAAATCAAGTGGCTCTTCCTTGTACTTTGTCTAATGTGTCAATCAATCCCTTATGAGAAGGATCCCAAACTCCACAACAGTAATCCAAGTTGGGACGCACGAGATTTTTGTACGCTATTTCATTGGTATAAGCGTTACAATTTTTCAAAATATGACCCCATTGGTATAAGCGTTACAATTTTTCAAAATATGACCCATGAATCATAATCTCGAATGAGCTTTACGTATTATGGAAGTTATATGCAATTCCCATTTCATGTTGCTTTGTACAATTATGCCCAAATACTTCATGCAACCATGTCAAAAACTGAGCTGTTTACTTTTTACTCACGAGCAAACAGATTCTTTTTATTAGTTATCCACATTCCCTTGTACTTTTTGCAGTTTAGTATAAGTTAGCATTTTAGCACCATTCCAAAATAACATCCAGATTATACTGAATATGTAAGCATCATCAGAACATCTTATTTCCATATAGATAACTGCACCCTCAGCAAAACAATCACAACTTGCTATTTAGGATGTCTCTGAGACATTAATAAAAATTAAGAAAAGAATTGGTCCTATTATACATTCTTGAGGAAAACCCAAAGTAACCTCTCTCTCAACAATGATATACTGCAACCAACTGAAAATCTCATATTCATTCACAAATCTGATCCGAAATACCATACACTCGAATCTCCACTAAAAGTCGGTTGTGTCGTATAGTCAAGAGCTTTCTGAAAATCCAAGAAAATTGCATCAACGTATGAATCTGCATTCAATAACTTTCATTACATCTTGAAAAAATAGGGCCAATTGTGTTTCAAACAATATGTTCTTCTAAAATCCGTGTTGGTTCATTGTATCTCATTTTTATCTAGAAACTTCATAATGTTAGAACATATAACATGCTCCAGAATTCTACTGCACACAGATGACAGAAATATGGTTCGATAATTCCTAGGATCTCTTCGATCTCCTTTCTTGAAATTAAGAATTAGCTGGGAATTTTCCAGTCAGGAGATACTTTTTTTTTTCTCTCTCTCTTCTAAAGATTTAAGGAATATATCAGACAAAAATGATTATTTCCTCTGCATACACCATCAGGACCGGGTACTTTCCCCCCTCCAGGAGCTTTAATTGCTTTACAATATTCTGCACTATTAATTCATACTGCGTCCATCTCTAATTCCACATAATCTGGAAAAATGGGTATGTCTTCTATATTTTTGTAAGTTAAAGAATTCGGTGTTAAATATGGTAGCCTTTTCATGACTGTCATCAACTTCACAACTGTATTGTAGTAATACTGGCATACTGTTGTTGCTACAACTGACTTTTTTTTATGCTATGACCAAAATTTTGTTAGGCTTTTGGTGAGGCTCTTAGAAGGTTAATTGCAATGGAAGTCATTAAATGCCTCAACATGGGTGTATCCAAAGAGAGGCGGGGGGGGGGGGGGGGGGAACTGCTGCACCCCCTCTAGAAGAAAAATTAAGTTGCCTTCAGTACGCTTCAATGTGTGAAGAACTGGCAGGAGCACTTTGGGAGAGGAAAGATTGACTGGATTATACCTGATGAGTTTGCATCTAAATTTCATGAAGATTTTGACAAACAAAGATATTGAAAAATTTTCTGATAATCCAAGACGATTAATGTTTACATAAAAAACTATAACTGAGTTACAATCTTAATTAACTACATAGTAGGTCTTTAGATTAAGTGGTTGGATTACTACATTAATCAATAATAAAAATAGTTTCCTCAATAGGTTTGAGTTTCATTTTGTAAGTAATCGTCATGTTTCAGTCCTCCACCTCACTTCCTCAAAACTAATATGAGTTTCAACAAGCAACTCTTTCCTCACTTTATAACTATAATCTATCTGTAGTTTTGTGGTCCTATTAAGCTGAGTCTTCTTTGCATTTATATTCATCGCATGTTGACACACCCAGCTAGATATCTTGTCCAGTCACCCTGCAGCTGTTCACAGTCTTCTAACATTTTTATCATGTTGTATAGTATCATGTTATCTGCAGAACACCTAACTTCTGATAATAATCCACCAAAAGAATCATTCATTAGAATGATGAATGGTAATCTTCCTGTTAAGCTACCCTGTGGCACTCCCATTTTCATGCCCACTTCTATTGATACTGCATTTCCTATCCTAACATTTTTACTTTCTACCCTTTTTCATTCACTCCAAAAGTTTTTACTTCATTTTGCACCATTTTATAGCTCACTCCATCAAATTTCTTTGAAAGATATAGAACTACACTATCAATTTGGCCTCCCTTGTCGATTTCATCTAAAATATCTTGCATATAGCCTACTAATTGAGATTTGCATGAATTTCCTTTCCTAAAGACATGTTGCTGACTTGATAACCACTTACGTTTCTCAAAGACATCTGTAATGTGGTTGCATATCAATCTTTTCATTAATTTACCTACCACCAAAGTCAATCTGTTTGGGCTATAAGTTTTGACCCTATTTGTCACCGCTCCTTTATGGATCGGTGCTACTATCACACTTTTCCAGTCCTCTGGTAAGCAGCAAGTATCCAGACTAAATTTAAATAATGTTTTAAGATAAAGTACATGTCACATCCTGCTAACATCTGTAATAAAATTATCTACTCCAGCCCCTTTATGATTTTGTAGTTTTCTTAGCTTGTTCATGATATTCCAAGGACGAATTTCAAATTTCTTAGCCTGCTCATGTGTAACTGTGTGGATAAGCTCTTTCTCTGATTTATACCTTCCCATTCCTGAATCATCAAATCTAACGATCCCACTAAACCAGTTACTTAAAATTTCTGCCTTTTACAAATCAGTAACTTCTTCTCCATCCTTATTTACAATGGAGGCCCAGAAACTAACGCACCACTTTTTTTCTTCTTCAACAATTATTTATTGAACACAATGAAACTTATACACAAGAAAGAATAATGTTTCTTCTACACTCCCTATTTTCCAAGTAATCTCCTTCCTGTCCAGTGAGACACAAGAGCGTGTATGCCCTGGCGGTACCACTCCTAGTTCTGTTCACAAAACCATTTCTTCACAGTGAAAATCACCTTTTTGTCATCCTCAAAGTGTCTCCCATGAATGGCATTCTTCAATGGCCAAAACAAGTGAGAGTCTGAGGGAGCTAGGTCAATGATATAGGGTGGATAGGGTAACATTGTACAACCTTGTTTGATGATGTGTTCCAACATCCTCAAACTTGTGCGAGGGCGTGCGTTATCATGTCAAATCAAACAATCACGTGGGTTGTTATGGCGTCGAAGTTACTGGAAGCGATTAATGTGTTCAAATACACCTCAGAATTAATGGTGGTGCCTCTCGGCATCACATCAATGAGTATCAAAGTCTCAAAAACCAGCAGCTTTATCTTCTGTGGAGAATCAGGATGGTACCATTCCATTGATTGCCATTTTGTTTCGGGCTCAAAATGGTGACACACTGCTTATAACATACATCACTCACAGATGCCATGTTGCAAGTGCACTATCTGTAGGAAGAAACGGAAACTTTGCGTGTGCTCTGAAAACTTCAAAGAATTAATATCTAAAGTTTCTAATTCGTACCATTGTTGGAGGATGAGGAGAAAAGTGTGCTTCATTAGTTTCTGGGCCACCCTCATATAATTGTCTCAACAGCCTCCTTCCCCTCAGTTTTCTAACACCCCAATAGAAATTTCTAGATGCATCTGTCAGTGGTCCCACTGCATCAATATTATTCTTCATAAACCCATCTTCTTCAATATTATCAACTCCTTTTTTAGTTGTTTCAAGTATTCCATACTGTGTTGCTGTCTCTTAATTCTGTTATGTTCTCTTCTTGCTAACCTCTTCAATCGTCTTTTCTCCCTGTTATTCTATGTTTAATCTGTATCTCTCTTTATTTTCTGTTTTGGAATAAATATTAGTTCACCCTCTTTTATTATTGACTTGAACTCTTTCCTCTTGGATTCCACTGTACTTATGCCTTCCTTACATTTACTGAAACTAACCCTGAAATCTCTCTCCAATTTCTAAAATTGTGCCTTTTTATAGTTATACCTATTTCCTACTTCAATTTTGGACAGTAGTTTACTGAATCCTCTAATATCCATCAGAACTGCGTCATGATCACTTATTACTTTGTTTACTTTACACCATTTAAGGTTATCATCAGGTTTCATTAGGAAGATATCCAACATGTCTGGCCTCCTTGTGTTCTGCTATACCACTTTCGTAAAGCCTCTCTTTCCATTATGAAGGTATTTGAAAATCTCTATTCCCTTATTTTATTTATCTATTTCCTACACAGTTGACACTTGGTAAATTTACCCTCCAATAATGACCAATCTATTCTCACTTCTGAACTTTTGAGTGTGAAGCCCCATCTTTATCATTCATTTTTCTACTATGATAAGAAGCTAACACCGTGTTTCTTTTTGATTACCCCTAAATATACCCCAAGTAACTAATGGTCGTGATTTATAAACACCAGTGAACTGTAGCAGTCTTTGTTAACGAGTAAGAATACACCTCCACCCACTACTACCCTGTCTCTGCGGTACACACTGTAATTGTCAGGAGAAACCTCACTGTCTAGTACTACTTCTTTGAACAAATACCCTACCCATATAGTTAATTGTGGTTCATGCATCTCTATTAAATTTGCAAAATCTATTACTTTATTCATTATACTTCTACTATAGGTCACTCTAATTACTGGCTTTGTAATACTTTCAGCATTAACCTTCGCAGTCCCAGTTCTGTTAGTTATTTTTTCAGCAGCTTCATCTATTTCTTTAGCATTTTTTATTTTTCCAGTTGTGGATCTACAATCAATACCACTTTGGACATCTCCATCCTCTCACCAGCATCCCCTAATGTAAAAAAGACACAGTCCTGACCCCATCATCACTGGAAGTGGGCTCCCTTACAACTTTAGCTAATGAGTCAGAAAGTGTCCCCTTGCCCTTTCTATTTAGATGTTTTCAAAACTGTCATCGGTTAACTTTCTTCTTTCAAAAATTATTTTTAAAATTTTAAGCATCTCTCTTTAGATTTCATTTTAAGATCTTACTCATTAATCACATAGCAGTATCTCCATAGCTTAATTTTAATAACGCAACTTTTACCACAGGAGAGATCATTACCAATACTAATGAAGTGAGATACTTGCAGTACAATTTTCACACTGATAGCGGTTTTACTTTGATCAAGGTATTATCTTTGCAATGTAGTCTTCACGGGTGTACCGCCGTATAGTGTTGTGGAAACACAATATTTCGACGGCTGGCTCTGCCGTCTTCTTCAGGTGTAGAGACATCTGTACTGGACCAGTACAGATGTCTCTACACCTGAAGAAGACGGCAGAGCCAGTCATCGAAATATTGTGTTTCCACAACACTATCCGGCGGTACACCCGTGAAGACTACATTGCAGTCATACGCCGGGAAAGTCTTCGTTCTTACATCAAGGTATTATCCTTGTTTTAATAAAATAATTTTATTTAAATCAAATAAGTTCAATTGCCTGTAAGGCAACATGAAGCAATTTGGTCATGTGCAGGCATCCTAACTGAATGTTAGAAAGTTCAATGCAGCATGCTCTACTGACCAACTAGAAATGTGTCGAACAGCTATCAGCAGTGGTGGTAACAGCATTCTCTCTACGTGACCCAAACCTACAATATGGCTGGAAGGTGGAATCTCTGCCTTGATCTAGTCTGCTGGGCCTCACCCAGTAATAGCTATTTGAACGCCCTTGTGCAATACCAATTATGTCACCCCTGTTTAACAACAGCCATTGGTGGATCTAGGAATTTTCCGAACCGGGGCAAAAACCGAGAGATTGCCGCCCCCATTGTTGTTTCTGAGTGTCGCAGTCACCCGGATTATTACCCATTGTCGATGCCTGAAACATTGGTCAAACCAAGTTCCGGCTAGATCCGGCACTCCTGCAGCTACCTATATTCAGCTTCAGGGTGGTGACAAAATCGAGTTTGAAGGGCGCCAAATTTATTTTGTGGTGACCTCACTACTGCCCCAGCAGCGACAGTCATCAGTTGATTTTGATGTGCCACCCGTGTACAGTGCATGCCTTGCACACCTGCTTACAGCGGGCCTGGCTGGGCCTCTGTTTGTCAGTTTCAAGACTGGCATCTAATCTGCATGCACCATCTCTTCACCATCCAATGTCTCAATAGCCTATAAGTTTGACAGTATTCCATCTCAATGTAAGCTTCAAGGATGTTTTTCCTACTTCATGCCACTTAATGATAACTAGTAGTTCCCAGAGTAATATGGCACATTGGAATGCTATCAATTTTAAAGCATAACAAAATTTTAGGTAATAAGTGTGTAGGATTTATTTATTTTTTGGCTGCTAGTAGTCACATTTGTTCAAGCAAAACTAAATTTAATGTTTGAGTGTATATGGAAGTCTAGAAAGCTATTTTAATAGATAACGATATTTGGACACCAATAACTAACAATTACTCCGTCCCACCACAAATTTTTTTCTTTATAATTCAATTCTTACATGTGGTGGGTAGTAATAGTAGGAATTACACCTACAACTGTTAATGTGAATACATATTTCTTTACCCAAATAGATAATGAAACAGCAAATATTGCTTGTAACTCAACATTTTATTTATAGGCTAGCGAAACAACAAGTATTGTTTATTACTTATCTCCCTACACCAGACTGCATGATCCAGCCGAGGTTAAAGCCACAAAACCTCTGCCACTCATCGATGTTGAGCCAGATTGTAGCAATGTGTGTAGCATGTGGCTTTCTCCTGCTTGGCTCCCTTGCTCAACCAGGTTAGCAGACACCTTTCCTCATTTCCAAGGAGGTTTTCTTAAATTCTACTAGCATTCTGCTTCCACTTTCTTAAGATCTGCTTTCATATTTTCACTTTCAAATAATCAGAATTTTTCAAAATTTACTAGTTGATCTTTAAATGGACTTAAAATTTAGCATTATAGTGTATTTCATACTAAATATTATTATTTTGCACAAGTAATGTGATAAATTAGTAATGACCACTCAAATGCTACTTGGCGCACAACAGTTTCCTGTTTCACCAACAGACCAATTGTGTCCCTTATCATTGATAAGGGCAAGCGGGGAGGTGAAATGGTTTTTTCTTCTGGATACTGCTTATCTATTGTCCTCTATTCCATAGTCTAGTTGTTTCAAACTGAACAGTTGAAAACTGTTGTTTTCTTCTGGATACTGCTTATCTATTGTCCTCTATTCCATAGTCTAGTTGTTTCAAACTGAACAGTTGAAAACTGTTGTTCATAATAACGGGATTTCACTCAGTACCAAACATGGGAGACATATTCATGTAAAAAAGTAATAATTTATAACACTTCCTCTCTTAAGTTTTCAATTGTTAACCCCTGGTCATATTCATGTCCTGGCAAATTTAAAATTTCATCTCACAGATGGTTGATACATGTTAACAACCAGACTGGTGAAGTCAGAATTCTGATATCTGTGCCTTGAAATTACTCAAGCATAAGACAAGCTGTTTAAGGAAATTTAAATACAACACAGAATATATTTTCTTCTGGCCTTACAACTATGTTAGACCAAAAGTGAAGAAGGGAACTAAATTATTGTTGGGTTAATCTTGACTGGGAGGAACTTTTCCAATGCTTTTTGTAAACCATGTTAAACAATACTGACTTATCTGCAACTCCCCTTCCATAATTGATGTATATGATAAGATGTATGCACTTTCTCAATATGATTTTTATTACTGCATTTTCCAACTGTGATTCTTAAACTAGAACTGGAAAACACAGTTACACAATAATTGAAGGGAAGGACTAGGAGATGAATATGTTGAATCATATACACTACATTATTTCAACTTAACATAATTTTTTTTTCATTCATCAAAACTCTATACTGCTCTCAAAACAAAGATCGCTGACCTAACTAAATGCTCAAACAAAAAGTATTATTTCAAATGTCAAAAACTAGTCAATACTTTGTGGCAGAATAAGCCACAGATACCAGATCCTTTAGATTTTACAAATGCTTCTACCCCACTTAACTTTGAGTCATTTACTGGACTGGTTTTAAACAATATTATGAAAAGGTATCTTCAAATTAAAATGTAACAAAACATCTCAAAACTAAAAACATAAGTATATAATTGGTTGTGTGGATAGTGCGTTGGTTCAGATCATGCTAAGCTCACTATAGTGCTGTCTTGTTAAATTTGCAGTATCTTAACTGTCAAATATCAGGGCATTGTGATTAGGTTATTTGACTATTTTGATATGAAACTTCATCTCTGCCTATCCTGAACCAGTTTCTTAATATCACCTAATTCCTCCATTATTTGCTTTAGGTACTGTTTTCCTGTCTGCCCCTTCTGATAACAAATTGACCAACACTACATCCTTAAATAAGGCCTTCATTCTGTATTTTTTTGTGAGATGGACATTTTTATAATACTAGCCACTAAGACTGTCAAAAATGACTGATGAAAAAATGTTCTGGCAATTTCTTTCTTCTTGGTTGCCTAAGTAATTAGAATTATTGTTATGTAATGCTTATAACCCTATTTTGTAATTTTTACATACGACGGGGTACCCAAATGTAACAGGAATAGCAATGGATTGGGTGGAGCTTGTGTAGAACGTGTTCCTGTCTCTAGGCATTTATAGTGCAACTTATGGACAGTTCAGTGCCACCTGTGTTTTCGACCTGGCTTGTTCTGTTAATTTGCAATGATTGTTTTTGGTATTACTGTTTTGTTATTGTTTCGTTTTTGACGCCGGCAAGTTTAAGTAACAAACCTCATTCTGAATGTCCATCAACTGCCCGAATCAACGAAAATGTTGAAAAAATCAAGAGCATGTGCTCCCAGACTGTCAACAGACAATTGATCAACTGTTGGAGAGTAGTGGGCTACCTTGGAACTCAGTTCAGCGAATTTTAGATGAAACTTTGGGAATGAAAAGCATTGCTGCTAGGTTTGTTCCTCAGGTGCTGACAGACAGTCAAAAAGAATGTCGAGTTGAAAAATCTCGTGCTTTGATACAACAGCTTGAAATTGATCCAGATTTTCTCTCAAAGGTCATTACTGGTGATGAGTCATGGTGCTACGGTTATGAAAAAGAAACAAAGTAACATGTAAGCTACCTTAGAATTTTAAAAATTATAATTTAACACTTTTGTTATAGAAGAACGGACATAGTGCATGACCCGATACCGCATCCTAGAACCATATACGCAGCGAATTAAAGTCGCAAAATCAACTAAAAATTTAATACAGACTGTAAAACATCCTTAAGGAGTAAAAATCAAACTGTAAACTTACCCAAATAACTAAAATAATGAATTATCCATCACGGTAAACACAGCATTTTGTTACGAGGAAATAACACTAAAATACAACACTTTAAAAGTTCTTCATAATAATAATCAGACAGCAGTAAATAAAATTTGTCACAAACAAAACATAATCCATAGTTTAAAGCATTTAAAACATGAAAACACTGATAAGATAACTCACCACGTAAACTTGTATTCTAAACTTCGTGAAACCATAGTTTTAAAGCAGTAATTGAAATTAGCTGTTAGTGTTACAGAAATGTAAGTTCTTCCAGTACAATATACTAACATTTCAGGAAGATATATGCAGTCAGAAGAGGAAGAGAGTGGTTTTAAATAGAATGTGTAAAGCTGATTTGTGGTCCTAGACAGTTTCAATTATTACGAACACATCAAGTAAAGTCAGTAAAAGAAAATACTTTTTGGATATGTAATAAAAATCCCTAAAGGTAATGCCATAAGCCTTTTTGAAAAATAGGCAGTACCTTCATAATAATCTGGTAAATTAGTGAATTTGGTGTCATTGGGGCACTATACAATAGGGTTACCAGAATTTTTTCTCCAAATCCGGGGACGCTTCAGCAATTTTTCACCAAAATCCGGGGATGCTTTCGGCATTTGTCATAATGATGCGGTGTACTTTTATAAGTTATATGATTAAAGGTTGGGTTAACTTAAAAGAAACATATTTATCAGTTATATATTTTGTATTTTAAAAGATATGGTACCTGATTTTAACTCCAACTTGTTGTCATTGGTATTTCTCAGAAGAATGAACCTTCTTGAGAAGATCTTGTCTGCCTGAAAATTCCTGGCACGTCGTGGAAAAGTTTTTTAATATAGTTAACTTAGCCTGAACTGTTTCTGTGCTCAATCTGATGCTCTGTGATGTCCCTATCAAGTTCATTGAGGAAAAATCTCTCTCTACAGATATGTGTTACTCGCAAGAAGACACAAAGACAGTTCTACTAACTTGCGAAGCTGAACATATGGAACCAGTTTGTTAGAAAAATGTGAATAAACTGTATTCCATCTTGAGCAAACACCAACACTGGATTCATTTTATCCATCTAATTTATCTTTAAAGAAGAAATTTAATTGATTTCTTTCTTTAAACGAATGCATTAGCAAATCAGGGCTTTTAAAAAAGTATCACTAGATTAAACAAAAATTCTGGGGACAACAGTAAAAATCTGGGAACACTGCAGCGACGAAATCTGTCTGGGGACAGAGAGCTAAATATGGGGACTGTCTCCTGCAAACGGGGACATCTGGTAACCCTACTATACAAGGAAGTGAATAATGTTGAAAATTGATTTTAAAGCAACTACAGCAGCTAGAGAGAGGAGACTGAGGGCTCTTTGGGCGGCTGAAAGACCGTAGAATTGTTTGAAATACATTTTAAAGCACTAAGAATATCGTCTCCGCTACCGGAGGTTAGGTATTACACCACGGAAGCATGGATTTAAATGTCTTTTAAACCTGAGTAATAAACTAGCCATATTTGGTGTTAAATAAAAGATATTTCAAATAGAAGCAATACAAAATTTAGTTGAACTTTCTACCACTTAAAGAAACTAAGTTATTAACTTTTGCGCCTTAAGAGCGCTTTTAATTTTTACGGCGAACCCGCTAAGTTTACAGAAAATTTCATAAGGAATTAAATTGCTCGTTGCACCCAATTCTACCTACTAATAAAATTTCAGAACAGTTCATATTTCCGAAGACTGGAGAACTATGTTGCATAGCGGAAGGTTACCCTGGTGGGGAGATGATGAACATATAGCCGATGAAAGCGGCGGTCTAAGTCAGTCATTGGTGGTTTCGTGAAGCGTGTTACTGTGTCAGCATGAAAGACACTTGGACCGGGAAGGCTGGAAGCTGTTGTGGTCATAGTCATGTGTAGTTGTGGTCATGTTCAGGGGCGTAGCTACTATGGGGCTAGGCGGTGCAGTGCCCGCAAGCCATCATGGCAACCTTTTTTTTTAGATCTACAGTTATCTAAGGGGGCCCCCGTGACACAGGAAGCCCCTCACTAAGGGCTCTCTCACTGCTCAGGGGGCCCTTACCAGCAACACAAAGCAAAAAAAAGGTCGCCCATCTGGCCTGTGGGCCCAAAATAATTTTTTTGCACCGGGGCCCTTGTTGACCTAGCTATGCCACTGGCCATGTTGGAATTTTAATGTGTTGCAGTTCGATTTCAATAATTAACGTGTGAATTTGAAAATCATACAAAGGGGTTTTGGGTCTGTCTGTTGGCACTTCATAATCTGCAATTATTTTGGTAAAGAAATCTTCGATCGCCTTCAACTGTAATGAGTGTAATAACTATTTAAAGAATATATTGAGTGTTGACTTTGAATCTATATTAGTGATTTTCATTCATGACTTTTTATTGCTTGAGGTTTGTGTCAAAACAAGTGGCGGCTGTTCAAAATTCTTACAGTTGATTTTCCAGAGACAAATTTAAACGGTAAAGCAGTTTTGTGATCTACAATACAAGTCAGGGATGAAAGGAGATGGTAAGCCGATATGCAAACCCTGGTATCAGCTTTGCTCCTCACAAATAGTTAAGCCAATGGAAGACGTCATTGTCACCCTTTCCATAAAAATGTTATAAAGTCAAATCAAACATAAAAACAATGCTCATTTGATTTTTTTTATGCCAAGGGCATAGTTCATTCAGAGTTTGTTCCCCCACATCAGACCGTCAATCAAACCTTTTATTTGGAAGTTTAAGAAGATTACACAACAGTGTTCGTCCAAAAGACATGATTTTTGGCAGACAGGAAACTGATTCTTCCACCATGACAATGCACCTGCACACACAGCTGTCTCTGTTGGGCACTTTTTGGCTAAAAATGGCATGGAACCACTTTTAAAAAAAAAAAAGCTTTACATCTCTCAACAGCGAGGTCTTTAGAGACAGGAAAGGATGGGGGGGGCAAGGATAGGGGCAAGGAATGGGAAGGAATTCGGCCATGGCCTTTTTGAAGGAAGCATCCTGGCATTTGCCTGGAGTGATTTGGGAAACCATGGAAAACCCAAATCTGGATGCCCAGACGGGGATTCGAACCGCCGTCCTCCTGAATGCGAGGCAAGAACGCTAACCGTTACACCGCCACGCTCGGTATGGATCCACTGCCATTCACCTTAATTGCATGAGCTGGCTCTGTGCGACTTTTTCTTATTTCCACACATGAAAAGGGGCCTGAAAGGACAGTAATTTGACAACATTGAAGAGGTAAAAGAAAGAAAGAAAAGAGAAAAAAAAAATAAAAAAAAAAAAAAAAAAATGGAGGAGCTGTCAGCCATTTCAAAATGTGACTTCAGAAAATGTTTCCAACAGTGGAAGCACCGGTTGGAACTAAGGAACTATGTATTAAATGCAATGGAAATTATTTTGGAGGTGATAAAGTTGTTTGTAAAAAAATTGAAAATAAATAGCGTTTAAAAAATAATTCCAGTTTTTTTGGTACCCCCTCATATTTCAGTTGTAGTTTACACAGCGATACAGTTGGACATTCTACTGAATTAATGATATCACAATAAGGGAACCAATGGAATTAAAAATAAATTAGGAATCCCAAAACCTTATGCTATATTGCATGATACTGGTTTTACTGTAGGTCCAGGTTTCATTCAGCGTGATAAATATGGAACTACTTCCATCCATATGAAATAATAACTTCAGTAGCTCAGCATTAATGAAAGCAGCTTAAATCTTATATATATATAAATAGACGTGTTTTTCCCTATATTTCACTTTTCAGCCACCAATACATAGCACAGATCACTGGTTTTTGTGTGAGGAAGTAGCATGGTGTTTCCTATCGTGCACAACATTGGCCGAATGCCGATAGCTGTAGGGATGTGGAATATATGATGATTAAAGTGGGTCAATGCAGTGCGTTTTCATATTTTGATGAAAAATTTGTGTCTCCTTATACTTCTCCTTCCTGACACAAATACATAGGATAGACCATTGATGTTTGTGTGTGGTAGTAGCAGTGAATTTCCCATCATGCACTCTGGTAGTTAAAAGTCGGTAGCTGGAGAGTGTGGGAAATATGGTGGTTGAAAGTGGACGACTTGCGCCACTTTCATATTTCTGCCGAAGACGCATGTCTCTTGGTGTATCACTTTTCAGCAAAAACTATCTATCGCAGATCACTGGCGTTTGTGTGTGGTAGTAACACAGAGTCACCTTTCGATCACAACGTTCGCTGAATTTCAGTGACACTGGGAGTGTGGGAGATGTGGTGGTTGAAAGTGGCCGATCAAGGATATTTTTGTATTTCGATCAAAGACGTGTGTCCGTAAATTTTACTTTGCTGCCTGAACTACTTAGTGCAGATGACTGGCGTTTGTGGGTAATATCATTGAGTCTCCAATCATGCATTATGTTCGGTAACTGTCAATCCAAATTCATTACAAACACGAACGAAGTCGTGGGTACCAGCTATTATTCATAAAGCTAAATTCTTTGTGAATTATTCTGAAAATAATGTGTCAGTTATCATACTGGTCCTGTCTGCATTTCACCAAATCGCAACTTATACTAATATCGCTGTTCAAAATTCATAGTTTCGATTACCCGTGGACAAATTTATTCACTGTATTGCAATCTAATTTTGGCCCTCTGGAAATATTTACATAATGTGATATAGTGACATCTGTAATTAAAGCAACTAATAATTAATATAGTAATTTAAATGCAGTACATACTTTTATTTCAGTGTTTCGGAAAATCGATCATTTGTCAGAAATGTGGTGCAGAACGCAGAATTTTAGCAATTCGTTTCTTCAGTAACTAAATACAATTTTCATCAAATAAAGCTCATAATCTTGAAAATGGTGTGATGCAGATATTTCTTTGCCTACTGTAACAAAGGTATTGCTGTACAAAGAATATAAGAAAAATCTAAACTGAACAAATTTTAATTAAGAAAAAGCAACTAATAATTCATGTCATTCTTTTTTACAAAATACATACTTTTCTTTTAGTGTGCTGGCATCTCATTTACTCATGGATGCTTAGTAAATAGAACTGTTATTAAATAATGCACTTAATGTTGAACAACATCTCTGGTCATTGTTGGTTGGGCAGCGAAGGCAGGAAGCATGACGTCAGAGCATGACAGAAAATGCTACATCATGACCAAGACTCTTATTTTATAGTATAGATAAAATGTAATCTTCACGAGTTTGATAAAATATGATTTTTTGATGGCTTGCTCTGCCATGATCCTTAAGTCCTTCAGTACTGTTCTGGTTATCACAGCGTACATACAGTATCTGGAGAAGAGAAGACTGCTGAAGTTCTACCTGAACTCATGACTTTAAGAAGCCACATCAGTAAATGATTGAATTGGTTGATAATGAATGACACACAGAAAATGAGGATGACTGCAGAACACACCATTAGAAGTCTTTCTTTGATGTCTTTTTTTTTTTTTTGGTTTTCATGGTTGGATCAATATTTATACCAAAATGTTCCTCCAACTTGATAAGTTGCTTCAACTGCTGGTTGTAATTCCACTAACTAAATGATTGAATTCTTCCAACTACATCTGCATATTATTGTTATCATTATTTTATTACTGTAATCATACCCACTGCATGTCATGGCACTTGTCTATTTAATTTTCATGTCATTTAGTAATATTTGGTACCATAATTCCTATTTGCTAAATGGACAATATCAGCAACAAATAAAAGCAAAATGATTATTTCCCCCTAAACCTTCACTTATTTAATGGGTAGCATTGATACAAATAACTTTACAACATGTGGTAAACCCACCACACTCAATTTCATTTTCTTGAATGCATCCTCTATTATAAGCTTAATATTAGTGGTAACAGTCTACTTTGTCCTGCCAGTCTTACTGTTGTTGTCCTCCTGCCATTATATAATAGGTTAACTCTCTCAACGCTTCCATATTTTCAGTGCCTAAAAACATTTCACTTCTCATTAAAACCATAGATTACACTATTACATCAAAGAAAGAGAAAGCGTGCATATTGATAGTTTTTTGGCAACATTCTCTTGGCTCATCTGACACAATTCTACTTTTCCATTTGTTTGTCTTAAGTGAACTGCATAAATTAATCTTTATCTTTCTGTACAATTCCTCCCTTCTGCTGCACACTTTGTTGACAAGTTAATTACTTCCTAGTAGTTCCATTAACATATTTCATAAACATATATTTATTTTGCTCTTTGAATTCAAAGTATTGAAAAAGTAAATCTACTACTTACCAAATCTTAAGATAGCAATGTCTCTGCATGTGTCCTACCTTCAAATTTTGTGATTAATTTCTCTATCCCTATTATGTTTACTTACTTTTTTGCATTATTCACCATCCCATTTATGGTTATTATGAATTTCATCAACACACTTAGTTACCAACATTCTCATATAGTATACAAATATGCTACAAATGTTTTCCGTTAAAGGGTCTTCTAATCAAAGGGAGTATTTAATATGATATTACATGAAGAGTTTGCATGCTTTTGTGCGTAAATTGATTAAAACATTAATTACTCTCAGATAATAAAATATTTAATAACTAATAGATTAACCTAGAGTTAGCTTTAGTATAATGAATTACTGGTCTCTTGAGAGTAAGCGAGACTCCAGCTCCGCAGAGACTGTATAAAAACCCAAAAAGGTTGGTTGTTTGCTACACCCAGAGCGAGCACTCCCAAACTGAACACAATCAAGGAGGAGCGCACAGATTGGCTTATCCTGGGGAGGTATCCAGTGTATATAAAAAACCCACCTTAGACAAAGAACAGCACATCATTGTTCTATGTCTGCATCACTAGAGCAATTCATATTTATTATGCTACATTGTTGGGGCACTACAACACGGAGGGTCTGGCATGCAGTCACTAAACAAGAAAAGAATAATTCACTCTGATATCACTTTTAATCATGTGGAATGTTCCATTTTAGGAACTTTTTTATTGGAATATTTCAAAAGTTTTATTGCTCCCACTAACATTTGTTGATGAATGTTGTCCAGAACAAACACTCAAAGAAGTGACCTGAAGACGTTGTAAGAGTACACTAAATGTTATAAAGATTAGAGCTTGGGTTTCGAATAAATGTAAATTTCAAATTACAGACAAGTTATTACAGTAATTTTCAAATACAATAAAAACCTGTATGCAGTCATTCTTCAGATAAGAATTCATATTAAAGGAGATTACTGAATAATAACAGTTGGCTGTAAATTAGTTTGAATAGTTATGACCCCAAACAGGGTGTAGAGCAGACATAATACAGAAGAGCAATTTTGACAGAACAGTTAGTCTAGGAATGGAGTTGTTTCATGGACATTATATCATATAGAAGATTTTTTTATTGTATTGTATGCAAAAAGCAAATTTTTGACCTCCAATACCCTCTGTGGCCTAAAAACCTCAACATTTTGGCATCTGGCTGTACTTTGAACAGTAACCAAAGCTCAACTATAACACATTATGGCCAAACCACAGCCTGTAGGCCACTTGCAGCCCACCATAGATCAACATACAGCCTGCGGAGCTGGATCATTATATTTATAAAATTTAACTTTCAACGGTGATATCAGACCTTACAAAACTCAGCACCACTTCTTTTGACTTCAACGTAATAAAATAACTATATTTTTAATACTTCATTATAAATAACAAAGGATAGGGAAAATGACTCATCACTCACCAAACCTGAATGTCATGATGAGTGATAAACATACATAATGAACAAAAACATATACAATATTTCTGTCGACCACCTTAATCATGTTTTAAAAATGGGCCATGATGTTCGAGAGGTATGCACATGCTGAAGTATACCATGACTGATTTTTCTCGGGAATGGCAAAGATGATTTATATATATAAATATATATATTACAGATGGTGAGAAAATTAATGTACATACCAAAGGGTACAGAGTGTTGATGAATAAAAATAAATAAATAAATAAAAAATTGGGAGAAATTTGTTAAAATTATTACTAGTTATTTCATTAAATATGTATGTTTCATTTTTAATGATTTCTTTCCTTCATATAATATACAAGTATTTTTTCCGAAGAAAGTAGTACGTGTGGCCCAATTGAAAATTCCTATTTCCAAAATTTGGCACCTCAGCTGAAAATGTTGGCCACCACTGATCTAACCTAACCAGGTAATAATCCCAGGTATGGAGGACCTGTAACTTTGTGTGGAATCTGAAGCACAGAAGCATTTTGCTTAATTCATAATACACAGCAAGCTGTGCCAAGGTGAACGTCAGGTTGAGGGTCTTTAAAAATCTCGGCTGAGACCGTGATTTGAACTGATGCTCTTTCAGTCTACAATCAGACACCTCAACCACTGAGGTGCCATACCACTATTTCCGATGCTGCTTATACCTCTTGGAAAAACAGGTTGTAGAAATAAAAGCATAATGTTATGACACAAAGTTCATTTACACAAGTCAAAGTTAAGTCATATTAAACAATAATAAGTCAAAAATTGGTCATAAATAAATTTATTTTTTGTTTGTACGATTTGAAGCAATGTTTTCTATATGAACTCTCTCCATACCCTACATATTTGTTTACTGATGGTATATGCAAGAGAACAAAATTGTGTCTTTATGAAGCATTCACACCTCTTCAAGATGCAACACCCAACATAAAAGGCATTGATGAAGATACCTTTTGCATAAGGTTGTGTCACATTGCAGTGAAAACTTTGGTTCATCTGTGAAAAATATGAAGCCTACTTGAGAATGCACTATTAGTCCAACAACACAGTTATATTTGACGGATGCTCAAGTGATACTGTGCAGAGAGGAACAAAGTCATCTGAAAGGTTTCACCATCTGAAGACATTGGGTACTTCAGGAGATGTTTCCTGTGAGGAAATAAATACTGCACAGACGCAAGAAAAGTTTCTTGCAAATGAGAGCAAGAAGAATCATGTAATTATGATACTTATATAAAAACTGAAAAAAAGAGGCATCTGAGCTCAACAGGCAAACAAAGATGAAGCTGGATTGATTGTTGACGCAGCTATTTCCCAAACAGCAAAATCCAAAAGTGTAACAACATTAAGTGAGGACGTTGGTTGTCCCATTCTGCCTCTGGAGACTCAATAGAAAAGGCAGGGGAATAGATCATCTTAGAATTGAACACACAAAATGGGAGTAGGACATTGGACATGCTCCCACAAAAAAAAAAAAAAAAAAAAAAAAAAAAAATGCATTCTAGCTAGCGTGGTTGCCACCAACATCATCAGCTGCAGCAACATTTATCACCAAATGCAAGCATGGCTGGGTTGAGAAACATATTCACTGCTATGGAGGGGGAGGAATGGCTAGTCTAGTTCCGGTCATGATGAAAGATGCTGCACCCGAGTTTATTCTTAAGGTTGTATCATGTTTCGGCAATAAAAGTTGCACTGCACCATGTAGCCGTCACAAATCTGGACTGCACTGTTCATCTGCTTGCAAAAACTGCTATGGTCTATTTTTGTGAAAACATGCCTAAGACTGACGTAGCTGTAGGAGAGGAAGCATTCTTGGACCTTGCGGAAGCTGCTCCTGATGCAATGGATGAATGACACACAATTCTAGATGAGTACAATAATGAGCCGAGACCATCAAAATTGAAAATTAATTTATGACCAATTTTTTACTTCTTATTACTTTATTATGAATTATTATTGTAAATAAACTTTGTGCCGTAAATTTATGCTTTGATTTCTGCAACCTATTTTTCAAACTGCTATTAATACCATCTGCACCAGGTTCCTGGTAGATCAGTGACTGGAGATCAAAAAGTCCCCATTAAAACATTGCACTCGGGTAGGATTTTCAAAAGCCCTTAACCCTTTAACTGCTACGGTTCGCCCGGCCGAGCCCTCGCGGAGTGCGGCTTTGTTTAGGCCTAAGCTGTTTACCTGCCCTGGAATGCCACGTTAGACCGGACTGCTGTGTACTGAATACGTCTGGAGCGTTATGTGTGGCGTTCTTCTGCTGTCGCTCTGCGATTTGAAACCGCAGATACAAAATAAATACAGTTAATATAACATCTAAAGTTTTTCAGTTTAAAGCTCCTCTAAAAGTGAATGTCTGCGTAATCAAACATGCCGGTACTTCATATACAAAATAGATATTACAGCAACTGAAATGTTTTTAGTTTGTGAGCGTAGTAATTTATCTGGAGAGAACTTTTGCGAATACCTTTCACAAATTCTGCACAAATTTTCCAGCCTTCTTTTTGACCCGGGTTAATATATTTTTTTTTTTTTTTGTATTTCGTTTAGTTTTAGAGGCGTATAAATGTAATATAATTATTACTCTGCAGTTAAACATGGTTAGTAATTCTTTTTGTGTGATAAGCCTTGAAAAATGTTACAACACACAGTGATACATTACATGTTCTGCATTGGTTTCTCGACGCACTTTCTGTATCGAACATAAAGCGCATTTACGCATTGGCGTGCTCTTCTTTGAATTTGCAATATGAATGAAATTTGGAAAAAAGGTCTCAAAAAGTTGCGAGGGCGATTTCTAGGGGGGGGGGGGGGCGTCTCACGGACCTGATCTTACAAGACGGGGGGGGGGGTGGGGGGGGGGTGGGGGGGGGGGGTCAGGAAATCCTGAAAAATACCTTACGAAATTTAAATTTATGGATGCAACAGACGAAACTCTGCAACTGGCATTTTTCGTCCGGTTACTACTCGGTGAAGAGCATGAGCATTTAAAATGCAGTGTTCGAGAACGTGGAAAAAGAACTTTTTAAACCACTTCATAGTGAAAATATAGTGTGAATTGATTCTCGCGTATCTGTTGGTCTCATCAGCAATAGATATCATATGATATTCCGTTAGAAATAAAAGGAAAAATGACAAACTGCTGGAATGTTAATGTAATCCACACTTGTGTCCTGCAGCTTAATCGACAAGCACATGCTGTCAAATGCGTCACTAAAGCATTCTCTTTTTCCACACATTTCGCTCGCACAATCTGTAGCTTCAAACTCTGAAAAATGGTCATTTTCCACTAGCTGATGTACACAGCTTAGGAAAATTAAATCGAGATCCTGTCAAAGGGTTATCACTGTCATCCATATCAAAGTGATCATATTCACTGTCGCTTCTAGTAAGAATCTCCATGATTTCTTCCGCGGTACAAACACAACGGCGTATTCGGGAGGACGATGGTTCGAATCCCCGTCCAGGCATCCAGATTTGGGTTTTCCATGGTTTCCCCAAATCACTCCAGGTGAATGCCGGGATGCTTCCTTCAAAAGGTCATAGCCGAATTCCTTCCCATTCCTTGCCCCCCATTCTTTACCATCTCTAAAGACCTCGCTGTTAAGAGACGTTAAGCAGTTAAAAAAAATAATGACTGTATGCCATTTTCTCAGCGAAAACTAAAAGGAAAAGAGCAACACAAATTATATCGCAGCTGCCAATGCTCAAGGGCCGAATGAGGAAAACAACTAACCACCCTGGGTGGAAATATGGCTTCATAGCCAGGCCGCTAAGAGGCTAGCGTGTTAACACGTCTGGAGCACAGAGAGGGCGGCGAGGCGGCGCGTGTATACACGTCTGGAGCACAGACAGAGCGGCAAGGCGGCGCGTGTATACACGTCTGGAGCACCTGGGTGCAGTAGTAGCCACGCGCGTTAACGTGTCTTCAGCAGTCAAAGGGTTAACCTGGCCTTCACATATAGCACAGCTTGCTTTGGAATATGAAGTATGCCAGAACGGTTCAGTGGTTCGGATTCCACATAAAGCTATACCCGGTAAGATTACCTGGTTAGGTTAGACATATAAAAGATGTGCACTGCAAGGACAATCGAAAACTCTGTCACCTGGCAGCTGCACAATCCTTTGGAATGTCCTCGCCAATAGTGCCATATGATTATTTGATATGACCATCAAAAATCAAAGCACAATACATACATATATATATACTATGACACAGAGAAATATATACATATAAATTATATATACAGGTGTTCCAGGTAACTTAGAGTGAAAAAGTAGGTGGAAACCTAACTTTTAGTAATAATATAAAACTTTCCCGATTTTCCAAGAACTGTAACTCACTAGGTTTTGTATTCACAAAAAACTTTGTACTACAAAAGTTTAAGGAAATTTTGCCCTCTTTCAAATGGGAAATTCAGTATTTGTAGTTAGAAGTCATTAGAAATGAGTTACAGCCTAAAAACTGAAAAAAGTGCCAAAACTGAGGTTTTTTGGCCACAGAAAATTGTGATGAAGTTGTCAGAGTTTGAAAACTTGGTTTCTGCATTATCTCACCAAATTATATGATATTAAAAAAAACTTCTATGTGACACATTGCTAGGTAAAACTACCTTGCTAGTGGACTAAGCATACAGGCATAATACAAAACAGAGCCCTATTGCTGTAACTCCGTAACAGGTTCCAAGCCAAACAAAATTGCTTCACACTTCAGGTCACCACATTTTTACTGTTCTGCTAAACCAAAGTAAAATTATATTCTGGGGGATCCATTAACAAAAAATAGGTAGTATTTTTTTTCTGCCTTAACACGTTTCATTGCATAGAAGCGTAAGATATGCTATTTAAATTTGATTTTACCTGAAAATTAAAATGTGAACAGCTATCAAAATTGTTAATTTTAGATCAGATCTCTACCAAAAATACTATCACCTAAGAACTTTAAAATTGCCCCAAACATTGGACACGCCCTGTGTTTAAATACTGCAATACAAATATTAAAAAAGCTTAACTTTTAAATATTTGTACATTGCGAGCAAAAGTTTTGAGGTTGCTTTAACACCATTTTACTGAAAATGCTCTTAATTCAGAGTGTACCCAAATAAACTTTATTTTAATTGATCAATAGCATTAGCAGTTGCAAGTGGCAACATGGTGCCAAGTTAGAGCACTATGGAGTAGTATCTGCTACCTAAGCTGAAAACGTGTCAAGCATTAAATTTTGTTACAAGGCTGCTAAGATACACGATTTTGTAATGTACTATATGTTTAGACCATTAGATGTACAGATTCCTAATTGTGTGAGGTTCAACTCACACTTGTGCAAGTATTCTTATTTACACTCTTCCTGAACTCCAGACTTAATATTCATAAAATACTGTACCACATACTGCTTGAGAAAATTCTTTTAAATACTAATTATGAACAGAATACTCAGTCTGCCCGTTTTCATGAAAAAGGTTTTTTTTTTTTTGGTTGCTAATGCTGATTTATTTTTAGTAACTTTCTCCCCAGCCAACTAGTAGCAACTTTCCTTCTTACATATCAAGATTCTATTTTCAGATTTTTTTTTTCATTTACACACAGGTGGAATGTGAAATAATAGTTACAGAATTATGAAATGTCTGTTTATATTTTAGTGCATGTCTTTTCAGTTCTTCAATCATTTTTAGAAATTAAAAAAAAGTAAATTCATTAAAGATCCCTTAAAAATGCTATTTATTACATTTGCTATCTTACATTTGTTACTTCTTTAACAATCACTATAACTATGGAAATAATCATTCAAAACCAAAACGTTATTTAGATAATGAAGGGAAAACTTAAAAACTACTTTATTAATAAATTCTTTATTAATAAATCTTAAAATCCAAGATTTACTCAATTTCATACAAATTAATACCAAACAAATGATAAAGTCTGTAAATATAAACACTCAGTTGCTTAGTTCATGGAATAGATTAACACATACACACATATTTGATAGAGGAAACAAGATTAAAATGATTAACGTCAACTAGAGGTCACCACAAATTGTAAATATAAAAAACAGAGGAATCATCACTTATAAGACTATACACTTTATGAGTCGTCCCACAGTAAATAAAATAAAGGCAAAAGAAAATTTTATGTATGATTCTTGATCAGCTAATCGCTAGATTTTTTTAAAAAAATATTGCATTATAAATATGTTTATCGAGTTTCAGAAACAAAGTTATTTTTTCACTGTTGTTTGGAACAAATAGTAATAACAGTGGTAAGCAAAAGTAACACTTCAGATTATCAGGACTTCATTTTTGTAATACCATACTGCCAAGACATTTAAAGCAATGAAACAGCTGCAATGACCAAACAACCAAGCTTAGTGTTAGCTACACAGCTGATTCATATTGATTACAGAGGAGCAGTTTTTCAAGTTATTTATTCACTACTCTAGATATGATTCAAAGTTTCACAACGGATCTTTGCTTTGAACAATTAGATTCAATGCAAGTAAACTGCCATTCCTGGGAAAATGAAAAGCTTAAAATAAGCAGCTAAAATTGTTAATTTATAGATGTGTCACTCACTACAGATGAAGGCAGCAAGGCTAAGATGAAAACAAAACAAGAACATACTAAATGAAAGTTTGTTTGTATAATTGTGTTTGCCAAGGCCTCTTTCTCCATCTGTGGTGAGTGACAGGTTTAATCCATGGTAGCTCATGACTAAAATTAGTGGGGGTGCTGCTTTGAAAAAAATAGAACAACCTACTCATGGTTATTGCTAAAACAAAAGCATTGTTTTAGCAATAACATTTGTGGTTAGTTGCCCTCTTTCTTTAATATAACTTTCTCATCGAGAGACTTCTGTGAAAATTTAATCTGCTGTAGGTCACTTAGAGTCACAGAGTTTATTTCTTTCCATGTTTGAAATCTTCTATAAATTATAAAGAGGACTTTATTAATAAATTCTACAGCATCTTAAAATCAAAAATTTACCAAATTTATACCAAATAACTCTAGATATATCTCCCAAAGACCAAAACCCTCCTCCACATGGTGGGAGATGGGCAACGGCATAAAGTAGGAGACTGCCTGTGGGGTGAGGTACAGTGGGGATCTAGTGTGGCCCAGTATCAATATGGTTGCTGTGAAGGCCCTACAGGAACTCTGGAAAAAGGCGGCCAACAGGGAAATAGCAAAGTTACGACAGGCCTAGCAAGCCGGTAGTGGATAAAGCTTGCTTGCAAAACACAAACAAGATTAGGAAAGGATGGATCAAAGGACAAAAGATGCAGCTATGGAAATGGTTTACAAACTGGATTTAAAATATATGAAAATTAACTGAGAAAGTGGAGGAAATTGTGGACATGATAGAAAGAAGAAAGTTGGATATTTTCGGTGTGGGAGAGACTAAGTGGAAAGGAAAGAGTAGGAGGGAACAGAGGAAACGTTTCCGCCTGTACTGGAATGGAAATGAGGAAGGGAAGAGAAATGGAGTAGGGGTAGCTGTGAGAGAGGAACTGAAGGAGGAGGTAGAACAGATAATTGACAGATTCATGAAGGTTAAAGTGAAGGTTAAAGTAACGGTCAAAGGAAGAAGCCTGGATGTATAGCAAGTATACGCCCTACAAGTCGGCTGTTCAATCCAAGAGTAGTAGTTTGAACAGGAGATGCAGAAACAGTTAAATGGGCAAAATGTTATAATTATGGGAGACCTGAATGCTCACATAGGTACAGAAAGACAGGGGTATGAGGAAGTAATAGGAACAGAACAATGGGGTGGCAGAAATGAAGAAGGGGAAAGGCGACTGTTGTTCTGCAAATGAAATGGATTGAAAATAGGAAATTTATGGTACAAAAAGCAAGAGAGCCACACGGTAACCTGGTATAGCAGTGATTGGGAGAAGAAGTCAGTGGTAGACTACACGATATTTAATGGGAAATTGAAGAGGAGTGTGGAAGATGTAAAGGTAATCCCATCAGAGGAAATAGAAAGTGATCATCGGCTATTGATGATTGAGCTAAGGGTTGTGGCAGATACAAGAAAATCTGGAAGACAGGATAGGAGGTTAAAGGTATGGAAATTGAAAGAGAGGCGTAATGGAGAGGAATACCAGAGAATATTAAGGAGATACCCACTGTGGAAACGGGGCCAGTGGAAGAGGAGTGGGAATATTTTAAAATGTTAGTACTGACAGCAGAAGCAAATGAGTGAAGGATTGGTAACACTAAAAGGTGGAATGAAACGGCTTGGTGAAATCGTAGAGTAAAACAAGCAATGGAACTGTAGAACAGGGTCTTTAGAGAATGTTTCAAGCAGTGGATGCCGGAGACAAGTGATGAATATGTGAAGAAAAAGGATGATGCAGTTCTTCAGGAGAAGCAGGAGAATAACAACCATGTAGGAGAAAAAGAAGAGGATTTAACTTTAATTTAATTGTAATGGAACACAGGCTCCGGTGGCAATTTCCCTACACACCCATCCTGCCCCTATCCTGCACCCACCTACATTTACCCTCAACAAATTTTAACTTTAAATTCTTTCAACGTTTTTGGTAAGTTATTCATCATTTCCCTTGACAATTCATTCCAATCCCTGACACCCTTACCTAAAAAATAGAATCTTCCCACATCCTTGTGCCTGAAATTGAGTGCCAGCTTGTGTTCATGGTCATCTTTTCCCTTCCCTGCACTACTTTTCACACCTACTCCAACTTGGGAAGAAGTGGAAACAGCACTGGGGAAGATGAAGGTTGGAAAGGCACCAGGCAACAATGAAGTGAGCGTGGGAATGATCAGGACAGCAGTAGTAGTAGTAAGAAAGCAATGGCTATACCGTGTGATGTGAAAGGTATGGAATCAAGGCACAACCCCTGAAGACTGGAAAAAAGGAATAATTGTACTTATATTCAAAAAAGACAGCAAGAAGGCGTTAAAAAACTATAGAGGTATCATGCTGATGTGACACTGTGCCAAAATGTATGCAAAGATAATTGAAAAAAAGAGTACATGACAGGGTGGAAGAAGAGTTAAGGGAAGAGCAGTATGGCTTAAGATCAGATTGACGCTACCTGATATTTGCAATGATACAGCTGAAGGAAAACATTATGAATATGGAAAGGATCTACTGTTGGTATTTCTCAATATTGAGAAAGCATATGATTGTGTACACAGGAGTAAGGTATGAAAGTCCTTGGAGAACAGAGGTGTTCCTAAAGAAACCATCAGGAGAGTGACAGAACTGTAGCAAGGAAGTGAGAGCTGTGTGAAAATAGGGTAAGGAAGAAAAGATTCGCTGAAACAAAGGAATGGACTAAAAAAAGGACGTGTTCTCTCGCCACTCGTCTTTATTGTGATCAGGAATGATATAATGCACAAGGTGGCACTGAGTGTGGGAGAGGAAAACATGAAGATGATGGCTTTTGGGGACGACTTGATGTTTTTGGGGAGATGGTGAAGAGGCAGTAGTTGGATGCATGGATAGACAGTGTGGAGGAATATGAACTGAAATTTAATGTAAAGAAATGAGTACATGGTAACCACCAGAAAGAATAGGATAACCTAGGCAATTGTGAAGGCAAGCAGGTTCAAGTGCTTGGTGAGTGTATTAGAGGAAAGTGGACGGAATGATGGTGAGATAGGTGAAAGAGGAAGACAAGCAGAGAAATTTTTAAGTAGCATTAGAAGCCTGATAAAGATGTGCCACAGAGAAGTAAGAGAGTAACTTATCATACATACTATGTGGCTATCTTGACATATGCTGCTGAAACATGGAGAATGAAGATCAGTAGGGTACAAGCAAGTGAAATTAAATTTTTAAGAGCCAGAATGGGAGTTGCTAAAATGGACAAGAATGAAATGATTATAAACACCATAAAAGAGAAACCCCTGTAGGAAATGACAGAGAGGACCAGACTGAGAAGGTATGGATGTGTAAAGAGAATGGGGATTTAGAGAACCCCAAGAAAAATCCACAAAATTAAGATGCTTGGCAAATAACCCAGAGGAAGACCAAGGGATGGATGGTTAAGAGAAAAGGAGGAGAGTATACGGAAGAGAGGAGAAGACTGGAACACAGTGGTGACAGAGAGGTGATGAGAAGTAAGAAGGAAATGGAAAGGCTTGTGCACAAAGCAGACCAGGCCAGTGGTTAGAAACTGATGATCAATTTCATTTCTATACCAATATAAAGCTAAATTTAAGGGGCTCTGTTTTTTGTTTTGTTTTTTAAAGTCAAAATTTTTTGTTTTTTATGGATTTATGCCTTGTAAATGTTGAGGTAATTAGAGATGCAGAAGGACTAGGGAAAGTAATGGGAAGGGATTCAGCCATGGACTTTGGAAGAAACCATCCTGGTATACACTTTTAGTAATTTTTGGAAAACAAAAATAATAATGTCTGGTCAGGAATTTGAACACAAATTCTACTGAATATGGGGCCAGATGTTACTGCTCACACAACACACCTGGTTAAAATTTTATATAAATGTGTACATGAGATTCAATTTTAATAATAAAAGGTGAACTAACACTGGGGTGTCATTGTTGTTCAAATTACTTAAAGACATGAATATTGAATAAAAAATAAAATTAATGCTGCAATAGCAGTGGAGACAATGTCTTGGAAAGCCAAACTTCCGGGTTCCACAACAGCAGACGTGATTATTTAATGAATGGTATAAAATTCAATTATGTGTGTGGCAAATGGTGACAAAAAATTGACCATTTCACGTGATCTTGAAATGGTAAATTACTAAATAACATCTCACTCCAACATACCACAATTTTGAGACACTTTCAGCACACTGTACAAAATGACACTCTGAATATCCTAGTCCATCTCTCGTTTTGCTGTTATACTTTAAAAAAATTCTGTATTTGTAATGGAGATACACAATTAATTATTAAACTTAATTCCAGAACTCGCCCTCTCATCCATGAGTAACAAAAAATACAAAGATTGTTCTATCAGAACCGCGATACCCGCAGTGCCAGCAATAAGGCATTTAGGCATTCTGCGCATGCACACATTTTACATTTTAGAGTCATAAATGTGTGCATGCACAGGATGGTTAAATGCCATTTCTGGAACTGCCACAAATGCAGTTCCACAAGAGAATTTTATGAACATTTTTATTGTTTTTTATTATTATTCATGAATGAGTAGGTGATTAATGGCATCAAAATTAAAGATTAACTATAAATCTTCATTAAAATTAAAGAATTAGGGAGAAATGTCTTTGTATTTATACGAATTGACAATTTTTAATGGAAATGTAAGGGGTTCTGCAGTTCCACAGGGCCTAGCCATGAGCTGCCAGTGGATTTAATCATTGTTTAATTTCACTGCCTAACAGCATTCCATTGTCACTATCAAATTAATATATAACACTGCAGAAGAAAAACTAACGAAACTCAACAAGTCATGTTGGATTCTTTTGTTGGTGAATTTGCACCACAACAAAGCCGAATAGTCGCAAGGTATACAATAAAAGGTTTTCCTAGTAGTATCTATAGACAGAATTTGTCCCAATCACTAGTTTCAGACCTCACTCTACAGGTATCTTTAAAGACTCTTTATGAGAGAAAGCAAAGAGGGAGAGAGTTTGAGATAGGTCAGGATCAGAGTAACTAGTGAAGATCTTATTTGCGTATACTGGTATAGGGAAACCTTCTTTGTGTAGGACAGGCCTCATTGCAGAAGGAAAATTTAGATACTTAACTGTATATTTTGATTTTGATGTGATTTCTTTGATACTTGTTAAACAAAAATAACAATCAGTTAGACGATCCTTCGGCTCCCTCCAAATCATGTAAATTGCAAATCGCATATGATGTGTACCATTTTTACACCCTTTCAACAGTCTAACCTACGAAGTACAGCAAACAACTGGAACCCAGCTTGACAGCCAAAGTTCAAAACACCGTTTCACAAGTCACATAAAATTTCGCCTCTGAGACTTAAAGCTCAGCTCACCACAAATATAGCAGAAATTATCTGTAAGATTTACACATTTTCATGGCATGATGAAAAAAATAAAACTCTACAACAAGTTGTACACAATAAAAGGAAGGTAATATTCTACTTTTGATATTGGTGATAACAAGCTCACAGTCAGTTCAACAATAACACGTCAAAATGCCAGATTAATAGGTCTGCACATGTTAAAACATGAATAAACCTTGCAGTCATGTCTTTTGGTGCTTCAGCATGATATTACATATAATTTCCTTAAATACAGCTTGAATAAAATTGCTACATAATGTAAAGGTTCCTATGACAGGTTGAAAAGAATGCTAAAATCAAATTTAATGTGTGGTGGAAAAATTCTGACTACATATCTGAATTCAGTATGAAAAAATGCACGAGTCCACTAATAAGAAAACATCATCGAGCAGTGTTATTTAAGGGGGGGAAAATACTGATTTTTTTTTGGTATAATCATGTATGTTATCTAACCTGTGGTTTTTTCACATGTTTACATATACCTAGAAGTTCTTAAACCGAGAATAAAAATTACCTTCGTAAAAAGAATTTTTATTTGTTTCACACCTCTGTCACTCAAAATTAGATAGGATAGAATCTAAACCACTGCAAGTTGAACATGTACCTACAAAAACCTCTCTAAGTAAAAACCATTTATAAGTCGAATCTCTATAACTCGATGTTTTTTTGGGTCTCCCTTGAAATTTGACTTACCGAGGTTCTGTTGTACGTACGAATTTCAAACATCTCCATGAGATACAAGTTTCCCAATAGTTTGATTGCTTTAGTTGACAGTGTGTACATTGTCCTCTAAGCACTTGCAGGGTTGGAGCTGATGAGACCAAAAAGGATAGCAGCTATGATCCGTAATATAGTTGACGGATTCAAGAATGAAGAATCTAGGAGGTACTCGGTGTTCTGAGGTAAGATCTGGAAAGTTACAAGACTTATTTGTCTGTAGACAAAGTCATGGGAAATTTAAGATACATGGATATAAAGTTCCAGGAGGGTAGAATAATATATGAGGCACCATTAATCATTTCAAGTTTGTTTGCCATTAATGCAAAATATAAATTACAAAAAGTCTTTGTAGTGAAGCATAATGTTGGTAATTGTGAGTAAATGGATAGCATCAGGTAGAAATTACAGAAGGAATACAGCATGACTGAAATTTTATGAGAAGGTAAAATGGTCTTAACGAATGTTGCAGAAATCAAGGAATCTGAACAAGCATTTATCTATCATCCATGCCTCACATCAAATACACCGTTTGCAAAGCTCCTAGTGAAACTACTTCGAGTATATCTCTCATCGATTTTAATAAAATGCCTTTAGCCTGGAGACACTCGCCTCAATGAGTTAGTAATCTTCGGTAAGCCTCGATAATACCCAAAGTGTTAATTACACTGACTGCTACCACAGTGCTGCTTGGCTAACAGCAGAATTCAAGTGAATGACTGAATTGACTATTAATTACATGGAAAGGGAAAATGACTCATCAAAGTTGAAGGCAGTGACCAGAGAAGAACATATGTCATGAACACAAAAATACACAATATTTCGGTCTTAAGCTTTCTTTGTGTTAAAGAGAATGAGTCATGTGATTCGAGAGGTGTGCACACGCCGAAGTTTCCTACTTATATAAATAAAAGGAAGTGTAAATTTGAAAAAAAAAATTCTTGCACTTATAATGTTAAAATAAATTGTAACTGTGATGCCAGATGAAAGTTAATTCTCTGTTCTGACATCAACTGCACAAAAAAAACAAAGAGCAGGGGTAAAAAAAATTTAATGCAAGGCAATCATATGCTACAAAGTTACAATGATATGCTGGTTTAAATTTACATGTTGCTTTTTATTTATTTATGACAGCTAGATGCAGAAATTCAGAAATTCAAGAAAGAAGAAGGGCATTTGACGTTTATGATAAATTATCTGTAGCAGTTATTAAAACTTAATTACAACATAACCTAAGAATTTTTTTTTTTTTTTTTTTTTTGACAGAAGATAAGAAGCAATGAAGTTTATTAAAACCTTGGAGATAGTTTACACTAAACGTATGTAATCGCAAAATATTTCAATAAGATAAATAATAGTTATCCATTTTTGAAATTATACTTTCCATCATTGAAAGTATAATGTATCCACTAAAAAGGAAAAAAAAATCATAGCAAATACTCAGAGAATCTAACCAGAGCAAAGTACTCACATTACAAAATAATATTGAAAATGAACATTATTTGTGATTCTGGACAAGCTTTTCCAGAATAAATTTTAACTACCACCATAGGTGATACCCGTTTATTTATATGAGGGTAATAGAAGCTATGATTTCCGAATGGCAATATCAGTGGAGGTTGTGGTTATGCTGACCAGAATCACAACAGACACATTTTGTTACAGCATAATTCACCCTGAAATAAATAATTTAAACTGCTTTACTTTATATGATTGGATGTAGTTTCATATTTATCATGCTGAATTGTTCCTGGACCAGGAATAAAACTCACATTGCATGGCATAGCAAAAGTATTTGGAATTCCTAATTTATTTTTAACAACCTGGTGCCCACGACTTCGTTCGTGTTTGTAAAGAATTTGGATTGACAGCTACTGACATCAAACCACCATAGTGCATGATGGGAGACTCGATGCTATTACCACACACAAACGCCAATCATCGGCGCTATGTAGTTCAAGCAGCAAAGTAAAATTTACGAACACACTTGTCTTTGGTCGAATTATGAAAATATCCTTGATCGGCCACTTTCAACCACCATATCTCCCACACTCCCACAGTTAATGAAATTCGGCCAACGTTGTGATCAAAAGGTGACTCTGTGTTACTACCACACACAAACTCCAGTGATCCGTGATAGATAGTTTTCGCTGAAAAGTGATACACCAAGACACATGCGTCTTTGGCAGAAATATGAAGTTGCCGCAAATCCACCAATTTCAACCCCCATATCTCCCACACCCCATAGCTACCGACATCTAACAACCAGAGTGCACGATGGGAGATTCACTGCTACTACCACACACAAACATCAATAGTTTATCCTATGTATTTGTGGCAGGCAAGAGAAGTATAAGGAGACATAAATTTTTGGTCGAAATATGAAAACGTTCTTCATTGACCAACTGTAATCTTCATATCTTCCACATTCCCACAGCTATCGGCATTCGGCCAATGTTGTGCACGATAGGAAACACCATGTTACTTCCTCACACAAACACCAGTGATCTGTGCTATGTATTGGTGACTGAAAAATGAAATATAGGGAAAAACAATATATATATATATATATAGAAGGCGGCTGGGACGACGAACAAAAAACAAGCCGCCTTCATCTGTGGTAAGTGTTGGGTCATATTTCCCTATCCTTCTTTAGTTTTATTGCCTTAAAGCTTTTTCCTGCTCATTGTTATTATATATATATATATATATATATATATATATATTTCATTGGTTCTATACTTCTGAGGTCATTAAATCAGTAGAAGTATTGCTAAGTAAACTGCTAATAAAATTTGTAGTACATTACAAAATCAATTTTATGAGAATTATGTAATAATTCTGTACAATTAACCAACAGCAAAGAAACAAATTGGCAGAATTTGCGTTCAACCCGTTATTTTTGACAGGTTTGAAGCTGGTCATTCTGTATAGTACCACTTAATGCTTCTTTCAATCCAAATAGTCTTACAAATGATTTCTAACTGCCTTACTCAAGGACAATTGTTTATAGATGAACAAATATTTAGAAAAAAAAAGACTGTAAAAATCATTAACTTCAATAAAATTATAAATTTTTCACATTTTTGAGTTTTTTCTTCTGACTGTCAGTGTTATGATGAGAGTGCTGAAATGGCAGATCTCTTACCAAAATAATTCTGGCATTAACCTACACTACTGTCTGAACATCGCAACACCAGAAGGAATGGACTAAATCACTACGAAAATGCTGGATGTGTGGAACCACAAATAGTGACTACAAGTGCAAAAAGATGGTGTGTATGTAGGCCCAGTAGCATGATTTTTAATGTGACCGGACAGGTCGATGTTACTCCACACTCAGTCCATGTAGAGCTATCAAATGAACTGGAAATGTACAAGTAATTCCAGTATGCCTTATCAATGTTAAAGGGTGCGATATCAGCAAGTGGGCAAGTTCAAATGTGGCAGAATGATTGATGGGTGTGTGCTTGTCACATGTAACCACGGTTAACTCAAACGGACAGATGTCACTGTTTAGTGGTATGGTGGACAAATGTCAGGTGTGATGGTTTGAGATGCCATTGGTTATAACATGTAATTTCGCTTTCTACCCATATATGGCAATCTGAATAGACTACTACATCAAGGAGGTTTCAGAGCCTGATGCACTGCCCCTCCTGCAGCTAGCTCTACATGCAATTTTTTAACGGGAGAATGTCTGGCCACATGTGGCGAGGCATGACCACACCTACTTCAAAGAATGATGGGTACAACAATTGCCACTGTTTCCTGGCCTGCACGTTAGCCTAACATGTTGCTCATCGAACATGTCTGGGATACGGTCAGTTCGCACCTTGTTTATTATGATCCTGTCGATGCTTTGTGGACACCCCTACGAACCAAGTGTCAGTATGTTCCCCAACAGTCTATTCAGGCACTCTTTGATTCTAATACCACAACATTTAGAAGTTCCGACTGCAGCAAGTAGTGGCTTCACATCATACTGAATTCTCTCATTCGAAGTGCATGTATTGTTCTGTAGTGTCCCATAAGGAACAATTTGGGAGCTATGTGCATGCCATCCTTTGCGTGTGTGTGTGGGGCCAGTTTGGAGCTGTGGCTCCAAATGTTACCTCTGCATATGTGGGCAGATAAGGAGACAGCTGGCTCCTCATTAGAAAAAAAATTATGACCGAAAAGTTGGGTCATAGGCGACATAGTACCTTACCGTAACAATGCCTAAATATGGTCCTTATAAATTAAAAAAAAAAAAGTTTCCATGAATGATACATAAGAAAAAAGGGGGGGGGGGCAGTGTAAGGCGTACAAACAATCCGGAAAGTTGTTAATATTGTAATTAACTGTAAGCTGTGTGTTCAACGACTGGAAGCCAACAAGCAAGTACGAAGTTCTGAGTTCGGAAGAGGCAGCCTAAGCGTGGGTACTACGAAATTTGCCTGGACAACTAAGAAGGGTGAAGGGGACACTTTTTGTTCAGCCTGCCTCCATGGAACTCCAGCCATGCAGTAACGCCTGCTACCTTGGCATCAGATGCATAGCAGAGCAGTCAGAAGTTATACAGACAACACTATCCTACAGTAACCATGTTCATGGAAACAAACTTTTGCATCAAATGATTGCATAGAGTTCAACAGTCGTTGCCCTTGTTATCTTGGTTTTCTGTGTGGGACCGCATCAATTTATTGAAACCTAACGTTTCAGCTTTTACTCTATGGCCTTCATCAGAGCACTGCTGCCTATACTTAGCTCCCAAAGCTGCAATTTTACCGACGTCACTGATGTGTCTGCCAGACCGACGGAGGCTTGTGTCCCGTATTTTTCTGAGCAGGCATGACCATATTTGGTCAAGCTGAAGCCCACTGTCCACATTCACATTATTGGGTCTTTTTTTATTTCCTACTCTTCTCTGACCCGTCTGGGCCACCGTATGCTTTCCTGAACCAAAACACTAGTCTTATTGAATAAAATAGCATGCCCACTGTCAGCTGAATGCTTTGACGTCATGTCACTGTTCACCAACGTGCTTATAGAAGAAGCCAACAACATTATCAGTCAACGGCTAAATGATCTCAACCTGCCACAAGAATGGGAATCCCTTAATGAATTCTGCCTGAAGACAACATTCTTCCAGTATAAGAATGACTTCTACCAACAGAAGGCTGGTGTTTTTATGGAGGCATTCAAGGCTGAAATCGACAACGATTACAACCTGAAACCTTCCTTGTGGTTACGATATGTGGAAGGTATCTTTGTTATTTGGCTTCATGGACAAGAATCCCACCAGGCCTTTTTACAACATTTGAACAGCACTCACGACAAAAATAAGTTCACCATGGAAGTTCCTTTTATGGATATTATCATGAAGTGGAAGGAAGATAGCTCCCTGGGTCATGGAGTTTATTGGAAACCCACCCACATGAACCATGCATACAGCATCTCGCCACCATCCGGCAGTGAACCGTGGAACTCTAAAAGCTTTAACAGTCTATGCATCTATAGTTAGAGACAAAGCCAGTATAGCTGCTGAACGGCAAATTTTAAAGGAGACATTTTTTGCCAATGGCTACAGCCTGGACGTTATCTATAAGGCCACCATAACACTGTCCTCTACAGGGTGTTTCAAAAAGAATATACGTATTACAAAGTATTCTTTTGTCCAAATTATTGATCGCTGCGCGCCGGCTCGGCTATTGGAGAAACGAATACATAATCTAGTTTATTTAATAGCCGCTAGATGTCAGTCGTCTTGTGTTATTCTTGGTAACCGTCATATGTTTAAAATGGCTACTCCACAGCAGAAATCATTTTGTGTTATCGAGTTTGCGAAGTGCAATTCCGTGATTACAGCGCAAAGACGTTTCAGGTCCCATCAGACCGGCTGTGCTGGCGACGAAAACACCAGTGACGCAAAAAAAACCCATGGCATCGGAAGCTATTTATAACAGCAGCAATCTGAGGCATGGTAGTCCTGTGATGAAGGACATAGAATAATGACTGAAATGTTAGGTTTCATTAAACTGATGCAGTTTCACCTGGAAAACCTAGATAAAACTTTTGTATCATTGCTGACCTTCCTAGTGACCATGCTGAGACTGTAACTTAACTTTTGCTCTGATGAGAAATTTTTTGATCAGTGTTTTGTGTTTTTAAAATAAAATGTTCAAGCTCATTATTAAATATTTAAATAAAATTTTGAACCTTCTTTCCACTAAGTCCCATCCAGTAAAATAATATGCCACTTTACCTAGTTAGGAATTTTGATTATTAAATAATTCATAATCAGTATAAATTAAATTATCATAACTTTAGGATCTCACTTCCCACATAATAGGGAGCACTCTAAAAGAAATATCTGGTGCCTGTCTGATTCTAAAACATGAATAATCACATTTAAATTAATAATAGGAATTAAAGTCGCAGTGAGATTAAAAACTCACTTTTCTCCAATGGGAGACTTAAAGTCCTAATCATTTGTATATTAAGTCCCTAATTGTGGAATAAATTTCATTGTGATCACGTGAATCCTTGTTGCATCAATTTTCACCAACAGTAGAAGACTTAATTCATATCTGACATCAGCTATTACTTAAAGCACTTTCACTTGGTAGATTATGACTATTCAGTTTTTCCAGTAGAAAATGAAAATCATTTAATAGTCAAAAGACCTTATTCTGATTTACCAAATATGAAACTTTGACCTTACCTAAAGTGTCATGGTTTTCAAGTTTTAGTCACATTTAATTTATCTATTTAATTCATCACCTGCATTTGGTTTACATCATGCCATTTCTTCAAATGGAGACATTAACAGCAATATAACTGTGCAAGCCATGTATTAGAGCAGAAAGTTGCCGGTTTGAAGATTTAATATATTTTTTTAAAAAAATATTAATTAATGTCATTAAACTCTTCATTTGTAGAAATGGAAACACCATAAGCCAAACTCAGTAAATGGATTTAAAAAAAATTTAAAACAATGACACTTTCGTTAAGGTCAAAATTTTGCATTTGGTAGGTCATGATAAGGCCTTTTGTTGATTAAAGGGTTACCCATTACTTACCCGACACCTTGTATTTACAGGCATTAAATCGCGCAGCTGTTTTAAATTTTTTTTTTGCTGTCGTCAGTCTTTCGACTGGTTTGATGCAATCCTCCATCCCTTCCTATCCTGTGCTAACCTCTTCATTTCTACATTCCCCTTACAGTCCATGTCCTCAATTATCTGCTTCATATATTCAAATCTCTGTCTTCCTCTACAGTTCTTACCTTCGACTGTTCCCTCAACTAACAAATTAACCAATCCAGCACGTCTCAAAATATGACCTACCAACCTGTCTCTTCTTTCTGTAAGCTTCTTCCACAAACTTCTTTTATCACCAATCATTTCTAGAACTCGTTCATTTCTTACTTTATCTGTCCATTTAATTTTCAGCATTCTTATATAGCACCACATTTCAAATGCTTCAATTTTCTTTATTTCCAGTATTCCTATAGTGCATGTTTCGCTACAATAAAGTGCTGTGCTCCACACAAAGAGTTTTAAAAAGTTCTTTCTAATTCCTAGATCAATATTTGAAACTAAAAGATTTCACTTTTTCCTGAAGGCTCTTTTTGCTAGCGCTATTCTGCTTTTAACATCATTCCTACTTCGGCCATCGGCTGAAATTTTACTTCCCAAGTAACAGAACTCACTTACTTCTCCTATTGCATTCGATTCTATTTTTATATTTAATCTACTAGTATTGGTATCGTTTCTACTAAATGTCATCACTTATGTCTTACTTTGATTTATATTCAGTCCAAAATCTGCCTTCAGTATTTTGTTCATGCCATTCAGTAACTTCAATATTCTCAGCCCTCTCTGCTAACAAGACAATGTCATCAGCAAATTGTAGCATACTGATTTTTTTCTCCCTGAAAACTTATGCCACATGGAAATTTTTCTTTGACTTTCTTCATTGCTTCTTCTACATACAAGTTGAATATTAAGGGGGATAGACTACAACCTTGGCTCACACCCTTTTTAACTGATGCATGTCTCTCGTGATTCTCTACTTTTATTATAGCCACTTGATTCTTATATAGCTTATAGAGTATTCTTCTATCTCGATACTGAAGACCTGACATCTTTAAAATTTTGAAGATCTTGTCCCACCTAACATTATCAAAAGCTTTTTCTAAATCAACAAATGCCATAAATGTATCTTTGTTTTTCTTGATCCATCCTTCAAGTATTAATCTTAATGCCAGAATTGCTTCCCCTGTACTGTGGTTTTTTCTAAACACAAACTGATCATCACCTACTATCTCTTATACTACCCTTTCCATCCTTCTGTATATTATTCTGATCAGTAATTTTGAAGCATGTGATGTAAGACTAATGGTGTGATAATTCTCACATTTGTCGGCTTGTGCTTTCTTTGGAAGTGTGAAGATAATATTTTTATTAAAATCAGTTGGAATTTCTCCTGTTTCATAACTTTTTGAAATCAGCTTGAATAATCTTTCGATTCCTTTTTGTGATTTAAGAAGTTCTGCAGGGATGTCATCAATTCCAACTGCCTTATTTGCTTTCAAATCATTCAGAGCTTTATTAAATTCTGTCCTCAAAACAGGATCTCTTAAGTCATCAATGTTGACATCGTATTCCTTTTCCATTACACTATTGTTCAAGTCGTTTCTAACATACAGTTTCTCAATGTATTCTTTCCATCGGTTTAATTTTATAAAAAACACTGGATCAAATGTGATGAATTTAAATGGAACCAATTTGAAGAAATGCTCTTTACCCTAAAGTAACCCTAACTAATTGTTGAACACATTTAAATTATTAAAAAAAATGAACTTTTCAACTTGAGAACCAATGCCTTTTTTTAAAGTTAGCTAAAAATTAAAAATATAGATAGCGAGACAAAGAGATAAAAGGAGTGTTATCAGAGGTTAGGGCCAGGTATATATATGTTGTCTAAAACAAGTTGGTAAATTAGATCCCACCTACTGAGTTAAACCATACCTGTTTCTGGAAACACTAACAGCACTGATTGTGAACTAGTTCTGGCAGTTGTTGGAGTTGTAGAAACTGGTTTGGGTAGCCTCCTGATGGTCCTAGTTATTCATATTGATCTATAGTTGTTCAAAGGTGAGGTCTACATATTAACTAGGGCAATGGAAGCAGATGAGCTGATATGAGGCATGTTATTATGCACATAGTATGACCATTAGTGGGTGATATTTCCCCTAATGTAGGATTGTAGTAGGTAATTTTGGATGCATGCAAGCTGGAAATTTAAAATAAGAAAAGATACAAGTGGTTATTTGGAACAGTTTGGGGTGCAAAGTAGTTTTCAAGAGTTTACAGCTGGATTGTGTCACAAAATGGCTTTTATGACACCATCCAGTGGCAAACCCATGAAAACTACATTGCACTGACACACCCAGAAAATCTCACATAGAATTTTTTTACAGATAAAGATGGAAGGAGAGGGCGAAAGGAGGAATGGGATATGGGGAGAGGAGAGGGGGAGATGAGAGGGAGAGATGACAAATGGATAGTTGATGAAGGTATGAAAAACAGTAAGAAAGTTTTTGGAGAGAAGGAATCACATGTCAGAGAACAAACACAGGATATAGTAACTACGACGACGGTTTTTGTTAATGGTGAAGGAAAAGAAATTGCCGAAGGAAATATATTTTTTGGAAAGGTGATGATGATCCAATTGGAATCAATATTTCAATATTTGCAGGCAGGACTCACTACACCAGTTTTCATTATTTTTTTTTTTTTACCGAGTTGTCAAAGTGTTACCTATAATGGAGAGTTTGGCAGAATGCTAGTGGATCCAACACTGAAGCAGCTTGTGTGAACTACAGAGTAGGTGAGAACAGGAGTCCCTTGGATAGAATTCAATGCTGGGATTAAATATAGAGGAGTGAAGGAAAAATTTACAACAGAGAATTATGGTTTTGAACTTGAAGGCTTCTGTAGCCAGAAAAAAATAAAAAAAGTTCTCATTTTCGCTTTTCTGCTCCAGCCTTCTTCTAAGTTAGAAGTTCACCGAATTTCAAATGCACTACTAACGGAGTTTCTTACTGCATGTGAAACACATCTCTACAAAGTACTAACTAGATGGCCAAAGCAGGTTGGATGGAATGTCATTTAATACCACACCTCAGTTATTTACAGGTGAGAAAAACAGTTTTGGCTATAACTGATGAAAGATCAGTAAAAAAAAAAAAAAAACTTAGAATTTGGAAAGAATTTGTGACGTGGAAATCAAGGGTGGATTTGGTGTGTGCTAGTGTAGTGGTCCGCAACCTTTACCTACTCGCGGTACACCATAAGGTTATCCATAAATCTCGCGGCACACATTACCAAAAAAGTATCCTCATAATACGAAATTTTTTTCCGAATTATGAAGCCCCCGAACACGTAAAAAAATGATAGGTAAAAACCACGGTTGCATAAAATTTTATAATCAGTCAGTTTCATATTGCTATTAAAGTAAATAATTGTGCACATACTTTCAATGTAACACTTGTGCCTGCTTAACAGCACACAAGTGACTGATCCGTGGAAAAATCGTTGACAATGCAAGCCTCATTTCTTCATAGACGGATTTGAGTCTTTCTATCTTGGATGTTTTAACCTCAATTAACGCCGAGAAGCCAAATTCACATAAATATGTATTTGGAAATGGCAGTAACAAGTTAACTGCCATACCTTATTGTTAGCCAAAATGAATCTAAAGGAACTTGGAGAAGTTCTCAAAGTTCCGTCAGCTTTTTAATCTGCAAGTTTCTCTTGAATATTAATTGGAAGATATTCTGAATATTAATTGGAAGATGTTCCGAATTTGCAACGATTGGATCACGAACCCATTCAAAATTTTCAACACTTTCTCCAAAGTACTTTTCGAATCTCTGCTGCAGAACTTATAAATGTTCTTTAATTAAGCCCGTCATCATTTTATTACTGTCATCAAGTGACCATACAGTCGGGAAAATATCACACGACCCATTTTCAATCCTCTGTAACCAAAAATCCAGCTTATTCACAAATCCTTTAATCTCATCCATACTAATAAGAATATTATCGTTCCTACCTTGCATTGTGATGTTCGGTGTACGAAAATGACGGAAGATTTGCCAACTTACATACCCAATCGCCATCTGCGAATAAATCCACATACTTATGTCTTTCAACAATCAAATGTGTCTGGACCTCATCTCTAAGTTCATATATTCGCTGTAACACCTTTCATCGTGACAGCCAGCGTACTTTTGTATGTGTATTCTGAACCCATTTCCTGACATAAAACGGAAAAAAATCATGGATTTAGGGGCTGCGTTTTTATGAAGTTCACAACTTTTACTACTTCGTTTAGCACATCTTTCAGAGAAGGTGGCAGAGACTTAGCAACAATGGCTTCGTAGTGAATTCTTTAAGAAGCAAATATTCATCAGTCAAACGAAATATTTCTTCACCGGTAGTTTCTTTACAAAGAGAATGTAAGCCAGAAGTTGTGCGTGGCGGCTAATATCTGCGGACTCTTCGATCTGAAGTGAGAACGTCTGACTGTTATTGATTTTCTCCTCCATAATGTCTTCAGTATCACGAGACATATCAATAACTCGGCGACTGACTGAGTCAGAAGAAAGAGGAATTTTTGAAATTTCACTAGCAGATTCTAAATCCAGAACTATTCTTACCATCTCTTTATAAACAGGCTTTAACAGCGTTTCACTTATTATATGTGGTTTCTTGGCCTTTACGATGAGTTCGGATTCTTTATAACTAGCTTCCTGTATTTTTTCCGAAACACGTACTGTAGCGGTCATGAACGTTCTTTGTTTTTCTTATTTTCTAACAACTGACAAAAATAATTGACATCAGTTCCTGACAGAGAAGAATGTTTTGTTGACAAATGTCGTTTCAGTTTACTGGTAACCATAGTAGCATTACTGGGTTTTTCACCACAGACGATATATTCAGGAATTGGACAAGGTTTTTCACCACACCAAAAAAACATAGGATAAGTAAGTGTCATCATATTTTCGCTGCATCAACTTTTGTTTCTTTCAACGTTTTCACCAGTTGCACTCATTGATGGAACACTCCATTCAAGGCATTCGTCCATCTTGAAGAAATAAAATAGTCTTCTTATAGCAATAGAAATATCGAGACTAACTATTAACAGTTTTCAGACCACTTCAGAGCACAGCTATAATGGAACTGAAGTAATTGCAACAAGCAGGATTTATACACTTCAAAGAAGTAACTAATATAACGCCGATTGCTTTTACAGTAATGTCTAACAAGGCGTTGCGTCGGTGCAACGGTTCAGGAACAAAGTAGTATTGTTGGAGAAGCGACAACGTCATAAAATAAGACTTGGAAAGTTCTGCTAATCCCAGCAGTTTAGACTGAGGGAAAAGCATGTACACAGAACAAGAGGTAAATATAACAAAACCTCAAAGCGCAACAGTAGAGGCGAGGAATAAAGATATTTAAAAATGAATAAAAAAAATAAACTAACAGCAACTGTGAGTAAATAAATAACATTTTATTTCTTAGAATACGACAATACGTAACAATTCGCGACACATGGAACTAAAATATAATTAATAAAAAAATTGACAATTAATTCCTTATAACTGGTAAAATTACGCGGCACACCTTTCACCTTGTCGTGGCACACCAGTGTGCCGCGGCACACCGGTTGCGGACCACTGTGCTAGTGGATGACAGGAGTAGAATTTTGCGCAGGGAAATGAATACTGGTTGCCTTTATGGACACACTTTTGAAGTAGTGAGAGTTAAAAAATGTGTGAAGTGAAAGGTGTGGAGACACAGCTGAGTTAGAAGCAACAATAAGAAACAGTGAGCTACTTTGGATATTCAAAGATAAGGAAGACTGAAGAAATTTTGATGTCTGTACTCCTGCCAAAAGAAAGTTTTCAGTTAGTCATGAAACCACTGATGCACCGCTTTCTGCACCTCTCAGGAAAATCAATGATACTGCCAAGTTGCTTGAAGATTTCTCGGGCATGCAGCAGGGTCAATTGATCACAGATGTACAAATTTTCGATGGCGTAACATGCCATCATCTTCAGGTAGCGTCCACTGGTCGGCGTGAGGAGCACAGTCCACGATGTGAATGCTGGACTGCTCTGGGGGCGTCGATATTTATAGCCTCCGACCCCGCCCTCCCACTCCCACCAGCAGTCGCGCCCTGGACTGCGCTCCTCACGCCAACCAGTGGACGCTACCTGAAGATGGCATGTTACATCATCGAAAATTCGTACATCTGCGATCAATTGACCCGGCTGCATGCCCGAGAAATCTTCAAGCAACAGATCCACCAGGAAAACTTACGATTACACATACTGCAAAGTGTTTTTCAGCGGCCCAAATAAATTAAATTCCGATGGAGTAAGATCTGGACTGTAATGTGGATGTTGCAGCACCTCAAAACCCAATTTTTTGATGGTTTCAAGGGTGAGTCATGCTGTGTAAGGGCAGGCATCATCATGGAACAGCAACACTTTGTTCCACAAAAGACCACGTTGTTTGCTGTGAATGGTTGGTTTAACTTTGTTAGACAACAATACACAGTAATATTCTTTGTTGATAATTTCCCCCTTCTCCTTGTAATCTTACAGTAAGGCCCTTTTGCGTCCCAAAACACAATTAGCATAACCTTTCCCATCAATTGTGCAATCTTGATTTTTTTTTTCCACGGGTAATTCAGAGCGTTTCCACTCCATACCCTGATGTTTTGATTCTGTCTCATAGTGATGAGCGAACTTTACATCACAGGTTACTATTCTTTCCAAAAATGAGTCACCTTCTTTGTTGTAATGGTTGTGCAAGCATTGGCAGACTTAAAGACGTCCGAGTTTGTGTTCTTCAGTGAGTTGTCTTGTCACCCATTTTGAACAATCTTTACGGAAGCCAAGTTAATCATGGATAATGTTATAGGCAGAACCATGACTGATGTTAAAAGTAGAAGCTACGTTATTGATAGTAACTTGTCTATTTGTGAAAACCATCAATCGAGCTTGCTCAATTTTGATGTCCGTTATGGACGTTGATGGACGCCCTGCTCCCTCTTCTTGCGTCAGTTGTCCAGACAATACAGCCCGATGATAACCTTGTTGTGTATCAAGTAACAGAAGGAATAAGTGATCATGAGACAGTTCTGATGGATATTAGAGGACCCAGTGAACCAGCAGCCAAAATTGAAGAGGGAAATAGGTACAATTATAAAAAGGCACAGATTTCATGTTTGAAGAGATATTTCAGAGAACATTTCAGCAAATGGAAGAAAGGCACAAGTACAGTAGAGTCAAGGTGGGAAGAATTCAAGGAGAGAATAGAAAAGGGGGAAGAAAAATTCATTCCAAAGCAGAAAATAAGGAGAAGTAGAGAACCTGTGTACTATAATAGGGAAGTGAGTAGGTTAAAGAGGTTGGTACGAAGAGAACATAACAGAGTTAAGAGACAGCAGGGTAGTAGGGAATATCTGAAACAACTAAACAAGGACTTAATAACAGCAAAGAAAGTGGCTAAAGATGGGTTTATGAAGAGTATTGTCAGTGCAGGAGGACCACTGACTGATACATCTAGAAATTTCTATAGCTACATCAGGAAACTGAGGGGAAGGGAGGGTGTAGAGATGCTCATAGATAAGGATGGAGAAGTAGTTACTGAGGATTTGAAAAAAGCAGAGATTTTAAGTAACTCGTTTAGTGACAGCATTAGGGACAATGAATCAGAAATGGGAGGGTCTAATTCAGAAAACGAGCTTAACAACAAAATCAGAAATGAAGACACTAAAAAATTTCAAATTCTTCCTGAGGAAATCATGAAGGAAAGAAGAAAGCTGAAAAAACATAAAGGGGCTGGTGTAGATAATATTTCTACAGATATCATAAAGATAGCTGGATGTGACAGTGTACCTTATCTTGAAATATTACTTAAATTGAGTCTGGATACTTGCTGGAAAAGTGTGATAGTAGTACCGGTACATAAAGGAGGAGTGAGAAATAGAATCGAAAATTACAGGCCAATCAGTTTGACATCAGTGATTGGTAAATTAATGGAAAGATTGATATGCAACCACATGAGAAATATATGTGAGGAACGTAAGTGGTTTTCAAGTAGGCAACATGGGTTCAGGCAAGGATATTCATGCAAATCTCAGTTGGTGGGATATATGCAAGATATTTCAGATGAAATGGACAAGGGGGGCCAAATTGATAGTGTAGAACTAGATCTGTCAAAGACATTTGACAGAGTGAGTCATAAAATTGTAGTAAATAAGGTAAAAGCTGTTGGAGTGGACGAGAAAGTGATTTGCTGGGTAGAAGAATTTTTAAAAGGTAGAAAACAGAAAGTTAGGGTAGGAAATGCAGTATCAAAAGAAGTGGAAGTCAAAATGGGAGTGCCGCAGCATAGCGTATTGGGACCATTGCTATTCATTATTCTAATGAATAATTGTGTTGATTGTTTACTATCCGAAATTTAGATTGTTTGCAGGTGACATAATGCTATATAAAAGGATCAAAATGATAGAGGACTGTAAACAGTTGCAGGGTGATCTGGACAGGATATCTAGTTGGGTTGGTAAACACGGGATGAAGATAAATGCAAAGAAGAGTCAGCTTATAAAAAAACAAAAAATTAATTATGAACATAAGGTGGGGAAAGAATTCTGGGTAGGACACATTGGACAGGTGGTAGGAAAAGCTTTCAAAATTCTGCACTTGTTGGACACATTGTATGAGAGAAGTAAAGGAATTAGGTAAAAAACTTTGGTCAGACTATTGCTCGAATATGGTAGTGTAGTATGGGACCCACATTTTGCGTATCAAATACAGGAGTTGGAGGGGGTGCAAAAAAGGGCTGCTAGATTTATTTCTGGAAATTATCGCAGAATGCATTTTTTTTTTTTTTTTTTTTTTTTTGTAACTGCTTTACGTCTCTTTTTAACATCGAGGTCTTTAGAGACGGGAAAGGATGGGGGGCAAGGATGGGGGCAAAGAATGGGAAGGAATTCAGCCATGGCCTTTTGAAGGAAGCATCCCGGCATTTGCCGGGAGTGATTTGGGGAAAACATGGAAAACCCAAATCTGGATGCCCGGACGGGGATTCGAACCGCCGTCCTCCCGAATGCGAGGCGAGAACGCTAACTGTTACACCGCCCCGCTCGGTCGCAGAATGCAATCAGTAACAGATATTATACAGGAGCTGGAATGGGATTCATTGCAAGACAGGAGGAGGATGAAGAGGGGTCTTGGGAATGTTCAAGGCGTATACTGGTGATGAGGCATGGAAAGGAAAAGATGACAATGACCACAAGCTGGCACTCGATTTCAGGCACAAGGGTGTGGGAAAATTCTCTTTTTTAGGTAAGGGTATCAGGGATTGGAATAAGTTACGAAGGGAAATAATGAATAATCTACTGAAAACATTGAAAGAATTTAAAATTAAAATTTGTAGAGGGCAAATGTAGGTGGGTGCAGGAAAGAGGGAAGATGGGTATGTAGGGAAATTGCCACCGGATCGTGTGCTCCATTGAAATTAAATTAAACATGCCACATTATTATATATGATACATATACTAAAATAGAATTCATGTATCAACCCACTTACCTCCTCTACCATAGTTTTTATGAAGGCCTTATCATCAACAAACAGTAAATCAGGATGAATAGTCAAGAGCAAACATTTTATGACAATAATGTAGATCGTTCAGTGCCTACCCATACCAACTCCAACAACTGATTGGTGGTTAGAACATTCAAGATATGACCACCCTTTCCCAATTCCATAAATGGGGTCTTGCTTAACACATTATCAATTACAGACATACCCCAGCTTTAACCAGTGGTAATACCTAACTGATAAATGAAACAATTCTTTCTTTTGTATCTGCCTTTCTTCAATTGGTCTATATTATCAGTTTATGTTTTATTATTGATTAGCCTCTTCTTTCACATGGAGTATTAAAGTAATGATCTATCTTTTACATCACAGTTAACACACTGGCAGTGAAGAGGAAAAAAACTGATACAATTATGACTGTTCACTGAAATTTTGCTGCAAGAAGTAACTAAAACAGCTTTTGCAAGTAGGAGCCAACCAGTGTTCAATGAACATGGGTACTAATTATTAGACAGTTTTGTCTTAAATTTCTCAGATTTAAGACTTTACTTCAAAATTAAACATATACTACTTTACTCTTGAGATTATGGACCTGCACATAATTCAAAAGCCATCAAAATCTGACCTGCAGTCTCTTTCAACAAAAACTGGATACAAATTTGCAAACATTTTTATCTTAAATTTCTTAGCTTTCGGGCTTCACAACAAAATGAAAGATATCCTGTTTTACCCCTGGGACTATGACCTGTACATTATTTGAAACCCCATTAAAATCTAGTCAGCATTTTTTACATGAATACCATTCAAACAAACAGACAGACAGAATCATGGCCAACACAACCTCAATTGCTTCCAGCAGACAAAGTGTTTATGGCCTCGTATAAAAAGAAATTCAAGTAGAACCGGGTAACTTAAATTGTAAGTTTAGATTAAAGCCATTCTCAACAGTATCACTTTTCCACAAATATTGACTCTTCCCCTTGTGTTGTATCTATACTGCCCCTCCCCCTTTTTTTCCAATCCCTCCAACTATCAACATAGTTCAATTCAGACTCAATGTGTTAAACACCCATCCCCCATACCAAATGTATCTTTCTCCTCTACATGATTAGGGATTTAACCAAAATTTTGTAATTTAAGTTTATCTCATTTTTTGCTGCTCTTCTACGTTAAACTTTATTCAATTAGAAAAAAACCTCTCAATATTCAACAATAATGTCTCTCAGCAGTTCCTTAAAATCTAATACACTCAAATTGATTTGCCTTGTTAATCTATTTGACAACATAATCAAATTCTTTCCCTCTGCTTGACTGCACAGAATTAAGGACAGAATCTTTACAATCATTACAATAGGAAACAAGTTAGTGAGTAGAATATGAATTCAGATTTTTTTATTTTTGCTTATGGCTTTACGCCTCATCAACATCAAGGCAATTAGAGGCAGGAAAAGACTCGGAACAAGGAACCGGAAGGAATTCAACCATGGTATTTTGAAGGAATTAGCCCAGCATCCACCTGGAGTGATTTGGAGAAACCATGGAAAACCCAAATCTGGATGCCCAGACAGGGATTCGAAATGGTGTCTTCCCAAATGCAAGGCCAAAGCGTTACTGCTCACCCACCACGCTTGGTGATATAAAGAAAGAAAAATAAGAACACGAAGAGAGAAGAAGCAAAAAGGACATTCCAGTATAATGCAGACAAAACCTTGCCTGTTTTTACATTCATTTATTGCAGTCCAACATATATATATTTTCACCTGGAGTGATTTGGGGAAACCATGGAAAACCAAAATCTGGATGCCCGGACAGGGATTCAAGCCACCGTCGTCCTGAATGCGAGGTCAGAGCATTAACTGCTCACCCACCACGCTCGGTATAATGACTCCTCCACTTCATCCTACTATAAAACAAGGCTCCACCTCACTGGATTAAATACGTCCGCAACTTTCTTAAAAAAAGAGCTGCCACAGCGCTGGATAGGGCGTGCTGATCTGAGTATGTTCCTCTGGTGTCATGGCCTCCCAGGTCACCAGATCTGTTCCCATGTGATTTCTTCTTGTGGGGTTATGTGAAGGAGGAAGTTTATGTACCCCCAATGCTAACACTACTGCAAGAATTACAGGAACGGATAGCTGCTGTTGTGATAGAAACATGCTATCGCATGTATGGATGGAACTGGATTACCATTTGGATGTGTGCCAGATGACTAAGGTGCACACATTGAACATGTATAGTATGTACCAGAAACTTGGTGAGTTTATGTATCTTATCATGTGTCATATGTCTTTGTAGGTTGTATATTTTTCAAAGCACAGTATTTTTAAACCTGATGAGTCATTTAGACTAACCCAGTACATATTTTGATTGCAACAACCCCTGCAAAATATTTTTTTCAATGTAAATGCAATTTATTTCAATAACAGTTTCAATCCAGGGATGAAAGTACTAGCACATCTTCACCAATATTTCCTTCTTCACACCTGTGACATATGTTCCAATAGCAGCATTTGAAAATACCTACTGGAATGTTGTGACTTTTTGTAGTCTTTCCTTTTCAAGCTCTAAATGAAATAATCCAACAAATTTACATAAGAGCTATTAGGGGAAAAAGTTATTGTTCTGGAATGACAAGTATGATGATATACGATAGTCCTCTGTCTTGCTGAAAGAGGTAGTTTTCCAATTACCATAATACTGATCAAAAGTTTTGCGGCTTTATAAATAAACTATTTTTGCAACATGCCCACCTTTCTGAAATGAGGGCAGTGGTATTATTTCACCCTAACTTTGTACCACCTTTGTCATGGATTCAGGTCAAGAATTTGGTTCCTGCCACGACAATGACATTGTGAATGTGGGATTGTTAACTTTTTCACTGACAGTGAAGATTTTCTCATCAGAAAATAAACAGAAGAAGGCTTGCAGCTTATTCATAAATAAACACAGCAGCAACTGGCAGCAAAAAAGTCTCTTAGCTTTAGCATTTTTTGACAGCATATACTGATATTCAAAAGTCACTAATTTGTTAAGCCAGATCTCAGGCTCACTAGTAATGCACATTTCAATATTTTTAATTGAATTTGAAGTCTTCTCCCTGACCTAAATCTTCTGAGATGGCATATATATGCCTTCCTCCAACCCTTCAGAAGCCATGTAGTGACACACAGTATTGTAACCAATGGCCTTAGGTAACCAAAAAACGAAATTATCTAGGGAACTGAGAGTCCAGTGTGGAACACTTTTTCTGGTTGTATTCTGCACCTTACAAGATGATTTTCACTTTGATAAGGTTATGTTTTTACAGTTCGTAGATAAAACCAATTTGAAAGCCATCCCAACTGGCGTATTACTATATAGTGGGAACTTCACTAATGTAGATTGCTCAGATCATATTGAAACACCATGCATACAAATGCACATGTTCACCTATGATAGGTTTTCATAAACCTACTTGATAGAATTCTTATTGGTATTTAAATCCAGGATTATGTCTTCTTTGTGAAGCCTGGTGTAATGCATTACTGTGTTCAAGTTGATGAATCAGTATTTGAATCAAAGCGAGTGAAAATTTTAAAAAATATCATTTATTAAAATACAAAACAAGAGAAAAAGTAATAACCTTAATTTATAACACACAACAATAATCAAACAGTTTTCTATATAAAAAAACAACTAACCTGTGTACTCCATCAGAATTTGTACCACTATTGAGCAAACTGTAGTTACAAACAAAAACCACCAAAAAAATTATGATCAAAACCAATATAATTCACTTATTTACTTATTCCATATAAGGTTAATAACTTCTAGTCCAGTGTGTTTAATTGATCAGTCTTTTACACAAAATATCATCATTAAAAGTACTTAAATCTATCAATATTCACTGCTAAAAAACCACCATAGAGGTTTGAAATAGTTAGATTTTCTAAAACATCTTAATAGGTTGAATAAATGGAATGTAATAGATGTTCAAACTCACAGTAGCTCCAATGAACCCTTAATAATTATTAAAAGTAATACTACAGTGAGTGCTTGAAACACGGAGAACACTAGCTTAGAAAATTTTGCTGTCTTAAGTGCTTTTCCACTTATAGCATACTGAACTGTCAACAATCAAAACACTAAAGAATTTTGGAAGTATCCAAACAGTTTCCACTAAAAAATAAAAATATAAACAAGAAAGAATTCCAAGACCTAAGGTACTTCCGATCACGGTCTCAAATTCATATTATGGCATACCAACCACCAAAGATATTAACAATAAGTACAATAAATGATGAAAACAAGATTTTAAAATTACTTATTTTTCATAACACTGTTTCTTACTTCTTCTTCTTTTAATTTGAGTGTTTCTCTGATGACTTCAACAAACCATAAAACAAAAATTTGACAAAAATGTATCAGCTCCACCCAAGATGCATCAATATGCTATCATCTGGTGATGGTGTGTCAAAAGAGAAACTAGCTACAGTTTTTGAATGTTCTTTCCTTAAGAGAACTTTACATTGCTTTTGTTTCCACTTTCTGCAAAGCACTTTTCCAAATGAGGATAAGTGTCTTCTGGCCTGTTCATATTTAACATTCAAAATCTGACTTTCATCAAAAGAGCAAGGTAGATTAGGGACAAAAAAATTTATCTATTTCTGGTGAAACAACACTGCTTTTCCGAAACTCTTTGCCACCAGAAATGACACCGTTAACCGAGGAACTGTTTCTTTGTATTTTTAATGCACAGCTCAAATCAATAATCCAATTATCACTTTCAATACATTCTTCTGATGTTTCCATGTCAGTGTAATCAGTTCCCTCTGTCTTCTGTATATTAACTAGATTAGAAGGACTGAATTGATCTCTTCCAGACTGCTGAAATGATGGTACGCAGATCTGAGGACAAGATTCTGATTTCAAAACATCGTAGCTACCAGGAGTACAATATGATGCTGATTTTATCAGATGATCAGATACAATTTCAGATAGTGAAGGAAGTTGTCTCAGTGTGCAGGATGATCCAGCAATATCATCAGAATATTGATTATCAGATGACATAGAGCTATCAGAGATCATATCTGTACTGTCATTTGTAAACTGTTTACTAATGCAAAGGCTGGTAGACATTGAAATCAAGTCTTCTATTTTCACATTGGATGCTTGGAAATTTATTGCTTTTGTGGGCTCACTGGTTTTCTCAGGTTTATCTACCGGCGAACTGGGAGGTCTGCATGGATTTTCTCCAGCTGCTGGATAAGATTGACTTCCTGGGTCTGTGCTGTGAATCAAATCTTCACATAGAGAATTCTCACAAAGATACTTCCTTGAAGCTGTTGGAGAAAAAATATCAGAAACTTCTGTCTCGGGTATAAAACATCCTTTTTTCATTTGCTTAAGGTGCTCTAAATGTGTCACTGGATCATTACAAGACCTGCTTTCTTTGTCTTCAAAAACATTTTTAAACAATCCCTTGCCATTTGTTGTATCTAACAGCTCTCGAGACTCGTGAACTTCTTTAGTAATTTCTTTTGAGGTATAGTGCTTTGCAAGGGCAGCAAGGGATGAAAATGAAACCTCCTCTGAATCAGAGCCATCATCTGCTAAATTTTCTTTGTCAGAATCCTTTCTAATTTTGTGGAACTGTGGGATATGAATTTAGATTTTTTTTCTACAACAGGTTTGCCACCAGTGATGAAACTTTTAGCTTCAATTAACTGATTATCACCAAGTTTTCTTGTTTTAAAGGCAGCAGGAAGAGGTGAAACTTTGTCTATAGGTTGTCCAACAGTAATCTTACTACAAAATATTGGGGACATCCTTTCCTTTATGTCATTTGACATTTGTGTACTCTGATTTTTTAACAAATCTGCAGAAGAAATTAAATCATCTGTGTCCAAATTATCTAAGAAATGTCTAGGTGTAATAGATGTAGTGTATTTGTGTTCACAATCAGAATTTGAACTTCCTGTCCAACAATTTGGAGAAAAATTCTGAACATCAATGAAATCATCATCTTACCTTCCACATCACCAGTAAAAAGATTTTGCAGAGTACATAGGTATTACATATTATTGTGCAGAGATGATCACAACCCAGTAGGATGACAGGTGAATATGAAAAGAAAAGGAAACAATTGATATGTTGTAACATTTGGAAATCAACATGCAATTCAGTGAACATTATATTTTTACAAAAGCAAAAAAAGTAATACCAAAAATAAAAGTCTTCTGCTATAATTTATTTGCAAACAGAGTAAAAACTTTTCAGAAAAAGTGTAACACTTGCTGTAATATAAAAAAATGTTCTTCATAAATTATAATTAACTATGTTCCACATCAGTCTTTAACTGTATAAAAAGGGATTTTAATCTTAGGGGATAACTGAAGGCTACAACTGAATCATGTTAGTGATAGAATGGTGAAGCATGTACAGAAAATATATCATAAAGAACTTCATTTCTGTGCACACTTATTTATTGATCATACAAAATAATCATTCATGTTCTATACTAATAAAAGCCTGGACACAGTGTTATCATGTAGCTGTGTCCATAATTCTGACTCAACGAGTCCAGCCTTCCATACCAGACTAATATAAGCCAGTAATGTTAATGCAAAATTGAGGTTATGTGCATTATTTAATAACAATTCTATTTAGTTATGCAACTGTGAGGTAGTGAATTGACAGAACACCAGAAAAAGTATGTATTGCATTTAAATTAACACATTAATTATTAGCTGCTATTTATTTATTTATATTCAGTCAAAGTAAATGATTTATACTGTGTGTCCCAAGATATCACTGTTACAGTAAGAAGTATGTACTGTTGTGATCACATGCACCATCACTTTTAGTACATTGCCAAATGTTGATTAAAAAAGAGCAAAGTTTCTGTGTGAAGTAAACGTTCTTGGAGTGGCCGTAGGAATGGCTTCAAGTAGACACTAGGCTGTTGGCAGGCCCTAGGTGGACAATGGGTTTGGCCTTGAACAAGGCAGATGGCACAGGGCGGCCGAAGAAGGTGGAGAGTAGGAGAGTGAATCTTCCTCTTTAGGTGGCAGCAGAAGATGGTTTTGTGGGACGAATAGCGTGTCATGTAGAGTGTGCCAGAAACTTCCTTGAATGGAAAAGCCAACCAGGTCACTAGAAAATACGTGCGTTTTACTCCCTAGATGCTCTTCTGTTGCATGTGGACGAGAGGCAGGGAAAGGAGAAGAACAAGAAGATTGGTGCAGGAAGTAGCATGTAAAAGGCGAGGGTGATTGTTCTCCACAAGTTTTTCTATGTGGTGCTACAAATACAAAGATTCAGTTTGTATCGGTGCTTGTAGTGTATACTGCTTACAGCTGCGTAGCAAGCTGTGGTAATGTATTTTTCTGCATATAAGTCACTTTCGCTGCCAAAGTGATTACGCCCAGTATGACCCTGTGAGCAATGAAAATTGCAACATTGTGTTTTGGCAATTAACACTCTATTCTTTGCCAATTTTCTTTATTCAAAGCTATAGTCGACACCATTTAACTGATCTCCATTAAAGTTGGCAATTACATGTAGTTTTTCATGGAGAAGGATTCTGACCAAAAAAACAAAATAAAAAAACCACCCCTCTCCCATTTACACCCCTTAATTTTATAGAAACCTATATTTCTTATCTGATTTTTACTGAACTTTGCCCATGTATACTTTAAAACAAAGAGAAAAATCCTGTCAATATTTGGTCTTCCAAAGTTCAACCCCCCCCCCCTCTCCTTCCACCCCTTTAATTATTGTCAATGTTCTTCATAAAAAGCTACACGCGACACCGTTTGACCGATTATCATCAAAGTTGGCATACACATGTAATTTTTCATGGAGAATCTGACCAAAAAGTAAATTTAAAAAACCACCCCTCTCCCCTTTACACCCCTTAATTTTTATACAAACCCACATTTTTTATCCGATTTCGATGAAACTTTGGACATGTATAGTAAAAAATAAAGAGAAAAATACTGTCAACTTTTGGTTTGAAAAAACTGAAGCCCTCTACCCCTATCCACCCCCTAAATTTTTACCAATTTTCTTGATTCAATGCTACAGTCGACACATTTAACTGGTCTCCATTAAAGTTGAAATATACATGTAATTTTTCATGGAGAAGGTTTCTGACCAAAAAAAAATTAAATAAATAAATAAACCACCCCATATCTCCCTTTTCACCCCTTAATTTTATAGAAATCTACATTTTTTATCTGATTTTTATTGAACTTTGTCCATGTATACTTTAAAACAAAGAGAAAAATCCTGTCAATATTTGGTTTGCCAATGCTCTACCCCTTTCCTCCTTCAAGCCCATTAACTTTTGTCAATGTTCTTTATAAAAAGCTACAGTCGCAATCGTTACCGATTACCATGAAAGTTGATGCTTATATGTATTTTTTTCACGAAGAAGGTGTCTGACCAAAAGATCTAAAAACCACCCCCTCTCTCCATTAAACTGCTTAATTTTTACACACAACCTCAGTTTTTATCCGGTTTAGACAGAACTTAGCAAATTTTTACTATAAAACAAAGAGAAAAATGATGCCAACTCTTGGTTTGCAAAAAAATGAACCCCTTCCCCCCCCCCCCCCCTTGATTTTTGTCAATTTATTTTTAGAAAGCTACAGTCGACACCATTTGACCGATCTTTATTAAAGAAAACTACCCTCACTCCCCTTCCCTTAATATTTGTACAAAACCCACATTTTGATTCGATTCGGTGGAACTTCGCATGCGTATACTTTAAAACACATAGAAAAAGAAAAATACTGTCCACATAACTTTCACAAAAATGCAAACCCTATCCCCCTTTCTACCCCATTAAGTACTGTCAATGTTCTTTATACACAGCTACCGTTTCTTTCTGATTTTAAAGGAAGTATGCACCTTGTATACTGTAAAACAAACAGAAATATACTGTCTACATTTGGTTTCGAGAGTCCAAACACCGCTCCTTCCTTTCCATCATTTAATCTACAGTTTCTATCCGATTCTGAAGGAAATTTGCACACGTATACTTTAAAACATACAGAGATGCAACTAAGGAAAATGGAAGCGGCTTCCAGGCGATATAAATAAGAAAAGAAAGGGAAATTAACCCACCACATACCAAAGCGGACGGATGCGATGAGAGAACACTAATGCTGACAAACAACTACAAAATATTTCGGCATCTGCCTTGATCACAAATAGAAAAACGGGCATATTTCATATCTGTTCCACTATCAAATGTGAGATTTTTTTACTTCTGTCCAATAATTACGTCCAAAACTATGCCGTCTTTTAATAATTAGCCTTTCCAATTACTTATAGTGCAATTAAATGATACAAAAGCTGATATTTTAAGAGCTACGAGACATTTATACTGATTATGACATTTAAGCCCTAATTAAAATCTTTTGCCCTGATAAAATTATGAAGAGGACACCTCAGAGATGAGGACTTTTCAAGACATTATTCTTAGGTAGTAAGTGATATCTGTACCAATTTTCAGGTCTACATTATATTTTTTTCAGGTTAATACCCATAATGGCCAGGGAGCGGCGCGAGGAGCTCTCGGCCCAGCGTTAAGTCACGTGTGCTTGTTTCAATGCGTATCTCGACAACCATATGTCGCAGAGGGATGAACGATATACCATTTTAATGCTGAAAGTGTGTGCTACAACTTTTATCAGAGGTCCCGACCTGGTTACTTTGGCAGTTTTTCCGCAATGCAGAGAAATTGAAAAAAAGTTATTTTTCGTACTGCCTTCATGATAAAATGTGACTTTTGGTTTTAAATAATAATAGTGCTGATATTACACTTTTATGCAGTGGTTAGCCTATCCTAATTACCTAGGGTGCAATTAATTGTTACCGAGTCTGACATTTTAAATTTTACAATGAGTTTATACAGATTTGGCACTCATCCCCCAGATCAGCTCTTTTGACCTAATAAAAACTATGACGCGGACACCCTAGAGGTGGGGACTTTTTAGTACTTGTTTTAGGTACTAAGGAGCGTCTATGTCAAATTTCAGTTCTACATTATTTTTTTTTTGAGGTTACCTCTAAAATCTGTCTAAAATGCCTGTACTAAACACCCATGAATAATCTTTATCTGTAATAACTGCACTAGCCATGAACTAGATGAGTGAAATTGTTGAAATCACATAAAAAATTTGTGATAGCTAAGTAACAATTCCACATAAAAAAAAAATATAGGAGATCTCAAATTAATAGAAGAAAGGGCTATGAAAAGGAACATGTAAATTATTAAGTGACTGTGTGCATCAATAAAACATTACATAAAACAATTATTTCACATTATTCTCACACAAAAATGTGGTGGTGGCATGTAATTCACTTGCAGAAGCCTACAATCTGATGAAGTGCAGGCCATTTCTAAAAACCATTTCAATAACCTTTAACATTTTCATAAACTTGTAAGGGAAATTTTACTTACTTATAGAACTCAAAATCTTTCAATTTAATTTTAAGTGACCAACTAACTTATCAATCAAATATTTAACCACCATGAAATAGTAACCAAATAAAATCTCAGGTAACAATGAAAGGAAAGAAATGCCGCGAGGCAATATTTACATGGAAAATAAAGGGGAAATACACAGAACACTCACCAAAGTTGGAGGGAGGAGGGCAGCAGCAACACAAAACAACACACAAACAAATAAAATACAATATTTTGGGTGAAACCCCCTTTTTCAAGTTAACAGAGGTAAGTGGCTGGACTTGCACAAGATGCAGCCACTCATAATTTATTTTTATTTATTTACTTATGTTTTTTATTATTATTATTTTTCAACCATTTTAATCTTTCTTATACTCACGGTTATATTACCGTTTCTCCCCCCTCCACCTCCGATGGTCTATTGCGTTCTACGAGTGGCTGCGCCGAATGCAAGTCTTGCACAAGCCCAGCCACCTATCCCTCTTAACTTGAAAAAGGGGTTTTCACCCGAAATATTGTATTTTCTTTGATTGTGTGTTGTTTTGTGTTGCTGCTGCTCTCCTCCCTTCAACTTTGGTGAGTGTTGAGTGTGTTTTCCCTTTCTTTTCCATGCAAATAAAATCTCAGTTGTAACTACAGATGACAAATTTATATTAAAAAATGGGCATGAAATGTAAGTAAATGGCCAGGGAAATTATCTTACAGGAAGTGCGTCGACTGAGGTTCTCAATTCTTATAATTATCATAAATTATGTGTTTTTAGGATGTGAGAAGATATTGCTAAATGATAATGGCGGATCACAGCAATAGCTAAGTCTGAGTCAATGGAACAGCTTTTTATCTCACTAACCCCTTTTTTAAATATCAGAATGTGTTAAAAATCTGCTGTACACATGAAATATGACTACACTACCTTAACTCTTTTTGAAAATATCAGAATATATTTAAAATCAGCATTACACTACCATAATGCTTTCTTGTAACATTTAGAGGGTCAAATTAGTGATAAAAATAACACCCATCATTTTTAGTCTAGTAAAAATAAATGACAAAATCTGTGATAGTAAAAGTAATGGGGAGTGGATGTGGAGTAGAGGATTTAAACAAAAAAACAAACTAAAATGAAAAATAAAATGGGTCAAAGAATGCCTACATTTATAATTATTGGAATTCAGAAACTGCAACAAATTAAACTTTCTCTATTTGATATTGTATGGTTACATGCATGTGAGTCTACATCATCTTGCTTAAGACAAGCAGAGTACAAAGAGAGCTAACAAGTCTTCCATCATTATCTTTAGAACTTATTCCACTTTTGTGGGTCATTTAGCACATTCTCATCCAGAAGTTGTACTTATTTTCAAAGCCTGTTGTAGTTTTGATGGGGGTATGGGCTGTGTTGCTATCTGTGTGTGAAATGTGTAACTTGTGATTTATGTGGTAAATAATACGTGATAGGGAAAATAACCAATCACTCGGCATAGTTAAAGGCTGGAGGACTGTAACGAATACACAAAATATGAGACAAGCACTTTTTTTTTTTGCCATCGTCAGTCTTTCGACTGATTTGATGCAATCCTCCATCCCTTCTTATCCTGTGATAACCACTTCATTTCTACATACCCCTTACAACCCACATCCTCAATTATCTGCTTCATATATTCTAATCTCCGTCTTCCTCTACAGTTCTTACCTTCAACTGTTCCCTCCACTAACAAATTAACCAATCCAGCATGTCTCAAAATATAACCTACCAACCTGTCTCTTCTTTCTGTAAGCTTCTTCCACAAACTTCTTTTATCACCAATCATTTCTAGAACTCGTTCATTTCTTACTTTATCTGTCCATTTAATTTTCAGCATTCTTATATAGCACCACATTTCAAATGCTTCAATTTTCTTTATTTCCGGTATTCCTATAGTGCATGTTTCGCTACAATAAAGTGCTGTGCTCCACACAAAGAGTTTTAAAAAGTTCTTTCTAATTCCTAGATCAATATTTGAAACTAAAAGATTTCACTTTTTCCTGAAGGCTCTTTTTGCTAGCGCTATTCTGCTTTTAACATCATTCCTACTTCGGCCATCGGCTGAAATTTTACTTCCCAAGTAACAGAACTCACTTACTTCTCCTATTTTTATATTTAATCTACTAGTATTGGTATCGTTTCTACTAAATTTCATCACTTATGTCTTACTTTGATTTATAATCAGTCCAAAATCTGCCTTCAGTATTTTGTTCATGCCATTCAGTAACTTCAATATTCTCAGCCCTCTCTGCTAACAAGACAATGTCATCAGCAAATTGTAGCATACTGATTTTTTTCTCCCTGAAAACTTATGCCACATGGAAATTTTTCTTTGACTTTCTTCATTGCTTCTTCTACATACAAGTTGAATATTAAGGGGGATAGACTACAACCTTGGCTCACACCCTTTTTAACTGATGCATGTCTCTCGTGATTCTCTACTTTATTATAGCCACTTGATTCTTATATAGTTTATAGAGTATTCTTCTATCTCGATACTGACTTCTTTAAAATTTTGAAGATCTTGTCCCGCCTAACATTATGAAAAGCTTTTTCTAAATCAACAAATGCCATAAATGTATCTTTGTTTTTCTTGATCCATCCTTCAAGTATTAATCTTAATGCCAGAATTGCTTCCCCTGTACTGTGGTTTTTTCTAAACACAAACTGATCATCACCTACTATCTCTTATACTACCCTTTCCATCCTTCTGTATATTATTCTGATCAGTAATTTTGAAGCATGTGATGTAAGACTAATGGTGTGATAATTCTCACATTTGTCGGCTTGTGCTTTCTTTGGAAGTGTGAAGATAATATTTTTATTAAAATCAGTTGGAATTTCTCCTGTTTCATAACTTTTTGAAATCAGCTTGAATAATCTTTCGATTCCTTTTTGTGATTTAAGAAGTTCTGCAGGGATGTCATCAATTCCAACTGCCTTATTTGCTTTCAAATCATTCAGAGCTTTATTAAATTCTGTCCTCAAAACAGGATCTCTTAAGTCATCAATGTTGACATCGCATTCCTTTTCCATTACACTATTGTTCAAGTCGTTTCTAACATACAGTTTCTCAATGTATTCTTTCCATCGGTTTAATTTTATAAAAAACACTGGATCAAATGTGATGAATTTAAATGGAACCAATTTGAAGAAATGCTCTTTACCCTAAAGTAGCCCTAACTAATTGTTGAACACAATTTTTTTAAAAAAAAATGAACTTTTCAACTTGAGAACCAATGCCTTTTTTTAAAGTTAGCTAAAAATTAAAAATATAGATAGGATAGGGAAAATAAACAGTTACCCGTCACTTACCACATGAATTTCATGTGGCGGGTTCGGATGTGACCACATCTTTCCCCCTGCCATATGTCTCGCCTCCTACATGAGTAAGACTAAGGTCGAAATATTGTGTAATTCTTTTGTTTTTGTGTTTTTACGTGTCTCGCCCTCCTGCCTTCATCTGTGGTAAGTGACGGATAACTGTTTATTTTCCTTATCCTATCTTATTTTCAGTGCCTCGCGGCAGTTTCTTTGTTTCCTTTATCTAAAAATTAATAATATAGATAGCGAGACAAAAAGATAAAAGGAGTGTTATCAGAGGTTAGGGCCAGGTATATATATGTTGTCTAAAACAAGTTGGTAAATTAGATCCCACCTACTGAGTTAAACCATACCTGTTTCTGGAAACACTAACAGCACTGATTGTGAACTAGTTCTGGCAGTTGTTGGAGTTGTAGAAACTGGTTTGGGTAGCCTCCTGATGGTCCTAGTTATTCATATTGATCTATAGTTGTTCAAAGGTGAGGTCTACATATTAACTAGGGCAATGGAAGCAGATGAGCTGATATGAGGCATGTTATTATGCACATAGTATGACCATTAGTGGGTGATATTTCCCCTAATGTAGGATTGTAGTAGGTAATTTTGGATGCATGCAAGCTGGAAATTTAAAATAAGAAAAGATACAAGTGGTTATTTGGAACAGTTTGGGGTGCAAAGTAGTTTTAAAGAGTTTACAGCTGGATTGTGTCACAAAATGGCTTTTATGACACCATCCAGTGGCAAACCCATGAAAACTACATTGCACTGACACACCCAGAAAATCTCACATAGAATTTTTTTACAGATAAAGATGGAAGGAGAGGGCGAAAGGAGGAATGGGATATGGGGAGAGGAGAGGGGGAGATGAGAGGGAGAGATGACAAATGGATAGTTGATGAAGGTATGAAAAACAGTAAGAAAGTTTTTGGAGAGAAGGAATCACATGTCAGAGAACAAACACAGGATATGGTAACTACGACGACGGTTTTTGTTAATGGTGAAGGAAAAGAAATTGCCGAAGGAAATATATTTTTTGGAAAGGTGATGATGATCCAATTGGAATCAATATTTCAATATTTGCAGGCAGGACTCACTACACCAGTTTTCTTTTTTTTTTTTTTTTTTTTTTTTTTTTTTTACAGAGTTATCAAGTCGTCCCCAACGTACAGTTTCTCAATGTATTCCTTCCATTGGTTAGCTCTATCTTCTAAGCTTAAAACAGGTTTCTCATCGGCAGCTTTAATGTTCATACCTCTTTTCTTCAAAGTGCTCAATATTCATCCATAGAGAATTAGGCAAGTAAAGTGTGTGCAAACCAAGACCCTGTGAATGAATAGCTTGAGCTTGGAGAACAGGATGGGGGAAATACAGACATCTACCTGGCCTCAATCTATATCTATAAAACGAAAACCGGATATACTGGTCTTATAAAAACTCAGAAACTACAGGACAGGTTTCGATGGAGTTTTCATCAGATAAAGCTTTGAATCTCAATTCAGTTGTTTGGAATGTCTTATGTTTCAATGTTAAATAACGCAGGAGCATTAAATGAAATTCTGAACATATGATGATAAATCCCAAAGATGGAAGGATTAGATGTTGCATACTTAGCACTAAATACACAATTTAAATTTTCTCGCCATAGCCTTTAATGAAAGAAATAAGATAACTTTACAATAATAACTATTTTTCACACTAAACAAAACTTGAAGTATTCTTTCCTTTAATTCGGGATATTCAATTTTTAAACTCCATAGATAGCCGTAAAACAATAGATTTTCTTTAAGCACGATCTCTGGACAATGTCTTTGGCCATCGGCATTAGTCTTCTGTTTACGATAATATTATTCCAGATTCACTTTTGATATTTGCATAAAAGGCTGAATCTGTGGAGTTAAAGTATCTGGCCCTTCAAGCAAAAAGTATATCAATTCACTCGTAGTTGAATCAAATGTGAGTTTCTAAAATAATCTAGCGTTGTTCAGTAATGTAGTAATGCAATTTCTTAACGAAATTAATGAAGCTTGATATACATGAATCTTTTCGGACGAATGAAAATAGTGTACGTGCAAATTAACTTCAACCCACCCACTTCTTGGTAGGGGGCGGGTGAATCTAGGTTTGCTTTAATTCCAAAAAAAGTTGGCATAAATTTTATGAAATTTTGTACAATGTTTCTCATTGTGGGAATAAAAATACGGTACGGGTAAATCTACGCCAACTATACCAGTCAACGCCAGGAACTCCTCTAATTTCCAATAAAATTACCAAATTAATCCATCTCTTACTGTTTATTTTAACAATTTTTTTTGCTTTTTTATTCCTTTTTTGTACTATTTCTCCCTTTTTCATTCATTATTACAGTTCAGTCTTATATATTCTGTAAATGAATGTAATTTTTCTCGGCATTGTTTATTTATAAACGTTTCTCGGGAAACAAACCGAGTAATATTGTTATTAAAGCACAATATTTCGGCGACTTTATTCTCCGTCGCCATCTTCAGGTGCAGTTACAAGTCTTGAAGTCTGCCTTGAAGTCAGCCTTGAGGGTGTTGTTTGTAAAACTGGCATGGCAACGACAGATGATGTTATGTTGCCTAGCAGCATCTCAGATGTCATTAGACACTCGCGGAACACAAAAAACAGAGCGTTGGTGATGAGCAGGCTCAATAACAGGAATCCATGCATCACTTATCTGGAATCCACAACCCTGCTTACCAAATCAGACGCGAGGCGAATTTCAAATGCTTCTTTAATGACGCTGTCCCAGAAGCCTCTCGCATGTGTCAACACCTTAGTCACTTCGAAATCGAAACCATGTCCTTCTGTCAAACTATGTTCAGCCACTGCTGATTTGTCTTTTTGCCACTTATAATCTGGCTCGATACTTGACCGGGCTTTTTACATGGTGAACACATTTTCCCACAATTGGCGATAACAGCCCGGTGAAGTATCGAGCCAGATTATAAGTGGCCGATCCAATAGTAAACACTATTGGCCGTGGAATTTATTAATACTGTTAAAGAACTTCCTACGTCAACAGGATTTGATGGTGAGCTTTGATGTGGTTTCCCTTTTCACCAGTGTTCCTCTGGCTGATACAATGGCTCTACTACAACAGCACTTCGAGCCCACGTTAGTTGAGATGTTCCGCCACGCATTACAATCATCGTACTTCTTGTATGACGGGCACTATTATGAACAGGTCAAGGGAGTTGCAATGGGCAGTCCCCGTCACCTGTTATAGCTGATTTCTATATGGAACATTTTGAGGAGGAAAGCGTTGGAAAGTGCCCCCCTGAAGCCCAGTTCCTTCTTTCGGTATGTGGATGACACATTTGTTGTTTGGCCCCATGGTAGAGGACAATCTAGATAAGTTTCTCCTTCACTTGAATAGTGTCAACAAAAACATCCAATTCACGATGGAGGTTGAAAAGAAAGGCCGCTTGCCCTTTTTGGACATTCTGATTATAAAGAAATTTGATGGAACTTTGGGACACACAGTGTATAGGAAGCCAACACACACAGACCTGTACCTAAACGGGCACAGTTATCATCAAACTGCACAGCGCAATACAGTACTAACTACTCTTGTCCACAGAGCGTGGGCAATATGTGATAAAGACAGCCTTCCTAGTGAGTTAAAACATCTACGTGATACCTTCAGAAAGAATGGGTACAATGAACATCAGATACAGTTGGCATTCCGGGAAATGAAACGCAGGCCTAATAAACACGATAATGGTCCACACGATAAATTAGCCTTCTTGCCGTACTCTGGCGCCACAACATCTAGGGTCGGAAGAGTCCTGGCAAGAAATGGTATTAAGACCATTTTTCTACCACCACCAAAATTGAGAAACATTTTGCGCTCTCCAAAAGATGACCTTGCCCTGCGTACACCCGGAGTTTACTGCATCCCGAGTGAATGTGGAAAGAAATACATCGGTCAGACCATACGGTGCGTACAACAATGTTGTTTGGAACATGCCCGACATGTTCGCCTGGGGCAAAAAGACAAATCAGCAGTGGCGGAACATAGTTTGACAGAAGGACATGGTTTCGATTTCGAAGCGACTAAGGTGTTGACACATGCGAGAGGCTTCTGGGACAGCGTCATTAAAGAAGCATTTGAAATTTGCCTCACGTCTGATTTGGTAAACAGGGATTGTGGATTCCAGATAAGTGATGCATGGATTCCTGTTATTGAGCCTGCTGATCACCAATGCTCTGTTTTTTGTGTTCCGCGAGCGTCTAATGACATCTGAGATGCTGCGAGGCAACATAACATCTGTCGTTGCCATGCCAGTTTTACAAACAACACGCTCAAGGCTGACTTCAAGACTTGCAACTGCACCTGAAGATGGTGACGGAGAATAAGGTCGCCGAAATATTGTGCATTAACAACAATATTACTCGGTTTGTTTCCCGAGAAACGTTTATAAATAAATTATATATTCTGCTTTGACATTCTAACAACACATGTGATATACACATGTAAAAATGACATAATAGGTGCTTATTAATGAAAAGGAATTACCTACTGGTATCAGGATAGGGAAATGAACCACCTATTACCATAGGTGATGGTTGTGTGGCGCGAATACATAAAACAACCAAAAACACAATTTTCATAGGTCTTAGCCTTTTATCAACTAGAGAACGTAGTGGAGGCTGAGTGTTGTAAGAAACTGCCTCCCAGTGACTGTTAGCCATGAACACTGTGGGGGCTTAATTCAAATAGAAGACAGGGAGAGGGATAGTGATTTGAAGCTAATAACTAAACATTGATTACTACCAAAACTAAATGCAATATAATAAAATCTTAACTTTATTTATTTTTTCTTATTAATATTTACATATTATTCTACTTTTTCATCCAAAAGTGACTAGTTTTGAAATTTTGCAATGCATGGGTATTAGTTTCAAATCACTATACCTCTCCCTTACTTCGGTTTGAATTTACCCCCACCATGTTCTTGGCTTACAGTAGCTCTGTGAGGCAGTCTCCTACAACACAAACCATCCACAATGTACTCCAGTTGATAAAGGGCTAAACCTGAAAAACTTTTATGTAATTTGTATTTTTTTATGACTTGTCTGTTCGCACCACAAACAATCATTTACGTAAATGGTGGTTTATTTTCCTATTGTAACGTAACCTAAAAATTTTGTAACGGCGTAACAAAATTTGTTCCCAGAACATTGCATAACATTATTAAAGTCAGTTACTAAACTAATTCAAGCTAGAAAATCAGATTTTTACAGTTTTGAGATAGTATTTTCTATTGCATCAATCTCAAGCATTCAATTGGAGGAGTTTACAAAATTCATAGCCAAATTAATATTAAATCAGAGAAAGCAGTTGGAGACTTCAAATTTGCACAGTAATCATTTTTAAATACGTAGAATTGTTTAAAGTCGCTTTTAGATTGATAACCTCAATAGCTCAGGAAATATTAATGTGCTAAATTCTATTTTGGTTGAAAAATTTGATTTCACTCCTTTGAAAATAGTAAACAGGCCTTGCTTGATATCAAATGAAAGAGCAGTCCATTAGGAGTAAAATGAAAGTTATTTCGAGTTCGTAACTGCAAAATTGTAAGAATTATTAACAGGATTTGAGAATATTAGAATTTTTTTTTTCAGCGAAACTATCGAACCTACGAATTTTTTTATAAGGATTAAAATTAACGTTTTTTAGGAGATCTAGCTACTCTCTAATTTTAAGAGTGATAGGAAAATTTTTTAGGTCACGAGTCTGACGCAACCTTTAAGCTTGGGAAACTGATATTTGATCAGTTTATGAGAATACTTTGGTGGGAACCTGGAAGTCTTCGTGTTCCCATGGATGTTTCTGTAAATAGCAGCCCAGATTCTTCCTCACCCTCAGTTGCCCAAGTATAGTATATGCATAACTACGCTCCGTGGCTTGTAATTTTAGCATGTTGTAGACTCACTCAGTCGGCCAGCTAGTTTCAGTTAGAGCGCAACTAAGTAGTTTTGAAGCAGTATTTTTGTGCGTCGGCATAACTCAAGTGTTGGTCGTCGGCAAACAAGTCGAACTGTAGAAGCGTGTGATGAACTTTTATCTGCTTTCATGTGTTAGTTAATGGGACTTTGAACAATGGGGTTAATCGAATTTGCAATTACATCTTTAGAAAACCTTGTCTGATGCCAATTCAGTTTTTGACTTTGCTAAACTTTGAATAATATATTGATTATTTACCAGCAAAGACTTGTGACTGTTATTATTTGTAACCTTTCTTAATTTGGGGTTTTATCAAGCTAAGTGGCGACCACATTAAAGTAGCAAAGCACGAACTGAAGCTATGCATGGTCACAGTTGAGACAGAACCCCCCATTAACATTTTAGCCTCACACTATCCTAATAGTACCTGGGTGACCGATCTTCGCTCGGTATCTTTCGATTTCTGTTCAGTATCCAAGATTTCGAGTATAACATCAGTAGGCTTACTGGTACCTGAACCTTCTACGTAATGAGGTTAGAGCCGTTTTCGAGAAACCAAATACAAAAGTTGCTCCTTTTTTTTTAGAAAAAAAAATCGTGTTAAAAACTTGAAAATCAAAACGTTATCTACATGTGAAATTTCATCCAAATCGCTAGATCCATTTGCGAGACGGCCTCACAAAATGCTTTTAAAAAAAAAAAAAAAAAAAAAAAAAAAAAAAAAATCTATTAATATGTTAAACAGAAATTTTAATGCCAGTTTGGTATTAATTAATGGTGCGAGATTTGTGGTAATTCAAAGGATTCTACGATAACCCTTGATGATGGATTCTTATGTAACTCGACGAGAAAAATTGAAGGTAAAAAATATATTTTTTAAAATATTTCGCTTAGTTCTGGAGATATCGTATCTCAAAATTGACGTGGTTGGTTGAAATGCGACCTGAACCAGAAGACAAATTTCGCCATAGCCAAGTTTGATGAATTCGTATGAAACTCGTCAAGAAAAATCGAAAATAAGGAATTTATTTTTCTGATATCTCACTTAGTTCTGGGGATATTATATCTCAAAAGTGAAGAGGTTAGGATTAGATCCGTCCTGGACCAGAAAAAAATCCACCAAAAGCACTATGTCTATATGGTGGAAATGTACTTTCAATGTTTTATTTTGTACCTAGTGGTTTTTGTTAGGTTGAAATACGGCCTGGACCAAAAGAAACGTCGCCAAAAGCACAAGGAACTATACCTATAACTGATTTTTGACATGCTATATCTCGAAAACCAAGAAAATTTATTATTTATTTTCGATATGTTTCATCGAGTACTATGAGAATTCATCATCAGGTTGTGACGTCAATAGAACATCATCTGTGCTATATTTATTCACTCCGATAAAACTATGCTCATACCTCGCAGTAATCTCACATCTTCTGATCAGCATTTCAAAATGATAATAAAACATTTCCCATAAGAAGTAACCTTCGTTATAAACAATAAAGCACAATGTCAGACGATTCAAAAGGCAAGATTCTATTTATCAGAACCCGTTTTTTTCGTATGTGCACTCGCACACGGCTTTTCAGGAATTTGTAGATGTATTAATATTTAATTATGCACTTTATTATCAAACTCTACTCGAAATCTTGTATATTGAACAGAAATCGAAAGATGTTTTATAATTAAGGTGGTAGTATTTAATGGCTAACTAACAACCACTATTTATAGTCAAAAAGTAAACGATGATTACTTTATAACTGGTACCGGTAATTTTAATTTCAAAGAAGTTTCTGTACAGTTATCACCTCTGATAAAACCATTGATAAATTTTTAATTATCTTTCTTTTTAAATGTTTTACAATTGAACTTGCAGTGCTAATATTTCCACGGGTCAGCCAGTATACAAGAACTGTTCGTTTACTTATTCTTTGGAATCAAAGAAAATCTATTTGTAGGCTTTCTGGTACCTGAATTGTCTACGAGATGGCGCTAGTGCCGTTTTCGATATACGGAGTGACAAAATTGTTCATATTTTGTAAACTCGCTTTTTAGTAGGGAAGATAACTATTCAGGTAATCTTAAAAGTCAAAACATTATCTAAATACCAAATTTCATCCAAATCGTCACAGCCGTTTCCGAAATCCGAAATATATATATATATACAAGAATTGCTCGTTTAAAGATATAAGATATCTATATTCCATGAGAGATATGGATAGTTTGCTATGTATTAGTTTACCCCCACTCTGTTCTCCATACCCGAGCCAGTCGGGCTGTAAGTCATCATACACACACACACACCTCCGATGCCAAAAAGGGTCTTTTATTCATGAAAAAGTTTTTAAACAGAAATATTGTACATTGTGTTCGTTTAATGTTTTTTTATATTCATCGCAGCTCTCCAGCTTTCAACTTTGGCGAGTGATGGGTTATTTTCCCTATTCTCTATTATTTACATTACTTAAAACCCATTCTATTTTCCTTAGCATCATTGATTTATGTGACAAATGTATTTTGATTCTGAAATGTGTAGTTTATGAGGTGGAGATAAAGAACTCTCCCAGAATTTGTCTAGATTGTTAAAAACTACCTTAAAACTGCAATCAAGACGGTCAGAACAAGTGACACATTTGAACCTGGTCCTGTTGTACCATATTGTACAGTATTGTGGCACTTTAACACTGTCATATAATGAGTACTCACAAGTTCATACTACATATCTGATGTTTTAACACGAATAACAACTGAGAATTCTCCACAAATTTGGAAAGCATTTAACCTGTGACATTTCAGTTAATGTTCTTACTCTGTGCGTGTTTGTGTGTCACATGCACACCCATTTTCCTAAGATTAAATAAAAAGCTCAGATATTGAAAGCTAAGGAGTTAAAGTAGCAAATAGTCACCTCTATTCCGGTCATTCCTTACACGCTGTGGTTTGGGTGCATCTGAAACAATAATAATAAAAACATTAAGCAAACACAAATGCATAAAGCAATTGTATATATACACGGAAACCAAGAAATAATATATGCTAAGTAGTGAATAGGAAATACAAGATAAGATAGTGAAATGAACCACCACTTACCTAAGTGATGGTTGCATGGCATGAATACACAAAAAAGACAAGAACATGAAGGAGACCATTCTCCTACAGCACCCACCCTCCGTAATGTTCTCCTGTTGACAAAGGGCCAAGACCAGAATTATGCAATGTCATTCGTGTCCTTGTCTTTTTTATGTAGTCACACCATGGAACCATCATCTAAGGTAAGTGGTGGTTCATTTCGCTATCCTATTTAGTAATATATAAATATAGACATGTTTCCCTATATGTCACTTTATAGTCGCCTCTACGTAACACAGATCACTGGTGTTTGTATGTGGTAGTAGCATGGAGTTTCCTATTGAGCACAACATTGGCCGGCTGCTGTTAGCTGTGGGGATGTGGGAGATATGGCAGTTAAAGGTGGCAGATGTGGGTTTTTTCATATTTCGACCAAAGACTTGTGTGTCCCTATACATCTCTTTCCTGCCACAACTACATAGCAGAGATCATAAGTGTTTGTGTGTGGTATTAGCATCGAGTCTCCCATTGTGCACTGTGGTGGTTGCACGTCGATAGCTATGGGGGTGTGGGAAATATGGTTGTTGAAAGTGGTCAACCTGGGGCTCTTTCATATTTAGCACAAGACGCGTGTGTCCCTATGTATCACTTTTAAGCCAAAAGTATCTAGCATAGACCACTGGTGTTTGTGTGTGGTAGTAGCATACATTCACCGATCATACACAACGATGGTCGAATTTCGGTAACTATGGGGGTGTCGGAGATATGGTGGTTGAAAGTGGTCAATCAAGGACATTTTCATATTTCAACCAAAAACGTGTGTCAGAATATTTCACTTTGCTGCCACAACTACATAGCGCAGATGATTGGTGTTTGTGTGTGGTTATAATTTCGGGTCTCCCATCATGCACTATGGTGGTTAGATGTCGGTAGCTATGAGGTGTGTATGTGTGTGTGTGAGAGAGAGAGATATGGTGGTTGAAAGTGGTCAATGTAGGGAATTTTCCTGTTTCTTCCAAAGACGTGTGTGTCCCTATTTTTCACACTGTAGTCAGAACTACCAAGCGCAGACCACTAGTGTTTGTGTGTGGTAGTAGCCTGGAGTCTTACATTATGCACTATGGTGATTGCATGACGGTAGCTGTGGGGGTGTGGTAGACATGGTGATTGAAAGTGGTGGGCCTGGTGTAAAAATAGACATGCATGCCTATATTTCACAGCCAAAACTACCCAACGCAGCCCACTGGTGATTGTGTGTCTCATTATCCTCAAGTCTTCCGATGTGCACCATGGTGGTGTTATGTCGGTAGTTATGGGGGCATAGCAGATTTTGTGTTTGAATTTTATCATCGGAAGGCATTTTCATATTTCGACAGCAGACAAGTGTGTCCCTATATTTCACTTTGCAGCCATGAATACCCTACGCAGGTCGTTGATGGTTGTATTTGGCATTAATCTCGACCCATCGTGCACTATGGTGATAACATGTCGGTAGCTGTCAATAAAAATTCTTTACAAAAACGAACAAAGTCGTGGGCACAATATATATATATATATATACAATGTTTTGCTATAATTTAGAGGAAATAGGGATATTTTGACATTTACAGCACTGAATCCACTACTTTATTGTAAGTATATGATGCCGTAATGGGTTAGAAACTTACTGTGTTTGTCATGTGAATGCAAACAAGAATAGGGGCCAACTGAAGTTGAAAACGATAGATAAAAACACAATATTTATGGCGACCCCTTGATTATGTTTAAATACATGATATGCCAAATACATGTGGTCATATACAGCAAATGGATGAATGGGTTACAGGCAGTCAATTATGGCAGGGAAGTGAACATGCAGTTGAAAAACAATTATTATTGGTAACAGAAAGCATGCTCCCCCAAGGGGGAATGGAATACATAGTGGGGAAAGAATAAATATAAGGTAAAGCAAAACTAAATAACTATAAAAATGATACCAATATCTATATGAAACATTTAGTAATTAATGATGTAAAAAAAAAAAAAAAAAAAAAAAGAGAAATGAGAAAAATGAATATGCTGTCACAGGTCGTGGAAAAGGGGCAGGATGATTACTGCAAGAAATTCAGACTAGGCAGATAATCTCCTCTCAGGAAAATGCTTGGTCCAACTACAGAGTTTATGAGTGTTTATGTCTGGAAAGACTAACCATAAAGCAGATGTTTTGATTGTTGTAGCTGTCACACTATGTAGTACTGGTCTAATCAGATGCTTGTTGTCAAGCACAAATTGCAAGACTCTTAGTGTTCCATCAAATGAATATGTGGTTGTTGGGAAAAGTTAGCAGGTAAGTATTTATGGGTCATTTTCAAAGTTGTATGATGTCCAAGAATAAGTAAGAGGGGCAGTGTAAAGGATTAAGGGGAGAAGAATGAATATTTCAGGGAAGGCATTTGATAAATGGTGTAGTTGATGTATTAGAGATCAGAACAAAACCAGGCAAAAGACATGGGATCCGGTTAGTTTTTGAATGTGTAGGAGGTACTTGCAACATGGGAGCCTGAGATAAATTTCAAAATTCAAAGAGGAATTCCTCACCAAAACGGATGCCTCCTGTCACAAATTGCTTGGCTATAAACAAAGGATTTCTACAATGCATGCATTATTTGCTTCCATCCATATTCCACCACACAAACATACATATAAAAATTAGAATAGGGAAATCTACATCTACATCCAACCTCTGCAATTCACAAATGTTATGGGGCTGTAGAGGGTGCCTTGCACCAAAACTAATCTTTGTTCTATGTGTTCCAATCCTGAATAGCACATATGAGATTTAGTGAGGCATCTTATTTTTCTAATCATATTTTTACTGTCACTGCTACCTAAACAGGTTTGTGGTATCTCAAAAATGAAAGAAGAAATTTGTATAGTCATCAATTAATGAATATTACAACACCTGTGGGACAGACAATTTCAGGCCAATCTGTGCATAAATTCTGTGAAGTTTTCAGGGCAAACAGTCACTAACCAGTGGCTCTGTACTTTATGTCAATAAAAATCACTAATTCCCCAACCGTATTTTTCAGATAGGTCTTCCAAACTAGTTTAAAGAATCCTTAGCACATAACAGCAGCAGTTTTGAATCAAAAAGCATGCTAGGAGGAAGAGATCAGTCAAATTCGAAAGTAAACAAACTTGTAAAGAGGGAATATCACTTTTTGGAACCGATTATATTGAATTTATTTTCAGAGGTGTATAATAAAAAGACAATCAAAATGAGGTCAGACACTTATAGTCTAGAAAATTTAGTTAAGAAGATCTTTCAGTTTCTAGCGATGTCAAGACATGTTCTCAGATAGAGTGAAAGGAAAAATTTGAAATTACTGATTTATGGAAAGAGCTATGTTAGATCTATCTTAGCAGCTCTGCCAGCAAACCCTACTCCCACGTCCACGAAGGTGAAAGCCGCGTGACCCCTGGGCAATGCACTTTTTGAGTGTAGCTAACGGGAGAGGATGGAAGGCGAGCCCCCAGTGCCTTAAAACTGGGGCATTCTGGCTAAGGGAAGGAACACCCTGAAATAAAACCCTGGCCCTCCAGGATCGGGGTTGTGCGAAGGGCTGGTAACCCTTCCACATAAAAAGATATATTACTCATAAACCTCAAAGTAAGGAAAGCCGGATGGATCTTATGAGGACAGCAAAGGCAAGGTCAAAGGACAAACGATTTGGAATCAAAGACAATTTGAAAATAGGAACGTGGAATGTGAGAGGCATAAATAATAAAGAATATGATCTGGACAGGGAGTTAACTAGAAAGGGGATCAATATTGCTGTAATTACAGAAACAAAAAAGAAATTGAAGGGAACAGAAGAAATAGATAAATATACAATGATCTACAGTGGAGTGGCACGAGAGAAAAGAGCTGCAGTAGGAGTGGCGATATTAGTGGATAGGAAATGGAAAAATAAAATTGTCAGTTACACTACGATAAGTGAAAGGATTCTGACTCTAAGATTGAAAGTAGAGAGAGGCAACCTAACCTTGATCGCCATATATGCCCCAGAAGAAAACAAACGAGAAGAATCTGAACAATTTTATAAACAGCTTCAAGTGGTGATAGACAGAATTAATAAAAGTGATTTCCTAATACTGGCTGGCGATTTTAATGCCCGCGTAGGAAATAGTCCAATTCCAGAGGTAATGGGGAACAGAGGTGAATACACATTAAATGAAAATGGGAAAACTACTGAGAGAATTTGCGTCCTTCAACCAGTTAAAGATTACAAATACATTCTTTACAAAAAAAGATATCCATAAATTTACATGGACGGCAAGAGGACAAAGGTCTATCATTGACTATGTAATGGTTAATAAAAAATTAGGTCCAGATGTAGTAGACACCAGTGTACATAGAGGTAGTGATATGTATACAGATCACTATCTCGTTATATCAAAAATAAGAATACTTGCTAAATGGAGGAAAAGAATGAATAAAAACTTACAACAAGATCAAGAAGTTTTTAAGACCTACCTTCTAAAAGATGAAGGAATAAAACATCTATATCAAAGCCGATTACAACAGTGCTTACTGGAAAACCCAACAAATAATGACATCAATAAAGAATGGGAAACTATAGCTTCATCAATACTGAAAGCAGCATATGAAGCCATTGGCAAGAAAAAGAAATTTAGAAGAAAAACTGGACTTAAAATGTGGAACGAAGAAATTGCAGAAGCCGTCAAACAAAAGCAAAAGGCTTATCTAAAAATGATACAGGATCGAACCCTAGAAAATGAAAATGAATATAAAAGAAGAAGAAATAATGTTAAGACAATAACAAAGAAGTTGAAACAAGAGGGATGGGATAGATTAATCAGTTCAATAGAAGATGATGTCCATGGTAGACAAGAGATGGCTTATAAACTTATGAAACATCTCAACAAGGATGAAAAGGAAAGTGCTAATATAAATGTAATTGAAGAAGAGGCATGGGTAAAACACTATAATTACTATTGTACCATAATGTTCTGTAAAGAAGAAGAAGAGAAAATAGGAATTGACCATGTGGATACTAAAGAAATTGATCCTATAGACATAGAGGAGGTTGATGCAGCACTAAAATCATTTAAAAATAGAAAAGCTCCTGGACTAGATACAATTAACTTAGAATTGATTAAGTATGGGGGAATGATTTTGAAATTTAGATATTTACACTTAATTAATATGTGTTGGAAAAGGAGAACCATCCTAGAAGAATGGAGCAAGGCCAAAGTTATTTCACTTTTTAAGAAGGGAGATAGGAATTCATGTGATAACTATCGAGGAATTAGTTTATTAAATACGGGATACAAAATATATGCAAAAATAATAAATAACAGGCTAAAAGTAATAGCAGATGCTCTCCTATCAGAAGAACAATGTGGGTTTAGGAAAGGAAGGTCCTGCATAGATAATATATTCTGCCTTAGACAACTACTGAAAAAGAGAAGAGAATTTAATTTAAAGACTTTCATTGCTTTTATAGACTATGAAAAAGTGTTCGATAAAGTAAATAGAAAAAAACTATGGGAAATAATGCAAAGAAATGGATATCCACAGCATTTAATACAAGTTATTCAAGGTATGTATAGAAGGACACAAATCGTCTTAGACCTAGGAAATAAACTTACAGAAGAAATAGCAATTAACCAAGGAGTGCGGCAAGGTTGTAGCCTGTCTCCAACACTCTTCAATATATATATATAGATGACTTAGTTAGGAAATGGAAAGAAAATGTCCATCCGGGTATAAAAATAAGCAACAACACTTACATAAATACTATGTTTTTTGCAGACGACCAATTTATCCTCCAGGAAAATGAAGATGGACTTCAAAAAGCAATTCATATACTAAACATTATCAGCAAAGATTACAATCTGCAGTTGTCTCGTGCAAAAACGAAAGTTATGGCATGGCAGGGGAAATATCCTATCAGAGTTAAAATAGTGGTAGACAATCAGCCAATAGAACAAGTCTCCAGCTTTACTTATCTCGGATGTGAATTATCTTTTAATGAGGATAACGAGGTGAAGAAGAAACTTCACCGATTTCAGTATATGTGTGGAACAATTCGACGAACACTGAAAGATAACGCACGAGAGGAGACTCAATTCAAGTTTTATAAAACAATGGCCGTACCGACTCTGCTATATGGCAGCGAAACATGGGTAAATAAAACGCAATACAAAAGCAAAATTCAATCATCTGAAATGAAATTTTTAAGGTCAGTAAAAGGGTATTCCCTAAATGATAGGAGGAGGAACAAGGAAATAAGGGAACAACTGAATATCTCCCCGCTAAATGATAGAATTACCCAAAAAAGGGATAACTGGAAGAACCACGTCCTATGGATGAGAAAGGACAGATTTCCTAAGCTTGCCCTGGAGTACCATCCCACAGGCAGAAGGGACATTGGAAGACCTAGGAAGAGATGGTCGGAAGAATGAGGTCGGAACAGGCTTTTGGCCTATCCATGAAGAGGAAGTAAGTAAGTAAGTAAGCTATGTTAGATTCTTATGTTGCCAGTTGTCAGCAGCAAGTTTTGAATATAAATATGAATAGTTAGATAAATTATAATTATGCTTTTTTAGAACTTAAAAGAAAATGAAAATCTGTAATAAAATAGAAGAACAAAAATAGGTTCACATAGATTAAGATCATACTATCAGTTTCAGAAAAAGTTTAAAATTTCAAGGAGAAAAATAAGATTTTCCAAGTTTCATTGTCCAAGTATTGTTGATCATTCATGCTAAAATGTCGACATAATGAAATTAAATGAAAATTTAGCAGAAGCACTATTGAGGAATAAGTAGTTTTTTAAAATTAACAGTAAGTCGTACTGAGAAACATATCTGAGCTTCAGTTTAAAAAATAAAGTGGTTAGACAGATATTAATTTTAGAAGTGAAGGTCTGATGTCATGCACCTCAAATTTCTTATTTAAAAAGAACCAGCCATCTTATAATTTTCGAGCAGTCTTTTACCAGTTTGCATCAAGAGTTGTTCGCAGCAGGTGGGGCACACAATGACTCCATAGAACAGCGCATAATTCAGCTGAAAAGTGAACTGAGTGGATGGGTGCATGAGTTGTGCCGAAGGTCAGGAAGATTCTAACGAGTTGTACAAGGCTGATGTTAAACAAAGCTTTCTTCACGGTGGACTTGTAAATTTCATCAATATTGGCAGTAGGAAGGAAGTTTGTTTACAGTGATCTGCAAGCTTTAAGTTCTCGCATCAGAAGTTCGATGTTTTATTCCAAATTCCTTCCACCGACAAGTGTTAGAAACTTTCTTTTAAATATAAAAACTTTAAATTATCAAGAAGTCTAGTGTATTATTTTTCTTTGGAAATACCTTTAACTATTGAGGCAAAAACAATAGTTTGGTAGCTGTTTAAAACTTGTTAGGTACCAGACAAGGTCATAGCTCAATGAGTCTTGTAATAAATCCCCAGCTACATTCTTGTTCGACCAACAGTAATCCAAATGTGGACACATGAGAGTTTTGTATGCTATCACCTGTATATGACAATGAATCGCAATTAAGAATTAGCATTACCTATGATGGCAGTTATGTGCTGGTCCCATTTCAAGCTACCTCATAATATTATGCCCAAATAGTTCAGGGAATTTACCATATCAACAGCTGAGTTGTTCACTTTGTACTGGTAAACAAAGATTCTTTTTGCTTGTAATGGCCATTGCTTTGCATTTTTTTGCAATTTAGTATAAGTTACAATTCATAGCACCATTCAGAAATAACATTCAGATCACACTGAATTTCTAAGCAATTGTCAGAGCACCTTACTTCCCTATAGATTACTTCATCACTGCATCATCAAAGAAAAATCACAAACTGATAATAATATTGTTGTCTCGGAGATCATTTAGAAAATCAGAATCAATTAGAAAAGAAGTTGTCGTCCTATTACACTTCCATGAGGAGCACCCAAAATAACGTGTAGATTAGAAAAGGCTTCCCTGTCAACAAAGACAAGCTGTGACCGAAGTTAAAAATCTTTTATCCATTCAGAAATCTGCCCAAATCTTTGCTAAAAGGCAGTTATGTGGTACAGACTTGAAAGCTTTCAGAAAAACCAATAAACCTGCAGTAAATAAGACAACTCTTACCGCAGATGACAGGATGGTGTCAACACACGAAAAAGAGGCGAAAACATATGAATGAAATTTTTGGGTTTATATCCTTCCCCAACAAAAGATTACAGTGTTCACAAGCCAGGTATCAAGGGCCACTTTTGATGTGTGGCAGGTAGAAGACAAGTTCGAAATTGAGAAAAAAAAGTGAAGTGGTAAAAATGACAGGAGGAGTAATGAACAGAATATACCCAAACATTGCAAATCATCATCTTTGGTTATCAGTCTGAATACTGGTTTGTAGCAACGATTCTCCACATGCGCAGCTGCTCTGCTTTATTTTTTAATACTACATAGCTGTATTTCACGTCATTCAGAATTTGGTTGATATAGCTTAATCTTCCTCTTCTTCCATGGTTTCTTCCTTCTATAATCACCTTATGCAAACCATCATTACCCAAAACATGGTCTATCATCTTGTCTCTTCTTTTCTGTAAGACCTTCAAGAAACTATGTTCCTCAGAAACTATTCTGAATACTTAATCATTGGTGAAATAATTCATCCAGCTTATATTCAGCATTTGTTTGTAACGCCAGACCTCAAATGCCTCCAGTCATTGCTACATCATCCATGATTCTCTTCCATATAGGCCTACACTGAAGACATATGTTTCTAGAAGATTCTTACACATTGACAGGCTGATGTTAGAAGTGAAAAATTTCTTTCTTTTATTAAAAGCAAGTTTAACTCTGCTGATTCTAGATGATATATCTTTCTGCTTCTGCCATCTTCTATGACTTTACTTCCCAGGTATCTGAATACTTTACCCTGTTGAATTAATTGTTCATCTAACTTTAACTGTATTTGTCTTTGAACATCCCTGTTGCAAATTAATACTTAACCTTTTTCTTCACATTTTCATTATGGGCTGCTAGGGACCACGTGACAATTTTAATTCCTCTCCTTTGGTTTTTCTTTCTTCCTTTTCAGTACTACTTCATTATTGCACTGTGTTTCCTCTTTCTCTCTTAAGACCATTTTGCACCAATTTTCTTCTCCTCTCTACCTTGGAAACCTACCATATTCAAAATCGGCTTTCAAAAATTTTCTCTTTCCATAGCATCCTGTTCAGTGATATTATTTTGTTTCAAATCTTTCTTAATCTTTTGAATCCAGGTTGGTAATAGTTGATTTTTTCTCCAAATTATATATATATATATATAGGTAACAATGAAAGGAAAGAAATGCCGCGAAGCAATATTTACATGGAAAAGAAAGGGAAAATACACCCAACACTCACCAAAGTTGAAGGAAGGAGGGCAGCAGCAACACAAAACAACACACAAACAAATAAAAAACAATATTTCGGGTGAAAATCCCCTTTTTTAAGTAAATATGCTAAGATGGAAAAATAGGAATGAACAACAAGTAAGGAAGATGGGAAAGACGAGAAAAAAAGAAAAGAAAGAACACAAAAAGATAGTGACAACTAGGACAAACACAGAAGGGACGCCAAAAGGCAACAATATAGGTAACAATGAAAGGAAAGAAATGCCGTGAGGCAATATTTACATGGAAAAGAAAGGGAAAATACACCCAACACTCACCAAAGTTGAAGGGAGGGCAGCAGCAACACAAAACAACACACAAACAAATAAAAAACAATATTTCGGGTGAAAATCCCCTTTTTCAAGTAAATATGAGATATGTATATATATATATATTGCTAGCCTGGTGTCATGCATGTGATAGATGTGTCCAAAAAATACCATTCTCCTTTTTCTGATTGATTCTGTTATTTTTTCAATGTTATGATATATTTCCTCATTTGTTCTTAACTTCCATTGTAATATATTTTCCAATGGACCCAAAATTTTCCTTATAATTCTCCTTTCCAATACTTCAATCTTATCCAGTTTATAATTTAATAATAACAGGCATTCACCTGCATAGAGTCATACCGGTTTCACCACTGTATTATACTGTCTTTAAGGTTTTTACACAGGCACTTTTCGTTGTAAAAATTATTAGTAATACCATACGTTCTTTTCATTTTGCGTATCCTTTCTTCTACTGCAAACTTTTCTAATCCATTTTCTTCAATTATCTTGCCTAAATATTTGAAATTCCTTACCATTTCAATTCGGCCAATATGCGCCATTAAAAATTTTGGAGAATCTTTTATGTTTGTAATGAATTTAGTTTTATTCCACTGAGATTTGCAAACCTGCTTTGTTAGCTATTTCTTCCAAGAGATTAATTTGGGTTTGTTCATTTTTTAAGCTTTCTGAAAGGCTAATGAAGTCATCTGCAAATACCAGACAATGTATTTTGACACCTTTGTTTTTTCTCCCATAAGTTATTGGTGGAATATCATGTTCTTTTAATTTTTTCTTCCAAATCCTTAATATTTTTTCCAGGAGACAGTGTGACAGAACAGAAATATTTGCATAAGAAAATTATATTTTTGATCTCTGAGAGTAGATAAAACACTAATAATATATATACTCTTAGAGAGAAAAAGCAATGAGTTGTAAGTGGCAATGGAGATTAGGACTTGGGAGATGATAGTTATCAGAGTAGACAAGTAGATTGAATGCTCGAGAAAAACATTGCCTAAAAACGAACCTGCATCTTCTGAGAATAACCAATTCCATTGTAATTCCTAGTAGATCCGAAGATATAAAATAAACGATATATTTTCGATCTTAAGAATTGAGTTATTCATAATTATAATTACAATCAAATCAATGACAAGAGACGCTAAAGCGTACAACAGTTGAAAAGAATGAGTTGTAAGTGGCTATGGAGATTAGGACTTGTGAGATGATAGTTATCAGAGTAGACTAGTAGATTGAATGCTCGAGAAAAACATTGCCTAAAAACGAACCTGCATCTTCTGAGAATAACCAATTCCATTGTAATTCCTAGTAGATCCGAAGATATAAAATAAACGATATATTTTGGATCTTAAGAATTGAGTTATTCATAATTATAATTACAATCAAATCAACGACAACAGACACTAAAGCGTTACAACAGTTGAAAAGAATGGGCGATAAACCGTCGCCTTGCTGTACACCTGTATTTTTTGAATGACTGACATTTCACCCATAAAATTTACTTTTGATTTAGTATCTGTGAAGGTTTCAAATATTAATTTTGTCAATTTTGATTTAACTTCAAAATTCCCGAATTACTTTATCTAAGGTTTCCCTATCCACCGAAGCAAAAGCCTTTTAAAGTCTATAAATGTTATGACTGTCTCTGGAGGTCAGATGTTCGTGATGAATGGTGGACTTCAAGTTAAAAATCTGCTCAGAACAAGATCTACTTCTTCGAAATCCAGCTTGGTATTCACCTAAATGACTGTCAAGGTTCTTCTCTACTCTTCTTAGCAGATTATGAGAATATTTTGTAAACATCTGGCAAAAGGAATACACCCCTGTAATTATCAACCTCTTGTTTATCATCTTTCTTGAGTAATGGGTACATTAAAGCTACCTTTCAACCTTTTAATAATTTTCAGATTATAATGCTATTTTAGCAAGTCTTTCACCCACATCTCTCTCTCTCTTTTTTTTTTTTTTTATCCCTAACAGCTCCCAATGCTTCTTGAAAATACACATTGAATAGCACAAGGGAAACAAAGCAACCTTGCCTTACTCCCTCCTTAACTTTTGATTCTGCTTTGCAATTTCCCAACCGGATTATAGCAGTTTCATTCTCACAGAGTTCTATATGATTCTTCGATCTTTGTACTTCAGTCCTATTCTTTTCAGAATTGAGACAATCAAGGGCCTATCCAGGATCAGAAATAGGGTGGGGTGGGGGCCAAGATTTCAACTGGGGGGGGGGGGGGGCAACTCATATTGGTTTCGAGGAAGTGGGGTGGGGGACTGAAACATGACGATTTCTTACAAAATGAAACTCAAACCAATAGAGGAAACTGTTTTTATTATTGATTAACATAGTAATCCAAACACTTAATCTAAGGAGTAGTTAATTAAGATCGTAAAGGAGTTACAGCTTTTTTATGTAAACATTAACAGTCTCGAATTCTCAGAAATTTTTTAAATAAGTTTATTTGCCAATATCTCACGGTGTTCTTTCACGAAATGTCGATGCACACTCATTAGGCATAATCAAGTCAATCTTTCCTCTCTCATAGTGCTCCTGAGCCAGTTCTTCACATGCCGAAACTTACTGAAGGCAACTAGAGTTTTCTTCTAGGAGGAGGGGAGGGGGCGGCCGCCCCCCCCCCTGCCTCTCACTGGATATGCCCATGGAGACCATCCTGTTCCAACTGACATTGTCGAAAGCCTTCTGGCATGTAACTTATAAATTTTGTAACTGCGCAACGAAATTTGTTCTCAGAACCACGAGTTAGATTGAATAGTATTGTATATCATTTTTAAAGTCGGTTTCTATGTTAATTCAAACTAGAAAGCAGATCTTGACAGTTTTTAAGATAGTATTTTCTGTTGCATTAGTCTCAAGCATTCACTTGAGGAGTGATGTTTACAACAAAAATTTCTAATAAATCGAAGAAAGCAATTAGAGACTTCATATTTACACAGTAGCCATGTTTAAATATGTAGATTTGATTATAGCTACTTTCAAGTTGATAGCTTTAATAACTTCTGAAATATTAATTAGTTAGATTCTATTTTTTAATTAGGAAATTTTATTTCTTCCCTTTTAAAATAGTAAACATGTTTTGCTTGATAGTGAAGGAACGAGCCGATAATTAGCAGTAAAATAAAATTTATCTCAGTTTAGTAACAACAAAATTGTGAAAGTTATTAACAGGTTTTAGGAATCACATCAAAATAATTTTTACGGAGAAACTATTAAAGTTACAGAATTCTTCACAAGGATTAAAGTTGATGCTTTTTATATTTTCAAAATTTCAGAATAAAAGGAACATTTTTAGTTCTCAAGGTTCAGATATCTGATGCAAGCTTTTAGGCGTGAGATTTTATATCTGATACATTTTCCAGCATATTCTCATGTGAACGAGGAAGTACTGCAGCTTCCCACTGTCCATTAGCATAAATATCTGTCCAGAAATTTCCCTCAGTCGCCAGTCTTCCAGACACAGCAGTCGGCCAGCAAGCTTCACATCGAGCACTACTGTGCTACTGTGTTAAAATAATGTAGTCTCCCCAGTCTTCCAAGTACAGTTATGGCGTCACTATGTATCTTTGAAACAGTATTTTTGCCATGTGATGCACGTTGGCATAACTTAGGTGTAGGTAGTCAGTGGGCAAATGTATCAATAGAAGCGTTTGACGAACTTTTATATACTTTTGTGTGATTATTAGTTGTACACTGGAGTGTGGTCTGGCTCAAATCGGTTAATGAAACTAGCTTTATCTTCAGAAAATTTGTCTGATGCCATGAAGTTTGTGACTTTATAAAATTTTTCAAGAATATATTGTTTATCTACCATCAAAAGACTTGTGGCTTTTATTTTAACTACCTTTCTTACGTTGGGGTTTAACAAGCTAAGTTGCGACCAGGTACTTTAGCAAAGCCAGAGCTGAAAATTATCCATGGATATCCATGGTCATAGCTGAGACTGAAGGTTTATGCATCACTCCACCACTAAACTTTTGTTCTCACACTTCTTAAGACTTATGAAGGCTACCATTTTAAATTAGCAGATGATAAATAAAAAGATGATATGAAAAAGTGCTTATAAGCAAATATTTATATGTTAAACATTTCGGTAGTGGAATAACCACCACTTACCAAAGTTGAAGATTTCTGTGTCGTTGAAACACGGAAAAACTATACACTCAGAAAATTGAAATTTTTGGACTCAAAACAGTAAAGAGGAAGCTGCCTGATTGCTCAATTTTTTCTGTCAAATTATTTAAGGTGCATTTTATTTTTAGTTTTGAATCAGTTTTTACAGTAGACTGTGTGGCATTTATAGATATTAATTATACTGATTCATACATGATTGTTTACTAAAGAATCAGTGCAGTTGACTTGTCCCAGTCCTAGTAAACCCACAAGTGCCAAACAAAACAAGCAGTGTATATGGGTATGACACTTGGAAAAAAAAAGAGAAAAAGATTTCCACACTAAATCATGCCAGCAAAAACAGAGTTGCCAATATTTTTTTTATTTTTTTTTTGGCTGCCATCAGTCTCTTGGCTGGTTTGATGCAATCCTCCATCACTTCCTATCTTGTGCAAGCCTTTTCATCTCAACTACCCCTTACAACCCACATCCTCAATTATCCGCTTCATATATTCTAATCTCTATGTTCCTCTGCAGTTCTTACCTTCGATCGTTCCCTCCTCCAACAAATTAACCAATCCTGCATGTCTCAAAATATTACCTACCATCCTGTCTCTTCTTTCTGTAAGACTCTTCCACAAACGTCTTTCCTCACCCAAGATTTCCAAAACTCGTTCGTTTCGTACTTTATCTTTCCACTTAATATTTAGCATCTTTCTATAACACCACATTTCAAATGCTTCAATGTTCCTTACGTCTCGTATTCCTAAAGTCCAAGCTTTGCTGCCATAAAGTGCGGTGCTCCACACATATAGCTTTAAGAAGTTTTTCCTGAGTCCTAGATCAATATTTGAAACTATAAGATTTCTCTTTTCATGAAGGCTCTTTTCGTTAGTGTTATTCTGCTTTTAACATCATTCCTGCTTCGGCCATGAGTTGTGATTAGGAGTAGCAAAATTCACCAACTTCTGCTATCGCATCTGACCCTATTTTATATTTAATATATTATTATTGGTATCATTTCTGATACATTTCATCACTTTTGTCTTGCTTTGGTTTATATTTAGTCCAAAATCTTCCTTCAATATTTTGTTCATGACTTCTCAATACCTTCAGCCTGTTCTTCTAACAAGAGTAGGGCACAGCAAATCATAGCATACTGATTTTTTTCTCCTTGAACACTTATCCCACATTTAAATCTTTCTTTCACTTCCTTTATTGCTTCTTCTACATACAAGTTGAATATTAACAGGGATAGACTACAACCTTGTCTCACACCATTTTTAACTGATGCATGTTCCTCATGATTCTCTACTTTCATTACATCTACTTGATTCTTATAAAGATTATAAAGTATCCTCCTATCTCAGTATTTTAGACCTGACTTCATTAAAATTTTGAAAATCTTGTCCCACCTAACATTATCAAAAGCTTTATCAAAATCAATAAATGCCATAAAAGTATCTTTGTTTTTCTTGATCCATCCTTCAAGTATTAATCTTAATGCCAGAATTGCTTCCCCTGTACCGTGGTTTTTTCTAAACCCAAACTGATCATCACCTACTATCCATTCTACTACACTTTCCATTGTTCAGTATATTATTCTGGTCAGTAATTTTGAAGCATGTGATGTTAGATTTATAGTGCAATAATTTTCATATCTGTCAGCTTGTGCTTTCTTTGGAAGGAAGATGACACTATTCAAATCAGTGGGAATCTCTCCTTACTCATAACTTTTTGATATAAGTTTGAATAATCTTTGTGTTCCTTTTTCTGCTAGGGACCTCGGAAGTTCTGCAGGAATTTCATCAATTCCAACTGCCTTATTTGATTTCAAATCACTCAAAGCTCTATCAAATTCTGTCCTCAAAACAGGATCTCCTAAGTTATCAATGTCGACATTAATTTCTTTTTCTAATGCAAAGTTGTTCAAATCATTTCCATCATACAGTTTCTCTATGAATTCTTTCCAGCGGTTAGCTCTATCTTCTGATGTTAGAAGAGGTTTCCTATAGGCAGCTTTAATGTTTATGTTTCTTTTCTTGATTTCTCCAAAATTCTGTTTGATCTTCCTACATGCCACATCTAATTTACCTCCAACCATTTCCTTTTATACTTCTTCGCACTTTTCTTGTAGTCATCTTTCGTTTCTTCGTTGCATTTCATGTTTGATTTGTAAATTGTCTGTTTTGCTTGCTCTCTTCTGCTTCATCATGAGCATTTTTGTATCTTCTCCCATGATCTATCAACTCCAAAATTTCTTTTGTTATCCAAGGTTTTCGGGCGGCATGTTCCGTTAAGCCTAATGTCTCTTTACCAGCTTTCATTATTTCAGTCTTTAATGCATTCCATTCAACCTCAGTTAAGGCCATTCCAGAGTTACTATCTAGACCCACATCTACCATTTCTGCAAACTTTTATCTCATGTTAGATTGTTTGAGTTTATTGACTTCTGCTTGTATTGCTTCTTTATTCTCTTGAATTTCAGCGTGCACTTCATTACTATCAGATTATGGTCAGAGTATATGTCTGCTCCTGAATATGTTTTACAGTCTAGAACTTGATTCCTGAATATCTGTTTGACCATGATATAATCTAGCTGATATCTGCCCGTGTCCCATGGACTTTTCCTGTGTATATCCTCCTAGCATGATTCTTAAAAAGTGTGTTTGCCATGACTAGTATATCTTTCACAAAATTCAACAATCTGCTTCCTCGTTCATTTCATTCTCCTAAACCAAAACTTCCTACAGTATTTTCCTCTTTTCCTTCTCCCACTACTGCATTCAATCACACGTGATTATTAGATTTTCCTCTCCCTTCACATATTGGATTAATTCTTCAATTTTGCCATATATTTTCTCTATTTCTTCATCACCTTCCTGTGACATTGGCGTGAACAATTGTACTAAAGTGATTGGGGCAGGTTTAGTTTCTATCCTCATCAAAATAATCCTGTCACTAAATTGTTCACAATAACTCACCCGTTTCCCTACTCTCTTATTCATTACAAATTCTACACCAATGTGTGCTAATTATCCTGTATTCCCGTGACCAGAAATCCTGTGTGTCCTTCCATTTAATCTCACTAATCCCAACATCTAATTTAAGTTGTATCATCTCCTTTTTTAAGTTTTCTAATCTACCAGCCCTATTCCGACTTATAACAGTCCATACTTGACTCGTAGAATGTGTCTATCCATTCTGATGACTCCTCCATGAGCACCTGGAGATCTGACTGGGGGACTATTTACCTCAGGAATATATAACCAAGGAATAAACCTTCACACTACATGTAATTTGAGAGGATTACATAGCCTCGGATACCTTTAGGGTGTTCAATGCAGTGGTTTCCTGTTGCCTTCTGCATCCCCATGACATTGATCATTTCTGATTCATCCACCTTTAGGGGCCGTTTCCAACCCAAAAGCAAGAGGGTAGCCTGAACCACTCACCACTCTTCCGCCCTCCTTTAGGTGCTGGCAGGCAGTTGGTCGTCCTTACAAACATGGTGCACCACATGAAGGAGAGGTTGACATTTGGTTGGAAGAGGCTAATATAGTCTCTCCCATACCCATACACCCCAGTTGCTAATTACATGCACTAAAAACAAATTTCACATTTATTGTAAAAGGTCATTACCCTCAAACTGCCACAATTATTTAAAAATTAAATTTTCTAAATTTGGCTGAATCTAAAAATTGTAATGTGTTCATCTACACTTCTACATGTTCTTTGGAAACCACCAAAAGTTCTTTTATGGGGAGTTTTTAGAGAAAAATACAAGCACAGATAGTATAGAGCTGTAGTGGTTAAGTTGAAATACTGTCTGTATAGCACTGTAATGAGAACCACCTTTTGGTGTGAAAACTTGTACACACATTCCTTGACAAATATTATTTAAGAATATCTACTACATAAAACCCAGGGATGTGGCCTCTACATTTAAGATCTATGAAGTCATGAGTGTGGGTCTCCTGAATTGCCAGAAAGTCCACATGGTGACTGAACATCAGTTTGGACAGGACTTTGCTTTTATCAATAGATAATCCCTTTACGTTAAAATGGCAAACTCGGAGGGTGTTGCCCAAGCCCTGATGAGGGTTATTTGTCTTAATACTCATGTTTGACTTTGTACGCCTTCTGAGAGAGTTAGGCTAAATGCGACTGCAATTAGTTTACAAGGGCACTGGTATTATTTCTTATTCATTCACTGAAATGACTTTTGAAGATGTAATAACTGCTCACGTGGAAGTCTCTCGCATGCATTTCAACCTAACAACAACTTCCACTAGCACCAATTTTTAGTTCATCAGAAATAACAACTTGTGTGAAGAGTGGGGAAAGAAGTGGGAAGCCCAACAGCTCACACAACTGTGGGCTCATAAAAGATCCGTCAACCTGTGTTACAGGATTTGACTTGCCTATGCGTCTTTGGTGTCAATCAAGCAGATTTCACACTGGTCATGTGGTGTGCAATGCAACCAAGCATAAGTGGGATCTCCGTGAAGATGTGTTATGTGACTGTGGTGGTATCCAAACTGCTGACCACATTGTGATGGACTGTCCAGTAAGAAAATTATCTGGAAGCTTTCTCACACTGCATCAAGCTAGACCAGCTGCCAGAAGATGGCTTGAATCTATAGATTTAGTTATCTGATTGACATGTCTTTTGTTGTACTTCGCATATTATGATAATAATAATAATAATTTAAGTTTTTTTTTTTTTTTTTTTTTTTTTTTTTTTTTTTTTTTTTTTGTAACAGTTTAACGTCCCTTTTTTTAACAACGTGGTCTTTAGAGACGGGAAAGGATGGGGGCAAGGAATGGGAAGGAATTCGGCCATGGCCTTTTGAAGGAAGCATCCCGGCATTCACCTGGAGTGATTTGGGGAAACCATGGAAAACCCAAATCTGGATGCCCGGACGGGGATTCGAACCGCCGTCCTCCCGAATGCGAGGCCAGAACGCTATCCGTTACACCACCACGCTCGGTAATAATAAGAATTTAAGAATATAACCAGAACATATATATACCAACTAATCAAGTAACGTTGTCCGAAATATAGACAGTTCCCAACAAGTTATTATGCAAGAATTATGTATTATTACCTATTGATATCAATCGTAGCCATTTTTCAGGCTTCATTCATCAAGGAAAAAACTGGATTGCACACCTATATAACCTGTAGGCAAGTAGTATTGGCACAAAAGTTTTTTGTTGTACAACAGTGAGTAAGGTACAGTAAACATGTTCCATGAACTCAGACATCAAAATTTTAATGGTAAACTTGTTAGATGAATCCAACAGCAAGAGTACACACCATACAATAACAAGCAGTGTCAGTTGATATTCCGGTGCAGGCTGCATTTCAACCAAACAACAACTTCCACTAGCACCAATTTTTTTGTCTATCAGTTAGGATTCTGGCCCAGGCTGCATTTTGATCTAAACACAATTTTGGCTAATGCTGACATATGTCACAATAGGTAAGCTGCCAGGTGAAACAAGTTAGATTATTATCTTAGCTAACAAAACACATCTTATACATTCCATTATAAAATTTTTGTGCTAATAATTCTCGGGTAATATCAAGATGGGGATACCGCTGCAGCCTCATGTAGTAAACACACAGATCATGTGGTATATATGACATTGTGAAGTATGGTCCAGGCTGCATTACAACACAAACTTAAATGATGATTGACGAAAACACATTTTGTAAATATGCGTTTCGGTCGTAATGCAGCCCGGACCAAAGTGAAACGTAACCATAACGCACGATATTGCAGATTTCCAATTTTCAGATCATATCTATAGCTGTTACTGTGTTGGTAAGTGCAGAGTGAATATGTCACAATGATGTCATATATACCACGTGATCTGTGTGTTTACTACGCGAGGCCGCAGTGGTATCCCCATCTTGATATTACCATAATTCTCTCCTACATGTCATATTTTTCATAAAAAATGAAGTGTGAGAAACAGCTACAAGAAATACCAACAGGTAATGAAGCATAACTTGCACATAAGTGTCCATATTTCAAGTAACTTTACTCAATTAGTATACATTTGGTAAATAGTACTAATGATATGATATGCAAATATTATCAAACGATTTCACGAAAGGAACACCCATACTAGTTCTCATACCAAAAGTAACATTTATTTTAGTGGTTCTCTTTATGGAAGAAGGTATAAAAATTTGTAAATACACTCCTTGGGCAATAAAAGTAGGCCTAATTGCATAATACAACAGACAAATATAGGCACCACAGATTAATTTTAGTGAAAATTAAGACTTCATCACATACAATGGCATCTCCTCCCCCCCCCCCCCAAAAAAAAGTAATAAACAAAACTCACCAATTTTTGGTTCCGAAGATTCATGTGATAAAACAGCATCCAAAGATTTACTTAAGTCAAAACTGTTCTTTAGCACAGTTTCTACTATTATATTTTCTGGAACTGTGTCACCTATCACATTTCTAATTTCATCCAAGCAAGACTGAAGTCTGGCTTCATCAAGCTCACTCAACTGAGGTTTGATGGAAGGTTCTGAATCCTTCCTGGCATCATCGACATGATCTTCAGGTTCTTCTTCCTCAGCTATGTTATCACTTTCGTTGAAGAACGCGGATATTTGTGCTGACTGGCGTGAGCGGTCATACATAAACTGTGCAGCTGTAAACAGTTTGGCTGTCAAAAGAATGGCCATTATATATGTATGTGATTTTGCACATTACTGAAATACAAACCATCGCTGGGTGATATGCAGCAATCATCTTCAACTGAATGGCCATAAACATCGTCATACCCTTCGAACTCTGTGAAAAACAGATTGCTCAAGAACGCATAAAACAAGCAACCGAATTGGTAAAACAGTACTATCAACAAATTATGATAAAAGTCTTACCATCATTGTAGTTCATAGATCTAACATTTCTATGTCGCGACATTTTAGAAATGATTCTAGCATTATCAACTATCACAACTTTCACTCACAAAACGTCAAGCACTACCTTCGCTGACGAATTGCTTCCCTCGCCTTTCTTACTATGCAAAGCCCTTCAGATGAAATTAAGCAATGTTAAATATTATACGTAAGTGAATGTTTTAAAGTTTGACGTTACGATCATTTCAATTGAGGGTTAATTGTTTTAAAATATATTAAACTTACAGCTAGAGCTAACTTATAACACAGATATTATAAACCTTTTTAGAAACTTCCATACTGTTACTGTATGTATATCTGTGATATAAGCATAAGATTTTTTTCATCTCTGGTCAGAGATCAGAGACTATAATTATATGTAAATACCATGGAGGATATTCCTTCCTCCATGGTAAATACCTTCCTCCATGGTAAATACCCATATTTCCTTCCTCCATGTAAATACCATCGTATATACATATTGTCTCTGAACTATAGTCTTTGACATTCATGCTCAGTAGTCAGTACTTTTTAATGTTTACATTTTAAATCTTGTATTTTACTTTTTTTGTGCTCATTGTACGTTTTTGTGACATATGGATTGGATCAAACGTTAACTAGTGAGAAATTGTTCGTCAAATATGAAAAAGTTGAAAACTTCTGTCTCGAGACTATTTCAACCAGTAAATGTGGTACCCAAAAATGCAGAAATAAAGTACGACAGAAATTCTTCTAAGAGTCATAAGGTACTAATTCAATTGGCTCAACTTTATATTGAGATACGTTGAATCTATTAACGCTAACGGTACAAGTTTCGGTTTTCGAAAAGCTAATTTTTTTTGCTGTCATCAATCTTTCGACTGGTTGGATGCAATCCTCCATCCCTTCTTATCATGTTCTAACCTCTTCAACTCTACATATCTTTTATAACCCACATCCTCCATTATCTACTTCATATATTCTAATCTCTGTCTTCCTCTACAATTCTTACTCTTGACTGTTCCCTCCACCTGCAAATTAACCAATCCAGCATGTCTCAAAATATGATCTACCAGCCTGTCTCTTTTTTTTCTGTAACCCATCATTTCCAAAACTCGTTCATTTCTTACTTTGTCTGTCCACTTAATTTTCAAAATTCTTCTGTAACATCACATTTCAAATGCTTAAATTTTCTTTCTTTCCAGTATTCTTAAAGTCCATGTTGTGCTAACATAGACTGCTCCACACACAGAGTTTTAATTTTTTCCCACTAAATCCTCGATCAGTGTTTGACACTAAAAGATTTCTCTTTTTTATTAAGAATCTTTTTGCTAGTGCTATTCTGCTTTTCACGTCATTCCTGTTTTGGCCATCGGTTGTAATTTTGCTTCCCAAGTAACAGAATTCACTTACTTCTCCTATTCCATCCGATCCTGTTTTTATATTTAACAACTAGTATTGGTATCATTTCTGCTGCATTCATTACTTTTGTCTTGCTTTGATTTATATTCAATCCAAAATCTTCCTTCAGTATTTTGTTCATGCCATTAAGTAACTTATCAATATCCTCAGCCTGTTCTTATAACAAGACAAAGTAATTAGCAAATCATAGCATACGGATTTTTTCTCCCTGAAAACTTATGCCACATGGAAAGTTTTCTTTTACTTTCTTTATGGCTTCTTCTACATGCAAGTTGAATATTAAGGGGGATAGAATACAACCTTGTCTCACACCATCCCCTAGAGTACTTCTCTCCTACCTCTAATGACCTCATTGTTGACAAGACATAAAGCCATTAGTAAAAAAAAAAAAATTAATAAAGGTCAAAAATACCTGTAAAAATTAGGGATAAAAGCTTCCTTATCATTTACTACAAAATATGTGCAAAAATTTTAAATAACAAAATCCATAGGAAGGAAAATCTTGCTCTGATTCTATTTTCACTGTCATACAGCTACTTGATAAAAAAGGGAGGGAATAACTGTTACTGATCAGATAAAAATATTTGATAAAGTCAATAAGAATATGCTCTGGGTCATTAATACAGAAGTTTTGCCAGCCACATTTTAAGAACTTTACAAAGCTATAATATGAGAACTCTGATTAAAGTAAAAAATGGTAACAACCAGCCTGTAACCTGTAAAAATGAACCATGAAGACGAGCTTTCCCTCTTTCCAAGAAATACGTAGACAATATAGTATATGCTGATAACTAAGCAAATGTAACTGTGGCATAGGTAACTTGCAAAGAACCTCACACGGTTTAAACTTACTGACCAATACATACAATCTGAATACATCAAAATCATGGCTTCTATGGGAAAGAATAAAAAATAAAAAAAAATGGTTTAAAAGCTGTTCAATAACTATTTAATGGGTTTGTGTTGATGTGTGTGTGCAAGGGTTGGCACCCCTGCCTGGAGAGCATAGAAGGCTGTCAGGCGGAGTGTTTGAGTTCGGATGGTAGCATAATACAGTACCACCATTAATTGTGAACTTTTAGCAGATGTGTTATGGTTCTTGGCTAACACGATCGAACATGCTTGATACTTTTCGAATTTGCATTTCTTGGATAATAAGTGAGTGTATTTTTCTTGACTGATTCCATCCGGAGTATTTTGTAATGAAAATGAATAGACCAACCATGGTGAAGAGTGCATATCAATAAACTGAATATTTTTTTTATATAGAAATATATGTAACCAATTCTGGAAAGGACCATTAAGTAACTTAAGACAGTAGTTACATAGAACAAAGATAAAATTAAGAACCATGTCCATATGCAATAAAAAATAAAGTAAATGGTGCAGATAGTAAGTAAAGAAAAGCATCTAAAATTATTTAAGGCACTGGAAGTGCCAATGTCATTGTGTAGTTCAGAATGTTGGACACTTAATAAGACTTCTACAAGATGAATTGAGGTAGCAACGATGAAATTCCTAAGATTTGTAACAGTACACACTTTGCTGAATAAAATGAAAATATTCACAGAGAATTGCAGCCATTCTAATTAAATGAGAAAATTGAGGAATACAGAAGAAATTTGCACCAAGATCATTGAGGAATGGAAATTGAAGGGAATCCTCTAAACAAAAATTTAAACTACAGACCTTACAAACAGAGGGGATGGGGATGACCCACTACAAGATGGAAATAACAATTACATTTGGAAGTGGCCTAATAGCTGAAGATAATCTACCCATTCCTCAATGACAGGATTTTCCTAATACAGATCTATTAATCTGATTGCCTGCCTCCCTCAAATAGTTGATTTAACTTATTAATTACTGGATTTATCTACATAAGTTTGACCATACAAATGGAGTTGCCCAGGAGTGTAGGAATGTACAACATTGATGGAATTACTTTACACTGTGTGCAGTAATGGCATGTAATAATGTAGTCAGTAGGGTATATGCATGAATTACTTTATTTACATTGTTACATAACTGTATAACATAAAACATTGATTTAAAATGTAATATAAAAATAAACATTTTAAAACTGCAATCAAAGTCAGGCTGCCATTTTGGCACGCTGCTACTGACTCACTGTCCCCTACTATACCGACACCTTCTATATTGTGGAGTGTTTTATCTCAAAAGTTGTATATTTTATAACTAATTTCGAAACAAAAGGAAGTGTAAATACATTTTATAAGTACTATATTGTACCTGTGTGCAGAAATACGATAAAAAATACACCTGGTAAAGTGTATTTTAATTTCCCGTGAGATGTAAATGTAAGAAAAAAAGGGATATAAAGCTATTGGGAAAGTAAAATTATCTTCATCTAGTTGTTTATATTTTGTGAAGATCATTTTAATCTAATAATATTATTATGTTACACTTGTTAAAATATGTTATTTCTTTTACCGATTCAAACTCTAATCATAACTTCATTTACAAAAGTTTCATAGGTAGCGTTTTCAAATCATTTCTTATTCAAGCTTATTCCAAAGTGAGTATGAACCTTTTTTTAATGCTCACAAAGGAGACAGACTTGTCAAGAATGGATTTTGATCTGCCAAATGTATGTTGAAGTGTACACATTTTGCATGTTTGGAGGCCTGTATCAAGAATCAGGATGTGGTAGGCGGAAAGGTGCCCACTCCATAATTTTTCTACCCAATGTTTAAATCCTCGGAGTATCAGATATTTTTATCCTCAGAAATTATTGAGCGTGAATCTTTTATTTTATTTCCACTTCATTCACATACTTTTACTAAAACAATTTTTGGTAAAATATGATGCCGTGTTGTATGTAGTGTGATTTGGAAATATTATTTCACGCAGTAAAAGTATGTTAATGAAGTTATAATAAAAATAAAAAATTCTTCTCAACAATTTCTGAGGATAAAAATAAATAAAAATATTTGAACCTGGGTCAGAAAATTAGATGGTGAACACCTTACTGCCTACACCACACTTTTTTTATGATTCTTAACATCTAAGAGTACAAGATGTGTTCACTTCAAAATACATACAGGTGATTAAAATCCATTCGTCACATGTCTAATGGTCCCCATATCAGTTAAGACCTTTACTTAAGTGCTTTTCTGGCCGCAGGGGCCTGGTACGCAAGTACCAGGTACGGGTTTGGCAAACCCGCGGTGCCTGAGCTGGAAACTTGTGAGCGCTGCAAGTTTCCCACACCGTAAACTCCTACCATGCTTCAACGACCACCGTAAGGTGTGATGGTGGAACGTTGTGTGTCTAGGGGAACGGGGATCTTGGCTTCATCGCCTGGATCATGAGGACGGTACAAACCTCTATATAAAAAAAAATCTCAGGGGCACCTGCCGCATCCCTGTTGTATCAGACTTGGTGGCGTGATGCGGGGGCTCCACGTCACACAACATTTAGTCCCTCCGAACTCGTGGGATCAAAATTCCAGGAAATCCCAAATCTTCCAATTCTATCACCTCCTGCAGCTTGGGCATGGCACAGGAGAAATGTTTCTTCAACACCCAAAAAACTGGTAAGTGGGTTAGGGTGGAATGCCCTCCTCCTGACCATAATACTGCATGTAATGGGAAAGGTTATTTGTCGGATAATGCCTTCATTGTAATGACTAGGGTGGAGGGATCTTTCGAGAAGGTCTCTCCATTTTACATACAGAAAGGTCTAGAGGGCATTGCAGGAACCTTAAAATCCATTAAATAGCTGAGGAACAGGACATTGCTACTTGAAACATCAACTCACAAGCAGGCTGTCCTACTCCCTAAGTCTGAGAGGCTCGCAGAGTTCGCAGTAAAATGCGAACTCTATAAAACTCAAGTAAAGGCATGATCACCTGCTGTGTTCTAATTGATTTAGAGTCCGAGGCACTCCTTAAGGTATGGGCATCTGAACATGTGGTTGAGGTTCGCCAGATAAAGTGAAGGGTAAATGGCAGTCTTGAGAAGACGGCCACCTTCGTCCTGACGTTCGACACTCCAATGTTGCCCAAAGACATCAAAGCTGAATATTTACAACTTAATGTGTGCCCGTATGTACTGGACCCCATGCGCTGCTTCAAGTGCCAGCAGTTCGGTCATACAACGGCGACCTGCAATGGCAACCCCACCTGTGGGAAATGTGGAAAGGCTGCACACGAGCCAGGTAGTAGTTGTACCCTCCCACAGGGGTGTGTCAACTGCTTCGAGTCACATCCAGCCTGGAGCGGGGAGTGTCGAATGTATCTTGAAGAAAAAAAGATACAGGAGCTAAAAACGAATGAGCAAATTCCTTACGGCAAAGCGAAGAAGCGGCACAGGGCTAAGACTCTTTCAACTCCTGTCAGGAAAGAAAGTGTTGTTACTCAGACGTCTGTTGCAGACATGGACACAAGTACAAAGTGCTCATGTCAATGCAATTGTGGGGCCAATACCACAAATGTCATAACACCTAGGACCGCGTACGACGGTAGCAACACGTCTGCAACCTCGACAACTAAGATAGAAGGTTCAGAAAGTCCACCAGCTAAAGCACAGCCATCCGCTACACCAGCTAAAGCACAGCCATCCGCTACAACAGCTACAGCTTTGGTTCCATCGGCTATAGTAGTAGCATCAACAACAGAAGCAGTAACAGCAATGCCATCATCTAGTAACGGATGGCAAACAGTGCAGAAGGTTTGGGGTCCAAAGTTTAAACATACGGACCCCACTATGTTCGTGAAGTTCCCTTCTGCTTCTCCTCCCAGATCCCCAACTGCAGGGAGAAGAAGGGGAAAAGGCCTCGGCGGAAGAAACGTCCGCAAGATTCCGATGCCTTATCAGAACGAGAGTCGTCTTCGGACCCTGAATACGTTCAAATGCTGATGGACAAACCTGGTCCCATTCCTCAGCAGTCAGCATCGGAGGACCCACCCGAACTGGGGCGAGTGAAGCTGAATAGGTAAGATGGCTCCCATACTTCAGTGGAACATCAACAGTTTTAAGACTCGCTAAGAGGAAGTCCAACTCTACGCATGGTCTTCTCTATTGTGTCTCTGTTTACAGGAGACACAGTTTAGGTCAACACATGATCCAGTGCTAAGAGGACATATACAGAAAGGACTATACCGAGGGTGATAAAGTTAAAGGGGGAGTGGCTGTGTTTGTTCGAAACACTGTCCACTCTGAACCTATCGCTCTCACCTCTGATATACAAGCAGTGGCAGTGTGGATACACGGTCCTATTAAGCTGAGTGTGTGCTCCATTTATCTACCACCGAAAGTGCCTGTCGAGTATGCTGACCTCTCCGACATATTGTGGCAACTTACTCAGCCATTTCTCGTCGTTGGAGATTTCAATGCACACAGTGTGTTGTGGGGTTTCAACAGCAACTGCCCCAGAGGCCGAGTGGTTGGTAGATTAATGAAACAAGGAAATTTGTATCCTAAATATAGGACAAATGACCCACTTTACCACTGCTTCCGGTTCATCCTCTGCCATTGACCTTTCATTGTGCTCTCCATCAATTACAGACTCCGGGCATTGGGAGGTGGATCACTTCCTTCATAGAAGTGAACACTTCCCTATTTGGACGCACATAGTGGTTGAGCGAGGAGGGAGAATCACCCAAGGCAAATGGAACATTAGTAATGCCAGTTGGCAGCTCTTTTGCCCTCCTGTTTTATTGCAGTCCCAAACTAGTATACAGCAGAAGGTGAATCACTACACTGAAGTGATTCACCACACAGCTGACGTATCCATGTCAAAAAGCTCCAGGAACTCTGCGAAGGACGCCCATCCCCTGGTGGAACGACGAATGTTGTTCCCTATCCAGGGTCACAGAGGGGCATTGTCGTTTTAGGTTGTACCCAATATCTGATAACCTGGAAGCATTCTGTATAGCAAGAGCTAAGGCGCGTCGGGTGATTAAGGAAAACAAGAAAAGGTCATGGCAGAACTTTGTGAGTACAATTATTCGTTCCATTACATCATCAAAAGTATGGGAGTCCATCCGCTGCATATCTGGAAGGTTCTCCCGCCCACCAGTATCTGGATTCCTGGATTGCGGATGTGTAATTACCGAAACATAGCGCAGCTGATGGCAGAGAACTTCGCTGCCTTCATTTCATCTGCTAATTTGGGCCTTCGGGGCTCCAACGAAGAATTCCTGCCGAAAGGCGCAAGCTGTGCTTCGATTCGTTGGATACGGAGGTGTATAACAGACCGTTTTCATCCTGGGAGCTGGAGACGGCATTAAACAGTGCCAATGAGACCGTTCCAGGGCCTGATATGATCCAGTATCAGATACTGAGGCATCTTAGTAAAGATGCTAAAGAGTACCTTCTAGATATTTTTAATGATATCTGGACTGGAGGACACTTCCTCGTGAAAAGAAGCAACACTAACACCCTTTTAAAAACCTGGAAAGGATAAGTTGTTGCCAAGTAGTTATCATAGTATCATCCTGATGAGCTGCATAGGAAAGACACTGGAGGATGGTTAACCGCCGCCTCGTCTGGTGCCTCGAGTCCCAAAACCTTCTCAGCCGCTTTCTGTGTGGATTCAGGAAGTTCCATTCCACTTTTGACAACTTGATCCTGCTGGAAGCAGCAATACAGGATGCATTTATCCACAGCCAACACCTCGTGGGTATATTTTTTGTCAAACAGATGTATTAAACACGGACAGGGACGATCACGATATCATATAATTGTTTCAATGGCCATAGACCCGAACTTTCTGAAATACAAACTTGGCTTGTATTTTACAACATTTTACACTTTTAGCAGGTGTCATATTAATCAAATATTCCACTTACTCTTTTATGATTCGTGCTGCTTTTATTGATATATTACTACTGACATTTTGGCGCCCAACCTGGGGCCTTCGTCAGGGCTGTATAGAAGAGAAGTGTCACTTGTGACGGTTTTCACACCACTCCATTGTTGATCTTGCTGAGATAATTGTTTTGGTTACCAGCAGCGGGTGCCAGCTGTTCCAGAGATGTTGTTGTCGTTGGAGATTTTGTGTTGCGATTGTCCACGAGTGCACGTTTCCACATTTCACTTAAGCCATAGCCGCCGTCGTTATTGAAATTTTTGGGTTGTTTGTAAATTTCTATCGATTCCCTTAATTTCCGTTCTAGAAAACCTTTCGGTTGTGCTATTGCTTCTGTCTTCTCTCATTGAATTTTATGATTTTCTTCTGTCTGATGTTCTGCTATAGCTGATTTTGTTGTTTGATCGAGTCTTGTGTGATGACAACAGTAACCGCTCGGGAAGTCTCGCCAATAGACACCTTTCCACAATCGCAGGGTATCTTGTATACTTCACTTGCTTGTAATGGTGGTCTGCGATCCTTCGCTAATTTTAAAATGCCTCTTATTTTGTTCTTACTACTAAAGACCGGTTGAATATTGACTTTCATCATCACTTTTCCTATTCTATCAGTGACTCCTTTTATGTAAGATAAAAAATCCTTCTTCTTTTGTTCTGTTACCCTTCCTTCTATCTTGTTCTTGTGCTGGCTATCATCCGACTATTATACCCATTCGTCCGCAGGACCCCATGGAGGTGTTTCCTTTCTTCTTGTATATACTCTTTATCTGCTACTCTTTCTGCTCTACAAAATAAGGTTTTGATCAGAGCGCTTTTTTGAGCTTGGTGGTGATGTGATGCAGCATTTAAGTAGAGGTCTGTGTGTCTAGATTTTCTGTAGACATTGTGTGTTAATTTTCCATCTTTTATTTTCACCAGAACGTCCAAGAAAGTCAGTTGCCCATTAGTTTCTAATTTGATAGTGAACCTTAATTTTGGATGGGTGCTGTTAATATGGTCCAGAAAAACTTTTAACTCTGCCTCTCCATGTGGCCATCTCACAAACATATCATCTACGTATCTATACCAGATCAACGGTTTGTTTTTAGCTGTCAAAATGGCTTCACATTCAAAGTTTTCCAGCAATAAATTTTCTACTACCGGTGAGAGAGGGCTGGCCATAGCTAGTCCATCTAGTTGTTAATAATAATTGTTATCCTACTCCCGAAACGTCGGTTATAATACTTCGATAAAAGCAGCGTGAATCCCAAAAGATTAAGTGGAATATTTGATACACTTATATTTGATCCTTAAAATTAACCCTGTGAAATGTGAAGAATTTCTGTTTGCTTTGAAAACATCATGTCATTTTTTATGGAGGCTGTGCATTCATAATGTAAGCTTTGCTCATAGTGTCTGTAAAGTTTATCAATATTTTTAACTACAAAATTCTATGAAAAGCAAACTTAATGAATATATTATGGCAATTAATTTGGTAGCACTTGCTTAGCTATAAAATTTTGGACATAAGCGCAAATTTCTTCTAATGATATCTCTGGTGGCTATTAATTTCAAACGAATGCTGACACGTGACACCATGCTCCAGCCAATAGCTATCGAGTTGAGTGGTGAGTGATCTTAGGAAATTATATAGTAGTCTAGCTTCAAAGTCCATCAAAAATGTCAGGTTTAATAGAGTGTTGCGTCTGGTTGGCTATTTTACTTCCGCAAGCGGTTCGGAAGTTGGGAGCTTGAAGTGAGTCTAATATAAAATTAAAAGACTCAACTCAAAGTGGTAAACATTCTTCAAATAAGGGAACTCGGTGTGGAAAAGGTACTGGAGAAATAATTGAACTGCAACAAATTAAGGTTACAATGTTACAGCTCACGAAGCCCGACTTAATTCATAGAAGGCCCTATGGGAGGTGCACGACTTCAAGGGCTACCATAAAATGCTGATAGTGTCCATGCCTGCTTCAGCATATACTTTTCGCAGAAACCGTCTCCAACGCTTCAAGCGGAGATACGTTCTATAAGAGAAGTACTTTCCCACAGGATTAATTAGTATGACCACCCTTCTTGCTAGAGTCCATAACCTCCTGACAATGACGGCTATGCCCTACATCAGCATCGAAGACTGCTGCTGAGAGTTGAACCACTGACGGTGACTACTGTGCCCTGCACTAGTCTGTCTCTCCACCCTACTCTCTGCTGCTGCTGCTCCGATTCCGTTACTGCTCCGCCCTACTCTCCCTCTTCGGTGGCCCGGCCACCTCTTTTTATATCGTCCGGTGACGACATTACTTGTGTCCTCTCAACCTTCCAGAACATTCTGTAGCGTCGGTCACACATCCTTCGTTCTTGCATCAGCCCTGGTTGCCCTTCTGAAAATTTTCAGTCTCTCCCGTCACGTAGCGGCTGGGTCTGGCCGTGTTATCAAGCTCTCCCGCGGCACTTATCTCCCCTCGCTCGACCTTCCTTATCTCCCCTCGCTTGACCTTCCTTATCTCCCCTCGCTTGACCTTCTGGCTTTCTCCACAACATCCCATGCGCCTCCGAGCACGTAAACCCTACACTGTATTGCACAACCTGTCGCACCTAAGTACTTCCGCGATTATTTCGCGACAAGAGTCATTTCTTTGCAATTGATTAACTTAAGAAAATTAGTAGTCACTCTGTTTTGGGCTGCAACAAACCTTCCAACAAACTCCTGTAATATACTAGAACTATATTTGAATTACATGCATATTTCCCATTTTGAGCAATTTCATTGTCGGTTATTCCAGCATGTCCCTTGATTCATATTAAGTTTATGTAATACCTAGCTAAAGTACTGAAAGAATAAAGAAATTGATAATTCAAATATCTATCACTTAATTAGCTTTTAGCTTTCACTCCTCTTACCTAAGCAACTGTAAAATCAGGATTTGATGTAAAATATGTTGTCATCATAAAAACCATCTATTTTTAGGAGATTATCTGACTGTGCTTTTACAAGACCGCTTTCAGTCATTATTTACTGTATGATTATTCTTGCAAGAATGCAATATTTCACCAGTTATGCTAATAAATTATGATAAAACTTAAATATAATTATAAAAACACCCAATAACTATGGCTTCATTGACAATATGAACGTTGATTTTGACGTCACGATTCGATTTGAACAATAGTATTGCATTTTGTGAAATTATGTTTCCCTTGTATTTTTAACATTTTTGATCAATTAAGATCAGTAAATAAAAAGAGAATAAACAGAAAAATAACATTGTAGTTGTGATTCTACAGTAATAAAGCTTTCAACCAAAAATATTAGACTTATATTTGAATTACATGCATATTCCCTGTTGTTAGATATCTTATTTCCAAGCAGTAATTAGGTTGCAGTATGTCTTGAACCTGCATGATACTACTAGTACTACTTCAAAATGTAGTTCAAGCAGCTGCATGCTTTTCTGGGGTGTATTAAAACCTAATTACTGCAGGAAAATGAAACATCTCAAGATTATCTACCATATTGTTATGACATTATTACCTCTTGTGGAATGAAGTAGTTCTGTGGGTATCATATATTCCCCTCCTTGAATCCCTAGTCTTGTGTTGATTGCCCATTATGTTAGCCTTGTGAGACCAAACCACACTCACTCAGTGTCTTGCAATCCCGCTTTCTTTCCTTCATCACCCTCTCAAGTAGACTTCTGTTGTCCATCTTTCAGGGTTGAAAGTTGATGATTCATCATTTAGACACTGAACTTACAAATATTTCTCTATGATATGTATTTAATATGTACACACCGAGTGTGGCGGATGAGTGGTTAATGCTTCGGTCTCGCATTCGGGAAGACGCTGGTTCGAATCCCCATCTGGGCTTCCAGATTTGGGTTTTCCATGGTTTCCCCAAATCGCACCAGGCAAATGCCAGGATGCTTCCTTCAAAAAAGGCCATGGCCAAATTCCTTCCTGTTCCTTGTCCCCAGACCCATCTCGCCTCTAATGACCTCTACGTCGATGAGGCGTAAACCCATAAGTAAATAATAATAATAATGTATGCCTCCTTAAAACTTGGCCTATTATCAAATGATATGCACAGATCTTTAGAGGTTAAGGTAGTTGTCACCACCTCCTTTTCACAATTCAATTATACAAATTCCAAATTCTGTCTTCTGAGATACTCTTTTTGTTGCATTCATTTCATGCCGGTGTACACAACTATACACAGTTAAAACTGTTCACAATCCTCTATTAAAGTAATCTTAATTCATAATCTCTAAATAGCATAATTGTGATTGTAATCATATTATAGTGTCAGAAACTAGAATAATGAACTACAATGAAACCACTGTCCATGGGTCTCCTCCCTCCTACTGTATTTCCTATCCAGCTCTTTCTCTGCTTACCTCATATCTGAGAATTGTAGGGAAATCAGTGATGGTGTGTGGAATAATGTTATGCTGTGCCAGGGTTGTAATAGAAAAAAAATCTGAAGATTTGGTTTTTTGCATGGTTTCCCCAAATTGTTCCAGGTGAATGCTGGGATGCTTCCTTCAAAAGACCATGGCCTAATTCCTTTCTCTTCCTTGCCTCCAGTCCCATCCCACCTCAACATTGATGAGGTGTAGATCCACAAGTTAAAAAAAATTAGATGTATGGAAAATGAATGTATTGTATAATGCCAGAGTAGGCAGGTAAGAAATTGATAATGTCATTGGAAGTTATGAAGAGGATTGATTTTACAAGACTGGATTAAAGATTAAATTGAGGGAATTTTGCAGTTCAGATAAATTCTGGATTACAAACACTTTCTTCTCAAAAAAAAAAAAAAAAAATAATAATAATAATAATAAAAAATTCTTAAATATATATGGAGTGCCAGAGGACTGAGATGCTAGATTGACTATGTTGTAGTGATTGAAATAACAAAATCAATGGACCAGGACATGGGAGTTTTCAGAGGTAACGACTTATCAACAGACCACTTTCTTCTAATAAGTAGATTAGCACTTTGAACAATATGGAGGAAAAGTAACATAAAAAAAAGAAAGTAAACATTGCAAAATGTTTTAACTTGGCCTGTTGCAGGAAGACCGTATTAAAGATCTGTACCAGAGAAGGCTGACCATATGTCTGTTAGAGAAATGAGCTGAAGAAAACATAAATACAGAATTGCATAACATAAAAGAATGTCTCACAAAAACAGCAGCTGATGTGTTAGGTAAAACAAGTAGGCAGAAATAGGAATGAATAAATAAAAGAAGCAGTGGAAAAGAAATGAAAGGCCTATTTGGCATTTATACAGAGTGGTATAGATGAGGCAAGAGAATATTAAAAACAAAAAAGAAATGAAACAAGATCCATAGTAAACACAAAAAAAAGCACATAGAGAGAGCTGGGATAAATTTGCCATTCAAAAAGAAAATTATGTTTATGGGCTTTTCCTTTAAAATACTAAGGAGTTTGGACATAATAGAAGGAGACACTGCACATATCAAAGTATTAGAACTTCAAGAATGGATGAAACACTACAAAAGCATCTGGTTTAATGGCAAAGTGATTATACAAGGAGACTCAGTTGTAGAAAAAGAAAGACTAGATCACAGTTAAGAAGTTTAAAAAAAAAAAAAAGATACAGTGGGACAGCACAGATTCACCAAGTCTTGTAAATTTCTTCCTTTGTTATTAGAATCTCCGTGTCTTTATATGCCAATGTCACCTTAATTTATGTTTTTTTAGCAGTGGTTCATTTCTCTTAATGCTATTTTTTTAAAATATCCTCCATTTGTGATTATAGTTCTTCTTCTTTAATCACACATGCATTCAGTTCTGTGTGCATTTTTAGTAATGTCTCTCTGTAAAAAGATTATTTCATGAATAATGCACATACATTTTTTATGCAGAAATATATACATGTAGTTAGAATTGAAAAATAAATCACTGCTTACCACAGATTACAGCAGGACTTCATTGACTTACAAAAAGGACATGAAACATTGTTGGTTCGCCACAATTTGTGCCAGGTGGCATATTTCACCAACCTTGAGGCTACTATCTTCTACTGTTCAAGAAAGATTTAATGCCTCATAATTGCTGTTTCATGTGTATTCATGTCCTTTTCTTGCATCAATGCCATTACACTGTAATCTTTGGTAAGCAGTGCTTTACTCTCCCATCCTAGTTGTTAAATTTTGTTCTCCTATATGGAACTTTTTAATTCCTATGATAGAATTTTCCACTACCACTATTTTCCGTTACATATAATGAAAATTAGGGAAAATAAACCCATCACTCACCAAAGATGGAGGCAGGAGCAACAAATAAAAACAAACTTTCAGTATAAACCTTAGTCATATTTAGAGTTGAGACATATTGGAAAGGTTGAGATGTGTACTCACTTGGATTCACCATGTGATTATAACCAAAGAACAACTTGTTTTATTTTGTGGGGATTTCCGACCTTACCCCTCAACATGGTGGTCATCCACATTCATTAGAGTTAGTAAAAACTAAATGAGATCACTGGAGTAGGGAATGATGTATTCCATGCATATTAAGGCAGATAAAAAATGCAAAGTCTTGACCGGGGAGGGGGGGGGGGGAGGGAGTTGGTGGAAATCTGCAATATTTACGTGATGAAATAAGGGCTCTCATTACCACTGTAGATTTGATACTACACAGTTGGGATAAGGGAAGGATTTGTGTTAGCGTCTTCGGAGAAGGTATTGTGCAACAATTTGAACTACATTCACGCTAGGAGATTGTTTATATATGGTCCAGACCTTAAATGTGTTGCTTCATCAAACTAACAAATACATTAAATCCAAGATTTCCCTCACTCTTTTTCGAATTTGACAAGCATATATTATGCCTTTAATTTTAGTAAGAATTACAATGTGTGTAATGGCCAAGTCACCAGATTTAAAAAAAAATCTAAATAAATGATCAGTTACACCAAGAAAAGCCATTCTGTTTCACAGACAGAGTGAAGTGAATACACACTTTAAAGTGTAGACTTGGCTCAGAAGAAGATCTCATAACTTTTTGTCAATACATGAGCACGAGGCTTGGCTTTTTTTACAAGAATTGTTTTTGTGGGATCTCATTTCTTTTTGTAAGTTTGTCGCCTATTCTGAATTGCTGCTTAAATGTAATGATACCATTTGTAAATGGCGAATAAGAACATTTCAGAATTGAAGACGTCGATATATGTTGCCAACAATGCCACACTCTCTGAAAACAATGGGTGTGCGGCCTAGCCGAGCAATGCAGATTGCCGTTGGCTTAACTACCACCATAAATAAATTACGAGTAACTTCCAAACCAAGCATAGGAGCAAATTAAAATTTAAGATATTAGTTAAACTTGCTGATGTCTATGCATTAAAAAATTCTCAGGCATGTAGCTTCATCCAGAGCAAAGCAATTAAGCCGCAAATATGTGCCACAATTTTTCATGTTTGGGATTGTAATTAAATAAATACGGGGGAAAACTCCAATATTAGATTTTTCATGATTTAGAGATGAAACTATAAATGTATACCAAATTACTTGTTTCTAGGAGTACTGGAAGTACAGTGGAATTTTGATGTCGTGGTCAAAATAAAATTTTGAATTTCAATTACTTCCAAAGTAAGAAAAGGAAAGAAGGAAAATTTAACACGTGAGTTAAACTTAGTAAGCTCACTCTACAAAGAAAATCTGAGATATGTAAAGTTATTAGGGTGAAAAGTGATTTCACGTTAGGGATAGATAAGGAGTAGATATATAGAAATTTTAGAGTTTCAGAATGTAATTTAATTTAATTGCAATGGAGCACACATTGCGGTGGCAATGTCCCTACACACCCATCTTCCCCTTATCCTGCACCCACCTACATTTGCCCTCTACAAATTTTAACTTTAAGTTCTTTTAACATTTTTAGGGAGTTATTCATCAATTCCCTTGGCAACTCATTCCAATCCCTGACACCCTTTTTTCATAATATGTGGGTAAAATTTTATCTGCGTGCCAAATTTCACCTTGCTACAACTATGGGACGTACCTTAGAGTTTTGATGATCATCAGTCTGTGAGTGACAAAATCACTGAAGTTTGCATCCGAATAACATCAGAACTTAGAACAGTAACAAAATAAAATTTAGTATGTTTGCTAAGATTGCTGATATCTATGCATAACAGAAATTTGAGACATGTAGCATGAATACGACCGAAGAAATTGAGATGCAAAAATGGCCTGAATCGTTTGGAGAAAAGGGTAGGCAGTGCCGCCATTGACGCGACTCGGCAGGGTTCACAGCTAATTGCTTGACCTCAAACTTTGATAAAACTCAAAATATGTAGTTCACAGCAACATTCATATTAAAACCATACAGGCATATAAATTTTGCAGGCTATTCTAGAGGTAGAGACCACAAAATTTCAAGGTTTGCATATTGCTCATATTTTCAAGTGAAGTGCACATGTCTCTGAATTACTAAAGTGGTTGAGTGCAGCCACATTTCTGCTATATGTTTTCAGTTTGAAGAATCTAATTTATTTGGCTTATTTTCACCCCTCAATGTCTTATGCAATAATCATTTATGAGAGGCAGTTATGACTGATTATTGGGAAGAAGTTATTGGGGATATAAAAATATAACTTACTTTTTACTATCGTTTAAAAATGAAAGAGGTATAAATCAGAGGAGGAACAGCTTCACACAGGTAGAAATGAGTAGGGGTAAAGAAAGTGATTTTGTGTATTTTATGAGAGAACTAATGAAGTTAAAAGAGTGTTAAAGGGGTGGAGTATATAATACTACTATGAATTTATTAAAGTTGAGGGGTTCCATACCTTGAAATACTACTTAGATTCAGTCTAAAGACTTGATACTTACCAGAGGTACTGGTCTGTAAAGGAAGAAAACAAATAGGGCTGAAAATTACAGGCCTGTCTGTTGATAGAGAAATTGATATATCGATGAGAAAAGATACTTTTTAAAAACTTGTAATATATATTTAAGAAAAGGTATTCAAGCAAATCTTAATTAGCTTCATGCAAATATTTTGAATGAAATGAACAAGGGAGTTAAAGTGGATCCCTCCAAAACATTTCACAGAGTAATCCACAAAATGGTGGTAGTACAATTGTGATGGATGGAAAAAATGTCATGTTGGGTGGAAGAATTCTTGAAAGATAGGAGGCAAAGATTTGGAGTGTGAAGTAAAAACAGTAATACCTCAGGATAGTGAATTGTTACCTTTGCTGCTTATTACTCTAATGATTAATTTTGTTGATTGTTTATAGTTGTTTGCAGATGTGATGTTAAATAATAGGATGAAACTGTGACTAGATTGTCTATAGCTATAGGGGCCACTGTATAGAATATCTTGCTATATAGATCAACACAGAATTAAGAGAAAATGCCAAAAATATTGATCTTGTTAAATACACAGATAGGAAATGAAGTTTCTGCATAATTTTAAAGTTGAGTCTAGAGGTAATGGCTTCAAATCAACATACAGACATTGAGATTTCAATTTTTGATGGTTTCATAAAATCACTCCAGGTAAATGCCTGGTTGATTACTTCAAAAGGCCATAGCCAAATTCCTTCCTATTTCTTATGCCTCATTCTCTATTGGCTATGATAATATTAATTATGAATAGATACTCTAATTGTAAAATAATTAGAGTACATAAAGTGGGGGGAAATGTCAGGTCCTACATGACAGAAATCAAACCTTTTTTGCCCGATATATAATACTAATCTTTATAATGGAAAAAGTACCTTTCAACTGGAAAATCGTGCAAGTAGTTCCATTATTCAAGATAGGACACTAAAAGATCCTATAAACTATGGTGTCATATCTCTAACATCTGTTTGCAGTAGAATTCTGGAGCAAATATTCTGAAGTTTCTAAACGAACACTAATTCCTTATACTGAACCAGCATGGAATTTTGAAGAACAGTTTGCATGATATAACGAAGTTGATGCAATATTTTTGGATTTTCACACCATCGCCTTTTAACAAAGATTCAAGTGTAAGGAATATCCAGTCAGATTTGTGAATCATTATGAGATTTTCAAACTGGTCAGATACAGTTTATCATCATTGATGGAGAAACCTCTCTCTAGGTATATGTTACAACATTCATTCCTCAAGAAAGTGGAATAATATAGGGACACTTCTTTTCCCAATTTTTATAAATGGTCTTGGTTACAACAGTAATGGCAATTTGAGACTGGAAAAGAAGTCCTCACGGGTGTACCACCGGATAGTGTTTTGAAAACCTCGACACCTGATGAAGACGACAGAGCTAGTCATCGAAATATCATGTTTCAAAACACTATCCGGCAGTACACCTGTGAAGACTTCATTTCAAGCAATCACTGGGAAAGTCTCCATTCTTACAATTTGAGACTGTTTAGTAATAATGCAGTCGTCTATAGAGAAGTAAGGAATTTGGTGAGCTGTGTAAAAATTCAGTATGATCTAGAAATTATTTGGGCATGGAGTGATTGACAATAACTTGCACTAAATTGTGAAAAGTGCATAACTAATAAAAAGGATCTGTTTGTTCGTGTTTACAAGGCAAAAGATTCAGTTATTAACATAGTTGGTTTCTTTAAGTATTTAGGCATAGCACTACAAACCAAAATGAAATGGGAACTGTGCTAACTTTGGTCATAGGCAGGGCTAATTCTAGGCTATGATTCACAGGTCGAATTTTGAAGAATTGCAATGCTTATGCACAAGGAAATGTACAAAACCCTAGTGTGTCCACATTTGGACTTGTTGTGCTGTTTGAAGTTTAATATCACAAAGGATTGATTGATAGCCTAAGAAGGTTCAGAGAAGAGCTACTTAATTCCTGACTGCTTTCCATAATCTTTACAGAAGCATCACAGAATTGATACATAGCTTGGGCTGGGATATTCTGGCAGACAGGTTACATGAATTGCAGTTGAATTTATTGGTAAACATGTGAACAGTGTTACAGGTGTGACAAATTACTTCTTCCACCAAGCTATTTCGATCTCAATGACAGGAATGATAAGGTAGAGAAATTTGTTGCATACAGATACTTATATGATTTTTTTTCTTTCCTAGTAATATTCAGAATACACAGAGTCAGTTCCAGTGCAAAGTATGCTCTGTTCCCACATTTTTTTGAACTACAGAGCATAGGTGTAGATGTACATAAGATATAAAGCCAGAAACAATTAAATATTTCATTTATTGGAGGTAATGTACCAGGGAAATGAGCAAACTGAGTTACAAAACATTGGGTTGGCGATCAATTTATCGTGTAGTATGGGATCCATATTTCTTATATCAGATACCGGAGTTGGAGGTGACGTAGAGAAGGGCAACTAGGTCTATTTGTGGAATGTACTGTAGCATGCAATTAGTAACTGATGAGATGTGAGATCTGGGGTGGGAGTCATGTGTTGGATAAAGGTAGTGCATTGCTTGGAGTATACATGTTGTATATTGGTGGCAAAACTTGGAAGGATATTGCTATAAGTATTAGGACAGACCTGAAAGGGACAAGATGACCATGATCACAAGCTGACACCTAATTTCAGTTGTAAGGAAGCAGGAAAACATTTTGTTTTTTTGTTAGTAAGGGAGTCAGCTGTATGTATCTTCAACAAGCTCCCAATACATCCTAAATGTCTTGACAAGGGATAAGATTAAGTTTAGAAAAAAATAATCTTTGCATCTCAGTTCCTTCACTCCATAAATGATTTTGTTTCAAATCTAATTGTTCCCAATGTAATGCAGAAATGCAGTTGTTACAGGTAATGTACATTATTCATTGACAGTGTATCTATTACTTAAATATCCATTATGTCATGTTATTATTCTGCTGTTAAGTAACTTCTTTCCTCAACCCAGAGAATCTGCTATTTGGAATCTTTAATGAATGTCCTATTTATAATTTATATTAGTAAAGGCCAGCAAAAGTGTAAATTGAAGATTTTGTTTCCAAATAATAATGTGTTACATATGAGTAAACAGAATTTTCATATAGCAGGAACATCATTTTGTGGAATGATTCTGCCTAGAAAATGTGTACCTGTTACAACTTTTTATTCAAGTTCCTAAGATTATGCTTGGAATATTACTTCATGATTTTGTGTTTCTATAAAAAATCTCTCTACAAGAATCTGTAACGAATCCTCTGACTAGATTATCATGCAATTAAAGCTATAGTCATTTGTTTGATAAAATATTATGAAAACTGAGAGAAAATGAAAATAGCTTTTTCACTTGCTTTGTGATTATACTTAGAGGAATACTAGGGGTTGGCTTATTCTAAATGTACAACTTAGTGTTTACTTGGATGATTTCTTGTTATGTTGCAGTTAATGGTGGATCTGGGAATTGTAAGACATGCAAGTCCAGGATTTTTTCATTTGCTTCCATTAGGGATACGATCTTTGCAAAAGCTTATCAATATCGTTGAAGAGGAAATAAAAAATACTGGGGCCCAAAAGGTTATGCTGCCCATGTTGGCAGATTCGGGTTTGTGGAAAACATCAGGTATGGATTAACTCATTAGAATGAATAAAAGCAAATCTGTTCATGTGTTCTAGCAAACTGCCAATTTAAAGGAAATGTAGCCTACATTTATCAGGGAACAGACTTTTTAATTGGTGTTTTGTTATCTTTTTGTGTGAAATACTTCTGAATGTTTGCATTCTTACCTACTATATAATATCTTCCCTACTCCATTATGCCTGGAATCGAGTGACAGCTTATGTCCATTGTTTATGGTTATTTTCTTCTTCCATTCCATGAACTACTATTTATTCTTCTACCAATATGTTGTAAGGCTTGGAAATTTCTGAAAAACCTCAATAGTGATCCAAGTAGCACTCCACCTAGTCTCCTTAAAATTAGTCCAAATCAAATAGCACACCAACTGCTAATGAATGGAAAGACTAGAAGAAGACCTGAAAAAAGAAAGCTCCAAAGGCACTCTGACGAGCAAGACCATCTTGGGAATCCATTCACACTGATAGAACTGGAAGCCGCCTTGCAGTCTTTGAAGATTAACAAAGCTGCAGACTTAGATGACCTGAGAACAGAGCAAATTAAAATGTTTGGCCCAGCTACAAAGCAGTGGATCTTGAATTTAATGAATACCTGCACCTCCAACTTACAGATACCCAAGATCTGGCGGAAAGCCAAAGTTGTGGCACTGCTAAAGCCTGGAAAGGAACCAACAGATCCAAAAAAACTTCCGACCAGTTTCACTCCTTTGTCATTTATACAAAGTCTTGGAGAGATTGATCCTCAATCGTATCTCAGAGTGCATTGACAAAATGCTTATAAAGGAACAGGCTGGTTTTCGACCTGGTAGGTCATGCTGCGGCCAAATTCTCAACCTCACACAGTATATAGAGGATGGGTATGAAAGAGGACAGGCTACAGGTGTGGCATTCATCGATCTCACAGCGGCGTGTGATACAGTCAACCACAAAATTTTGATAAGTAAGGTATATTCCATCACAAAAGACTACCATCTTACACAAGTCATCCAGTGTTTACTACAAAACGGAAGGTTTTACGTCACCCTCCACAATAAGAAGAGTCGATGGAGAACTCAGAAGAATGGCCTCCCTCAGGGTAGTGTGCTGGCCCCGCTCTTGTACAACATATATACAAATGATCAACCAATTATTTCTGGAACAAAGCATTCATTTATGCTGATGACACAGCAGTTGCAGCTCAAGGCCAAACCTTTGAGGCGGTGGAGGTGAAGCTGACAACAGCTCTTGAAGATATGGCCAAGTATTATGATGCTAATCACTTGAAGCCCAACCCTGGAAAAACACAGGTCGGTGCATTCCATCTGAGAAACAGAGAAGTCAGAAGGAAGTTGAACATCAACTGGAGGGGGCAACAACTACTACACTGCGATACACCTAAATATCTAGGAGTAAAGCTTGATTGATCTCTCACATTCAAAACCCATTGTGAGGATCTGAAACTTAAAGTATCTGCCCGGAACAACATCATCCGGAAACTTACAAGTACCTCCTGGGGAGCACATCCAAATATGCTTCGTACATCTGCCCTGGCACTTAGTTTCTCTGCAGCAGAATACTCAGCACCAGTTTGGCAAAACTCTGCACATGCTAAGCAGGTTGATATAACATTGAATGATACTGGTCGCATTGTAACAGGTTGCCTAAAACCAACACCTATTAGTAAAATATACCAAATCATGGGTATAGCACCACCTGACATTCGTAGGAAAACAGCTGCAGAGAGGGAGAAGAGGAAACAAGAAACAGACCCCAGACACCCTTTGTTTGGACACGAACCTCAACCCACAAGGCTGAAGTCAAGGAAGAGCTTCGTACAATCAACTACAGCCATAACATCGTCTACTGGAGCACGCCGTCTAGAACTATGGTGAAATTCGTTGCCTGAAGAACAGTGGAGGAACATCAAAGAGGCACCGGCTGCGGGATGTAATCAGCCATATGCTATATGGAAGGCTCTAAACAGATTAAGAACTGAAGTGTCCCGATGTAAATATAATATTAAAAAATGGGGGTACACTAATGACAACGATCTATGTGAATGTGGTGAGCTTCAGAACCCACAACATCTTCTGATATGCAGGAATCTCCCTGAAACCTGCAATATCGACGACCTTTACAGGGCAAACGAGAAGGCCATCAAGATTGCGGAATTCTGGTCACATTCTATCTAATTGTGTTTATAGTTTAATAGTAATTAATTAATGTTATTTGTTTTTTCAACTTGTTATGTCCTGGACACGAGAAATAAATAAATAAATATTCTACCAATATCACCAAAATGCACCTTGACACTCTCGGCACTCTCTTCACCGTCGTCCTCTCTTCCAACAAATCACATTCTAGCTTATTTTTACATCAGTTACAGATTGTTTTCTGTGGTAATTTGCACAGACAAATCTAGATGCCCTCCTTTGCACTCCCTCCAACTCCTTTAACCCCATATTATACTACCGTTTTGAAGCAATGGTCTCACCTGCCCAGTGTGTCCTGACTAGTTGAGATTCTTATTAAATATTATGCCAAAATATTTACATATCACGTTGAACACCAGAAACAACGGTAATAAATCTAAATCACTTCAATACAGTAGAAATGCAATGAGATTCAATGCACCCATAACCAAGTTTACATTTGAGAGACGAGGCACACTATGCAAGAACACTTTTGTCATTATAACACAGAGAAGATCGCCATTGTCACTCTTAAAATTTGCTTTCATGCCAGTGCAAGCTGATTCCCGAATTGTGCTCAAGACTGGATTTGTGTTGCCACAAGAGAGGATATATCAGATGAGAAGAGATGTGCCCATATAGAATACAAGATACTCCATCTATCCCTGGAACTCACTTGTCTACTTTATTTCGCTGACTGAACAAATCTAGACATAGCCTCTGCAAAATTTGTATTTTGACTCCTAGATGAATCAAACTCAAGGCTCCTGAGTAGTGTGGTATTGTCTGCGTAAGCCCATATTAAAGAACTGTCAATCATTTTCACACCTATTGTTCTTGGCTACGCCCCCTACCCCCTCAATTCCCTCACCCCCTCCCCTCTCCCCTCTATCCCTCCCTTCCCCACCCCTCCTCTCTACCCTCCACTCCCCACTCCTCCCTTCCCTCCCCTTCACTAACCTCAGTTTCACCTGCCTTCCCCACGCTAGCACCAGCTGCCCTCTGGGTCCATTGTTCTCCTCCCCTACTATTGCTCTTTTTTTCAGGCCACTTGTGTAAACACATGTTCTCCCTAACCCCAGTTTCATCTCTCTCTCTTTGGGTGCACTCAAGCGTCATTAATTTGGCAACTTAACCTTTCCGTCACCAACCCGCAAGGTGTGAAGCTTGTTATGTGACCGATATACTAAAACCTCTCTCAGGAGCCCCCCTTCTCCCCCCTCCCCTAAATCAATTCAAAACTGCTTACACTACGTTGAAATCATCTTGAGACTCGAAGTGCAAGAAATAGTCATCCTAGTTAGCTTTGATGTCATGTTGCTACTACACACATACATGCTTGTTGAAGAAGTAGTAGCAGTAATAACACTAAACTATTGGCCCGCAGCATCTTGGACGAATGGGTGGACCAGACCAAGTCCTGTCTTAAATCTACATTATTTTAGGGAAGTTTTATGCCCACGTGGAAGGAGCAGCACTCACCATTTTTTTTTTTTTAATAACAGGCAACATCTTCATGGAGCCACTGGAAATGGAAGTTTTGGATGCACCCCACAAAATGTGTCTGTGGCTGTGTTACATCATTAAATGGCCCAATTGACAGTTTCCCCTCAATGAGTTTCTGGATTATATAAATAAAGCACATCCTGAAATAAAATTTATTATTGTTGTGGACAAGCGAACTTTTTTTTCTTTTCGCCTTGCCACCCCCCGAGAGGAATACATATATACGTGGGTAACCACTATGTCATGTGAGCCTTAGCTGTATAAATAATACTCCCAGTAGAGATATTCACATATTTACACTTTAATACAACATTTATGGACATCCAGACTCTCTCTGACTTTACGCATTGCTGCCTACATTTTTTATAAACCATTGGCTATCTCCCACCTGGCTCTGATGGTAAAGACTCCTGGCTGCATCAGTTGTAGTCTCCGACTTGCTTCATCGCTGACGACCCGGCTATCCCTGCAAGCTTGATTAAGATGATGATGATGATGATGATGATGATGATGATGATCCTTCCTCAGCTCCAGCAGCACGGTTTTGTGTCGTTTTCCCCTCCTTGACACTCGTAGGAGGGAGTACCCCCCACCCAATCAGAATGTTTCCTCTTCTACCATCTCCTCCACCTAGTGCTCACTCCTAGTTTCCGCTGACACTTCCTTCCACTTTGGAGTCATTGCAACCTTTCTTGCTTACATTCCATCCTCTACCTTATTTAATTCTATGGGGTAACTTGCCCTGGTTTCGACTCTCCTACAGACAATCACTTTCACCTGCCCATATTAACTTTGCATAGAATTATACTAAAATTCCTTGTCCAGCCACAACATGCCTCCATCCTTGCTTAAGCTTCATCCCCACTCTGTAGCATCTCTGTCGCTAGGCTGTGTTGCTTCCTCCCCCTCTTTCACATAATTTCCTTATAACCCCCTACTTCTCTTTTTTTCTCTTTTTTTCCATTACAGTTTATTGAAGCTACATTTTTTTGTATATAATAGTGGTGTGATGTGTATGTTGTTTTAATGGTCATCTTCTTTCCGGTCCTTGCATTGCTCGTTCCACTGTCTTCTTGCTGCAGACACGCCCCTATGCGTGCGTGTTGTCGTCCCCTCCACTTGTTTACTACCGTCGCAGTGTTCACCATATCAGCGGCCGGTCACAGCCAGTCAGTCGTGACGTCACCGCTCCAGCTGTCTCTTGACGTCAGCGTACTGCGTCATGCGCCCGGTCTGCTTACCGCGCACTTACTGCTCATGCGGCCTTGTGCCTCACTATGCCGGTCGCCGTCTCCTCTCCATCTGGCGATTATCTCCCTTTGAGTTGACATGCTCCTTCCTGTAACATACTAACTCTGATGGTGAACGCATATTTTAGTATGTTGCTGCATCACCCTCAATTCTTCTGTTTCTTCTCCTGTCGTCTTCGCGCAATCCTGGGTTGCACTGAAAAATTCATAATGTCTTTATAATTGTAGGTTTCACATAACACACTTTTTACAACATATCTTCATCTCTCTTGATTCTATTGCTAGAAACTCAATTTCTGCTACCCCTTCAGTACCGAAAGTTACTCCGTGCGTCGCCGTTTCTAGCAATATTTCCCTCGCTGTCTTCACTTAATTGTAGTTTCGGAAATTTCCTCTTCTTCCCACACTTAATTACCACTTAGCTCTATTTAATTCTGGTTTCTATACTACTGTTCTACCCCCTAATTATATCTTTATTATATACAGTTTCTCTTTTTTTTCAGTTAGCTTAATGCCTACCGAATTCGACGTTCACTTCCGCTGTCGTCTTTGCATGCTCGCTGTTTCTGTGTGTGGGTTGCAACCTTGCACAGCTGATATTCTGTTGTCAGCTCATTTTCTGTCATTCATGCTTTCTCGATGCATGCAGCTACCTGCAGCATTTCGCTCCGCCTCGTTCCGCTGTCGACTATATGTGCCGTGCTCTGGCTGAGGTCATTCACTGTTGCTTGCTCTGTCATGCGTACTGGTGGAACTGCTTTCTCATTTTTTTTTACCTTGCTGCGTCCTTACTTCTGCAATTATAATTCGCTTTTCCTCCTTTATAGTTTAACAAATGATGTGAATTCATCACACTTGTATGCTGTGGCTTTTTGTACACAAATGCTGCAATGTTTAACAAAGCTTTCCAAGATTTCCATGATCATCGACATCTCTTGTGCCGTCTCCTGCGTTTCTTTTTCCTGCGGTTTCTCCGATTTCTGCATGGCCTTTTACTGCTTCTGTTCAATAATCTTCTCCTTTTCGCTCATGCGGCTGTATACTGCCTTTTTCTATTAACCCGTTACTGCTTGCGCGCTAACTCTTGGTGCCGAAATTCTGAAATCTTCCATGGGTTCTCTTTACCATTTATTGTCGCACCTTTACGCCCGAGACTATAACTCCTGGTATCCTGCGACTTTCTTCAACGTTATTGGTGACTATTTTTTGGCCTCGTTACTCCGTATGTGTCCGCTCTCCGGAGTATTTTCACTTTTTATCACTGGCGTACTTCTTGCATTTCTGCTATTTGATACCTTGTCGCATGTCTGCCTATTTTGTTCTTTTAACTGTGGCGAACACCCTTGGTTCCCGTTAAATAGCACATCTTCACTTGCATGCACACTTTCACTGGTTAGCTCTGGCAAGCTCTGCTTGACTCCCAGTAACCTTCCCTTTATTTTATTCTGATTTAGGCCTCTCAGCTCCCGATGCAATGTCTTCTCTATCTCTTGCAATGTATTTCCCCTATCACTATTTTCTGTATTTAATGCGGCTGGTGACGTCTTCTCTACGTCCTATTGCATACTATTTATATCTGACGATTTACATTCCATGCCGCAACTCATGTATTTGGCCACCCCTGTGTGTGGCTTTTTTCCTGTGGTTTCTTGCACTTTTTCGTCTCCTGTGGACGTATATATCTCTGACCACGGCGTTTCTTCTGCACCGGTACCCAAAATTCTTCCTGCCGGCATCGAATCCCTGGTGCCTCGGAAGTTCTCCTCCACTGCCATGACCTTTCATGCCCTTTCGCTGCTGCTTTGCAAACCACTTGCTTGTTTTTTACTTCTGCCTTCCTGCTGAAAGTTTTCATCTCTTCCTACACGTCCCGACTCTTCTGGAGTTTCTTGTTCTGCTGCTTCTTGTGCCCGCAGATCTATCTTCAAAGGATGATCGCATTGATCTGTAACATCTAAGTTCTTCACTGGTTCTTCACTCCGTCCTTCTTCTTCACCTTTCATCTCTGCCACTGCTAACTCTTGACGTATTTTCTGCCCTAAGGTGCCTTTGTACTGCAGCACCCTTTTCTCCAAATGGAAATTTTTTATTAATGAATGCAATTTTTCTCGGCATTGTTTATTTATAAACGTTTCTCGGGAAACAAACCGAGTAATACAATTGGTTGTGCTGTACATATCACCCTTGCAGACTGTTTTGCCGGACCTTCTTCACATGTACCTTCCTCACTTGATACCCTATGTTCTCGTAACTTCGCATTTTCCTCGGCTTCCACTGCGATTTCGCATGTCTCGCCATGACATGCCTCCACAGGCATACTCAGCGTACTCTCTGGCGCTGCAGTCTCTTCTCGAATCTCAGCTCCATGCGCGCTACACTTTTTAAGGATACATCCCTGTACTCTCACTACAGACTTCCCATAGTCTATTTTGGCCTTGTTTTCCTCCAATCAGTCACGACCCAAGATCCCCTCAAATAATGTATCTAGCCCGGTGGAACTACGTACTTGAATCTTAAGATACATTTTGAGCTCTTGCCAGTCTCTCAAGGTGACCGTTATCACACCTTCCTTCTGAATCGGGTTCCCCATGATTCCTTGGATTCTTATTCCCAGCTGCATATGCTTCTTAAAATCATTCCTTATGTGCTCCGATTTCACAATAGAGGCGCAGCTTCCAGTGTCAATTAACAGTCTGAGTTTTCCATCGATGCTTTCTTCACACTGTAGCTCATAATAGTCATTTTGTTCTTGCTGGTTGCAGTCCTCTTAATTCCAATTCTTTTTCTGAGCAGGACTAGACTGCGCAGTCTCGTCCGTTTTCAGTTTAATGATGCTCCTTTCTGCGTCCTCTGTCCTTGCATTAGCATTTGCCCATGGCTAAAGCAAGCATTCCCTCAATTTGCATCACACTGGAAATTGCCTTTAAATTCTGGCTCATTGATGGCTCCTACTTTTGCTGGCCCATTTCTCCACTGTTGAAATTCCATCACTGCTTCTTTCCGCTCTCTGTCAACAAGCCTGTTGTCCACGTGTTTACAACCTTGCACCGTCGCATATGCAATACTTGTGTCAGGCTCGTGTTGCTTACGCCACTGATCCTGCCAACCGGCTGAGAATTCCACTTTGCATATTCTAACAGCAGTTACACACTGTCTTGCGCTGTGATTTTTTCCGCCACATATTTGACAAACTTCTGGTCCTCCTTTGTTCCAAGGATTCCAACCTCCCCTTCGGTTTCTGTTACTTTCCACCAGCGATCTCCATTCGCTTCCATGATACTGCTGCTTCTCCCTGCTTGACAGGATTACTGTTTCTTCTAATAATGTGGTTTCAACTGTTTTTAGCTAAAGTTAACTCCGTACCCCGAGCCCTTAGCACAACTATAATTTTCTCTTCTAGCAGTCCATTTGTGAATACCGCTCGACTCAAGTTGTGAATTAATTTCAGCATTCCATTTAATTCGCTTCTTTCAAATCCTTCTTCGTGGCTTCTCTTAACTCATGCATGGTTCCATCGAGCCTACTCGCCCAATCTGACACTGTTTCTCCCGTCCGCTGCTGACTTGAAAACAGACTTATGGCATAATGGTCAATCGTTTGTCTTGGTCGGAAGTTTTCTACTAAAATCACCCTTATATCTTTCCACTCTTTAACCTTCTCTCGTGTCAGAATTCATTGTCTGGCTGTGCTTCCAATCCTCGACTTTACGAATTTTAATAATATACCGTGCTCTTCTTCTGCGATAAGGCTGAAAGCGGTATCGCAATCATCCTAGCTGACCTGCAAGCTTGATCAAGATGATGACAATGATGATAATGATCTCTGTTCAGCTCCGGCAGCCCAGTTTTGTGTCATTTTCCAATCCTTGACACTCGTAGGAGGGAGTGCCCCCCAGCCAATCAGAATCTTTCCTATCCTACCATCTCCTCCACCTGACCTAGTCTCCTCTGCTGACACTCCGTTCCACTTTGGAGTCGTTGCAACCTTTCTTGCTTACATTTCAGCCTCTACCTTTGTTAATTCTATAGGGTAACGCACCGTGGTTTTGACTCTGCTACAGACAATCACTTTCAGCTGCCCATATTAACTTTGCTTAGAATTATCCTAAAATTCCTTGTCCAACCACAACACTATGAAAACAGAGGAACAAGGGTAGCTGCCATTCCTAGAGGTGTTAATAAAAAAACACGGGTACCTGGGGCACTCAGACTACCAGGAGCCTACACACGCAAATAGATATTTACACCCTGTGTCGCACCTGCTTCTAGCGACAAAAAAAGAGTCATCACCATCCAGTGACAAAAGCTTGTGACACTGTCTATGCAGTTGGAGGCACTACACTTTTAGGACCAATGGATACCACAGTCTACTCATAAAACAAGCTCTGCTCACAGCCACGGCACAGAAAACTGCTATTGCTGTGGAAAAAACAGCCCACAACCAATCCACCATTCAGGAATGCAGATTAGCAGTTCTGCCCTACATAAAAGGCATTACTGAAATAAGAAGAAAAATGTTAGGAAAAGTTTCTATAAAACCCATATATAAAGCACACAAAATATCAGTAATTCATTGGTCTAGGTAATGGACAAACTACCACAACTATAAGTTGCCGGGGTGTATAAAATTCCGCCTGTCTATTCCCATGTTTACATTTGGCTGCACCCTAAGGGAAAGACTATAAAAACATTATAAATCTTACATGGAAAAGACGGCCATTGCACGGCATGCAACCATAACCAGTCATGCCATTATTATTTTTAGAAAAAATAGGCTGAGGTTGCGAGAAGATCACTGGTTGTCAGGAAGGGTAAATGAGGTATTGGAAACTGCCAAGTTTCTAAATAACATAAATGAAGACAATGGGCTCGCAGGTTAGCCCCCCCCCCTCCCTCCCTCCTCACTACACTGCAGCATGCCCCTTCTGATCAATGAAATGTGAGACAGATCAGGCTTCATGACTGACCGAGTGAACCGAACTTTCTAGGCAGGTAGCAGGCAACAGGTATATAAGGGCACACAACTCATGGATAACATATGCTTTCTACATGACAACAAGAGACCATTGTCTCCAGCCAACGATGCCTACGATTGCAACTAGACTTCTGACTGTAAGCCATTAACAGTCATTTATTAGAATAATAAATAGCGTTGTTCCCAATACACTACCCTGTGGCACTCCCATTCCCACTTCCACCTCTTATGACATTGCTTTTTCTATCTTAAAACTTTTCTTTTTACCTTTTAAGAATTCCTTTCCCTCAGGAAAATCCCCACCATCCATCAAGTTTCAATAAGGCAATATGAAACATACCTATGGTGGTGGTCACTACATTTACATATTCATAACATTGGAAAGTAAACTATGCTAACCATGAAAATAAACATGAGAAACGCACAAGTAGACCAAAAAATTCCCAAGATAATTGAATAAAAATCAATTCATTACTGTTATAATTAACATTACAGCAGATATTAATAGGTCATTTTACAAAAGCATAGCCTAGACTTAAATGGTTGCTGCAAACTTCCTTTTTTACAATACCATTACCATGATTTTAGTGATTTCATAAGCAAATCCATTTTCCAAGTGTAGGTTTCCTCAATTTCCCACATACTCAAATAATTCTCCAGAAACTACTTACTAACCAAAACATCATACAATACTACAAAAAGTATTACACGTTAAAAAATTGTTTGTTAAGTATGATAAAAATATTCCAGTCAATGATGCAAAACATAATAATATCAGTTTTGAATGAGTTTATAGTTCTTCAGCCTGCAAGAAAGACACACCATATTACATGAATTGTGCTTCACAAGGCTTGGCTTGTTTGATTCCTAATCACTTCGCACCATTCATTTTTCTTTAATACACAACACCGTTGTCATCATCTCCTCTTTACTAAAGCAGCAGGGTAGAGGGAAGGATATGGATTGGTTAAATGTTTTTCTTGCTGTACCAAGATAAAATGGTTTTCCATTAAGTGAAAAATGAAACCTTGAATGTAGGTCATAAGCTTATAGGTTCCCATTTCCTGTGGACCCATCATGTTCGGGGAAAGGTAACGTCTCTCGGTCGTTGTATCTATTTGTTCATTTTGTTAAGCATCCTGCTGGCAAATGCCACAGTTCAGTGCTCCATTACTCTGTTAACCTCAACCTCCTGGAACACCTCCAGACCTAACCCATATTGGGAGATATCAATGGCCAGACACACATTGTAACGACAAAATGTTTGTAGTTGTGTGGACTGGTATGGTATATGTACTACTACTTTTAGCCAGCCCACATACTTGTCGCTACTCTGCTTCAGTCTTTTGGACAGCAGTCTTTCAAGCCTTAATGGTGTTCTGAGATTTATAAGAGGTGAGGTAGGTAATTTGGATCGTGATAGGTAGGAACTGGGACTCTATTTGGCTCTGGGAAGGATTTTACAGATTCGTTAGTCAAGAACAGTTGCCACCCGGGATTCGGGAAGATAATCGGGTTGTCAGTTAAAATACATGTTACTTCTAAAGAAAGTTTGTTAATATGCAGAAGATAAATTTTGAACTTTTTATTTGAAACACATGATTCCAGCCCAGCACCTGTCCCGCATTACAAGAAAAAGTCAGACATTGTACTACAATTCGAAGACCGCAGGTTAGAAGTTAGAGGAACAACATTCTTAATAGCACACTTTGTCATTAATGGACTATGGCAGTCATTGCTACTTTACGATATGGCAAACCGCAGTACAAGGCGTGCGCGCGCGCACACACACACACACACACACACACACACACACACACACACACACACACACACACACACACAAGCGCGCAGCGACCACCGAGACATTCATAACCCTTTTTGGTCATCACGTGATCTTAGTAGCCAATCATGTGTTTCCTTGTCACATTGTACACCAGAGACCATTCTCCAGTGCAGCCTGTTCACTCTCACTAGCTAACATATTCCCTGCACGTTTGGTTCCTGCACCGAAATAGTTTATCGATTTTGCGCTCTCAACACACTTGTTACAACATCTGGACTCCAATCCGAATGAGCCAAAGTAATACTTCCCAGGATTGACTGTTTTATTATTATTTTATATATATATCCTCACTAGCTGTATTCTGCTCCCAAGGAGTCTCGACCTTCAAAAGGTTGGTTAAGTGCACATCATTTAGGGCTTGGTCTCTGACAAATTTCTGATAGTACCCACATAGGCACATAAAACATTTTAATTGTGGAGGCTGTGAAAAATCCTCAATTTCCTCCAATTTCTGGTTGTCTACAGGAAACCCTATCAGGCTAATTATGTTGCCAAGAAAGTATAAACTCCTTCTGTGGAGCACACACTTCTTCCATTTCAGGGTCATGCCCTCCCCCTCCCCTCCCCTCTTCAGCGCTTCCTGGAGAGTCTCTTGGTGTTCCTCCTGCATTTTTGAAGGTGTTACAATGTCATCCACATATAATTGTATCTTCTCCCTCAGTTTCCTTCCCAAGATTTGATCAAATACCCGGAAAAAACTAGCCTCGGCATTACTCATTTTGAACATAATGACTCCAAACTGATAGCATTGCCCCTCGAAAAGGAAGGCAATATATTTTCTTGAATCTTATTTGAGGGGCACCTTCCAGTACAAGCTCGTTAGATATAATGATGTTAAGAATGTGTAATCCTTCCCTGCATCTATTTCAGTTCTGATTCCCTCCACTGCTGCTTCTGTTAGGGCCAGTTCTCTGGTAAACAATTTCTTTTGGTTTCCACCACTTTTGTGCCACCCCAAAACACCACCTTTATTTCTCTATTCTCTGCAGCTTTGTTTGGTGTAGTTTTGTTGAAATGAACATTCACCTCGCTAGTGAATTCCATGGTTTCTTTCCTCCAATTCAGTATTACTTCTGTGTTGTGCAACTAATCAACCCTCGGAATCAAAGGCACGTTTATTCCTGGTATTACATACACTTCAATTCTAACTACTTGTCTTTCAATCTCACCTTCCATTTGCACTACCCATTTCACATTTTTGTTGGCGTGACCGGTAGCTGAAGTTGTCATCATATTGTTCACCTGAAAAAAATCTAACTTTCATTCTACTCGTATACTGTTAAATAACATTTCCGAGAGCCATGAAAGTTGTGCACCAGAGTCGAGCAAAGCCTTTATGTGTTGGTGTTTGAATTCCAACATATGTTCCTTGCACTGTTGGAAATAAATAGTTGCTGATGTAACTTCAAATTTGCCATGGCTATCAGCTGATTTATCATCACGCTGCCCCATACAAGCTCCGACTCTGGCCAGCGAACTCTACTTAAAGTTTCCTCAGCTCCCACAAAAGCGTTCCAATTGCTAATAGTTCTCAAAAATAAAAATAAAAGTACCAGCACCAGCTTGTCGCCTTTAAGTTCAGGGTATAAACTAGCTAATTCTCCTGTTAAAATCTTGTCCATAGTGCTGCTTCCCACCTCCAACCTTTCGACATCATCTACTTCCACAACATCCTCTTCATTTTCTTTGAGTGTGTACTGTCCGTCAGCTTCCCAGGACACAACATTGGATAGAACTGTAGTTTACATCCCATTTCTACTCTCTCTTTCTTCCCTTGACTGTCAGTGTTCGTAATGCTAGTCGTCGTCACTCCAAACTTTCCATTTTCACATAGGATGAGGTGACTCCTGAACAGTGGAAGTCATCATTTTAATGGCCTCTCTGTGCCCTACCTGCCTCTCCTGCTTTGTCACATCCTGTTTTTCTGGCCCTCCCCCCACACCCTATTTTGTCTTCTATCAAATCACCCATCAAAATATCTTCTTTTCCCTCCATCTGTCCTCTTCTAGTGCATGCTTCTCATTCCTGTGTCCCAGTTCACTATTCATGGCTATCTAGTCTTCCCAGCATATCCACAGTGCCTTGTTTAGTACATACACTATGACTAGCAAAAATTTTCTGAGTCAACTCAGATAACCTTTTCCCAATGATTCATTCATATTCCTCTTCTCCATATGATCAGTCAAGGTACCGGCAAGAATATAAACATCTAATAAAAAATTCTTGTTGAGTCCCAAAAGACTTGGCAAATATGGGTCACCTATCATCAGGCTGCTCTTGACAGCAGCCTGCTGTTCCACTGACCAGAAATACTCCAAAAACACTGCCTTGAAATGCTTGTAAATGTCAAAACGTTTGGTGAACTGTTCAGCCCATAATCTGGCTCCATTCCTGAGATGCTTAGTTACCATGTCAATTTTCCTTTTTTCACTTGCTACGATAAATGGTCTGAAGTTCTCAAGTTCTTCAGAAAATCTGCCGGATGTATGCCCCCTCTATCTCGGAAACACTCCCAGTTTATCTTCTCTTCCACAGCAAATGCTGGCCCTGCTGAAAAATTGACAACCTACCAGTACATAAGCATTTCTTCTTTTAAAAACTCAGTGACCTGCCTCTTTACTCTGCCATCAACTATCACTACTGTCGATGCCTTCAACTTTTCTGTCGCTTATGCGACCAGTTGTACTTCAGAAGACACCTGTTTTACTTCCCTCTTCCCTTCGTCGTAACTTTTACAGAGTTTCTTCTCCACCAAAACACAACTATCTTCCACTCCTTTAATCTGATGTTCCTGCTCAGCTCCTGTCTCTTCAAACTGGTCTACACATCTTTAACTTCTTTGTATAACTGGTGCAATCCCCCTGTTCGGCTCTCTAGCTCCTTATGGAGATTGCCAAACTGTAGCAACATGTGATTTCCCTGTGCTTCACACATTTCATTATACTTCCCCATGTCCCAGTGTAGCTCCAATAACTGGGTCTTATTATCCTCTACATCCTCCCACAAATGTAGCTTCTTATACTCTAGTTCTCAGTTTTCATAAGACCTTGTGCCTTATTTTCCTTAGGGTTTCCTTCAAGAATGGTTAGATTTTCACTAAGCTCGTCTTCAAGATTTTGGATCATGGTTAAATTTTCACTAAGCTTCTCTTCAAAATTGGTTAGATTTCCACCAAGCTTTCCCTCAAAATTGTTTAGATTTCTACTAAGATTTCCTTCATCTGATCATTAAAGATTGCTTCCCATTGGGCGGCAAAAGTTTCTAATAGTTCCCTCATCGAACCCCCATGGTTGTCAACCCCTCTCAGCATGGCTGAGATCCAATGTAGAAACAAGACAAGACAAAATAAGAGGAAAAAGATCAGCAAACAACCTATGTTTTACTGTGTGCATTGTAGTACAGTATCTGTCAAAATCTGCAAAGCAAACTATGGGCATGCAAAAAGCTATCTACCATTTTACACTTGCAGCAAGCTGCAAAGCTAAAATGTCATGTACCACGGCAAAAAATGCAAGTTATAATTATGGAAGAAGAAACCTCGTACACTGCTTCTTTCCTTTGGGAATTTTCTACAAATTTTCAGGAAACTAAAATACTAAAATGTACAAGAAACTAAAGGAAGTAGGAAAGGGTTCATATTTGAATGCTGCTTATCTTTCAGTGTCTTCTTGCTGTCACCAGTTTACACGCTGCTTCCCCGTCACTTGTTCACCACCCGTTGAGATACGATGCCTGTCACATCTTTTGCGGAATAAGTAGTTGTAGCTTTTGCTGCTACAAGTGCCATTGTTGTTTACTTTCCAATAGTGTGGCATATCTGTGAGCAGCCTTTGTCACTACATAGCCACGCTGACCGTATGTCGAATGTCTTTCTATTGTTGAGTCTGTCTTCCTTCCTTTTCCGTATATTCACAAATAATTAAAAGTTTTCACTGTATTGTTATTTTCACTTGGTCAACAAATGCTGTTTCTCACAAAGACAAATTGAAATTGTTTCCAACCCAAATTTTTCATGGTCACTACACGGGAGCCATGTGAGATCCTAACATGGTTTCTCATGTCCATTAACTAGTTATTATACACATACTTGTGAAAGCTGCAAGTTCAGACCCAATCGCCACCCAACGTAAGCTGGGAAATAGTTCTGAAATGTTTTAGGTTTTCTAAATAAGAAGTCAGAAGCAGCTGCAAGATGACAAACACTTTTAATTTTCTTCAAAAATTAACTGTGACCACCACCTTACAATATGACCGTGAAATTTTATATTGGAACTTCGTATTTCAGAGAGGCAGCCTCCTGCATTTGTTAACGAAGCCACCAGTTTGTTAATAAGTTCTACCACATGCAGTTATTAATCACACGAGATTAAACACACTGTTCAGTACAATGAAGTTGCTGTTTTTTTCCTGTTACCACTGCCTGCTTTCACTGTTCTGAACTATTTAATCAACACAACACCATGCCAAAACTTTACCTCATTACATCCCACGCCAATTAAATTATACTTCGCGTTTTTATCGGAGCTGCACATCACACATCTTGCCTACTGGCAATCGCAACTGCTACTCCCTGACTCCCTCTCATTGGTCAAATCTGGTCACATGACTATACTGTTGCATAGATATAATAAATGTTTATCACTGTATAGTCACAAACTCCTTCTCCAATTTGCATCCTCCCATTTTCGAATCATATTCCTTAATGGTTTCACCAAACCAATTATTGTCTTCACTGTTTTCAAGTCCTCATTAACTTCTTCTCCACCCTTATGTACACTTGGCTGAATTTGTTTATAAATTCAAAAATGTAATCCCAGAAAGAATATAATGAAAAGAATTCTTCTTGGTTATTCTGCTGGATAAGTTCTTCTGTCCACAACGTTTTGGCAGCAACCTCCACTGCCTTCATTAAGTGGGATGTCGTAGTGTAGCTACCACTGTGACGACACAGCACCGACTGTGAATGCCTCGTAGTTGAGCTAATGCGGCCAACGCCCCAAGCTGAAGGCGTTGGCTGTTTCAGTTTGGTGGTACCTGTTGCCCTTGTTGGTGGCATCTGCCCCTGCTTTTTCTTGTTGGATAGTCAGACATTATTGGTGGCTTTTTACTTTACTTTTTGCCCTACAGAATTTTACTTTGAATTTTATTATGTTATTGTTATATTTCTAGGGGTGCTTTCGGCCTTTGATGCTTAAGGTTGCCTGTCTGGTATTGGGCGATGTTTTGAATAATTGTGGAGGCTGAGGTTTCTGTTTTTATATATATATATAGCGGAAAGGAATCAAATTAGGATAGGGCAATGAGCCACCACTTACCTTTAGATGATGGATGTGCGGCGCGAACACACAGAAAAGACACAAACACAAATAATAAAGAAATTTTCGGGATAAAAACCCTTTGTCAACAAGAGAACATTATGGGAGATGGGTGCAGCCGGAGATTGCCTAACAGAAAGACCGCCGGTCGAGAAAATGGTGGGGGTAAATTCAAACATCGGAAAAGTAGAGGGGCAGTGAATCAGAGCTCATACCTGAGCAAAAATAAATATCCAAACTATTCATGTTATTATATATATATATATATAAAATTTTTTGGCTATTGTCCTGAATCTCTCTCGCAACTTCGGCGTGTTTGCTAACATGTGGAGGTCATCTATGGAGAAATGACAGGGTAGATGCAGTCCTCATTTGAGCACTCGGTTTTTCAATACTTGTAATTTGTCAATGTGAGTTGCCGCAGCATATCACAAATCTGGGCATGCATATTCCATCAGTGGCCTGATCAAAGCTTGGTATCTTGCTGGTAGTTTCGAATTTTTGTTGAGTACAGTGTACAGTGTTCCTAACCTTTTTTCTGTTCTCTATTTCACATCTTCCATGTGCTGCTTCCATGTGAGCTTTTCATCTAGGCTTACCCCCAATTAATTGACTAATGTATTCTGAGGTATTATTTGACTGAAGAGGTTCAAGTTAAGAGGTACTGGGCTCCCTCTCTGGTGGAAAACAATGACTTGTGATTTATGCACGTTGATTTTCACTCTCTACTGTGTGGACCATTCTTCTAGCAGTTCTAGTGCAGGTTTGAGATGAATTACTATGACTAGCTGGCTCCAGGAAGAGATAAAATATGGGGTGTCATCTGCGTAAAGTGATGTGAACACAGGGATCGGTCTTGGGATTTCTGACGTGTAGATGTAGTAAAGCACAAGGTCCAGGACAGAACCTTGTGGTACCACTGCGAGGATGCATTGTCTGCTTGACCGGGACTTCTCAACTCTTACTCTGAACCATCTGTGGTTCAGGTAGCATCCAATTAACTCCACGTATGGTCTCGGTATACCTGCTGTTATCATCTTCAGTAGCAGTCACTCAAGCCACACAATGTTAGACGCCTTGGCCACATCCAACAGTACCATTCTACAGTATTGTCAATGATTGTACACATCTATTACACGTACTAGTTGATGGGTAGTTGAGTGGCCAGATCGGAACCCGAATTTCTCATCAGGAATGACATGAAGCTGGCGGACTTGAGTCATCAGGTGGCTGAGCAGTATCTTCTCGAAGATCTTAGACACCAACGGTAGCAAGCATATAGGGTGGTAGTTCTGCAGAAATGTGGAATCCTTCCCAGGTTTAGGAAGGGTGACAATTTTCTCTTCTTTCCAGGCAGCTGGGTATCTTCACTGTCTGACGATAGTGTTGAAAATCTGAGTCAGTCACCCGATTGCTGCCACAGGGAGATGCTTTAAAATGTTGTTGTCGATTCCGTTGTGGCCAGATGCTTTCTTCAACTGCATCTGTTTTAGTGTTCATCAACCTCTGCCATTTCCCGCTCCTCATAGGTTTCGGTTGCTAGGTAGTGTCAGAGCTGACAGTGGATGTCATTAATGCAACTGGCTGGAAGTTGTTTTCATCTGCAAGGGTGTTGGATTTGTCCTTGGCAGTAAACACAAGGCCCTTTGATCCATGAGGCACTGGGACACGTTTTCTTGAATTGATGAATTTCCTGGTTTGTTCCCAGGCTGTACCGTCTTCCACTTGGGCGACTCAATCATCCCACTGCTCCCTCCTATGCACTTCGAGTGTGGCTTTTGTACGGTGCTCGAGAGTGTTAAGGAGGGTCTTAAAGGTCCGATCTCTCGTGCTTTGCTAGCTTTTTCGCACTTGGTTTTCTCCCTGATTAGCACCAATAGCTCTTGAGGGAGCTAGCAAGTGCTGCCCTTCTTCTTCTTCTGAGGAGCCACATCTTCTGCTGCCTTGAGCGTTGCTCTGGTCCATTTGTCGACTGCGGTGTTGACATCTTCTGTGCCAGTCTGCAGTTGTTCTAGCATTAATGGTTGAAGCTCGTCTTTAAACTTTTCCCAGTCTATTTGTCTTATTCTTGGCCATTATCATCTTCAGTTTCTCCTTCCACTTCCCAGTCAGCTATAACTGGGTTGTGGTCTGAATACATTTGGGCTATTGACCATAGCATTGGAGTCATTTGTCTATTCTTTGTAATGAAGATATCGAGGATGTCTGCTCGGTGTCCTTCTGTTGCTGGAAAGTGGCTTGGCTTTTCTCATCCCTGCACCACTAAACCAAGCCTTTGGGCTTCCCGCTGCAAAACCCTACCCCTGGTGTTTGCAGCTGTGCTGTGCCACTTGTTATGTTTTGTGTTCATGTTACCACCCAGTATTATGCATGTCACCACCCAGTATTATGCTCCCTGGTATACAGCTTATAGCTGTCATGTTGGTGGTAGTAGGCTGCTATTATTATAATTGGCCCAGTTGCTGTTGAGATCACGATTGCTGTAGCCTCCAGGTTGACTAGTTGGGTTAGCGTGGTTGCATGGTGTTTAATGGTCCTCCTGATGTAGATGGAGACCCCGCCGCCTACAGTCGGTCTGTTGCGCCGGTATGAAATGTAGTTTGGTACAGTCACTCTTATCCCCGGCTTAAGATGGGTTTCGTTCACAAGGCATGTCTATGCCCTCCAAGTGAATGAAGTCTTGGAACTCCATTCTCTGTCTGAATAGGCCATTTGCATTAAAGGCACATATTCGGAAGCTCTCGAGGGTTCTAATTACCATCTTTGTGTACTGGTCCTATTGCCATTTTAATGATGATTGTCAGTTGTTGGACAGTAGCAGCCAACCCTTGTACTACCGCTGCTAAGTTCGGCCAGATCCTCATGCATGTCGTTCAGTATTTGGTCTGCCCTTGTTGTTTTATAGCGTCTTGTGTCCTGATTTACACTGTTCTTGACCTCTGTAGTTGCTTCATGGGAAACAGTTGCTACAGTCGCTGTTTTCTGCGGGTTAGTGACGGTTTCTTGTTATATCGGTATCTTCTCTGCTAAGGTTTTCTTGGTGTGCATACGAGGTGATTTAGACTTTTTGAGCAATTCTAGCCCTGATTGCCTCTTTCGAGCCTCCTTGTAGGTGGGGCATCGTGTGTAGGAAGCCACATGCGCCCCACACCAATCGGTGCACATTGGTTGCCACACTCCTCTGACCACTATCCACTTTTTGGATGTGTGGCCTTCTCCACACTTCACGCAGGCCACAGGCAGCCGACAATGCCTACTGACATGACCATACGCCTGGCATCTAAACCATTGTGGTTGTTCTCGTTTGGTCCTTTTCTTCTCTACGGACATCCTCATACGCAGAAGGTGCTGTATTTCTACTATTGCCCTGTTCTCAGCTGTGCCGTTCATAGTTATCATGAATAGGAGCAATGATCTTTTCTCAAAATGTCTTTTTAAATCTGCAGGTCCTCTAGTTGTGTTACTGTTTTCGTAGTGAAGCAAGCTTCAGTTAAGGCAGGTTGCACCTCTTCGGCTGGTAACCATATTGGTAGGTCACGTATTACCCATTGCATCATTCTCTCGGTGGCCAAAGGGAAGGAGTAGTAGTGGACGTGGTTCTTTACCCTCTTGTAGTCATCAATGTTTCTGAATTTGATTCGGACTCCGTCAGCTGAGGGCTTGATGCCGAAAGCCGCTTCGATGATTGACTCCAGTTATCGGTTCATTGCCATTATGTTACCAGTGATTTTTTCTATGACTGGCTGTATTCATTTAAAATAACCACTGATAGTTTCTGAGGGTGTTGCTTCCTGTTTTGCCTCCTCTAGCACCTTATAACATCCTGTTGTTCTCGTTAGTGGGTGAGAGTTTGAATCTGACAGCTATACATGATGGGCTGTCTTCTTGGGTTGTCTCCGTTCTCCCCCATTATCTTCTTGTAGGGTTGTGGCAATGAACTGGTCACCAACGCCACTTCCACTGTCTTCATTCGACATAGGAGCATCCAATTTCTGTTGTTTAGATGCCTGGCAATCCTGCTGTCTTTTTGACAGCTGAGTAGTTTGACACTATCTTGCCAACAGCTGGGCACTTCTGCACCACCCCTTTGACTTTTCAAACCTGTGGCTGATGGGGCCGTATACGATTTCACGCTGGCTAACCACACTGGCTTGCAGCATGGTCGAGGTGGAACTCTGAGAGGTAGTTTCAACTGCATTTGTGCTGATCTTTCTCTGGGGTCAGCTGGCTTTTTGTGTCTGGAGGCTGTTTCTTCTTCTGCTTCAAAATGCTTTGACTTTGCTAGGCAGTTTGTATTGTTTATTTTATCAGGGAGTGCGACTATTTCTGATGATACTTCTTATTACTTTCACTTTCACAATTAGATTGGCAACTTTTGCCTTGCCTTCCAAAGATAAAAAATTTTCCCATATTTTTTCTGGATCTTTCCCTATTATATTTTCTTGTCCAGTGACAAAGACCGTTTATGTTTTTGTGCTACAACCTTGGATAACTCTGAGAACGACTGTGAAATTTTTAAATACCTGAGAAAAAAACAGGAAAAAGTAGCTAAAGGGTGCCTCAGGACTGCCGTATAAGACGCCCGTTGTCACCATTAGGTATTCCCATATCCCTAATATGGATCTAACGCTCACATGCATGGGTTACTGCATGTAGTGTAGGCCCTGGTACAGTTTTACCCCACCCTCGGGGGACGGGAGGATGCCCCTCTAACAGGAATTTGGAAAAGGATGGTGTGCTAGCGCAGAATTGTGCAGAATAGCTGACTACAAAATCGATGGTTCAATATCAGGCTCGCTCCCAACTCACTGATACACATACTACAGAACAGATGAATGGTGGTGTGAATACCACGAAATCCTGGCTCATATAAATACCCACCAGCCGGCAGCCCGCTCCCGGAGAGGCTTTCTGCTGCTGCCCCATTGGCCGACTCGTCAACTCGGCTCACATGGGGTCTGCACGGATGGCTGTGTACTGGCTCTCATTTGGAACGGATGTCTAACCCACTGCTGTTTTAGATCTCAGACAATTGACTTCCAAGCTTTGCTCAAGAAGATATCTCTGTTGGTGTTGTTGGTGCTTAGTCAAATCTCAAGTGATTCTCTAATTACAGAATCCCAGAAAAAACAATGTCTGAGCCAATTCTCTGGTCCGAAGTATTGGCTCAGTCATCAACAGAGATGGTGATCTCTTCTTGAACAAAGCTTGGAAGCCAATTGTCCGAGATCTGAAACAGCAGCGGGTTAGACATTCATTCCAGAAGAGAGCCGGTACACAGCCGTCCAGTGTGGACACTGTGTGAGCCCAATTGATGTGTCAGCCAATGGGAGAGCACCAGAAAGCCTCTCTGGCAGCGGGCTGCTGGGTACTTATATCAGCCAGGATTTCGAGGCATTCACAGTCGGTGCTGTGTCATCGCTATGACATCCTGCCTGATGAAGGCAGCGGAGGTTGCTGCCGAAACATTGTGGACAAAAGAACTTATCTGGCAGAATATCCAAGAAGAATTCTTGTCAGTCATATACTGGGAAAATAACCATTAAAATGAAAATTATTGATATGTACTGTTACATAAGTGGAAATCAGATGAAATAGTAAAGTATGAAATTAGCATATGCTGAAAAAGTTTTGTAAAGAAGGGATTGAGTTAATGAATAAGAGCTTGATCCCATTCTTGAAACTGTGTTCAATGAATTTGATGTAAAATTAAAAAGGAAGAAAAGAATAATATGTAATTATATTATTGATACAAACTTTAACTTTTTGTTTTATTTCTTTTTCTTTTTAGGGAGACGGTCAATAGATGAACTGTTTACACTTAAAGATCGTCATGATAAAGAATTTGTTCTCAGCCCAGTAGGTAATTTGATTTATAATTATTTATTTATTCATTTATTTAATTATTAATGTAATTTCTTTCAAATAAATTCAAGAAGAATAAGGAAAGTAGGCTCATCACTTATCAGAGACAAAAACATGATGGGAGTAACAAACACATCGTACTAGTTTTAAAGTAGCTGAATATTTATGAGTGGATGAAAATGGAACTTCCTGAGGAGAGGAACTTGTAAAATACAGAAAGCAAAGTATTAGGCTAGGAAATGTAGCGTCAAAGAGGTGGAAGTGATTTTGGAGCACCACAGGGTAGTGTTATTAGAACCATTGTTATTCATCATTCTAATGAGTGATTGTATTGATATTTTAGTCAATTTAGGTTTTTCACTGATTACATAATGGTATATTATAGGGAGAAGATTGTGAGCAGCTGCAGGGTGACCTGGATAAAAAATCCTACTGGGTAGGTCAATATAGTGTGAAGATAAATGCCAAGAAATGTTAGCTTATTAGGTACACAGATAAATAAACGAAGGGTTGTTTATCATTATAGGGTAGGGACAGAATTGCTTGTTGATGGCTTAAAGTGTAAATATCTTGGCATAATATTTGATAGGAAACTGAAGTGGGCAGTACACATTGGGCAGGTAATAGGAAATTATTACAAAATCTGTACAAGAACGAAGTCTTTCTCGGCGTTGAGAATGTATAAACTGCTCTCGGGTGACTAGCCGAGTCAAGAGTGCATTGTCACACGATATTTCGGCGACTAGATTCATTGCCTTCACCAGAAGATGGCGGCAATGAATCTAGTCGCCGAAATATCGTGTGACAACGCACTCTTGACTCGGCTAGTCACCCGAGAGCAGTTTATACAGATTACAAAATCGTTTATTTACTGGAGAAGAAAATGAGAGGATATATCAGAGAAGTGTGGGAGTTGGGTTACAAAACTTTAGTCAGACCATTGCTTGAATATGGTGGTGGTGTTTGGTGCACACACTTTGGGTATCAAATACAGGAATTGGAGAGCTTATAAAAGAGAGTAGCTAAATTTGTTTGTAGAAATTACTGCAGTATCTTATATGACAAAGAAGGTGCTTGATTGGGATTTATTGGAAAACAGGAGGAAACTAAAGAGAGGCCTGGAAGTGTACAAGTTGTATGTTTAGTGATGGGGCCTGGAGGGATATTGGTCAAAGAGTTAGGAGTAGTGCATGAGAATGAAGTGATGACCATGGGTACAAGCTGGCATTCAATTTCATGGATAAAGGTGCGTGTCCACTTGAGAGTAAATACTAGCGAGAAGCTCTCGATAGCGTAACTCGCAAGTCGACACGCCTCTGAGAGTAGCTCGCGGCGAGTGGAGAGCTACTGCCTGAGAGCTGACAATAATCAACTTTCTCGCAAGTCGACACGTCATTCTTGTGCTGTCTGAGAGTAGCTCGCAGAATACGAACACTGTTCGTATAGTCTGAGAGCAGAAGCTGAGAGTTCGGCTAGAGGTAGCAACAAGATGAGTAAAAATTGGTCATATGAAGAAACAAAGGAATTAATTAAAATGTGTGTAGGTAGGGAATTGTTGTGGAATGTGAAATATGCCGATTAGTGTGACAGAATTAAAAAAAAAAATGTTTTGTAGGAAATAGGAGAGAAATTTAGTTATTCAGGGTATAAAGTTCAAAAGAATCTCCGCAATTTAAGGAATATTAACGATGCATTTATACAATTTTATAACATTTATTTTAATGACAATGTGTCTATAATTCTTGTAGTCACATTCTTATTACAGTAAGACGTTCAAAACTGAAGTAATATTTCATTCATTTTTCAAGAACTCTCAAGTATTGTAAAAAAAAGTGGAATTGGAGCAGAGGAAAATTATTAATGTAAGTAGCTTTACTTCAGTGCACGAAAATTTGTAATTCCTGAATTCACTGTCTTTCCAAAACAACAAATTTCGGTAAATTTATTGTAATGGAGGCTTGAATACGAATCCCCCAAAAAATACGTCAAGACGATGTAACACCAAAAAAACGAAAACAAGGTGCTACGCAACAAGAAAATTTATCTGATGCAAAAAATCGAAGAGTAGCCATAACTAGTGCATGTACTGATATAGGTTTTCTCATTTTAGTGTCGTGTTTTAAAATTGTGGATCCCACAGATTCTGTGATAAACTCTACTTCACAGCTCATTAACCTAGAAAAGTTCCCAAACTGTTGCGCGACTTCGATCTGTAATTTTGGTGTCATTGTATGACTGGCTCCGAAAACATTTCTTTTTTTATCCAAGGCTTAACCCAGCAGCTTTTCCTATTCAGTTTTTACCTCTTTTTAGTAACAGCAGACAGTATGGTCACAGCTGACGCGACTTTGCTATTGTGCGCCGCCATCTTGACTGCGCTCCGCTGCTCTCATGTGGACAGGGTTCTGAGAGTTGTCGCGAGAACTGTCCCGGCGAGCAGCTCGCCGAGAGTAGAGCTCGCCAAAATCCACTCTCAAGTGGACACCCTCCCGAGAGTAACTCTCGAGAGTTTCTCGCAAGAATTACTCTCAAGTGGAAACGCACCTTAAGGGTGTGAGAAATTTTTCATTTGTGAGTAAGGGAACAAGAGATTGGAATAAATTACCAAAGGAAGTGATGAGTAATTTACCATGTTTATATCAAAATTCATAAATGGTGAAAATAAATTGGCATAAGAATTTAACACTTGGATATATCAGATAATAATAATAAGAAGAAAATAGATACGACTAGAGAAATTGCCACCAAAGCATGCATTCAGTCCCAATTAAAATCCAGTTCAATTCAAAATTGCTATTTGCAATCTTATTTGTGTTAAAAAGGGCATGACGTATGACAACGAGACATGCTCTGTGCATGCAAAGATGTACCACTAGGTGGGTACCTCTCCTCATGTGCACACCTGACCCCCTTGTCTCTTAACATTATTAATGTTAAATCAAAATACTGTAATGTTTGTTGATTGCTGCCATTTCGCCTTAAACTCTGGTGAATGATTGGTCTACTGTCCCTATCCTTCATTATCTTTATTTATTTTGTTGTTTGAAATAACATATTAGTGCAGAAATTAACACTATACTTCCTGTTTTTTATATGTATTTTTGCATAAAATTTTTACACATACTGTAAAAAGGGGGTGAATCTGAACACTTTTGAGCTTCTAAGATGAAAAAAGGTTGAAAGTTTTTTATTTTTCATTATGAATATGAACTAGAAACTTGGATATGAAATTAATATGGCAGTTTTTAGTGAAAGAATAATTCCTTACACTTATATATATATATATATAGTTACCAGGAAATAATAGAAGCTAATTAGTGAATGGATTTACAAAAAAAAAAAAAAAAAAAAAAAAAAAAAAAAAAAAGGATAGCGAAATGAACCACCACTTATCTTAGATGATGGTATCATGGGGTGAACACATAAACAAACACAAAACACAGGAAAAACAATGAATATTTCGAGACTTGGCTCTTTGTCAACGGGGAAAATGAAGGAGGGAGGGTGGTGTGGGAGACCGTTTCACAGAATGACCATTAGTCACGAACATGTCAGGAGCATGTGTTGGTGGTTCATTTCGCTATCCCCATTATATATATATATATAATTTTTTTCATGGTGTTCCTAGTCACCCTGCAGGTAGGAATGAATCGGAATACATTTTAAAAACCTTATTTTTTTCCATTCAGGCACAAAAGAGGTCTTTTGGAACAACCAATAAGGTAGTAAGTATGATAACACAAAGTATTTGATTCTTGGCTATCCGGGTGGCGCCGCGTCATGTTTCTTAAAACCGACATTTCGACCCTCTGTCGCTTGGTTGACCGAGCGGATTGTCTTGTGACAGGTGACCGATTAGAAATTGATGGGGAGGGGAGCTTGGCTTCGTTCTAGCGTTCCACCTGGCGTCTTGAGACACCAGTCTGTGGGTTGATCCTAGTATGTAATTGGATTAGCTATCATATTAGAGGCTGTATATAGGTAGTCACTAAGAATCTTAATAATGAAAACTTCAACATAAATACTTTCATACTTCATTAGTTACGGAGAGGTGACTATCTTACTGAATGATAAAATCACATACAATAGACTGCTTATTTATTTAACACTTGAAGACTAATGAATACACTTTGCACATATAAACTGGATAAGAACTTGCTGTTGATTGGTTCAATAATAATAGCAGTGTGTTAATATGATTGGCGGATATCTAAGTAACATTGCTGGTTGGCTAGAGGATAGACACAACATCCTATCATGAGATGAGATGAGTTGAGTGACTGCAGAATTATTCTAAGTCCAGCTGATGAGGATATTGTGTAGTGGATCAAATCAGCTTCGATACCTGTTAAGTGTTCCTATGTGGTGTCCATGCTGCTGGTGGCGAGTCCTAGGTGTAAGGTGGACTCCCGAGTCCGAGTTGTAAGGAGGACTGACTACTTGGTCTACTACAAGACTTCAGGAAAACTCATTAGCACTGTGGAGGGGGTAAGAGGTTCTTCTAATTGGCTTCCTGAAGTTAAGTGGGGACTGTCAGGGCAGAGTTACGGTTCAGTGGTAGGGATTCTAGTATTGTTAATGTAAGGGTTTCCCAGCGGTGTAAGCGGGAATTGTTTCCAAGCCTCGTCCCACGCACAAGGAAACTGCACCAGTTAGCAGGCAGCTGCAATTACAGGTCGCTACGCACTTGAGATAACACTCTAGCGTAGCGCAGCTCTTAGCAAACGCCTTCTGTTACACTGTGGGACGGTGGTTAGAGTTCGTGACTGTCTCAAGGCTAAGCTCTTCTGTTACTACGATAAGGTGGCTCACCGGCTTCCTCTGGCTGGCATGTATGCTTGCTTTGAATTGAATTGAATAAAGTTCTTCCCAATTTTCCTTACGTTCCATAATCAAGTCGGGGATCACACGACACCTCATTCTGGGGTCTTCTTCCAGGGCAGAACTGTGTCTTTGGTCAGTGAGCGCTCTTGATTTATAGCGGAGGCCCGCGTCCGTCTAGATGGTTCGATTTGCCCGGACAATCAAAGGTCCGAGCCATCACGTGGTCTGTTGGCCTGGTGGGGCAAGGCGCGGTCTGGTGGGGGATCACACGTGACATGCTCTCTCCGCACCAGAGAGAGCCAGGTGTCGTGTAATTTGTGCCTGTTGTCTTCATTAATATTGTTTGGCGTTTAACGATTTCTAACGCCTCCTTTACTTTCCTTGGCCACCACTTATCCTCGCGCACTATAAGTGTAGTGTTTTCGAAATCTATTGTATGATTGGTTTCGAATCCAGGAATTTGTGAAGGGCACTTCGTCCATGGGGCCACACCACAAATGTGTCGTCAACATAGCGTAACCACAGACGCGGTTTGAGGGGCGCGTTATCCAAAATTTCCGTCTCCAGCGCCTCCATAAAGATGTCTGCTGCTATCGGCGAGATCGGTGAGCCCATGGCCGTTCCTTCCACTGGGGCGTAAAATTTCCCGTCATACTGAACTGCCCTTGACAAATTCCTGGATTATATAAATAAAGCACATCCAAAAATTAAATTCACAATGGAAACGGAGGAACGAGGACAGCTGCCGTTCCTAGATGTGTTAGTAACGAAACGTGAACCTTGGACACTCAGTATATCGGAAGCCGACACACACAAACAGATATCTACACACCGCATCGCACCACCACCCAGCGACAAAAAGAGGCGTCCTCATGACCTTGTATACAAGAGCGACGAAAGTGTGTGACGCAAATAGTTTGACGACGGAGTTGGAGGCGTTTCAACACACATTCAAGTCCAACGGCTATCGCAATCATTGTATTAGAGGGGCTTTGCATGCAGCCATGACAGATAAAGACGCTAATTCAACATCTAATCAAGCCACCTCTCAGGAACGCCAAGTAGTGGTTTTACCCTACATAAGTGGCGTTACTGACAGAATCGGGAAGCTGTTCAAAAAAGTTGACATAAAACCTGTCTACAAAGCGCACAGCAAAGTCAGCAACCAGCTCGTCAAAGTTAAAGACAGGCTGCCTCCACTACAGATTGTCGGTGTCTATGAGATTCCGTGCACCTGTGGTTGTATGTACATAGGAGAGACAGGGCGCACTATAAGGGACAGGCTGCGCGAGCATATCCAAAACTACAAATCTAATAACATTGATAAATCCGCCATAGCACCTCATGCCTTTGAAACCAATCATGCAATAGATTTCGAAAACACTACACTTATAGTGCACGAGGATAAGTGGTGGCCAAGGAGAGTAAAGGAAGCGTTAGAAATTGCTAAACGCCGAAACAATATAAACGAAGACAACGGGCTCAAATTACACGACACCTGGCTCTCTCTGGTGCGGAGAGAGCATGTCGCGTGTCACCCCCCACCAGACCACGCCGTGCCCCACCAGGCCAACGGACCACTTGATGGCTCAGACCTTTGATTGTCCGGGCAAATCAAACCATCTAGACGGACGTGGGCCTCCGCTATAAATCAAGACCACTCACTGACCAAAGACGTAGTTTTGCCCTGGACGAAGACCCCAGAATGAGGGTCGAAACGTCGGTTTTAAGAAACATGACGCGGCTTCTTCTGATCGTGATTCTTTTACTGTTCTTCTTTTTTTTTTTTTTTTATTCCTCTTTGTCATCCTCATTGAGTCTTCAGGCTACTGACTGATCAATCATTTGGTGTTCTGTACCACCTTGTGAATCGTAATTCCATGATACAATTACAAAAGCAAAAGAAAAAACAGTATTTGGTGTGAAAAGTTTTAACAATAACTGAAAAATAATATAGCCTATTGTTGTACAGTCATGTATAATTTGTAAAACTATTACTCTTCACCCCAAAATATTAATAGGTTTGTTGTTATATACGAAGTTTTGAAGATGTAAAAACTTTATAATTTTCTTGAATGTTGTGTCAACTCTTTTAGACAAGTCAGCAGTGTAGCCAATGGCCTAAAACATGATTTTTCAATCAATTATGATGTTAGCTAACTTGCAAAAAATGTTGGAAAGGAGAAATTTCCTAAAATATTTCTAAGTATTTTCTTTTTGTACAATCATGAAGTTCCGTTAATAAGCATCCCATTTTACGGTAAATATTTATGTGCTTGTGTAGAGGTTAACTAGGATACTTTTTTCAAAGTAAGTTAAGAGGATTAAAAATGCTTTTGGTAAGTATTTTTGGAGTTTCTGTGTATGTGAAAATATGGGATTACTGACTTTTCTTCAACAATCACTACAGACCCAAAATGAGAAGAAGTGAATGAACTTTTTGGAGCTCACTTATCTTATGAATGATGCAATATTGTGCCATGTATGTTTCATTTGAAACTGAGAAAATCTAATGGGCCTTCTTATAAAGAGAGTGAAATGGAAGAAGCAGAGAAAATAAATTATTTTTGATACAGTTCAGTGTAATACATGGAATAGCAGAAACAAGTTCCGCCTAGTGATCATATACTGCTTTGGATGGAAGATAAAATATGGATAATTTCATAAGCAAGGAATTCCAAAAAATGGCCACAGATCCTGGAACCTTCTGCTAGATCATTAAATTTCATGTGATCATTGTACGAGGCATATTTTTTAAGTAAGTACCGTTTTGTCGCACCGTGGCTGCAACATATGGTCGGCATTCCACGCATGCGCACTGGGTACCTGCATCTCTTGCCTACGCACTGACGCTATTACAGTCTAATTCTTCCTTGTTTACGTTGTTCACTGAGTGTTTAAGATGCCTCCGATAATCGTGAGTCCCGTCGACTGTGAAGTACGGGCTGTTATAAGATTTCTTTGTGCTAAAGGCCTAAAACCGATCGATATTCATCAAGAGATCTAGGCAGTTTACGGACAAAACATTATGAGTGATGGAATGGTGAGAAAGTGGGTGAGATAATTTAAAGATGGCCACACAAATGTGCATGACGAACAACAGAGTGGACGTCCTTCGGTCGTTAATGAAAGTTTGGTGCAGAAAGTGGAAATTAAGGTGAGAGAAAACAGACGCTTTATGATTTCCTCCTTGTGTGATGACTAACTAATGTTTCTTGTAGTGTTTTGTATGGCATTGTGACCGAGCACTTGAATTACCGAAAATTGTGCTCACGTTGGGTACTGAAAATTTTAACGGATGTGCACAAAACCAAACGTGCATTGACTTTCCTTGAGTGGTACCACAACGATGGTGATGATGTCTTAAGCCAAATTGTTACGGGCAATGAGACATGGGTGGCCCACGTCACACCTGAATCAAAGCAACAGTCCATGGAATGGCGGCATTCAGATTCACCCAAAAAAGTGAAGTTCAAGCAAATGATTTCTGCCCGGAAAATCATGTGCACAGTTTTTTGAGGCAGAAAAGGAGTATTATTGCTTGTGGAATTTCTGCCTCATAATGAGAGAATCAATGCAGCAGCTTATTGTGAGACATTGAACAATCTGCGCCGTTCAATCCAGAACAAAAGACGTGGCAAGTTGAGTAAGGGCATCGTTTTGCTGCCTGACAAAATCAGATTCAACAGTTTTGTCAGACATCTTCCTTTGAAAAAATTTGTTTATATCTTCTTGCGATGGAGTGTAATATGAAATTACTTTAACACCATTAATGATATTCCAAACACTTCTGAAAAATCATAATTCCAAAGGATAATCAGACCAAAGATCTCATCACATCTTTTCGATGGGAAATTCTAGATCATTGTCCATACAGCCCTGATCTGGCGCCTAGTGACTACCATCTGTTCCTGCACTTGAAGAAACACCTGGACTGTCAGCGTCTTGAAGACGATAACGAAGACAAAACAGTTGTGATGCAGTGGTTAACAAGTCAGGCGGCAGACTTCTATGAGGAGGGTTTTCAAAAACTGGTGCTACGTTATGACAAGTGCCTTAATATTGAAGGGAATTATGTAGAAAAGTAGAGTAAGGTAGAGGCTTTCATGTAAAAATAAAATTATTGATATATATTTGCACGTCTTTTTTTAATTTCAAAACGGTACTTACTTAAAAAACATGCCATGTAGCTTCCAGGCAGCTGAATGTCCATGTTTGAAAAGATGGGTATTTCTGTAAAGAATTTAACATGCCCTTTATGAAGAGACTGTATATCTGTGCAGAAGTTATGATGGGGGCAGAATCAGGGCTATGATTTGAATGTGTGCAAGACATTAACATTGACAACAGGTGAGTTGTTCCATACTCCCCAGTCTTTTTGCAAACACTAAGGACCCACATAAATTCCCAATTTTGCGATGTAATTCCAGCCGATATGAACTCTTATATTTATATAAAAATAGACTTGTGTGTCCCTATATTTCACTTTTCATTCATCACTACCAAACAGACCATTGGTGTTTGTGTGTGGTAGTAGCATGGAGTTTCCCATCTTGCACAACATTTGTCTGTAAGAGTGTGGGAGATATGGTGGTTGAAAATGGTCAATCTGTTTAAATTTTCATTTTTCGACCAAAGACGAGTGTCCCTATATTTCTTTTTGCTGCCACAACTACATAGCACAGACCACTGGTGTGTGGTAGTAACATCAACAACTACATAGCACAGACCACTGGTGTGTGGTAGTAACATCAAGCCATCATGCACTATGGTTTTTGCAAGTCCGTAGCTATAGGGGAGTGAGAGATATGGTGCTTGAAAGTGGTCAACATGTGGCACTTTCAAATTTTGACCAAAGACATGTAGATCCCAATATTTCATCATTCAGCCAAAACTATCTAGCGCAGACCACTGGTGTTTGTGTGTGGTAGTAGCATGGAGTCAACCATCATGCACAATGTTGGCCGAATGTCGGTAGCTGTGGGAGTGTGGGAGATATGGTGTTTGAAAGTGGTCAATCGGGCATTTTCATATTTTGATGAAAGACAAATTTGTATATTTCACCTTGCTGCCAAAACTACACTATGGAGACCACTAGTGTTTGTATGTGATAGTGGCCTCAAGCCTTCCATTGTGCACTATGGTGGTTAGATGTGGTAGCTATGGGGGTGTGGGAAATATATTTCACTTTCCAGCCAAAACTGCCTAGTGCAGACCATTGGTGTTTGTGTGTGGTTGTAGCAGCCTCAAGTCTACCATTGTGGACTGTGGTGGTTGCATGTCTATATATTGGCAGATAGTGGTTCAAAGTGGTCGACCAAGGGTATTTTGTTATTTTGATCAAATACATGTATGTACTTCTATTTCACTTTGCAAATACATATCACAGATTACTGGTGTTTGTGTCTGGAATTAGCCTCGAGTCTCCTATTGTGCACTATGGTGATTGCATGTTGGAGGTTTTAATCAAAAATTCTTTACAAACACAAACGAGGCCGTGGGCACCAGCTAGTATTCATATAAGATCATCAACTAAGGCAGTGATCAAGCCCTATTGATATTCAGAGTGACCTAATGAAGTGGGGATTGGGAAGATAATTCAGTACATTCAAATCCATTTGTTAATTTTGTCATTCCCGATCCATTAATAGTTTCCACCAATGTTTAATTTGAACATACACCTGTAAAATGGGAAACATATTTACCTCCTCCCTTCTATAGTTTAAGGACATGTTAGCTATCCCAGGAACATATCACTCACTACATTCTTCCAGCTGTGTAATTGTTACTGTATGAGGAAATTCATTTTACAATAATAGGCAACAAGAGGGGACAGTTGCTAATCATTTCAGGGGTATGGGAAAGGTTTACAACATTGACTCCAAGAATAGTAAGCATTTCTATTTACAATTGTTGCTGGATATAGTACAAGCACCTGCATCTTCTGCTGATTTAGATCTGCGTATTGCTTACAGTCATGGGTGCCGGGAGGAGGGTGCACTTGCACCCCCCCCCCTGCCATGAAAGTAAATACACATAAAAAGATTAAGAAATAAAAATTTTGTTATTAAAATCTCTGTTTGAATAATAATTTAAGACATCTAGATTATTGTCCATATTTTTTGAACACCTTATCCAAAAAATCATTATCCTTCTACGAACTACCAAATGATCGTTCAAAGCTACATGTTGTCGCAGGAACAGTTAGGCCAATATTGATTGCCTCGCATACAGAAATCAAATCTGCGTATTCAATAAGGGATTCACTTGTGGCCGCATCACTCACTTCATCTGTCTTGAACATCTCGTACCATAAAGATTGTGTATATTTTGTGCCAAGGAAAAATGAAGCTTCGTCTTGTTTTCCTTTATTTTCTAGATGTAGCTGTAAAATAAAAATGATTTTTTATGTGTAGAAGGAAATCGTGGTTCTCAAAGAAGAAATTATGGAGTCTAAAAATTGGATGAAGATAGATATTCTGAAGAAGTCTTCTGTATTTTCAGAGGGTTGATTTGTCTTGTTACTGTTCGAGGACGTTTAAATTCAATATTCACTTCTTCGCAAATTATTCGAACTTTCTCGAAAATAACAGTTAATTACATCGTGGCATTATAACGATGATCATTTACTTATGTGGTCGTGTGTCGTTTTTATATTCATATTTATTTGTTTAATTGGTTGCACACGAGTTCAAGTTTGGTGGAATAGGCAGCAATCACTAATAATCTTTATATATAAAAATGAATTGCTGTTCGTTTGTCTCAGTTAAAACTCTGGAATGGCTGGACCGGTTTGGCTAATTTTCATCTTGAAATATTTGTGGAAGTTCAGGGAAGGATTAACTGGTGAGAAAAAATGGGAAAATTGCGAAGAAAATACTGAAAACAACAATTTAATCTTCTTATATATGTCGGATCCATCCGGGAAAGAGCAGAAATTGGGCGGGTTGAATGGAGTTCCCGGTTCGAGGCAGATGGCTCGTCAGCGAAGGTGGGCTGTGGATATCCCTCGAACAGTGGAGAGCAACTACGAGAACACAGCGGATACAAGGATCCGGTTTATTATACTCAGTCTCATAATACACAATGACACATAGCGGAGTGAAGTTGCCGTGATGGTCAGGCAGTAAGAGCTCCCGTGTGCTGTGCGCTGCCATTTAAGTAGCCTCTCGTAGTTGTGACTGCAATCACTGTGGTGCTGGCATCCTGCTCGCTGCCTCTGTGGTGCCATCTCGTAGCTAGCCCCATACTCCCGATCTGACATGGCCATCCTGCTGAGACAGCCGTCCCTGGCTGTCGCTCATAGGCCCTGGGTGTGACTTGTCGGAGCTAGAAATGAAAAAAAAAAGATGATGGGCCATGGCCTTAGGAAGGAATCATCCTGATTTTCGCCTGTAGTGATTTCAGGAAACCCTGGAAAACCGAAATCAGGATGGTAGTTGGTTGTTGCAATGGAGTCTTCAAGAATGCCCATCTCAGGCAGTGCTCTGTTGCTTGTGATCCCGGAAGGGATTGTAGGTTCCCTCATGGCTGTTTGGTTGCCCGGCTTGTTGAGGTTTGGCATTGCTTCACGGCTGTCTCCTTATCACAGCATCCGTCAAATGTGTGAAGATTCTGTGAACAAAGGATGGTTAACCACAGTATGTTTGGCTATCCTGACTTAAAGAAGAATTTTGTTGAATAATGACATTATCAAATTAATGAGAAAAAAAAACAAAAATAATCCAGGTTTAATGTATGCCTTTCCGATATAACATTAAAAAATTTTTACCATCTTCATAACATCAAAGCAAGTTTTTAGAAACTCATTTTCTTCCTGGCGAAGTCACAGAGAAATTTGAAAAGTGTATTCTGGATACTAACATGAACGAATTTTCTCTTTCCAAGACTTGCAAAAGAGCGAAATTACTTTCATGATTGGACAATACATAGAATTTCTTGTAGTGATGTCTTGACAGTAAAGTTTCATTGTGCGAGATTAAAAAAATTCTCTTCAGGGCAAGGTCCACATAAAGTCATAAAATCACAAAATTTACTCTTTAAGGTGAGGTCCCATACAAATAACAAAATTTGCTCTTCATGGCGAGGTCCTATACAAATTACAAAAAAATTTGCTCTTTGTGGCGAGGTCCGATGCAAATTACAAAAATTTGCTCTTCGTGGCGAGGTCCGATTCAAATTACAAAAATTTGCTCTTCGTGGCGAGGTCCGGTACAAATTACAAAAATTTTGGTGTTGGTATCAAATTTTAAAATGTCTTCCCTGGTAATGAAGTCCTTGGAAATTGTGGTACTTTGATGGCAATGTCCAACATGGAACTGAAAAGTTTGTTTTCCTTTTAAGAGATTTTTATTGAACCATCATTCTACATTGGGTCGTGAGGATAAAGTTTTTTGAAAAAGCAGCACTTTGCTCATGTTAGTGTCCAACTGAAGTTTCGCTCTAGGCACTATTAATGACCAGATGTTTTAGTTCAACACGAACTGCTACTGCTGAGGAATGAATCCAGATGCTGAAGACTCGCGAGAGGCAGTGCGTGCGTTATATTGCTGCGTGTTACCTTTGTGCCGGAGATGTGGAGTGCAGAAATGAAAGGTGAGAAAACCCTGTACCGCTGGGTGGTAGGGAAGGCAATGATCCGTTACCGTTTGGTTTTTGAACTATTCGTTTGTGATTTTTTGAGTGCTAGAGTAATACGAATTTTTTATTATTGTGGAAACACTGTTTTGTGTCGTGCTTAATGCAGAGATTTTCTGACGCATATCGGCATGAACTTTTTAGACTTTCGGGTGTTTTACTCTGCGGGTAGCCAATTGTCTAACTAAGTTGGTTTCCTGTGGCATGTAAGGGCAGGTTTTTGTTAACACCGGCGTGGCTGTGTTCCTGGTTCGGAAGTAAACATGTGCCATTCTTTTTCCTCGCGGTGGTTTCGATTTTCAGCCCGTGTTTAAAACTGTCAAATCATGTCAGTGGTGGATAAAAAAGTAGTTGATATGTGCTATTGCAATGGTATACACTACTGGGCCTAAAGATTTTACTACTCTTCTTTGAAAAACTGCGCCTGTCGTCAGGTATAATTTAAGCTGAGTACTTGGTTGCAGGTATTTGATGGTAGCTGCTTAGAATATCTTAACAAAAAAACCAAAAATAGTGAATCCTTTGTTATATGGTCTTCAATTGGAAGGAAATGGGAATTAATCTGTGATGGTATTGTCATTGAACTACCTATTGTCTAATTATATGGTGTCGGATCAGATGGTTTTGGACCGGTAACATGGGCCTTAGCGAATGGCGAAGGTCACGCCATTATGATTGCATTTAATACTTCCTATGCTTTCTGCCTAGTGGTCTATTTTTTGTTGTTGCTTAGTGTCATTTCATGGAGCCCGACGTTGTATTATGCGACTCAGGTCTACGAGTCTCTTGTGTGGTACGCCCATGTTGACGAGTATTCCGTTACATATGAAGAATGTCTAAAACACTAGCAATTTAGCAAGGATGGGTGATATTGGGGTGGGGACATCTGATTATTTTGGTGGTGATTAGGCTGGTCGGGTTACCGCAAATTTATAATATCCAAGCTCTTTTTGGCATATGCTAAAGGTGACTAGTTGACAGAGTCGATTCCTTGTAACAAGATTTCTTGCCATGGTAATATTTTTTTACTAGCTTGTAGTTAGAAGGCATGTGAAAAAACGTGTCTACAGTCATAACATCTTTGCCTGGCTCGATGATCTGGCAGTTAGCACAGGTAACATCAAAGCAGGTGCATCCTTTTTACGGACAATTTGATATTGCTACTCTTTGACGGGGGATCGTTAGAACACGAGGCCAAAGTAAAATGTTGCTCAGCCTCAAGGCTCCTGATGCACCTGTTGATTGTAGGCGGCGATGGGGGCAGCGGCTCCACTGACCCTCCGTCAATGGCCCGTTATTGTGGGCACTGTGTTGCCCGATGATTCTGCGTCCATGACGGTAGCATGCTTCTTGGCTGTCAGCTGGCTCTGGTTCTGCTGCTCTGCTCAGGTTTGAGAGTACTCTGCCTGTCGTCGATCGGTGAAGCTATTTCCCCAACACTTCCATTATGGTAGCTAGGTAGTCGGTGGCATTCAGAATGGTAATATGCGGTTACAGTTGCTCGTGTCCGAAGTCAACTTCCTCTTCCGGCATGTGGTTGCTTGTAGTTCTCGAATCGGCAAGTCTCTGGTAGTTTCCCTGTTGAATGCTGTCTATTGCGATTGGGTTAGGTTGGCCACAATATTAGCCACGGCTATTTTATCTGCGGTAAGGCCCGCGAACGTGCTCTCAATGTTTAGGCTGCGTCTTCCTCGTCGGTGCTGAATTGTCTTTTCTGACTAGTGTTCAGCGTTGTGGTGGCGCTTTTCACGTGGTTGTATCTTGCGGGGAAGAGCTCTTTGAAATGCATCTACATGATACCCGCGAAGACTGCTGATCCCTGGAGTGGGTGGCAGATTGTAGCCCAGTGACTACCATCTGTTCCTGCACTTGAAGAAACACCTGGGCGGTCAGCGTCTTGAAGACGATAACGAAGTCAAAACAGTTGTGATGCAGTGGTTAACAAGTCAGGCAGCAGACTTCTATGAGAAGGGTTTTCAAAAACTGGTACTACGTTATGACAAGTGCCTCAATATTGAAGGAAATTATGTAGAAAAGTAGTGTAAGGTACAGGCTTTCATGTAAAAATAAAATTATTGATATATATTTGCATGTGTTTTTTTAATTTCAAAACGGTGCTTACTTTAAAAAAACATGCCTCGTAACATTATTTTCCTTTTCTTTTCTCCATGGGGATTACTCCATATCATTTTTGCTGTCCCTAAAGGAACCAGGACAGATGAAGTTAATTCCTGTTTCGAATGGTCAGTTGTATGGTCCAGAAGGCAATGGAATTTGTTATGACAAAACATTAGAGCACAGCTGGGAAGAAATCCATAAGCCCAAGTATTTTCCAATGCTATATTAACAGTTGCAAAGGAACAATAGCACTTTACATTACCATGCCAATAACTGATACCTTGATTTCCAGGTGTAGGAATGTCAGTGCCAAGGAAAATTCTTGGTTTTGCAAATGTGCAATACTTACACCCAGAAATGAAGATGTTTAATCCATCATCAGTTCCATCCTGGATGCTGCCAAGGACTTAATTCACTATCTACTCCATGTTAAATCAAGAAAATGAGAATAACTATGCCATGGAATTCTTAAATTTTCTCAGTTCATCTGATTTCTCTATGCATGACTAATGCATGGTACTATGATTATGTTGGTGAGAAATTTAACAGTACCGGTACTGAATCTGTACAATTATACCAGGTTTCTGGTGAATTATTTTCAAAACAATGTCTTTGAGGTCACCATATTAACTAGATATAAACTTTTTGCTTTTCTTTATTGATTTAACCAATTTACTCATACTTCTTATGAAGGTAATTTATTTCATCAATTTTCTGAGATTTAGTACATTAAAATGTACAGAAACTGAAAATCAAACCTTTCACAGAGCTGAAGGAACTGCCAATATATGCCCCCCCCCTTTTTCCCACTCCTATTGGAAGCTGCTTCACGATGTGATATATTTCAACAGGACAATGTCTGGCTGCATGTGATGAGGAATGTGCAAGCCTTCTTCGAAGAACAAAGGGTACCACTGTTTCCCTGGCATGCATGTTCGTCTGATGTGTCACTGAATGAACATGTCTGGGATATGATTGGTTGGCAACTTGTTCGTACTTTTGCAACCACTATCAATGTTTTGTGGATGCACCTACAAACTGTGTTCACTGCACACAATTTTAAAGCCAAATATGATTTGTATTCTTCCAAAAGTTCTCCTTCACAATTTCGGTGCCAGATTTTGGATAAGGCAATCGGACAACAGTTCCGCAGAACATTTGTAAGTAAAATGCACTCATGAGTGAAGACAAACTCTCACCCGTCCCCCATACCAAGATGGAAGTATAACTACCGCATTATTTGAATGTACTATGACTACCAACCACGTGGCACTATTCGCTCCACCAGTGACACAGGCTGACCGTTATGGAAACTGCTGAAAGAATGAGTGCCAGCCCGGATGTCGTTCCTCTCCTTATTGAATTGGTTGATTTTGTGATGTCAGCAAACACTTTTGAAAATTAATATCTTAAAAGGTACTCAGCAGCTTGAATTGTAATTAATATGTGGACTTCCAAGTATCTTATTCTATTTGTTTCAACCTGGTTTAGTCCTCAAAAAGGCTTCTATTAAATTAATTTAAAATTCTCTTACGTCATCAAAACTGGTGCCTTTTCCAACAATCCCAACAATACATTTCTTAAAATCTCATTTATTTTGCAGACGCCTTGAGCTTTCTACATAAACAAATATATATATTTTTAATGCCCTTGATTTCGTCTGTCTGCTGAACTTAATTTCTGGCTTCTACCTCCTTTATTTTAATTTTTTCCCTTAACTAAAAGTGATAATTATACTTTGCCTAATTACTTGATTTTATGTTCAAAATATTCTAGAGGATACTGACTGCAACTGGTGATAAAGGATTAGCTGTAACTTTTTGAATTCATTAGTTATTTGAGATTTTAGATTCAGCCTCCTCTGACCGCATGGTTTAAACACATCAACAAATCGTAATATCTTCTAAACTAAATATTTCTGAGTATAATAAATATACTTTAAAATGATCTCCATCATGAGTTTTTGCATTGAAAATTAATGCAAAAATTGTTGGACTTGAAAAACTAGTTTACCTAAAAAAACTGTCTTCCACATAGGCAGCATTAGAAACTAACTATAAAGAATTTTACTGCTGGGAATATCTAGTATAAAGTCTTTTCTGTACTTGTTCTCTGTATTAAACGTATCCCTAAATGGTTTTGACAAGCTTATAGACATGTTATAAGTTGCTTTAATTTCATAATATTGTCATTGTTGTGTAATATATAGATCACAGTACAATACATAATTTTAGAATTTAAATTTGATCATTATTTACTCTGTTTATAAACACGTGACTTACTTTTGAATGTCCTTTTCTTTTTAAAGACTCATGAAGAATCAGTAACACAACTTCTGGCATCAGTTCCACAGCTATCTCATCACAATTTCCCTCTACTTCTGTATCAGATAGGGAGTAAATTTCGAGATGAAATTAAACCTCGGTTAGGACTGTTGAGAGGAAGGGAATTCATTATGAAAGATCTTTATTCATTTGATACATCTGTTGACAATGCAAAACTGACTTATAGCGAAGTGACTGAAGCATATAAAAACATATTTAAGAAACTTGGGATTGAATGTTGCAGAGGTAAGTTCCGTCACAGTATGATAGTAATATATATATTATTCTATTTTTCCAGAAATTTTATTCCTTCTAGTAATGTTACACAGTCCACTCCATTCAAGTGACTACCTGTCAATAATCACCTTTATTGAAGGCATTAAATAGATTAAGAAGTGAATGTCCCGATGTAGATCTAGTATCAAAAAATGGGGTTACACTACTGAAAACAAGCTATGTGAATGTGGTGAGCTGCAGGACCCACAACAGTCTTCTGGTATGCAGGAATCTACCTGAAACCTGCACTATCGACGACCTTTTTAGGGCAAATGAGAAGGCCATCAGGATTGTGGAATTCTGGTCACACTTCATTTAATTGTGTTCTATAGTCCATAAGCTTAATATTAATTTTATTTGTTTTGTTTCAACTTGTAATGTTATGTCCTGAACACGGGAAATAAAACCACCTATATTAGTGCAGACCACTGTGTGATTGGCAGGAAGAGATTCAACGAGGTTCTGGAATGTACATACAGGGACATGGGGCCAGGCCATCTCCAGTTTTGTGGTCCCACAAACTCATGATTGGGTTAAAGTTCATAGATTTGTGATCCAGAGATATATGACAAACAAGTGCTCGTGCTCTAAAAAACAAGCACATACAGTTAGTGCTGTATGACATCTCCCAATGTCCCCCTGGAAGATGCCATTGTGCTGAGGAAAAAACTTGTATATAGGGTTAGAAATGGTCCACAGGAACAGATGCATACTTCTCTTGATGCATCATTCCTTCTACAATAATGAGTGTACCCAGAGTCTACCGTATAAACATTCCCCAGACCATATTGCTGCCTCTTTCAGCTTGGACCTTTCCACCAATTGTTGCAAGGTGCTTGTCTTCTGATGTTTCACACTGTATAGACCAATGTCCATCTGATGGAGTATAAAATGTGATTCATTCGAAAAAGCTGCCTGTTGTCACTCACAAGGGAAAGTTCAGGTTTGTGGGTCACTGATTTTGGTGTACTTTGGCACAGACCTTCTCCATTGAAAATAAATGGATATATGTCCTACCATTTGTCTAGTTAGCCCCCCCCCCCATTTTAGAAAAAAAAATTGAGGTATAGATCATGGCATCAGATCTAGGTATCAATAGAGCTTTAAAAATCATCAATTTTCAATAAAGTATATTGGAGCTGCAAATCTATTGTTTTTGTGTTATCAATTATTTTATGTACCCATGGTGTAGTTGAAATACCAGTGAATTCTCATAAAAACATGTGTCCCTATCTAATAATAATTTTGACACATACCACTTATTCAGAAGCTTGACCTGGAACCCCAGAAACTTTTTTCTTTTTCTTTTTTCACACATAGGGTTTCAAAACATTGTCCCGATATAGTTGACAGCTACAATCATGCCATGGATGTATGTATTTTCTAAATAAATACAAAAAATCTAAACAACATCAAATTTAATTATTGTCATTCAATTTTCAGGGAAAATAATAAAATACTTGTTTCTTGAGCAAAAAGGTTCATATTATGAAAACGTGTGAAAAAATAAAACCAGCATGTGGGATTGAACCAGTGTTCACAGATCCAGCATCAAGTGCTTGGACTGGTCTGTATTGCCATGAATAACACAGGTATTTTAGCAACATCATGAGACATAATATCATTGATAACCCAGAAACTGTAGGTTTGTGACCTTTTATGTATGAATAAATTTTGATGATTTTTAATGTTCTATCAGTACCCCTCAGTCTTAGACAGGTCCAATGCCATGACCTTTGGCTTTTTTTTTTTTTAAATGGGGCTGTCTAGACAAATGCTGGATCATGTGTCCATTTATTTTTGATGGAGCAGTTCTGTGTCAAAGCACATCAAAATTAGGGACCCACATATCAGGATCTCCAATATTTAGTGGACATGCAGCAGTGGTACTGCCATGCAAATTGTAGCCTTCTTTGCTGATGAACAACCATCAGCATAGGTGCATTAACCAGCAGTTTGGTGTGGATCCCCTCCATTCGAACAAATGCATCTCTGCAGCTGTCCCTTACCTCCTTCATCTATGGCCTGAGGTGCACCACACATACCATGTCACTGATTTTGGATAGTGGCAGTTTGCCTGCACAGTACACATTCACCATTGTGCCATACAAATATTTAAGAAATGCTCCTGCCTTTGGCCCAGTAGCCAGTTATTAAGGTTCTTCGGTGGTTTAATTACTGATTAATTAATTAAAAAGTCCACTAAACAGGTTATTTTTGAAGAGCTGTTTTATTTTGAATCAAAACAACAAGTCAGCGATATTCACAAGCATAGTTACAATCCAAAGATGCACTTCTGAGTCATTGCAAATAAAATCTTTGTGAACTCAACTGGATGAAACTCTCTGTAACACTGAATACTGTCAACTAAACTGACTTACTAACTGAATGAATGCCTCTGTCCAGGCGATCTGTTTATATAGTCTTTATCGAAATTACGAGAATTCTTCAAAGGCATCCGCCCGATATTTCTCGATCATTAACAATCACTCAAACAATCTAACATATTAAAAACAATCGAAATTAATACAAAATTACTTAACAACATTAAAAAATGATCAGAAATGGTAATTATAGATACTTAAATACAAAATTATTTACAGAAATCCTTTCAAACGGTAGAAAATTGTCCTGCCGACATCGTAACTTACAGTAATACATGGAATTACAAACTTTTAAGAAATTCTCTTGCACCATTCGGTTCTTAAATATATTAAATGGACTTTAAATAATTTTCTTACATAAAATAAAGTCTATATACACTGATTTACAAGAATTTACAAAATAAACATATCAAATCACTTTCAAGCAAACTTTAGCTCACTACAAATATTTCATACAGTACAATACTATTCAAAATTCAGGTATTAGGGCTGTTACACAGTGATCATGCCCTTCTTGAAATTGTCCCTTTCTGCAATACTGCAACGATTGCATTGTTTTCTTCTCTTTGCTCTGCCATTGTAACATCTGCCTTTTTGATTAGTTATTTTGCACCATTGTTGCAAGAAAGCACTGGTCACATTAATTTGACTGGACTATGTTTATTAAAAAACTATGTGAACTAATATTAACATCCCTTTTGAAAAAAAAAATTATTTTGAACGTATGCTGAGTCAAGTGGATGCTAAAATATTTACAGGTATCATTTTTTGTATTAATCTAATTGCATGTTTAAAGTTTTTTTTCCTGGGGTAGGCTAGAATTTAATGAGATAAATGATGCATTTGAATGGGATTATCATAATTGCTCTGATAGAGTACGAGTCTTCTCACAGAACAGCTTGTGAACCTATTAGTTCCATCCCATCATCAAAGAATATAATTGTTTTTTATATGAGTAGTGGACTTTTTTTCATATTAATTTTATAATAGTGGATCATAGGTGCTCAACATTATCACTATTTATGTTGGTTTTAATAACTCATTAAAATTAGTCAGTGCCTTACATTACAGTTGGTATGGGAGAAATGCATAAACTCAAGTAATAATAGCAGCAAATTTGCTATTAAACACTACATATTTTGATTTTGCTTTCAGCCATATCAATCTACATTGTAATTGCCCTCTGAAATTATTTACAAATTCCAGTTCAGGTCATTACATTGCCAGGAATCCTTCAATCAGTTACTATTATTAGGATGCTCGCTATTTTTCAGAGGTAGTGCGATGATTAAACAGGAAGTAACTCATAGTAAAACAGCTGGGACATGCATGGCGGCTAGCAGATGCAGTGGCATCTTTGCAGTTAAATTCTGTGTGGCTTAGGCCATAAGTGAAAGTGGGCAGTGAGATGTTGCTGAGGCCGTGATGAAGTGATCAGGGATCTGGGGGCTGTGAACTATGAAAGAAAGTTTATTCAGCATTGAAGCAGTACTTCATTGTACATGAGAGACGAAGTATAGCCTGGGCCGAGTATGAAGAGGATATCGGCATAGATTGAGTCAGTAATAAACAGTCATGGATAACTAACTAGTAATGCTGATATAAAGAGTGTGACCAGTAAATAGTTGTGAGCGGATAAGTGCTCGAACAGTAGCTAAATAGTTGGTTAAGTATGGTTAATTGTAGTTATCCTCCAAGAGACAGCGACGGCTAAGGAGAGGAAATGGAAAGAGATTCTTGTCTCATTAAATCCATGAACCTGGGCTTCCAATTATAGGAAAAGACTAAGTGGCACAGGAAATAATCAATATGCCTAAATACAACAAAGACTTTTGTTTGGTATACAGATATTATCTACCCATTAACCACAGGTGGGCACAGTTAATCAAAAAGTTAACTTCATTAATCGTTAATCTGCTACTTAAAAAGTTAACTTTGATATTCGTTAAAGCGTTACATTTTTGTAATTTTAAAGCAAGTTAAAGTTAACCGTTAAAATTTAACCATCCAGAAGTCGATCTGATGTTTATGTATTGCAGTGGGTATTACAGCAAGCAATACCAAGGTGTTACGTACCGTGATGTGAATCAATTATGCGTCTACCCAATGTCCTGCTTTTACTTTTTGCCCAAACTGTTCATCTTTGGATATATGCATCCTCTTCATATGTTGTTTAAAATCACTAATGGTAGACATGTGAACGTTGATTGTAGAAAGTTTAGGCAAACACAGTTTGCATTCATATATCAGTTGTTCTCCCAGTTGTGATTTAAATGCAACATAATAGTATAAATGTGGCCAATGATTTTTAATATTCTCATTACTATTGTTAGTGTTGCTGCTTTCACTAATGGATTCAAGAGCTTCACTTTCAGTGACGTAATCATTTAATGAATGTCAGTTTAAATTATTTCACTAATGAACAGCAAACCAATACCAACTAAAAAGTGACATTTTCTTGGCAGTAAAAAAGTTAAATTATAAAAATATCAAAATCAATCACCGATCGAAATAGAAAGGAGTTGTGAGCACCAGTTTGCATACATAAAATAGAAACGCTCTAAAACTCTAGCTTTGCTGCTCACCTCCACACCATGCCTAGTAAAAAATTGTATAGGTATCACGCTCACACTTCGTATTACTTAATCCGTTCGCAATCCGACTCGCATAACATACAAGCGTGGCATGGCGTGCAATTGAAACATACCAAATAACGTCGACTACCAATGTAATGGACTAAAGTTAATGGTAATTCAATTTAACAGTTAAGAAGACCATTAACAATTTTTTAGGTTAACTTAAAAGTTAAATTTTTGCAATTTCTTTAACATTGTTAATTAACGATAAATGGATTAACGGTTTTCTGCCGAGCTGTGCCAGTAGCTAAATGAGACACCTAACATGGTGACCCTGGCAGGATACTAACCACATAAGAAACCTAACAAAGCATTAAACTCATTGATGACAGAAAAATTATTGATTCTGAACAAAAACACTGATTTGAAATAGATGTTGACAGTCCAACGTATCATCCAATTACAATGATTCTTATTGTTGCCCATCTCATCACTTCTGGGTTTAATTAATGGATTCTGTGACTTGACAATTACTAATCATGAAATAAGTTCCAAAACAAACCAAAACTTTTTAAAAAGTATATAAAAAGTATTTTTGAAAGAGCAATTAAAATTACAGATATAGTTTGGTGGAGATGAATTTTGGGGATTTTTTTTTTCATATCATCCAAAATTGTATGTGAACAAAAAATCATGAAACTCAAATTCAGCGAAGTTGTGCACTGTGGTGTAAAAGTTCTTTAACTATATATTAAAAGTAATTATGCACAGTAATCAGTTACCTTTCTACACAAAAAAAAAAAAAAAAAATGTTAGTTGTTAGATGCTTTTAATATGTAACCTCTTATATTGCCTTAATCACAAGAGAAGGAAATATTTGAGGTTATGCAGTTATACAGCCTTAATTTATTGTTCCAAGAAAAGAAAAGTAAAGAAAAAACACAACTTTAACACCTCAAACAACAACAATAAAAAATCAATGGAAATACTGTGAATATACAATTATCATAATTATTATTAATTGCTTTGAAAGTAAGCACCATCTACTACCGGTTTGATAGGCCTATTGTAGTTTCACCAGAGTTCTATAGCAGCCATTTTTCAGCATCCTTTAGGGCCTTCCCGGGAAGCTATATTCCCTATTGTGTGTCACATTCACAGGCAGCCCCTACTTCATGCTGTTGCCCATCTCTCGCCACACTTAGCAGAGGTTAGACTTTGCATCAAAATTTAACGCAAACAAAATTGAGTACATAGTTTTACCAGAAAATCAAGAATAATACCATGGGAATGATAATAGCAAAAGAAGCTGAAGAAGTTGAACATTTATAAATACCTAGAAGTGTTATGGAGGCAAGAGAAAGAATGAGGGCAATATCAGTGAAAGAGGAAAGCAGGCAGAAACAGTTTTAAGGAGTGTCAGATGCCTGATATGAAATAAGAAAGTCATAGAAAAGTAAGGGAGTCATGCATCCTACATTCATATTCTCTCATAAGCTGTTGGACAATGAAGAAGTGTAAAATCAGTAAGATTCAAGCTAGTGAAATGAAATTTCTAAGAAGCAGAATACGGGCTACAAGAGTGGACATGATAAGGAATGAAAAGATTAGGAACACAGTGAAAGAGGAAAACTCACAGCAAAGGTTAGAGAAGGCAAGACTAGATGGTGCATGCATATTATGAGACTGGGGGAGAAGAGAATATCAAGGAAATATATGAAATAAAGGTATAAGGTGCAAAAATAATAAACGGACTCAAGGGATTAACACATATTCTTCTATTAGAAAAAGAATGTGGATTTAGGAAAGGGAGATCCTATACGGATTATATATTTGCGTCAAACAGATACTGGAGAAGAGAATTTAACTTAAATACTTATTACTTTTGTGGATTATGTAAAGTAAATAAGGTGCAACTGTGGAAAAGATTGGATATCCAAAACATCTAATACTAGCTACAAGGATATGTGTAAAAGGACACTAGTTATATTAGATGTGGTACATAAAGTAACACAAAAAATAACAAGTAACCAAGGATTGCAACAAGGTTGTAGTCTATCTTCAACATTCTTATACGATTTAGTTAGGAAATGGAAGGAGAATTTCTATCCTGCTGGAAAAAAACACATATTAAACACAATTCCACTTGATGATGATCAATTTTTCCTACAGAAAAATGAAGATGGGCTCCAAATTCAAATTTGCAGTTTTCTTGTACAGAAACAAATGTTATGGTATGGTAATGGAAATATACTTTCAGAGTCAAAATAGTGATTGACAATCAACCAATAGAACAAGTCTCAAGCTTTACCTACCTCGGTTGTGAACTATCCTTTAATGAAGATCACAAAGTGAGGAAGAAACTTCACTGATTTCAATACATGTGTTGAACAATTCGACAAACACTGATCGGTAAAACACGAGGCAATTTAACTCAAATTTTATAAAACAATGGCAGTAGCTACTCTGATGTTTGGCAGTGAAGTGTGGGTAAATCAAAAACAAAATTCAATCATTCAAAATGAATTTCCTGAGATCAGTAAAAGGATATTCCCTGAATGATAGAGTAGGGAATGAAGAAATAAGGCAGCAACTGAATATTTCATATGTGAATGATAGAATTTCCCAAAAAAATGGGAAAATTGGAAGAACCACTTTTGAAGTATGGTAAGTGACAGAGTTCCGAAGCTTGCCTTACATTACTGTCCTGCAGCAAGAAGAGATGTTGGTACACCCATGAAGAAATGGTCAGAAAACTGAGGTCGGTACAAGCTTTTGACCTATCCATGAATTGGTGGTAAATAAGTAAGGTAAAGCTCAAAGACAGTGCATTGGTTAGATGGCTGAAAGGAATAGAGGAATGTGTGCTTAAGAGAGGGAAGGACTGTACAAAGGTGGTGGCATAGAGTTGGTAGGAAGACAGAGTGGCTTGTCAATGAAGTTAAAGGCATTAAGTAGTGAAAAGGAATTACAAATCAGGATTCGGAAGTAAGCCACAACTTGCCTTTAGATGACAGATGTAGGACGTGAACATACAGAAAAGACAAAAACACACATGGTATAGTAATTTCTGTGTCTAGCCCTTTATCAACAGGAGCACATTATGGGGGTAGGTGTTGTGGGAGACAGCCTCAGAGAAAGACTGTTGGTCAGGACAATAGTGGGGGTAAATTCAGACTGAGGATAGGTAGAGGGGCAGTGATTCAAGTGATTCAGAGCTAATACCCAAGCATACTTAAACATCAAAACTGATCTCTGGCGGTCAGGAAGAGCAAAATCTTATATATATATAAAAATAGACGTGTTTTTTCCTATATTTCACATTTCAGCCACCACTATCTAGCAGAAGATCACTGATGTTTGTGAGTGGAAGTAGCATGGAGTTTCCTGTCGTGCACAACGTTGGCCGAATGCCGATAGCTGTGGCGATGTGGGAGATATAATGATTAAAGTTGGTCAGTGCAGGGCGTTTTCATATTTCGACCAAAAATTTGTATCTGCGTATACTTCCCTTTCCTGCCACAACTACAAAACATAGAATTTGGTGTTTGTGTGTGGTAGTAGAATCGTCTTTCCTGTCGTGCACTATGGATGTTAGATGTCGGTAGCTATGGGGATGTGGGAGATATGGGGGTTGAAAGTGGTCGACCTGTGGCAGTTTCATACTTCTGCCAAAGACAAAAGTGTCCTGGTGTATCACTTTTCAACAAAAACTACAGATCACAGATAACTGGCGTTTGTGTGTAGTAGTAGCACAGAGTCACCTTTCGATCACAACAGCGCCAGAATTTCAGAAACTGTGGTACTGTGGTAGATATGGTGGTTGTAAGTGGCCGACCAAGGATATTTTCGTATTTCGACTGTCTCCGCATATGTCACTTTTCTGCCACAACTACATAGCATAGAGCATTGGTGTTTGTGTTTGGTAGTAGAATCGTATCTCATGTAGTGCACTATGGTTGTTAGATGTCGGTAGCTATGGGGGTGTGGGAGATATGGGGGTTGAAAGTGATCGACCTGTGGCAATTTCATACTTCTGCCAAAGACAAAAGTGTCATGGTGTATCACTTTTCAGCAAAAACTACAGATCACAGATAACTGGCGTTTGTGTGTAGTAGTAGCACAGAGTCACCTTTCGATCACAACAGCGGCCGAATTTCAGAAACTGTGGTACTGAGGTAGATATGGTGGTTGTAAGTAGCCGACCAAGGATATTTTCGTATTTCGACTGTCTCCGCATATGTCACTTTTCTGCCACAACTACATAGTATAGAGCATTGGTGTTTGTGTTTGGTAGTAGAATCGTATCTCATGTAGTGCACTATGGTTGTTAGATGTCGGTAGCTATGGGGGTGTGGGAGAAATGGGGGTTGAAAGTGGTCAACCTGTGGCAATTTCATATTTCCGCCAAAGACAAAAGTGTCATGGTGTATCACTTTTCAGTGAAAACTACAGATCACAGATAACTGGCGTTTGTGTGTTGTAGTAGCACATAGTCACCTTTCGATCACAACAGCGGCCGAATTTCAGAAACTGTGGTACTGTGGTAGATATGGCGATTGTAAGTGGCTGACCAAGGATATTTTCGTATTTCGACTGTCTCAGCATATGTAACTTTTCTGCCACAACTACATAGCATAGAGCATTGGTGTTTGTGTTTGGTAGTAGAATCGTATCTCATGTAGTGCACTCTGGTTGTTAGATGTCGGTAGCTATGGGGGTGTGGGAGAAATGAGGGTTGAAAGTGGTCGACCTGTGGCCGTTTCATACTTCTGCCAAAGACAAAAGTGTCATGGTGTATCACTTTTCAGCGAAAACTATAGATCCCAGATAACTGGCGTTTGTGTGTAGTAGTAGCACATAGTCACCTTTCGATCACAACAGCGGCCGAATTTCAGAAACTGTGGTATATATGGTGGTTGTAAGCGGCCGACCAAGGATATTTTCCCATTTCGACTGTCTACGCATTTGTCACTTTTCTGCCACAACTTCGTAGCATAGCTCATTGGTGTTTGTGTTTGGTAGTAGAATCGTATCTCATGTAGTGCACTCTGGTTGTTAGATGTCGGTAGCTATGGGGGTGTGGGAGAAATGGGGGTTGAAAGTGGTCGACCTGTGGCAATTTCATACTTCTGCCAAAGACAAAAGTGTTATGGTGTATCACTTTTCAGGGAAAACTACAGATCACAGATAACTGGCGTTTGTGTGTAGTAGTAACACAGAGTCACCTTTCGATCACAACAGCGGCCGAATTTCATAAACTGTGGTACTGTGGTAGATATGGTGGTTGTAAGCGGCCGATCAAGTTTATTTTCGTATTTCGACGAAAGGCATGTGTCTCCGCAGATTTCACTTTTCTACCACGACTACATAGCATAGAGCATTGGTGTTTATGTGTGGTAGTAGAATCGTGTCTGTTGTCGTGCAGTATGGTTGTTAGATGTCTGTAGCTGTCAATATGAATTCTTTACAATCACGAACGAAGTCGTGGGTACCAGCTAGTAGTATAATAAAATATAAATTAGAAAATACATAAATAAATATATATCAAAAAATTAAACCGAAAACTCTGTTAAGTTAAACATCACCTCAAGTTAGTGATGGCTCAATTTAGGTAGTGGGGATGGAGGCAAAGAGACGATAATAAAAAAGGGAAACATAAGTAAAAATAATAATAATGCCTGGTTATTACCTTAAATTAAGACCAGGTGATTGCCTTGTGCCGAATTTTTACTGGTAGGCATGTCCACACCTTCTGAGTTCAGAAGAGCTGCTGCTATTAGGAAGGACTAATAACATGGACTGTGAAACAAGAGTTGAAATTATTTGTTTCATGGATGATGGAATGGACAGCTACTCAGTGCTGTGCGTTGCATGTGAATACTATTTGTCAGTAACCATTTATTCTTATGGAAAGTGGATTTGTGGTCAAACCTATTTATGAAGCCAGGCAGTGGTTGCATATTAACTAGTATATTACGTGGGATGTTTTGCAGGTGGCATGTCACATGATCAGAAAGCTTTCCCCAGAGACAGGATTAGTGAAAGGGGTGGTGGGAAGGTGTATGTTGCAGTGGGGTCTATTGCGTGGGAAAGAGACTTTGGGCTGAGTGTTGTGATGAGGAATACTATGTTTGTGGACTAGGAGCTCACTGAAGTTAGGAGACCAGCTGAAAAAAGTTCTGAGAGGGGCCGGGTGGATTCTTCCCAAAATTGAAAAGTGCTTTTTATACATTTACCCAGAACAAGCAGAAATAATACTAGATGATGATCTTTTAAATTCTACATTCCATGCCTTCTAAAATTTAACACACATCTACTTTTTTTTTACTCTGCTTTAGGGAACCTTCTTATATTCATCACAGTTGTCTTGTATTAAAACACAGTTGGTATTATGCAAATATGGCACAGTAGGTGACCCTGTAAGTGATAAATTATTTAAGCAGAGATCTAACAGAAATATAAGAACTGGTGTCGGTACATGCTGATGGCTGGTTATTGGTACAGCTTAAATGCCATGATACAATGAATCCTTCTAGGCAACAGGGTACTCTTCAAATTGGTGGGGTGCCATTCTCATCTGGGGCATTTTGTAGGGACTGAAATGAGACTGCTGGTATGTGCAACAGATGACTCACAGGTTAACATTATCTGATGATTTCATGCTCCCTATTGATCAGCAACATCCCACTGGAGACCTATTTCTTCAATAAAACCAAGCAATTTTCCATCACTCTAATATTGTATCCAAATTGACATATTATTTAAATATTGGGTCAGAAGCATGATAAAAACAATCAAAGAAAAATCAAAACAAATGATAAATAGGAACAGGTCACATGCTTAATCTTTAGGCTCCCAAAATTTGATTAATTTAAATGTGTTTAATGGGAGAGAGTAGTTGCAGCCTATGGTATGAAGTTCTCTGCGAGAAAAAGTGAAGTTGTGGTAACAACAAGAAAGAAGACATAGGCGTATCACTTGGAGGGTAGCAACTAAATAGAGTGGAATGTTTCAAATATTTGGGAAGCTGTATTGAAGAAAATAGAGGAAACAGGATGGAAATAAATGAAAGTGGAAGATGTGCACATGGATTTTTTAAAAGTATTAGAAGCCTGGTATGGAGTAGGTATGTCCCACAAAAGAGTAAAGAGACATATATAAAACATATTTTGTGCCAATTGTAACATATGGGGCAGAAACATTGGTGATGAAGGAGAGAGACAAAGGGAGAGTACAATCTGTGGAAATGAAATTTCAGAGGAGTAGAGTAGGAGTAACAACAAGAGACAGAATAAGGAATGAGAGAATCAGGGAGATGATAAAGGAAGAACTGCTACAACAGAGAATTGAAAAATCTAGGCTACAGTGGTATGGGCGTGTAAAGAGAATAGGAGAGGAGAAGCTACCAAGGACAATGCTGGACATCTTCTGAAAGAGAAGAGACCTAGAGGAAGACCAAGGGACAGATGGATTAAAGGCATTAAGAAATGTGTGGAGGACATAGGAGAAAATTAGGCGACAGTGGAAGAAGAGAGATGTTGGTTAGACAGGAAGTGCTACCGAGGCTTTTGTTCCCAGCAGACTTGGCCATTGGCTGGAAGCTGTCCTAGATGATGATGATGATGATGATGAATTGCATTTAATGTCAACTGAACCTGCAACTGGTGTGACATAACAGAAATAGTTTTTTAAATTAATATGTAACCATAATAATTTTCTATACTCATTTATATTTGGGTCCTTAGGCATAAACACAGTTGAATATCAATTACTCCTGGGGGAGGGGGAGGGGGGGATGAGAGAGAATTTTTTTGCTGTCATGGTGAGGCAGGCATACAGAGAGTGGGTATAACGTGTAAAATGTGCATGAGTTATTACCAAAGAAAACAACCTTGAATTCTTTGGATATCCTTCCTCTCTCATGTAATTTGTTGAGATGAACACAAAATCACAAACACACTTTACAATATTTCAGTTTTAAATCTTATTCATGTAGGTAGCATCAGGCCATTTGGCAAGGGGGATGTGCAGACTCCACAGCTTAGGGACCGTGCACAAACTACGTGGCTCGGTCCAGGGGGGGAGGGGGGGCCTGGGTTGATAGGAAGGCTACACTAGGCTGGGAGTTGGGAGGTTCCGAGCCAGGCCACGTAGCTTTCCTTTCATAACATTTTTCACATTTAAAATGAGGAACAGAACACACAACAGCATGTGAATATTTATTTCCCTCAGTTAATTATCTCCGTGTGTAATTTACAATAGTCTGACAAGAGAAAATAGTAACAAAATGTCTTCTGGAATCAAAAGGAAAAAAAGCTACGTGCTACGTGGGGGGGTAGAGGCAAAAGCCACGTAGGGCTATGTGGGGGGGGGGGGGGGTTCACAGGAGGCCAAAATGGAGCTACATGGTTTATGCACGCTCCCTTACTGCATGACTTGGTAAGCCATTTGAAACAGAGGTCAAGGTGGTGTGAGTAAATTATTGTGAAGTGAACTATCGATAACTCTCAGGTAAAGACACACACACATGTATCACAGGTGGTGGTGAAATGTCAAAGTAGATATGTATAAATATAAAAATATAAAATTATTAGGATGATAAATAAATTTAGAAGAATTTTGTCAAAATTATTGATAAATTTACAATAAGTGATGTTTATGAATTAAACTCCGTCTATTAACAACCTTTTTTATTAAAGTTTCTTTCACCAGGCGCATTTCGCCCTTTTGGTGTGGGGCATCATTAGTTGTGGCTATAAATATATACATATTGTTGTAATTATATCTATATACATGATTAAATATTATATATTTATTCATCCTACAATGTTGTAATGTCTGTATACTATTATGTTGGTTCATTCTACTACTACTACAATTCTACATAACGTTCTCGTATCATATGTAGGTTACAACAAGTATAACTTTGTATAAAGTAACTTCATAATATTTAATTAGCTTTACAGTTTACATACTTTATTTATATAACATCCTACTTACAAAAATTGTGATGGCTATAAACTTTGTTCACAAATATCCTCCTTCAGATTCTCCAAATCCATCATATGGATCTATTCCACACAACAGGCCTCACTGCAAAACCTGCAACTTGCATCCACATACCACAACCTAATCCAGTCCCAGCACAGGGAAAACCTTCCCAATCATTGGATATGTTATGCATTCCGCAATGCATATCATATACCAATTAATCTGCTATCACTGCACTAGTTCTTGCATACATCTCACTACAAAACAACTCTTATACAAAACAAATGGCCATAGACAAACAGTCCACAGCCACAGCCTATACCTTCCAGTAGAAGAACATGCCAATACCCACATCTCTAACAACCTCAATAACTGCTTTACAATGAGAGCAGATAGAGCTTGCCTACTGAAATATCCTGCAACCAGACATTATCCTCACCAAAATCACTGATGAGATGCTAACAATAAATGCATCACTTATTGTTTATTTATCAGTCAACAAATTTCTTCTAAATTTATTTATTGTTGTTATTCTTTGCTTCCCTCTACTCATTCATTAATACAATTTATATTTTGAGATTTTGCCACCATCTATGATGTATATAAAATTTTAGTACATTTCTGAGAGTTATTGAAAATTCAATTTACAATAGTTTACTCCCACCAACTTAACCAGCTACATCCTATTTTCAATGGCCTAGTCAGTCATGCAGTGAGTCGTGGTGTGTGCAGATCCCCCCTGCAAATGGCCCAATCCTATTTACATGTATAGGGTTTAAAAGTGAAATGTTGTAAAATGTGTTCATGTATTTGTGTTCATCTGGCCCTCCTTCCTTCTTCTGTGTTATGTGGTGATTTATTTTCCCTGTCCTTCCTTAAATACACACTGCAACTGGTCATACAGTGAGGGGTAACAGTATGCCTGGCATTCTGCAGAATGCAGCTTCAATACTGGTCTAGCCGTCCAAATTTTGACTTTCCATGGTGCCCCCAAATCACTCCAGGTGAATACTGGGATAGTTGTTTTGTAAAAACCATGGACCATCTTCTTTCTGTTTCTTAACAGTTTGTTTTCCAACCTATAATGAATTCAGTGTCAAAGAGCTGTAAAGCCCTATAAAAATGCTGTAGATTATTGTCTCATGTGGATAGCAATTGGTGTAGAGGGTTGTTACATAATCCTTGATTTCCCCTTAACCACTTTAAAAATTTTATTTTAATTTTTTTTTACTGTCTAGGGTACAGAACCTAACCTTGACAAATCTTTTCATTGATATTATTGTTGGCAAAGGTTGTTTGATATAAAGCAATTAGTTGAAACATTTAACACTGAAATAATAATTTTATTTTTTTCAGTTGCTGCTAAAACGGGTGTAATGGGTGGCACTGTTTCGCATGAGTACCACATCCTTTCAGATGCAGGGGAAGACAAATTGTATGTCTGTGAAAACTGTGGTAATACTTTTAGTGAAGATTTGTTACCCACAGAGTGCAGTAAATGCAGTAAAAGGAATTTCACTATTTGCAATGGTATAGAGGTGCGATGAGTTAATAATGACCTTACAAAATTTGTTTATGGATTCTGTGTGTTGTATTAATACATATTTTTATCACATTACTTAAGTGTTTACTCAGATATCTCAGAATTGTAACCAGTATAAGGAAGGGTAGGGACAGTAAAACCAACTCTAACCATAGACTGTAAGGTATCCCTCGCTCTATTTTCGAGATTCAGTTAAAATCCGGCCAAGTTTGAGGTTAACTTCAGTACACGATACCACAGGGTAGCCACCTAATTTTCTAGTTGTTTCATGTTTTTTGCTAGTTTTTTGATAGCATCATCATTTACAGTTTGCACTAAGAACTTTTGATAACACCCTAGTATGTGCAGTTGTTTATTATGTTGGCAAAGATCAAAGATTGTTCCTTATTTATTCTAAGTTTTTATAATGAAATGATGTGTTAGCTTAAGATTCTTAAATACTTTCCTAAGTTTTAATAGGAAATGTTTTACAACCAGTTTTACAACAAGAAAACACACAGAGGAAACTTAATCTTGTATATATTCTCAGAATAACTACTTTTCACTGCTTAGTTGTTCCTGAAAACAGATTATATGTGCAAAAGATATATGATGAATGATTTGTTTGAGGCTGTTAACTAATGTCAGAGGTTTTTGAATTTGGCTTATGTTTATTAAGATCTGATAAGGAATAAATGGAAGAGAAAAATGCAGCCTCTGTGAGATATAAGTACTTGCTGACCTTATTGGTTAGCATTTGAAGATTTATAGGATACTAGCCGAGTACCCAGCATTGCCCGGACTAATTCGGATTGATTTACCCATACACTATTTTTACATTTCCGATGTGTATGATGCGTAGCAAGTTTCATTAAATGGCACCGGCCATTCTCAGAAGTCAACTACATATTGATATTTCCAAACAATTCCCATAACAGAGTAAATTGGATGCTGTGATATGGAATGTCAGTTTATATTTTGTTCCAGGCAGCATTTCAACCTAATCACATCTGTTAAAGTTGCTGCTCGATACTCAAAACATGTACCAATCGCGCATTAATAAGTAGCACATATATTTGTATCTGAAATATATCTGTTTCTTTGGGCATATACAGAAAAAAAAGAGAGTTGGTTTCCACAACTTGAAAGCTTCCAATCCAATTTAAAATGTGATTAATATGTTGTGACACTAAGAGACTTTTATTTTGTGTATTTTGTGGCATAACTTAAAAACACAGCTGAACTGCTTTTGACAGTATTTACAACTGTGGGTTTCTATAAAGAACATTGGAACTTAAAAGGGATGGGGATAAAGGAGGAGAAGGGTTTGGGGTTTCTAAAGCAAATATAGACAGTACTTTTTCTTTGATTAAAAATATTCATGTGCAAAGTTAACTTGGGGAAGAAATCCAACATCCATTCGCTGTGTATTCCAGGTGGCCTGATCTGAGATGTTGAACAGGCCATCCCTGATGCCATAGAACGGACGGGATGTGGCCAACTACAGATGTGGCTCTTGTCGGCACCAATGATACTTGTCACATTGGGTCGGAGGTTATCCTCTCTTCCTTCCGGCGGCTGGCTGGAAGGGTGAACTCTGTGGCCAGTGACCGCAAGATATCGGCAGAGCTAACCATCTGTAGCATCATAGGCAGAGTTGATTGTGGACCTCTGGTTCAGAGCCGTATTGAGGGGCTGAATCAGAAACTATGACGTTTCTGTGATGATATTGGATGCAGATTTCTCGATCTTCGCCATAGGGTTGAGTCATGTAGGGTACCCCAGAATAGGTCAGATGTGCACTACACACTTGAATGGGCTACATGGGTGGGAGGGGCCATGTGGAATGCACTGGGTGGTTTTTTAGGCTGAGGGAGGAAGTCCCGAAACACGAAATACAGTTACCGGCAACCCAGTCAGATATAACACTGGAATGTAGGAGTAACGTAAAAGAATCACGACAGTTAAAAGTTATCATAATCAACTGTAGAAGCATTTGTAACAAACAACCAGAACTTGAAAGCGTTATTTTTAGCACAGAAGTGGATATCATTATCGGTACAGAAAGTTGGTTAAAACCGGAAATAAATTCCGCCAAAACTTTTAAAGATAGCATGAACATTTTCCGTAAAGATAGATTACATTCTCATGGAGGTGGGGTATTTATAGCTGTGAGTAAATCCCTCCCATGTAATGAAATAGATACGATCAGTGAAATCATATGGATTAAACTCAATGTTGCTGGGTGAAAATGCATCACCGTCCACCAGATTCCGACATAGCTATTGCCGAGGAGTTGAGAAATAATGTAAATTGTAAAGCTAGCCATTTTCAGGATCATGCTATGATTCTAGGCGGTGACTTCAACCTGCATTATATCGACTGGCGTAATTACGTTCACATTACTGGTAGCAGAGATAAAGCAGCTTCTGAAGTAATTCTCGATCTGTTCTCCGATAATCATCTCGAGCAGATAGTTAATGAACCTACGTGGTGTCATAATGTTAGCGAAAACATTTTAGATTTGCTGGTTACCAACAGGCCAGAATTATTCACCAACATTTGAACGACCACAGGAATAAGCAATCACAAAGTGGTAATTGCGGCTATCAATTTAATGTCCAAGCGAAAAAAGGGAAAAGAACAGATTGTACACAGATTCAGTAAGGCCTCAAAGGAGTGTTTTAGAACCTACCTGAGGAATAATTACCATAACTTCAAGTTAACAAGGGACACCGTTGAAGAAATGTGCAAAGATTTATACATATAGTCAGGGAAGGTCTGGAAATACACATACTGAAGTGGACAATAAAGGGGGAAAATAATCCACCATGGGACACACGCGAAGTCAAAAGATTACTCATAAAACAAAGGAGGATACAGGCACGCTCGAGGAGAAAGGGGTGTTGAAACAATTTAGAAACCCTAGCCGAGTTAAGAGGATGTGTCAAGAATGTGATGCGTGAGGCCTTCAACGATTTTCATTCCAACTCTCTCTCTAAGAGTCTCACAGAATACCCAAAGAAGTTTTGGTCGTATGTACGAAAAATCAGTTGTACCAACAACAATATTCCAGCACTAATTTGTTGAAGGTTCCAAGGTTAATGAAAGCCATGATAAAGCTAACGTATTAAATACTATATTCAAAAATTCATTTACTGTTGAAAATAAGGATAGCATTCCCATTTTCCGACGTCGTGTCGAGTTTGTGATGGAATCATTACAAATAGATACTGCAGGTATCATAAAGCAATTAAAGCTCCTGAAGTAGGGGGAAACACCGGGCCCGGATGGAATTCCAGTAAGGGGATTTTCAGAGTACACGGCGGAAATCGGACCATTTCTGTCTGATATATTTAGTAAATCCTTAGAAAAGTGAAAAGTACCTTCTGACTGAAAAATCGCGCAAGTAACTCCAATTTTCAAGAAAGGGGATCGAAGTGATTCTAGAAACTACCATCCCATATCTATAACATCTGTTTGTTGTAGAGTTATGGAGCATATTATATGCTCAAACATTATGAATTTTCTAGATGAAAATAATTTGCTTACGACAAATCAACACGGATTTCGGAAGAAAAGATCATGTGAATCACAGTTGGCCCTATTTACACATGACATAATGAAAGTTATTGATACAGGTTCACAAGTAGATGCATTTTTTTTTTTTTTTTAGATTTTCAGGAACCCTTTGACTCTTTGCCACACAACCATCTTTTAGCTTTGTGAATGGATAAAGGATTTTCTAACTGGTTGGTTGCAGTATGTCGTCGTTGAACGAGAAAATTCTTCTAATCTAGATGTTACATAGGGGGTACCTCAAGGAAGTGTAATAGGACTTCTTTTCTTAATTTTTATAAACACTTTCTGAGACAAAGTGAAAAGCATTTTTATATTGTTTGCTGATGACACATTTATTTATAGGGAAGTAAGGAATTGGGTCGTTTGATTAGAAATTCAGCGTGATCTGGATGTTATTTTTTGCATGGTGCACTGAATGGCAACTTACGCTAAATTGTAAAAAGTGCAAGACAATGAGCATAACTAACCAAAAGAGCCCGATTGTTCAGAAATATGAGGTAAACAGTTCAGTTACTGAAATGGTCAATTCTATGAAATATTTGGGAGTAACAGTTCAAAGCAACATGAAATGAGATTTACACATTAATTCGTTAGTAGGTAGAGCTAATTCTAGGCTGCGTTTCCTAGGTCAAGTCTCGAAAAATTGTAAAGAACAAACAAAGGAGATAGTGTACAAATCTGTTGTGCATCCAAATTTGGACTACTGTTGTGCTGTTTGGGATCCATTTCATCAGGGGTTGATTGACAGTACAGAGAAGAGCCGCTCGATTCATGACCGCTTGCTATAGTCCTTATGAAAGTGTCACAGAACTGATTAGTAGACTGGGCTGGGAGACCCTGGTAGATAGATGACACAAGTTTCATTTAAACTTATTAGTAAATATGTGTACTCTCACTTTCACTTACGAGTGTAGTGAAATACTTCGCCCACCAACCTATTTGAGTCGGAATGACAGGAAATATAAGATTAGAGAAATAAGGTGCCGCACTGATTCTTTTATTAATTCTTTTTTCCCTCGTACCATTCGGGATTGGAATGCACAGCAAAGAGATTAGTTTTGGTGCTGAGCACCCTCTGCCACCCACAATTTTGTGAGTTGCAGGGTATATATGTGGATGTAGATGAAAGTTCCATCAATATCAGAGAAAACTGTGGGTATCTATAAACAATTAAGGCAGTGTATAGGGGAAGAGTAGTTTGTTTCTTTTTTTTTTTTTTTTTTTTTTTTTTTTTTTTTTTTTTTTTTTTTTTTTTTTTTAGAACTAATATGAACAGTATTTTTCTGTTTGATTTAAAGTATACCTGTGACAAGTTGCATCAAAATTGGATAAAAACTGTAGCTTTCCATGAAGAACATTTGCAAAAATTAAATGGGGTAAAGGGGATGAAGGGTTGGGTTTTTTAAAAAGAATACAGGTTATATGTTTCTCTTTGTTTTAAAGTATATGTGAGCAGTGTTCCATAATAATCTAAAAAAAAAACTGTCGGTTTCTATAAATAAGATTGGAACTTGAGAGGGGTGGGTGTAAAGGGCGAGTGTGGTTGGGCTTTTGAAAATCAAATGTAGGTCACATTTTTCTGTTTGTTTTAACGTATGCATGTGCAGAATTTCTTAAAAATCTTGTATAAAGAACATGACAAAAATTAGTGGGTGGAAAGGGAGAGAGGGGTTGAGTTTCTGTAAACTAAATGTTGACAGTATTTTTCTATCATTTTAGGGTACACGTATGCAATGTTAATTCGAAACTGGATAAAAACTGTGGATTTCTATCAGAATTAAGGTGAATGAAAGGGGACACATGGAGGTTTTTGTAATTTTTTGGTCAGAAGCATTATCCATGAAAACATTTATACAGGTACCAACTTTCGTGGTGTTTGGTTAAACGATGACGACTGTAGCTTTGTATAAAGAACATTGCGAATAATGAAAGAGGTGGAAAGGGGGAGAGGGTGTAGGTTCTTCTAAAACTAATGTAGGCATTATTTTTCTCTTTGTTTTAAAGTATACATATGCAATGTTCCATTGAAATCGGATAAAAACTGTGGATTTTGACAAAAATTAAATTATGTAAAGAGGGAGGTTTTTTATTTTATTTTTTTGTTAGAAACCTGCTCCGTGAAAAAATACATATATGTGGCAACTTTCATGGTGACTGGTCAGAAGGTGTTGACTGTAACACTGCGAATAATTAAGGTGGTAGAAAGGGGTAGAGGGAGTAGATTTTTATACAATTAATGTGGACAGTATTTTTCTCTTGCTTTAAAGTATATTTAAGCAAAGATCTATTGAAAAAAAAATTAAAGGATGTGAGGGGAAGAGGGAGTGATTTTTAGATTTGTTTTGGTCAGAAACCTTCACCGTGAAAAAATACATGCATGTGCTACCTTTCATGGGTAGTGTTCTAACAGTGTCAAAGTTTATTAATCTCGGATATACCAACTTCCATTTTTATATATAAGATGCTGTATTACGTCCCTTCAATTATTTGTATTCTTCTTTGATAAACTGGTTAATATGTTGCATCTAAATTATTTACATAATTTTAATAGCTGAAAAATGTGTCTTAATATAGAAAATTTGTATATTTGCTCATCGTTACTTCCCTCTCTCTCTCCCTTTTTTTTCCGCGCACTCTCTTTCTCTATTTGGGTTGATATTCTTGAAATTTCTTTTCATTGCAAGTCTTAAACAATAGTTACCGCCAGCATATACAGTCTAAAACAATCACAACTTCAAGAAAGGAACAATAACAGAAACAGCCAGTGCTAAAATAAAAATATCATTATTTCATAGACATCGCAATTATTTTACTGTGCTTCTGGAAACAACAAAGATGTGAATGCATACATTCTGAAATATTCTTTGACAAACAGCAGAAGCTAACCATAAAAGTTTAAGTAATCACCTAAACAGATGAATATGAAATCTGATATAATCAATAAACACTAATAAATTTTAGCAATCAATCTATTGAGAATATTGGGAACTAGCTGGTATTCATGTCTTTGTTCATGATTGTCAAGTATTTAAAGCTTCTTATGTTTTTACATGGAACCTTAACCTTCCAGGGTAAAAAATACCCTAGGTTACTCCCTGCCACAACAGCAACCTGCCAGTAAAAGTACTGTCAAAATCGGTTCACACTCTAAATATATTGCATCTAAATTATTTACATAATTTTTAATTGCTGAAAAATGTGTCTTAATATAGACAAAATTAGTACATGTAACAACATTATAGTATATTCTAAAAGCTTCCAAAGTTTTTCTAAAAAAAAAAGATGGTTTAAAATGTAAATTTTGTTTAAGTAGGGTGCTGGAGGAGAGTGGTTGAGTTTTTTTAAAAACCTAATGTAGACTGTATTTCTCTTTTTGTTTTAAAGTATAACCATACATATATATTATTATTATCTGCAATTGGACCTTGTCGGATCACGCAAAGCCTTAACGATTCAGTTTTCTGAGTTTCCATATAGCTTTCATTTTTTCTCGATGGATTTTCTTCCTTTCTTCAGTCCACTTCGTTCCCGGTCTCTTAATGACTTCATTCTCTGGCGGTACTTCCCACTTGTTAATTTTTTCTGTGTATGTTTGTCTGTCTACGATTTCTGATGAGTTTATGTGGGCTTTTTCCATGTCTTTTTGATCTCCTGGACCAAGGGCATAGTTTTTAGCTGTTCTATATACGTCACAATTTTATGAATCAGACTTGTTGCTGGAAGTCTGTGGGTATGTCCATAAAAACATAATCTTCGTTTCCTGATGTCTGCCGCGAGATTTGACAGTGTTTCTGTTGTCTTTCGAGATTTAAGTCTATATCCATCATTTGTTTTTTCTGGGCCAAGAATCTTTCTTATAATTTTGCGTTCTTCTTTCAAAATGTTTTCTTGGTCACCTTTCCTATGTAGTGTTAAAGTTTGGCTGGCGTGCAGGGCTTCAGGTTTGATAACTGTGTTGTAATGCCTGACTTTTGTATATGTGGACAAACATTTTTTATTATCTATGTTGTAGGTTCTACCAATGGCTCTCCTAAGTTTTTGCATTCGAACTTTCTGTGCTATTTTCTCTCCTCCTGTTGGTTTGATGATTTCTCCCAGATACTTGAAATATGGGACTCTCTCAATTTGTCCATATTTTGTGACCAGATTTTGAGTGTGGAGTTTACAACAGATGAATTTGGTTTTTTGGAACGAAATTTTTAAGCCTACTCTTTCAGCACATTCTTTGAGAGTTTCTATCTGTTTGATTGCTGTGGTTTCATCATCTGCTAGTATGGCTAAATCATCTGCGAAGGCTAGGCAGCAAATTTTAATACCATTCTTACGTCGTCCGAGTTGTATAGGTTTTCAATAGTTCTGCTGTTTAAGTTCTTTCTCCATTCTCGGATGACGTTATCCAGAACAAGGTTGAAAAGTATCGGGGACAGACCATCACCTTGCCGAACGCCGGTATTGATCTGAAACGATATATATATATATATATATATATATATATATATGTATGTATGTATATATATATACATACAGGGTGTTTCAAAAAGTACTTTACAACTTTGAAAATTCATATAAATTTTATGAAACAAGGTACAGAGCTGGTTTTGGTGTTGTTTTAAAGGAAAGCACTTCAATTTTTTTTTTACCTTAAACTAAAGATGTTCTATGTGGCTTCCATTGGTTATTCTGCAGACATCCCATCGGTAGTCGATTTCTTCCCAGACTCGCACTAGCATTTCAGGTGTAACTTCCTCAGCAGCAGCGTAAATTCTTGCTCTAAGTTCAGGTAGAGTGGCTGGCAAAGGAGGTACATACACCATATCTTTAATGAAACCCCAGAAGAAAACATCTAGCAGTATCAGGTCTGGGGAACGGGGGGGGGGGGGGGACATGCAATTGGCGCATCACGGCCAATCCATTGACCTGGAAAGCGGTCATTGAGAAAATCCCGGACATCAGTCAGATAGTGTGGTGGTGCGCCATCTTACATAAAGAAAACATTTTGTTCTCGGTCATCCTCATCGATCTGTGGTATCAGAAATTGTTGCAACATATCAAGGTACACTATCCCGTTGATAGTTCTCTCTTGGAAAAAAAAGGGGCCGTACATTTTCCTCTTGCTCAACGCACAAAAAAAGTTCACTTTAGGGCTATCACGAACATGTTGCAATGTTTCATGTGGATTTTCACTGCCCCAAATCCTACAGTTATGTGTGTTAACCTTGCCACTTAAGTGAAAAGTGACTCATCAGAAAAGATTATGTTGTCCAAGAAATGTTCATCATCATCCACTCGATTTAACGTATCCACATAGAAGTTCCTATTTGCAATCTTATCAGTGTCTTTAATTGCTTGTAAAAGCGAATATCGGTATGGTTTCAAATGCAAACGTTTTCTCAACACACGCCAAACCGTCGTATGTGGGACTTGCAACTCACGAGATGCACGCCGGGTCGATTTCGTAGGGCTGTTGACAAAACTTTTTCTCACTTGCTCAACGACCTCGTCAGATGTGCTTGGACGGCCTGAGGATTTTTTATATTTTACTGAGCACCCTGTTTCTACAAAACATCTATGCCACTCATAAATTGTAGGCCTACTAGGAGGATCTTTAGCATACTTGGTATGAAAATTACGCTGAACTGTTGTCGCAGACTTTGATTCTTCAAACCAAAACACACAGGTAGCAAGCTCGGGTCTAGTGAAGGCAGCCATCTTTAACGTAACTGCCGCTAGTGCTTGTGCGGTGAGATTAGGCACTAGCGGACTACGCAAGTCAAAACTTGAAGTGTTTTCCTTTAAAACAACACCAAAACCAGCTCTGCACCTTGTTTCATAAAATTTATATGAATTTTCAAAGTTGTAACATCCTTTTTGAAACACCCTTTATATATATATATATATGGAACTTTATATAACGAACATTAATAAAAATTAAACCGAGTAAGGGGGTAATGGGTTGGGTTTTTGTAAACAAAATGTAGACAGTATTTTTATCTTTGGTTTAAAGTATACATGTGCAGTGTTCCATTGAAATCTGATAAACACTCTGGGTTTCTATAAACAAAATTAAAAATTAAGAAGAGTGGGGGTAAAGAAGGAGAGGTGGTTGGCTTTTGCAAACATAATGGTTGCAGAATTATTCTGTTTGTTTTTAAATATACGTGTCCAAAGTTTCACTGGATAAAAACTGTGGGAATGTATAATGAAAATAAGATAGGATAGGGAAAAATAAACAGATGCCCGTCACTTACCACAGATGAAGGCAGGAGGGCGAGACGAACACGTAAAAACACAAAAACATAAACAAATTGCACAATATTTCGACATAAGTCTTAGTCATGTAGGAGACGAGACATATGGCAGGGGGAAAGATGTGGTCACATCCCAACCCGTCACATGAATGAAGCACAGGCGGAAAACGCGTGGTGGAGGTAGAATTGCCTTGAAAAAAGGGGGGGGGATAGGCTTGACCAGCGATAGAAGTGAAACATGAACATCGACAAAAATTAAGGGCTGGAAAGGGGTAGATGAATTGGGTTTTTCTAAACCACATGTTGACAGTATATTTCTGCTTGTTTTAAAGTGTACATGTCCAAAATTCCTTTAAAACTGTATAGATACTGCTGCTTTTTATAAAGAACATTGATACAAATTGAGGGGCGTGGAGGCGGGGTGAGAAATTGAGATCCTGAAAACCAACTATAGACACTGTTTTTCTGTGTGTTTTAAAGTATATTTATGCAAAGTTCCGTCGATATCAAATAAAAACTGTGAGTATGTACAAAGAACATTAACAAAAATTAAGGGTGTGGAAAGGGGGAGAGGGGTTGGGGTTTTGCAAACCAAATATATGCAGTACTTTTCTGTTTGTTTTAGAGTATAATTGTGTAAAGTTCCATCATTATCATATAAAACTGTGTGTATGTATAAGTAATATTGGCAAAAATTAAGAGGGTGGAAAGGGGGAGAGGATTTTGGTTTTTGCAAACCAAGTGTTGACTCTTTTTAAGTATACATGTACAAAGTTCCATCGAGATCAAATAAAATATGTATGTAACGGAAAGGAATCAAATTAGGATAAGGAAGTGAGCCACCACTTACCTTTAGATGATGGATGTGGGGTGCGAACTCACAGAAAAGACACAAACACAAATATAAAGTAATTTTCGGGAAAAAACCCTTCGTCAACAAGAGAACATTATGAGAAGTGGGCGCAGCTGGAGACTGCCTCATAGAAAGACCGCCGGTCGAGAAAATGGTGGGGGTAAATTCAAACATTGGAAAAGTAGAGGGGCAGTGAATCAGAGCTAATACCCGAGCATAGATAAATATCCAAACTAATCTCTGGTCGGTGGGAAGATCAAAATATAAATAGAACTAAATATATATTTAAAAATACATATATAATTATATGAAACATTATATAAGTACAAAGTAAAAAAAAAAATAATAAAATAAACATCACCTTAGGTCAGTGGTGGTTCAATATAGGTAATGGAAAAGAATATTAAAAAAGGTTAACCATATGTAATAATAATAATAATGACCGGGTATTATCTCAAGTTGAGACCAGGTGGTTGCCTTGTGCCAAGTTTGTACTGGTAGGCAAGTTCCCACCTTCTGAGTTCAGAGAAACTGTTGCTATTAGGGAGAACTCTGATACCACAGACTGTGTAACAAGAGATGAAATTATTCAAGTTGTGGGTTATGGCATGGGCAGCAACTGAGTTCTTTGGGTTTTGTGTGAACACCGTCTGTTGGTGGCCATTCATTCTTATGGAGAGTGCATTTGTGGTCAAACCTATATATGAAGCCAGGCAGTGGTTGCATGTTAACTGGTATATTACATGGGTGGTTTCACATGTTACCATTGGAACACTGTTTCCAGCGTTTTTCCCAGTCACTGAACACACCTTGGAAGGCATCAACAAGGACCTCCTTCAAGCACCTCATTGTTTCTTCTTTGATGGCCTCCAAAGTGCTAAAATGGTGGCCCTTGAATTCCTTCTTGATCCTTACGAACAAGAAAAGTCCAGTGGTGCCAAGTCAGGGCTGTGCAGAAGCTGGGGCAGTATTGCCACACCACATTTCAATAAGTACTCCATGACAGTGAAGGCGGTGTGCAACAACATGTTGTTATGGTGAAGATGCCAAGTTTTGGCGATCTCATTTTTGATGCGTTTCACTCTTTTTTTGGAGCCTTTTCAGGACTTCCAATGAAAATGCCTGTTCATTGTTTGTCCGTGTGACACAAACTCTAAGTGGACAGTGCCCCTTTTGTCGAAAAAAAAAAAAAATGATGAGCATGGCCTTTTCATGAGACTTACTTATCCTCACCTTTCTTGGGTGTGTGGAAGCTGTCATGCGCCACTCAGCACTTTGTATTTTGGATACCGGGTCATACTAGAAAACCCATGTTTTGTCACCCATAATTACATTAGCCAAAAAAATTCAGATCACTTTCACACTGCTCCAAGAGGTCACGCAAGATCATTGCACAAGCAGCCTTCAATTAATCAGAAAGCACCTTGGGGGCCATCTTCGCGCAGTTCTTCTGCATGCCCAAATCTTCGGTAACAATGTGATGCACAGTACTTTTAGGGATATTACAAAATTTTATCATGTAATGCTGGTCCTTGAAACACGGCATCTTGAAATTCTGACGCGTAGCTAAAACAAGGTTTCGAACTATCCGTGATGCACACATGGAACAGCCTTCAGCCGACTGACATGGGTATCGTTGTCTTCCCTAAACCCACTACCACCTTTCCCATCACTTGGCATTGCTTGCTAGTGGCTTGCTTTGGCAGCACAAGGTCATTCAACTTACTTTTGGAGCAGACCCTGTATTTGTATTGTGCATTTCCAAAATGAAATTGTAGTGATGTACTACTTAATTAGGGAGAGAGGTACCACTGACTACAGCAGACTGTAAACAAAAATACCCTCATATGAATCGCTTTGTGGAAACAACAACTTGTATACTCCAAAGGTTTGTGAGCAGTATTAATTGACATTATGATACACATATGCTGGATATAATTTACCCGACAAAATATTTAATCTTCTATTATCAATCGGCTTAAACGCACATGTATGTTTTTATAGTCACAGTATTTCAGAGTACTCATGTTCCAGCTCAAAGTCTGTAGCATCACATTACAGTTGTCTTTTCAACCATAAGTATGGAACTCAACTATCTGATAAGTTTGAAAGGTTTCATCAAAACTCCCATTTCCCACTACAAGGATACACCAAAGTACAGGAGCCTTACCGCTCTCTTTGTGCCATCCCATAAGGTCCCTCTTAAAAATGTTTGAATTTAGATACTGAATATAAATAATAATAATATATGTAGAGAAAGTGAACCCATCACTTGCCACTGTTGAGAGTAGGCAAGCTGGTTGAACTCTTACTCAAAAAGATGAAAAGAAATATCATTTTTGATGATTGAGGATGCTGAAATGTGGTGTGAGACTTATTGTATGGCATCCCATGTATTGCAGTGTTTCAGCATCTTCTTACATAATTAGAGTCACCTGAAATAAGGTATGTCCGAACTTCCTTCTATTTCCCACTGGCGTTATTCAGCATCGTCGGGCTTGTGGTATCCTTCGATGTAGTCCCCATTTGACTGAAGAATATGTTCCCAATGGCCTTTTCACTTTTGGAAGCAGTCCTGGAACTCGTCTTTTGGTATTGCCTTTAGTGTGTTCATCATCATCATATTAGTTACGATTGTTTCTTTTTTGTCGAATCGGTGTCCTTTGAGTGGCATTTTTAGTCTTGGGAACAGCCAGAAGTCACAGGGAGCTATCTCAGGACTGTATGGAGGCTGATGGAACTATAAAACTTTGTGCTTTGACAAATATTGCTGCATGAGGTTCGATGCATGCACTGGCATGTTATCGTGATGAAGCCAGTCACTGCTTGACCAAAGCTGATGCTTTCTTGTAATTGCATCATGCAAACTGTTCGTAACTTCAAGGTAATACTGTTTGTTGATCATCTGACCTTTAGGAGCAAATTCATGGTACACAACACCCTCATAATAAAAAAACAAGCAATAAGCAATATCTTGACATTGCTTCAACTTATAATAATTCTCTTTCCTTCATATTTTTACTTCTCATATTTATATACTTTCTTTATTCACCATTCAATTAATAAATATTCAGTTTAACATTTTTATTTCTTGTCACTACAACTTAACAGAATATTCTCTCTTCTTCTATCTCCGCCAAAGATCTTCTTTCTGTACTGTCCAGAGATTTTCATGTACTTTGTTCATCTGGTAGTAATGATGCTTGGAATTTCTTTGACACAATACTTAAGAAATAATAATAACCCGGTATAAAGCACTTTTAACAACATACATCTATAATCAGCTTTACATTAATCAGAAACAAAATAGTGAATCGAAAATACCACTGTCAGTAAACAATTCCCATAGAAATAATTAAAAAAAACATTAATTACTAACTCTTTAAAAACTAAGGTACTGTGTATTCTTACACATCCCCTCGGCCAATTTGTCACCAAAAATTTGTTAAATTTTTGTGTGATATAATTTCACATCATTAATCCCTATACACACATATATATTTTTTAACACTGTTCCATTCATTCCTTACCTTCGACAACAACTACTACACTTAATATGTGCATTACCAGAAAGAACAATCAGTAACTATCACTGCTAAAATAAAGAACACATTTGATCTTACCAATAATACTAAAAAATTGTTCATAATAAAAAAAAATTGTATGAAAACCTTTGCCAAAATAACATGTACGTAAGATGAGGCAGCGAGTTTTATCGCCCCTCCAAGACAATGAAAAGGTTTCTTACAGCTTTTCCAGTTGTTCTTTGCAAAATCATTCCAAAATAGGTAAAGCTTTTTTAGAAATACAATTTTTTGCATCATACAAAATTTTGGTATTATTTGCACAAAAACACAATAAACCTTCTGACTTCTAATAGTAATTGAAGCATAGTTCTTTTTCAGACAATCATGATTCATTAACACAATCATATCATTTACAACACCACCCATCATTAAAACATCAACTCCATTTAACATATCACTATTCTTTGAAACATTTACTCCAATCACACCATCATTCATTAAAGCCTCAACCTCATTAAAAATATCATTAGTCATTAAAAGATTCACTTGATTCAAAACGTCATATTTCATTGACACATCAACTCCATACATAACATCATTATTAACTGAAGCCACCATTAAATTTGAAATAGTACTATTCTCTCTGGTTTTTGATATTTCACATTCAGTCATTTTAGTTTCAGCCTAGTCCAATTTATTGTTATTAATACTATGCTCACTATCAATTATAGGATTTGTATTAACCCCATTTTCAACATTTACTGTGCGCAGGTATTTACACCTTTAATATTTGAAGCATTTACTAATGAAGAAAGTTTTTGGTTACTGTGATTTTTACGTAAACTGATACTATACCTTTCTTTACAGTACTCAACAAATTCTGAACTAAGTCTTATATTTAAATCAGGTCTTTCTGCAAAAAAATTATTGATCATATTCATACACTTATCATACCAAGAAGGCTGACCCTCATCACTGTTTTCTAATCTTTCATAATTAGCCGTCCCTTCAGTACCAATATCCAAATCAATAAAATTATTTCTCACTACATGAGTCATATACAATTCATCTACTTCTTTACCTACCAACACAAACACAGTATCACTCAAATCTATCTCTTCAGTATTATTTTTAACTCTTAGAATCCTACATTTAGTTTCATTAGTAACTGACATTTTAGCTTCACCACCAATATCTTTCCCCGTACTTCCATCTACGTTATTATAGTCATAATATGGCTTATCATCCTTACGTGATTCAACACTTACCTGTACATCTTTTCTATTTTCCCAATATTCAATTAATTTACAACCCATAACCCCTGTTTCATCCTCGATTTTATATATGGCAGAACTGATATTTAACATATCCTTTCTCCCACAGTATTTCTTCATACTCTCTCGATACTTTGAAAACTCTAACCATACCTTGGTTTTACACTGTTCTATATTTTTCACTAAATCATACCTCTTTAACTTTTCACAGTATAATAAATTCACTTCAAACACCCACTTAAAATATGCAATCATCCTCTCAAAATTACCTACGTCAACATCAAACTTCTCCACTTCTTTCACATAACATCTCAGAGAAACTATTTTATCATTCCACTGTTTCGTCCTCCCAAACAAATCACATACCTCTATTATTTCCATGTTCAAATGAAAATTTTAACCTTCAAAAAATTTACACAAAACTTCCAGATGCTAGTAACATACTTATTAAACCTCTTTAGGTTAACTCGTCATTCTTTTCTCGCAATCTTCTTACGCAAATTCTCTTCTTTTTTTCTTTTCTTGTTCCCTTACCTCTTCTAGCTTCAATCTGAAGATTATGGGCTTCTTTGATTACCGAGCTAAATAATTAGCTCTGTGTCTCAGTCCAGGTCGCCACATATAATAATTCTCTTTCCTTCATATTTTTACTTCTCATATTTGTATACTTTCTTTATTTACCATTCAATTAATAAATATTCAGTTTAACATTTTTATTTCTTGTCACTACAACTTAACAGAATATTCTGTCTTCTTCTATCTCCGCCAAAGATCTTCTTTCTGTACTGTCCAAAGATTTTCATGTACTTTGTTCATCTGGTAATAACGATGCTTGGAATTTCTTTGACACAATAATAATAACAACCCGATATAAAGCACTTTTAACAACATACATCTATAATCAGCTTTACATTAATCAGAAACGAAATAGTGAATCGAAAATACCACTGTCAGTAAACAATTTCCACAGAAATAACAACAAAAAAAAAAAAAAAAAAAAAAAAAAAAAAAAAAAAAAAAAAAAAAAAACATTAAGTACTAACTCTTTAAAAACTAAGATGCTGTGTATTCTTACAAACTTCAGCACGCTTTTTGTGCTCTTGGCTTTGACAACAGCTTCCATGGTGATCACTGTCATTTTTTTCAGGATCATAACCTTAAAATCATGTTTCATCACCTGTTATAATCTTTTTAAGCAGATTTTCATTATTACTGACCATTTTGTCCCGAGCAATTTCAAGGCAAAGGTTTTTGTGATCTATCATTAGCAATTTCTGAATAAATTTCACACACACATTATCCGTTTGCAAATTTTCAGTTAAAATCTCACAAACACTAGTTTTCGGTATTCCAACATAACATTCTAGTTCTAGTTCAACTGAAAATCTTTATTAATCGCAAGTCACATATGTCCTATATTATCCGGTGTTCTTGTCGTTGAAGGCCGTGTAGAGCATGGGTTACTATCAACAGATGTGCGGCCCTCTTTGAACCCCTTATACCAATCTTTTATTTGTGTTCTGCTTATACACTCATCCCAAACCGCTATCTTCATCATTTCGATGATCTCCGCATGACTTTTTTCGAGTTTAAAGCAAAATTTAATGCAAATTCATTGCTCCAATCTTTCCATAATTTTTGCAATAGCAAAATGCTACCAATGTACAAAATACTTTTTACACAAATGCATGCTGTATGTAAACTAATGGTCCCCGTGACAACTGTGGCATCTAGGGAGTTCATGAAACTTTACTGTTGGCACTCATACCTAGGATATGGTGCTAAAATTGTCTGGAGCTTAGAAATGAGGGAGATCAGATTCTTTTGGAACAGACCTTGTACAGGTGTATGTATTTTTATGTGTGTGTGTGTGTGAATCATGACAGCCATCCATCATTGTTATTCATTGGCTTACATCTTATTCTTAATGGTAAGAAAAAACCATATTAGAACAGCCTGTTATAAAATTTCTAGATTATACAAATAGCTTTCAAGTTGCAGTTTAAAATCATGCCTTGAAATCTATGTTTAGTAATATATTTAGGAAATTACATTGATTTTGAAGGATGGCTAAAGTTGTGGGAAAGTTTATAGATGAGTGTTCGATGTCTCCTCCTCATATTTCTCTTTTTTTCTTGGTAAGTTTTTTAGTTTCTCCCCTTTCCCAATTACCAAATGAATGCCTTAGTCATTAGTTGGTTTCTAAGTATCATATGATGCTTACCATGTTAATTTTCTTTTGGAGTGACTTAAACCAAGAATGCCATACCACTTAATGCCTTTTGTTTTTTTCATGAACCTCCAATAGTCTATTGTCATCTGCTGTAATGATCTTTACCTCCAGAAAAGCTTTTGCTTTGTTAATGTAGAGTTGTTAAAATGCTCCATGTTAAACTATAGGTCTCCATTATTTTGTAGCATTAGCACATTAAATTAGTTGACTACGATAGAACCTTTATTCTCTGTTCCTTGTGCATAAATACATTATGAACTTTTTTTAAATTAATTTTTATATCACTTTATGATATTTTTTTTTCAATTTATATTTTTAGGTTGGCCATACATTTCTCCTAGGCTCTAGGTATTCAGGCAAATGAATGCAGTATTTCAAAAAGCAGATGGCAGTGATGAGCTGCTGCAGATGGGCTGTTATGGTTTAGGACTTACAAGGATTTTAGCTGCTGCTGTTGAAATCTTTTCACTTCCTAATGAGATGAGGTGGCCTATTTGTTTGGCTCCATATTCTGTTTATATTATACCACCCAAGGTAGGTAGCAGCTGTTCATTTTTATCTTTTTTGGTGATGATGTTGAATATAACAACACATTGTAAAACACTTTTGAATAGTGACAGTTATCTAATTTTAAAAACACACCATGGTCATCTTTCCCTTCCATGCATTACTTTTAATTCTTTCACCAATACCTTTCAATGCCTCATCAGCAATTTACGACTTGTACACTCCCATGAACCGCTTCACCGCCCTCCAATCTTCCAATGAATCCCATTCCAGCTCTTTTATTAATTGCATTCTGCGTTAATTTCAAGAAACAAATCTAGCAGCCCTATTATGCACCCTCTCTAACTCCTGTATTTGATATGCTAAATGTGGGTCCAATACTACCCTACCATATTCAAGCAATGGTCTGAACAAAGTTTTGTAACCCAATTCCTTTACTTCTCTCGTACATCCCTTTATCACTCTCTACAACAAGTGCAGAATTTTGAAACCTTTTCCTACTACCTGACCAATGTATCCTGCCCAGTTAAATGTGTTATCAAATTTAATGCCAAGATATTTACTTTTCAAGTCTTCAACAAGCAATTTTATCCCCAACTTATAATTGTAATCAACCTTTAGTTTTTTATTTGTGTATCTAATAAGCTGACTCTTCTTTGCATTTATCTTTATCCCATGTTTAACAACCCAACTAGATATCCTGTCCAGAGCACCCTACAGTTGTTTACAGTCCTCTACCATTTTGATCCTTTTATATAGCATTATGTCATCTGCAAACAATCTAATTTGTCATAGTAAACAATCAACACAATTATTCATTAGAATAACGAATAACAATGGTCCCAATACACTACCCTGTGGCACTTCCATTTTTACTTCCACTTCTTTTGATTCCTACCTTAACTTTCTGTTTTCTACCTTTTAAAAATTCTTCTACCCAGTAAATCACTTTCTCATCCACTCAAATAGTTTTTTTCCTTGTTTACTACCATTTTATGGCTCACTCTGTCAAAAGTCTTTGAAAGATCTGGTACTACACTGTCAGTTACGGCTCCCTTGTCCATTTCATCTGAAATATCTTGCCTATATCCCACCATCTAATATTCACATGTATATCCTTGCCTAAAGCCATGTTGCCTACTTGTAAACCACTTACGATCCTCACATATTTTTCTGATGTGGTTGCATATCAATCTGTCCATTAATTTACCTACCACTGATGTCAAACTGATTGACCTGTAATTTTCGACTCTATTTCTCACCCCTCCTTTAAGTACCAGCACTACTATCGCACTTTTCCAGTCCTCTGGTAAGCAGCAAGTATCCAGACTCAATTTAATTAATATTTCAAGATAAGGTACAATGTCACATCTGGCTATCTTTAAGATATGTGTAGTAATATTATCTACTCCAACCCCTTTATGTTTTTTCAGCTTTCTTATTTGCTTCATGATATCCTCAGGATGAATTTCAATATTTTTGGTCTGTTCATTTCTAACTGTGTTGTTAAGTTCATTCTCCGCTTTAGACCCTCCTGTTTCTGATTCATTGCCCCTAATGCTCTCATTAAACCAGTTACTTAAAATATCTGCCTTTTTAAATCCTTATCTATAAGCATCTCAACACCACCCCTTCCCCTCAGTTTTCTAACATAGCCATAGAAATTTCTACAACATTGAGGCTCTATCTAAAATTTGAGAAGAACTTCTCAAAAATGTATGCCATAAATCTGAATGCGATCTTCCATGTTTACAACAGACGTACAGAGAAATTGCTTAGAGAAGATCAGTGATTGAGTGGCCGCAGAAGCTGTGTGATAGTGTCATCTTTGCAAAACCAGATCTAGCAGTGCTTTCTACTTAATATAAACAGGATAATGACATTGAAATACTGACTGTTAGTACTGAATGTCAATCTATAAGCCATCAAAAGTAAAGTTCCAGTTCAATCCTTCAGCAAATTTCTGCAATTAGATTTTGTATATTGTTGCTGGCGACTTAACAGCTATAGAAGCGTCCCTTGATGAGATTGGGGAAGTTGTGCTAAAATTGCTGGAACATAATAAGCTGGGTGTTCTCCATGACAATAACCCCCACATTAGTGAAAGGTGGAAGCACAGTTGTTATCCTGATCCTGATATATTATATGTAAGTGATGATACCCTAGCCCCGCAGTGTACCAAAACAGTTTCACAACCAGTACTCAGCACCTATCATAGATAAGTATGCATTCAGGTATTTGCAGCAATCAGACCCTTGAAGATTCCATTATGACGAAAGTTTAATCAAAACATAAATAATTAAACTGTTAGGATAATCTTACTGAAAATTTGGATTATATTATTTCAAACACAGAACCTTTCTCTGAGCGCTTTAATTATTTCATGGAGGCTGTGAAAACAAGTACCTGTCTTTTAATTCCTAGAGATTACCACACAAATTACACTCCAGACATGAATGAAGAGGTTTCACATCTCCTGAAGTATTACCTGAGGCTTCTTGAAGACAACCCTTGTAGCCAGGAAACAGTGGAATCTGGAGTAGCACTGTGCACCGCACCTGCAAAGACTAAGTGAGAGTGTTGGATTAAAACCCTGGAAAACATGGACCTGTTCAGAAATACCCAAAAGGCATGGCAACTTCTGCAAAGACTTAGCAACAACCCATGTGAAAGCAGTACACATCCTAACACCCAACCAAATAGCACAACAAATATTTCAAAATGGCATAGGGGGAAGACAGGAGTAAGGCAGTAAGACAATCACAAGTAGAATCAAAAGATCTCTCAGCAGAATTTCGTGGAGGAACTAAAGAAAGCTATTGAAAGGTGCAAAACTGGTAAAGCAACAGGTCTTAATACAACTGTGGACCAGGTAAAACATTTTGGCACTGCAGGAGTGAAATAACTTTTTCATCTTGACAACAACTGCCTACGAGATAAACATATACCAAAGATATGGAGAAAGATGAAAACTGGCAATTACTCTTCTGTCACCAAAAGGTATTGCCATATTTCTCTGTTATGCCACTTTTACAAGATATTTGAAAGGACTGAGCTCAAAAGTCGAGATGAAACTGATTCACTAGCAAGTGGGTTTCACACCAAACAAAATCTGCGCCCCGCATGTCCTCAACTTGACTTAGCACATTTAGGATGGCATTGAGCTAGGGTTGATCACAGGAATGGCTTTTGTAGATCTCTCTAGAGCATATGACTCCATACAGCACAACACCTTGATGCATAAACTATATCAACCTATAAATTACTTCAAGTTTATTCCAAGTGTGGTGGGTAAGCGGTTAATGCTCTGGTCTCGCATCCAGGAGGACACCGGTTGGAATCCCCATCCAGGCATCCAGATTTGGATTTTCCCTGGTTTCCCCAGATCACTCCAGGCAAATGCCAGGGTGCTTCCTTCAAAAGCCCATGGTTGAGTCCCTTCCCATTCCTTATCCCTAGTCCCATCCTGCCTCTAATAACCTCACGTCACAGAGGCTTAAAGCCAGAAGTTATTTTTTTCTTATAAAAAGTATAAATTAAATGAAAAAAACTTTGCATTTACAGAAACTATCTAAATTTACTTCAAAACCAAAGGTTTTTCATTGAATTTCAGTGTAGCAAAAGTTGATGAAGAACCAAAAAAATGGGCTGTCCCAAGGGAGTATCTGGCCCCAGCACTATTCAGTATTTACACTAACTGTTAACCTCAGCTGCTTATGACGTAAAGTTTTATCTATGCAGTTGATTTGCACTTGCAGTCCAGGCCAAACATTTTGGAACATTGGAGGAGCATCTAAGTAATGGATTACACTATCTCACAAGCTGTTATGAACACAAGCAATTGAAACTGAATCCATCTAAAACTCAGATGTACACCTTCCATCTATGTTATACCAACATCAAACAGTCAAATGGGAGGGTATAGAACTGAGAGATGGGTAGGTCCGAGAATTTAATGGAGTCTCGTCCGGGTTTACATCCAGAGCTGCAAACCTACATCTAGGTTCCATGTCCGGCAGACCTGTATGGGTCCTGCTCTGCAATCACTAAAATCAGAATGATAATGATCAAAATAAAACGAAAATTCCTGTGGGCTTCTATAAGAAGAAAATTTAATCATTTTTAGTAGTTTTTGAAGTATTACCACAAAAAAAAAAATCAAAATTCTTTGTTAACTGGTATTTTTTTTTTTTTTTTTTTTTTTTACTAAAAATGAAACATTTAAAGACTAAACATTTTGAAATAATTATTAGCTTTCCATAACGTACTTAAGAAACAGTTTATTATAAATGAACAAAAAACAAAATTCAATGCATAACTTATTTTAAATTCTGAGTGGGAAATTACATGAGACTTGTTCTTAAATGTATAGTATTTTGTTATTTATACTATTAGAGACTGTTTTGATTCAGGATATAAAACATTGTTGTGCATGCCAAATTAAGTGTGATACCAGTCATTTTAATTAGATGACATTAACATGTTATGCTGTGCCAGTACTGTAATGTGGTTTCTGAGCTTCAAAAATGTTTATTTTATTCAGCGCAATTACAAAAACTTATTTGTAATTTCGTTTGAGATTATTTCCCATATAGTTGCAAGTATGGTCACATAAGTTTGAATTGTTCATAATAATAATCAATTGTTTGAACCCATTGTTATACGTTCTAGAAACGACTAGATGTATGTTTTTTTTTCCATTTCGGATTATAAAATATTGCTCTAAAAGCAGCCAGCAGAGTCGCTGGGAATAATGCTACGTAATCACATATCTATAATGTGCCTTGGAGACCCTTGGAAAAGAGTCCGATCTACATTATATCCAGTTTTTTGTTTGGGGGGGGGGGGCAGTAAAGAGATGTTAATGTACCATCTGCTTTCTCGTTTAACGCTACCCTTCATCACAATTAAAAAAGATAAAACTCTAGAACAGAATAATAATCAAACTGGAAGTTAAAAATTTTAATAAGACTACAACGAATTAAAATTACAAGTAACATTATAAGTTCATTGTTATTTATCACTTAAAACACTCCTCACCTTAAAAGCATGCCATAATATACATGAGAACCAGACAAATAAAAAAGTACTACAGGGTTTTAACTACCGATAGACATTTAATAGTTATTGTAATTATCTACTAGTAGTTGGTGATTAAGAAATAATTTTTCTGTTATAATCTTATCTTTAAACTGATCTGTAATCCAGTAACACAGTAAGTGACATTAAACTCTTCATAACACGGATTTCAAATTGAAACTTTAATAAAAAATTGGGTATACATGCAGAATAGATGTGATTAGAAGGCTGTGATAACTCAGGGTATAGTTCCTACCTGCCGCCTTAAGACAGCGCCAGGAGCGCACACAGGAAAGAAAGTTGTAGGAGCGCGTGCATTTGAAATAGGAGCCCGCGCATTTGAAGTATAGATTCCAGTCGAATATCATACACGGTCAATAAAATAACCACCGTTTATATTTACAAGTGGAACCATGTTTTATTCGTATCATAAGTGTATTTTAATAATGTACGATGTATTTCAGTAAATTTAAAAAGCCAGATATACCCAATCTAATTTTCACACTTGTTCTGCATTAGCGCCATCCAGACGCAACTTATAAATAGTCAGTAAAATCACGACATTGTATATCCCAAGTGGAACAATGTTTTATTCGTGTCACAAATGTACTTTAAGTATATACGATGTATTTCAGTAAATTTAAAAGCCATATATATCCAATAAAATTTTCGCATTTGTTCTGCATTAGCGCCGTCCAGACGCAACTTGCACATGGTCAGTAAAATCACGACATTGTAATTCCCAAGTGAAACCATGATTTATTCGTGTCACAAGTGTACCTTAAGTATATGCAATGTATTTCAGTAAATTTAAAAAGCCATATATACCCAATCTAATTTTCACACTTGTTCTGCATTAGCGCCGTCCAGACGCAACTTATAAATAGTCAGTAAAATCACGACATTGTATATCCCAAGTGGAACCATGTTTTATTCGTGTCACAAATGTACTTTAAGTATATACGATGTATTTCAGTAAATTTATAAGCCATATATATCCAATCAAATTTTCGCATTTGTTCTGCATTAGCGCCATCCAGACACAACTTATACATGCTCAGTAAAATCACGACGTTGTAATTCCCAAGTGGAACCATGTTTTATTCGTATCACAAGTGTACTTTAATGATATACGATGTATTTCATTAAATTTAAAAAGCCATATATACCCAATCTAATTTTCGCACTTGTTCTGAATTAGCGCCGTCCAGACGCACTTTATACATGGTCAATAAAATCACCACCTTTCAAATTTCCAAGTGGAACCATATTTTATCCATATCATAAGTGTATTTTGATGATATAAGATGTATTATAGTAAATTTAAACAGCCAAATATACAGTCTCTAATTTTTGCCAATGTTTTGCATATTCTGCATCTGCTCTGGCAATACTGGAATTGTCAGTATACAATCAACCCTTTAATTTCGTACCTGGAACATAGTTTCATTTAAGGATTTACACTAGTTATCCACGCATTTTCCTTGACCACAATTTTTATTTATTTACATTTTTATTTGAGGCTTTATGCCTCGTTTACATTGAGGTAATTGGATGCGGGATGGGACTGGGGATAATGAATGGGAAGTAATTCGTCCTTGACCTTTTGAAGGAATTATTCCGGCATTTTCCTGGTGTAATTTGGGTAAACCATGTAGCTCGCCAATGCGAGGTCAGAGCGATAACAACTCATCCACTACGCTCGGGTTGTTGAGAAAAACCATCAACATTTGTTTGGCAGAAGTAGCTGGCTGGAACTGAACGTCTTGGGTGAGAGGTAACGCCCTGGTTGAGCATTCGGGTGGACATGCCTACAAATCCCTGTCGGGTAATCGAGATTTTGGTTTTCTATGGTTTCTCCAAATCCCTCCACGCTATTACTGGAATGGTTCCTTTGAAGGGACAATAGATGATTTTTTCCGTTCCTGTTCTTTGACAAAGCGTAAAGCTGGAAAAAGGAATAAATTGAAATCGATGCATGGGACAACTATATATTTTTTTCTCCCCATCTACAATTACATGGTGTTCGCCTTTTTGGACATTATGACTACAGTTTGCTTTTTGCGATTGATGTGTTGGCTCTGAAAAGAGCCGTTTGGCAGTACATCATAACAGTGGTAGGTAAATTAGTTGTTGATCGGTTGGTATTGAATCAAAACCAGTTATCGTCAGAGTATACAGATAGAGGCTAGCGGAGGTATAATTAATTCGGAAGCATTGGGTATAATTCCCAAACACAAGATAAGAACCCTGTGAAGCGGTCCTTCTTTTCAAAATGGTTTCTCCAAAGAAACTCGTTAAGGTAGTTACGGCGCTAATGCAGAACAAATGCAAAAATTTGATTGGATATATATGGCTTTTAAATTTACTGAAATATATCGTATATACTTAAAGTACATTTGTGACACGAATAAAATATGGTTCCACTTGGGATATACAATGTCGTGATTTTACTGACTATTTATAAGTTGCGTCTGGATGGCGCTAATGCAGAACAAGTGTGAAAATTAGATTGGGTATATATGGCTTTTTAAATTTACTGAAATACATTGTATATACTTAAGGTACACTTGTGACACGAATAAATCATGGTTTCACTTGGGAATTACAACGTCGTGATTTTACTGACCATGTATAAGTTGCGTCTGGACGGCGCTAATGCAGAACAAATTCAAAAATTAGATTGGGTACATATGGCATTTTAAATTTACTGAAATACATCGTACAGCATTAAAATACACTTATGATACGAATAAAACATGGTTCCACTTGTAAATTTAAACGGTGGTTATTTTATTGACCGTGTATGAAATTCAACTGGAATCTATATTTCAAATGCGCGGGCTCCTATTTCAAATGTGCCCTCTCCTACAACTTTCTTTTCCTGAGTGCGCTAGTGGCGCTGTCTTAAGGCGGCAGGTAGGAACTATACCCTGAGATATCACAGCCTTCTAATCACACCTATTCTGCATGTATGAACAGCTTTAGGTCTGGCACACAGTTCCAGCTCCGCGATTGCATGTCCGGCCGTGGTTCAACCTCTGGCCACACGAGACCTATGGCGCGCTGATACAGGTCCTGCCGGATACATATCCGACAAGCGCTGGGATGTAGATCCATCCCTAGAGCAACCGATGCAGGTCCGTGGAAACGTAATCATCCGGACCTGCCCATCTCTAGTAGAATTAGATAACTGTCTCAATCCAAAATATCTTGGAGCTTCACTGGATTACTTCCTCAAATATGAAAAAGCACTGCTTGAACACAAAAAGCAAAGTTTCAGCCTGCAACAATATACTGCGAAAACTCTTAGGAAGTAAATAGTGTATTTACATCCCCCAGTGCTTCGAACATTGGCTCTTGTTCTATGCTATTTTATTTCAGAATATTCCTGTCCTGTTAACAAGTAGTCATAGCACTGCATTAAACCAACATAATTATTAAGGCTGGCCTCAGAGCTACGCCAACTGAAAAACTGCATTGTCTGGCAGGAATCACTTCCCCTTGTATATGAGAGGTCGTAGCTGCAAAGTTAGAAAGAAACAAGGTTATCCATTATTCAGGCACCAATTCCTTAGACAAAGGCTGCAATTTAGAAAAAGTTTCAATGACCAAATTAGATGTACCTCGGAAAGTTTATTGCTTCAATATGTTGTTAGCAAGATTAACATGTAGATCAATGGTTACCCACTGAGAGCCAACACCAAACAGGAAGTGAAGTTTGCTAGACCGAAGGTAATTTACCTAGATAGTGTTACCTCGATGATCCTAACACTACATGTGAATATTGTAAGATGAAAATCTGCACTGGGGTTGGTGCAAAACTTTCTGCCTTAGCTTTAACCGTGATCATGCCTAGAACAATTTTAGTTCATGTTCTGCAACATTAACTTGGTCGCCACTTAGCTTGATAAAACCCCAAACTAAGGAAACGTAATAGAGAATAAAAGTCACAAGTATATGCTGGTAGATAGTCACTATATTTTTCAAATCAGCATTGAAAAACTTTTCCAAAGAATTTTATCTACTGATTGGATTAACTCATTTGAGACAGACAAACCTCACATCCCCAAATTGAATTTATAGCTACATGAGGTGGTCTAGTTTCACCACACACTAGCCTCAAAGTTACGCATGCTTGCTCGAAATCAGCATCCATCCCGCTACGCGCCTAGTTTGCGCCACAGAGATTGGTAGTAATGCTCCAACTGAATCTTGAAGACTGGGGTGAGGAAAAATCTGGGCTGCTATTTATAGAAATGTCCGTGGGAATGCAAGACTTCCGGGTTTCCCGTGAGAATAGTCCGATTAACTGATCAGTTATCAGTTCCCAAGCTTGAGATTTCATCAGATTTAATGACCTTCATGACTTAAAATATTCCTATTTCTCTGAAATTTTGAGAGTATATAACATAGCAGTTCATAATATTAGTAAATTAAAAGTTTAAGTGGAAAAGAAAAAGAATAGCAGGTTTAATAAAGATTGTTTGCACCGCTATATTTAAAACTTTAAGATCTCTGGAAAAAGAAGAACACAGGAGAATTATTGGTAGAGCTTGTGAGTAAGACAAATTAATCTGCAGCGGATTAAGTTAGGAAAGAATAATAGTTGCATAATGAGAAGTTCAGACATAATATTTGCAGATAGAAAATTTAATAGATCTTTAATAGAAAAGAACCTGCAAACATTTCAGATAAAACTTAATTGAGGATTATTACAGTCACGGTCGTTGTTAGTATGAGAGGATTATAGACAGAGGAAACAAAAGAAAATAAATTGCAAATGATACAATCGTAATTCTTTCTATAAAATCCATTTATTTCAACATTACAAACGACATATTTAATGTGACAAGTAGCTAGATCTTCTAAACAGTGTCAATTTTAATCCTTATAAAAAAAAAAAAAAATTCGTAGTTTTAATAGTTTAGCCGTAAAAAAATCATTTTCTAATATTCCCTAAACCTGTTAATAACTCTTACAATTTTACATCTATGAACTCGAAACAACTTTCATTGGTGTACTTTTTCATTTGATATCAAATAAGACATATTTAAAATTCATGAACCAGAAATAGTATTTAACTAATTAATATCACCTAAGTGGTTAAAGCTATCAATCTAAAAATGTCTTTAAACATATTCAAAAATGCCTATTGTGCAAATTTGAAGTCTCTAACTTCTTTCTCCAATTTACTATGAATTTTTGTTAATATCAATCCAGTGAATGCTTTCTAACTAAGCCATCTTAATCAAGTTTCGCTGGTGCCAAAATTTACTTTCTGTTATCTCAATCTAATAACTTCATGAATTCCAATGAAACTTATTGTAAATTCTTTGTATTTAATAAAACTTTATGTTGAATACTATTCCTATACTATTTGTGCCAATGAATGTTACCTAGATGATCTATTCAGATGTAAAGATGTTGAAAGAAGCTGTAGTATATATTTTTATTTTATTTTTTGTTCCAGGACGGCAGTAAGGAAAGTCTTTCATCTCATTTATGTGAGGAAGTATATGATATGCTTAATTCCTCAAATGCTATTAAAAATGATGTTATTATAGATGATAGAACACACTTAACCATTGGGAAGCGATTATTTGATGGAAAGAAGTCAGGTTATCCTTTTATTGTTGTTATAGGCAAGAAATCTCTTGAAACTATTCCACTTTTTGAATTTCATGACACCAATAATAACAAAGTGATGATGTTCAGTAGCATAGAACTTGTACAGTACTTAAATGAAAGAATGTTGTGTAATGACAAGAATGAAATGAAAGATTCAGCAATTAATGTGGAATGAGATTTTGTATCTTTACAGATTTAATAAACGCTTTCTCCTTTCTACAATATTTAGTGATTTGAAAAGTAAACCTGTCATTTAGCAGAGCTGAAGGCAACACACACACACAAAATATTAACATATTTTATACTATTTCTGTATGAGACATGCAAAGGGACAAGACATGTGACAAGGGGTTTGAATGAGCAAACTGAATCTCACATGACTAAAATCAGTGTTTGCTATTTATGGCAAGGCTGGAGTGTTTTATTATTATTATTATTTGTTTTAGGTGGCAAGGAATATAAAGTAGATAATCAATATCTATTTCATATCATAATCATTTCAAGTGGTGGTATATAGTGATATTAATAATAATAAAAATAAAATAACTCCAAGCACTCACTCTAAAATATTTTGGTATAAACATATTAAGGTTTATGAAGTGAGTGTGTGTTTATGTGTTTGTCAGGACCCTGGTTTTCATCTGTGGTGAGTGGTGGGTTTACTTTCTCCATCCTTCTTTATTTTCATTGCCTAATATCTACTATTATCATAAATATATATGCCTATTAAGTTGAATTAGGAAAGAAAGAAAGAAAGAAGACCCATCGCTTACCACGGGGGACAACAGTACAGGTATGCACATAGTGGAAGTCAAAGAACAACATGCATCCAGCCGCAGACACTAGCTCCATTCCAACCCCATGGATAACAGTTTCCCACTTTTGTTTGAAGAGACACCTCATTTACCAATTCACTTACCTCCACTGCTTTTGTTAATATGCAGGCCTCACCACTAATGAACCCATCCATAACCTCTGGCACAGCTTGCTGTGTAATCTGAAGTAGGCCAGAATGCTTCTGTTTGATTCCATGTTAAAATGTAAGTCCTCTAAACCTGGTCGGATTACTGGATGAGATTAAGGTGGTGGAATGTGCAGCCAGTAAAAATTCCTGTCACCAAGTCATTAAATCCACATGAGCTTTTCTTTTACCTTCAACCGTACATCAGGTTGAACTGCAACAAACAGCTAAACCATCCAGTGGCCCTATGCCAGTTCCCACAACTCAAAAAACATCAATATTTGTTTTACATATTAGCCGTCAGTCTTTCGAAATAATACAACCACCCCTCCCCTTCCTCTCCAATTTTGAATTCTGTACGTTAAAACTTGCTTATGTATTTGAAATCAATACAGGGGAATAAACCACCACATATTATGGCTTCAACTGAGTGTCAACATGTGAAATATTGTATTATTGGTTATACGCTTCTTTGGAAGCAGAAAATGAAGCTCACAATGTGGGAGCCAAGGTGCAGTTTTTTGCAGTTTGTGGTTGAGCAGCTGGAGTAAGTTTAATATTGATAAATAAAGACAGGCAGTAGAGGTAATGAGTTTAAGAAAATGTAAAGTTATCTAAATGAATATGCATAAACCATGTAGCTCCATTTTGGCCCCCCGTGAATCCCCCTCCCCCCCACATAGCCCTACGTATCTTTGCCTCTACCCCCCCTCCCCCACGTAGCATGTAGCTTTTTCCCCTTTTGCTTCCAGAAGACATTTTGTTCTGTTTTCTCCTGTCAGACTATTGTAAATTACATATGGAGATAATTAAATGAAGGAAATAAATATTCACATGCTGTTGTGTGTTATTTTCCTCATTTTAACTGTGAAAAATGTTATGAAAGGAAAGCTACGTGGCCTGGCTCGGAACCCCCCTCCCCCACGTAGCCTAGCGTAGCCTTCCAGCCAAAACCTGCCCCCCCCCCCCTCCTCCTGGACTGAGCCACATAGTTTGTGCACGCTCCCTAAACAATTATGATCTATAAAATGAAAACTCTATAAATTTAAAAAATAAAAACTCAGAAACTACTGAGCAGATTTCGATGGGGTTTTGACCATTTTAAAGCTTAGAATCTCAATTCAGTTGTTTGGTATGTCTTATGATTCTACATTACATAACGCTTGAAGTGTTCCCTAAGTTAGGAAAGCGACTTCTCGAGCTTACTGTGGCTGTTCACTACCAGTTATTAATTTCCAAATAATATTAAGCATAAAAACAAATCAGGTGGGCGCCAGAGATCAGAGTGTACCCTATTCTGAGGGAAGTGATATCCAGATCTCAAAGTATTGTTACTTAAACAAGAATTATTGAACAACTAGAATTATTAATAAAGTCAAATGACACATTACATGATTGGATGAGATCTGTTGAAAACAAGGTTCACAATCTGACTTTACGATTTACTTAAGTATTTTAATTGTTTACTCTGCAAGATTTTACGAAGATTAATTTTCTTTTTAAACACAAGGATACATAACTTTTTCTGTGGAGCAAGAGAGTCTGTCTCGGGGCGATAACTAGGGTAAAACGACGTTGATGCAAAAGTTCCTTTTTCTGAATGGTGGTTACCGTGCAGGCGAATCTAAGTTGTGCAGTCGGTGGGTTGATCAGCTCTCCGTCGCAGCTGGCTGCCTCCCTGCTGACTCTCCCGTGGTCAGCTGGGCTGCCGTTCTACCATACCTGGCAGGCAACCAACAAATTCCCCTCTCTTCCGTGCTGCCAGACGAAGCGTCGCTTTCTGCCCCCTGTAGATGACGTCTGCCAATGTCTGTATTTGGAGGGAAGCTCTTCCCGCTGGTTGGCTCATGACATGCAACAAAACCGCCCTTTTTTTAATGATAATAATACAATTTTTTCCTATTGGCTGTACTCCCTGGCTTCCCCTCACCCTTTATTCTTGGATACATATTTACTTTTTATTTTTTATTTGTTTGCTGAAAACAGTCCAGGCACCCCACTCCATCTTGAGTCATGGCCCTTGTCACGGGGCTGTTATGCCATATGTCAGATTTAATGGACCCCACTCAGGGGCTGGCGTCCTCCAAACACGAGCAGAACATCCCCTGGGACCGACACACACACACGAGGAGAAAAGAAACACGCACACATGTGTTTCATCCGGAACATTACACACTGGTGCATTAAATGAAATTCTCAATGTGGGGTGAAAAATGCCAAAGATGAACCACTAGATGTGGTGTACCCCACAACTACAATGTCTCTGACCATAGCCTATAATGAAAGCATCAAAAGCAGTTAATTGTAATACCTATATTCCATACTCCACATTAAACAAAACTTGAAATATTCTTTCCTTTAATTGGGGAGATTTCATTTTTAAATGACATAGATGGCCATGTTGAATGCGAGAAATTATTAATGAAAAAGCAACTCTTTAACCCCAATCTCTGGCAGTAAAACTACAATGTCTCTGGCCATCAGCATTATTTACAATAGTATTATTCTGTATTCACTTTTGAGATTTATATAAAAGGCTGAATGCGTGAAGTTAAAATATCTTTCATTTCAAGCAAAAAGTATATTCATTCACTTCACAATTGAATCAAATATGAGTTTCTAACATAATCTAGTGCTGTTTCGTAATGTAGTAATGAAATTTCTTAACCATACTGTCACAATTTATAATTCATGTTGATATTGTGAATACTCGGTCAAAATCGACTCAGAAATTTTCATGTAATTCTAGAGTATTCATAAAATAAATGTGTCTGAAGACATACCTTAAATTTTAACTTCAACCTCAAGCTTTTAAGTTCTGAAAATTCGTTCAAAATGTGAGGGATTCTACAATACCCGAGCCACTGAAATTTGAGAAATTTTAAGGTCGATTCATATAGGCTGTTGCACATTAGTTACATCTACTTTTACAGCAATGACTGTACACTAACGATATACAATGTAAACAACCAGAGATATTATAGATGTATCTAATTAATTTTCTTTGTATCTGTGACAATAGTAGTTACTGTGAATGCCTCAAGATAGCATAGCTATCAACTGAACTATCAAGGAAGTTGTGAGATAGATATTATAAATGCATTTAATGAATTTTTTTCGTAGCCCTGAGACCGAACATCAAGGAAGCCTTGAGAGATTGCCACGAGGTCGTACTACTAACAAACTGATATGTTATGTAACGCAATCCATTAGGTTGTTAACGGTGGAGTGCTAAGCAGATTTTTGATTGTGGCTTTACGTCTCATCAATGTCGAAATTATTAGAGGCAGGAAAGGATGGTGTACAAGTAAAGGGAAGGAATTTGACAATGGTCTTTTGTAGGAAGCATCCCGGCATTCGCCTGGAGTGATTTCGGGAAACTATTGAAAATCTGAATCTGGCTGCCCAGAGGGTGATTCTAACCTGCATCCACCCAAATGCAAGACCTGAATGTTAACAGCTCATCCACCATGCTCAGTATTTCTGAAGTAATAACTAATTTATGTTAGGACATTATTAAGTTTCTAGTGATCGGAACAGTCTAAAAACAAGTAAGAAACTCTATTCATCATACTTGGTCCAGGCTTCATCAGAATATAAATAAAAAAATTAATAATAAATACTTTTCGATTGCTGGCATGTGATCAGTTTGCTAAAAAAAGCATAATTATTTTTATAAAAAATTAAAACTAGAATTTGTACAATCATGTGTGGGTAATGAAGCCTGTACCACTGTACAACCTAACCATACATACTTGATACGTGTATGCCACTATGAAACACCTAATCTGTCACCATTACTGTGATCCAGGCTTCATTGCACCATAAATCGAAAAAAAAATAAAATAATAATAATAAACACTTTTCCATTCCCAGCACCTGAATCTTGCTGACAGTGATGTATGAAATTATATGTTAAATACCAAAATTATAATTTACTTTTATAAATCATTAAACAACTGCTATAAAAAAGGGTTATCTCCCGTGATTATATATAATAAAAACAATTATTTATTTAACTACTCCCTTTTTACTCAAATAAAGTAACTGCACCATCAGTCTTTCATATTTTGAAATGTCTCTGATTGCTTATTTCATACATCGTTAAACGGCCGCTGTAAAAGTAGATGTAAACTAATACACAACATAGCTATTTGTATATATCTGAGACAAATCAAAAGTAAAGAGTAAGTTTTTTTGATATTTCACTTAGTTCTCGAGATATCATATATCAAAACTGAGGTAGATAGGTTGAAAAGCGGCAAGGAAAAATTAACGAACACCATTTTTGATAATGAATAATTCTATAACTCGATGAGACAAATTTAGAGTAAAGAATACCATTTTTTGATATCTCTTAGTTTTCAAGATATTGTATCTCAAAATTGAGTTGGTTAGGTTAAACTGCTGCCTGGACCTGAAAAAAAATCGCCAACACTATGATTGATGAATTCTTGTGTAATACCTCTTAGTTTTTGAGACATCGTATCTCAAAATTGAGATAATGCAAAATTGACATGCTGTCAGGACCAGAAAAAAATTGCACTAGGAATTACACGCCAAACATGCACAATATGTGTTTGGTTTTCTTCTTAGTTACGGCGGTTAGGTTGAAATATAGCCTGGATGAGAAGAAAAAGTCAACAAAAGCACAAGGAATAGTGTACATGTAAATAAACTTCAACTCACCCCTATATTGGTAGGGGGCTGGTGAAACTAGGTTTGCTTTAATTCCGAAAATCGTTGGCGTGAATTTTATAAAAATTTTACACGTTTCTCACTGCATGAATAAAAATAGACAACTATACCAGGCAACGCCGGGAACTCTGTTAATATTAAATAAATAAATGTGTAAGAAAATTAATATTAATTTAGAGAAATATGAATTCAAATACCTCTGTGATCAGTGGTTGAGATGGTGCAAGAATAAATGGGGGAGGGGATGAAAAGTGAAGATTGGAATTGGGAAAAGAGAAACTTTAAAGGGATCATTTTACCATTATCTGTAGAATATTTCAACTTTTGATGGTTGTCTGGCACGTCCGGAGGTAGGGCTTACTTTGAAATGTTAAATGACTTCCAGAGAAACGTTGGAAATCAAAAAAATACCAGATAATATGTACGCGGGCGGCAGTCTACAACTTGACCAAATATGGTCATGCTTGATTAGGAAAACGCGAGATGCAGGCCATCATCGGACCGCCCACGCTGGCGGAGATAGCTTGAGTGACGTCACTCCGAACGGTTAGCGCGCTCTTCGGGGAGCTATATATAGGCGGCAGCAGTTCCAGTCATGACAGTCCTCTGAAGAAGGCCACAAAATGATGGCCGAAATGTTTGGTTTCGATAAATTGACACGGTTTAACCCGGACAACCAAGATAAGGCCAGTTGCACACTGAGCAGTTTCGTCTGCTCCAGAAATTTCTCCGTCGCCGCCTATAGAATTTGAGGTGTTTACACATTGAGCGGTCGAACTACCGCTGCCATTTCAGCGGTGAAACTTCCATTGCTAAGAAGAGCAGGAAAAAGGTGACGTGGTCGGGCGTCAGTACCTTGATTTTGGTGACTTGAGTTTCTTTTTGTAAAATTAGATGTTAATTTAGTTAATTTGGTGTTTATTATTTCATAGTTAGGTTTTAAAATTTGTATTTTAACGGTTCCATCGCCATAGAAATAGGAAAAGAAAAAAACCAAAGGAGAACAGAATATTTGAGTAACAATAACAGCAAATTTTTAAAATTAATTTGGGATGTTTATATCGAGAGTTGCTTGCGAAACTAAAGTATGTCATTCAAAGGAGAAATACGCAGTTGATGAATTGTATTCAAAGTGTGGAAATGCTAGTAATCACCTTGAAGTAAGCAGATTTCTCATGGACCTACTAAAGATAAACATTTAATTTTATATAATTCCAATCCCCTATATTTATTTTATGTTAATCAGGGTGAAAACTCCTTTAGGTGAATATGAATAGGTGTACAAGAAAAGTTTGAAAAATATACTATGCCATATAATGATTAAGTCTTTCATTTATTTGTAACTAATACATATACTTCACTGTGTAATCGACTCATCATTGTTGAGTTTACTCTACATTGCTTTTATTCTTACAAGCACAATCGACTTGTTAAACATTTTTGCTTAAGTTGTAATATGTTGAGTGTTTTAAAAATTATTACTTTACAAAGAAAAATCGAAAGTAAATGGCGAAGATGATGTCGAATTTACTAAAAAGCTTGTCTCACTGTAATCGTCAATGCTATGATAAAAAAGAAAAGAAGAAAAAAAAAGATCTCACAATGTCGAGCGACAGAATTTCGAATGTTGAAAGTGTTCCTTCTCAATTGTCTAAAATATAAGGACACAGTTATATACTGTTAATCATCAAAATCTTTCTATAAAATGTGATTCAATATTTTTCAAGTTCTAGTTGAATTGTAAAAATTTATGTAAATACTATCCAAGGCATTTTTCCTAATTTTCCATTTCGTCAAAATTATTCCACTTTCAAGGCACACTTCTTTCCAAGCGTTCCTGGTAGCGTCCCGATCTTTAAAAGAAACCACTGTTTTACCTCTTAAAACTGGTCTAGCTTCCATTAACGAAATGAGATCTATCACCACTTAACTCCTATTACGATTTTTAAATTGAAAAAATGATAACTTTACACAGACTGAAAACGCACAAGCGCACAGTGGGCCAGAATCGCAAAAAGCTGGCCAAAATATAAAAAGTTGTTCAATTTGTACCAAAGTTAGTATGTAAAGGTTATCGAAGTTGCTGATTAAGAATATAATATCAAAAAGTGAAAAAAGAAAATGGCGGATCCAAGATGGCGGACAAATATTGCTAAAAGTCGTTTTATTCATATAAAAGTAATTTTTGTGGAATTATCGAGGTTGCTAGAGTTTTTCAATTTGTACCAAAGTTAGTACGTAAAGGTTATCGAAGTTGGTAATTAAGAATATGGTATGAAAAAGTGAAAAAAGAAAATGGCGGATCCAATATGGCGGACAAATATGGATAAAAGTCTTTTTATTCATATAAAAGTAATTTTTTGCGATTTATCCAGATTGATGATGAAGATTACGGATTTCAAATATTTAAAAAAAACAAAATGGTGGATCCAAGATGGCGGACAAAAATGGTAAAATTCTTTTTATTTATATAAAAGTCAATATTTAGAGGGTGTTGTAGTTAATGATTAAAAACATAAGCTCAAAAAATGGAAAGCTCGAAAAAAGTACCAAATAGAGGATAAAAGATAGTATAAAATATTTAAAAAATAATTTTATTTCAATTAAAGTTATTCAGTTAGTCAATTGTTTGTGACTATAATTAAAAGTTGTCATTTTCTTCTTCTTTTTTATCTTCATATCTTCTTCTTCTGCATATTCAGCTGAATCGTCATCAACTTCAAAGACTGTTTCCCCATCATCTACATCAGAATCTTCATTATCTTCCGGCACAGGAACTAAGAGGGCAACGGCTTCTGACGACAAACTCTTCAGTTTGTTTGATGATTTGCGCAGAGATGAAATGTGGAAATCTGTGGGTGCCAACAATCTCCCGAACACGTCTTACATACTCTTAAGTCCGGAAAACTTTCTATAAAAACTTTTGCGATATTGCTTCATCAACTTATTGGTTGAGTCTTGAGCATCCTCCGACAGTTCATATTATTATTAATTTATTTAATTCTTATTTCTTAACACTTGTTTGAAAGCGTTAAAAAGTAACTCCACAAAGTATGTAGAATATTTGTGTCTCAAAAAAATGTACTTTTTCATAATTATTAATGAAAAAATTAACTTAATATTAATAATTTCATTTTAAAAAAATAACCAAACATTTTGCAAGCGTAGATTAAAACGTGGTTCAAAGCCGGAGTTGGTACTAGTAGGTGGATTTGAAGGTTAATTTACTAAGGTAATAATATATACTTGCAGACACAGTGCAAAAGAAAGCGGAATATCGTGGAATTCGTAACTTATTTCTATTTTTTTAAGCACATTTTAAAATTTTCTCGCGCATTTTCCGGTGTTAAGTTAATTAAAAAAATATGTGTAATTAATGATTTAATAATGACATAAATGTATTTTAATTAGTACATACTGCCTGGAACAACGTCCATATTTAAAATATTCATTTCACTTACACACAACACAAATATTTATCTTTAACGACAAGACTATTTTGTAGCCTGGTTGGCTGCATGTACCTCTTGCAATGAAGTGCCGACTTTGACATGAAATATAAAGGAGGAAATGAACAATTGATCGTCCAAACAATCGGTATTCAGTAGTTCCAACATTACTGTAGCCAACCTGATAGTCAAAAATTCCCAGCCAGAAACTTTTTTTTTCCCCCTTTTTGGCCACGTTTTCAAGATTCTGGCCCACTGTGAAGCGGTTAGAATCCGCCTAGTGTGCAAGCGCCCATCTGGCCACATGGGCCACTATCTGGACTGGGGCGGTCAAACAACCGCCCAATGTAGTGGCAGCGCGCGGTCGTATACCTGCCGTCGACGGCAGCGCTACCGCGGGTTTTCCCCTCCGCCCAGTGTGTAAGCTCCCATTTGATTCCTTGCGCCACTACCTGAAGGGCGGCGACGGAGAAATTTCCGGAGCGGACGAAACCGCCCAATGTGTAACCGGCCTAACACCGACAACGACCGCAGAAGTCTACGCACCCACTTGATGAATCTCTACGGGGAGAATGTCTTCATAATCGCAAGACAATTCGGATCGCTCCGACAGAAGAGAAATAATACTCTGTGCCATTGCCAAGATAAAGACATCATTCCAGGCTTTCTCAACATCAGACACCATATCACGATGTCTACCGCCCGCCGAATTTTGAAGAGAAGTAGCAAGGCACTTCTTCGTGAACGCATTCACTACACGTGGAGTGAACTGGCAGTAATGGAAGCAAGCATTCTTAGCCTCCACTTGTTCCTTAGTAAAACGTTAATCGTCGATGATTGGAACTTCCTGGACAAATTATGGTGGAGTCAGACCCATGACGCATTTAAAAAAACTAAGAATAAACAACTGGATAAATTCTCCAGACTAGAAGAAAAGCAACAACCAAAAACAGAGGAGAATCTGTTAAAAAGATGTTGGTCAACCTCACAAACGAGACGATAGACAATGATACAAACTCGGTTCTTGCCAAAGGATTGAATTTCGCTATAGCGCCGGCAAAGTTACCAGTGGATAAAGTCATCGCTGCGGTGGAATCTTCAATTTCTTCTCTTTCACCAGTTGACGCTCACGAGATTCGCAGTGAAACAGCAAGGATATTATCGATTTCCAAATCACCTCCGCAGAACCTCACTCGAGGGGAAACTGATGGATCCATGGCAGTATTACGTTAGGTCCATGGGTTGACGGATAAAATCGGCCGTCTTTTAAAGAAGAAAAATACCCGTCCAATATACAGAGCGCCTAGGAAGATTCTGATGTGCTTGAAAATATTAAAGACTGGAGGAAAAAATTACTGACAGCGAGCTTATACCAAATACCCTGTAGCTGTGTGTCGTATTTTATTAGTATTATTGTCATCGTATTTTAATGTGTTATCATCGTGTTGTTATTCTAATAAATATTCTTCCCAAGTCTTGGGTCGAAACTTCAAAACAAACTTAATTCTTAAACACTTGAGTGACGATAACCTTTCATTTAATTCATCGATCTTTATTTCATTTACACTTTACTAATTCGTATCCAAAGATTACAATGGTCCTCTATAAGCAGCAACCCCAAAACGTTCACACTAAACCTTCTTGCTCGCCCGCTAGTTCTTGTTACGCTGCTGTTTCCCTAGCAACCAACTCCTTTTTTTATATAACTTCTCCATGTTATGCCACATGTGACCAAGTGTATATTGGTGAGAGTGGATGGACGGTCAAGGATAGGCTGTGTGAACACTTAAGACATCTTAAAAATAACGACGTCAGCAAATCAGCTGTAACACAACATTCTGCTTACAGTGGGCACGCAATTTTATTTAGTGACACTAGTGAACTAGTCCAGGAAAGCAGATGGTGGCCCAGGCGTGTCAGAGAAGCGTTGGAAATCAAAATATGAACGCGGACGGCGGGCTACAACTTGACCAAATATGGTCATGCTTGATTAGGAAAACCCGAGACGCAAGCCCCCTTCGGACCGGCCACGCTGGCGGCGGTAGCTTGAGTTACGTTGCTCTGAACGGTTAGCGCTCTCTTGGGGGAGTTTGTAAAGGTCGCTTTTAGAATAATAGGGAATTAGTTAATAAAAGAATTAAGCGAGTCATATGTCACTTAAATGTGACATGGTGCTGGGCGAGCACACAGTTAAACGTTACTCAAGTGTAGCTCTTGCTAGAACGTTCTGCGAGAATGCCGTGTTCAGCACCTTAGTTGGGTTACCGACCGCACAACTGGGTCAGCCTGACCTGCACACACGGCACGTTCACGTAACAAACACATATATTAAGGCCGGCAAATCATGCCTTGGCCTCAGCTGTTGGAACCGCGCAGAATCTGTGCCAGACGTCGGAAACCCGGGTAGCGACTTCGACACTCCAACGCCCGCTAGCCAGCCAGCCCTCAGCTTCCAGCCAAGATCTTCAACGCGACTACTTGTAAGTTACTGTTCAGTTACTCCGTGGACTCTTGCCAGAGGCGCCGACCTCTCTGAAACTAGTCACTGGAATAAACCAAGGTGCCAGCCCAACGCGCCTTATCATTTTACTTAGAACCAGCCCTTCTCTTGGTACTTCGTGTCAGAGCAATTAGTTAACTATCTAAGCTAACCAGAATACCGGCAGTCGAGAGAACGAGCAGAGATCCTGGACGACGTGAACTCCTGGCAAGTAAGTAACTTAGTGAATAATACCTCCGGTCTCCACTCTGTCAATCCCGACGGACGAATCAGTCAGGCCTAGCCACACGGCTGATTAACCCACAATTTCTACACCCTCAAGAAATTTGTAAGGGCATACAGAGTGGCAAAACTGTTGAGAATACTTAATTCTAAGAAACGCCGGGAAGGTAATTAGTTAAGGGCTGTCTGGCGGGAATATCGGGCGGAAATATCGTGTGGAATTTATTCGTCTTACGGCGGATATCTTCACGCAGCGTAACGTTGCAGTATCTCTGACGGCGGCCGGTAACAACGCTCCAGCTCAGCAGCGGCGCGCGGCAGAACCACAGCTTGGCCTGCCTGCAGACCCAGTCATTTGGAGTTAGTCATCCAACCGTGCAGGGTCACGCTTGGTTGCCACGCCTCCCTGCGAAGCCTCGCTTCTACACCGCAGCACACCCGTCTGACTCGTTGCTTCGTCGCCCGGCGCAACAATCGGTGAGTAAGGTTCGTCCTTTACGTCATGTCAAACGCTAAAGCTACTAACCAACTTTCAATATCCGTCCAGAAGGCGGTAGAAAATTTAAATCAAAGGGTACAAAATCTTGCAACCCAAAGTAGTATGCCTAAGGAGGACGTAAAAAATTTACAATTAGCCACAACACTTTTGGCCCATGGTAACACATTCGTGGGCACCCCCGAGGAAAATATTCGCCTATTTCTAGGGAAGCTACAAAATGTGTTTGAACTGGTAGATTTACCCACGGAGGTCAGAATGAGAATTTTGATCAGTAAATCAGAAGGGGCAACATATCGTCACGTTCAATATGATGAAAATTGCAAGGCTTCGATCACTTTCGAAGGGCTTCATGATGAACTGATTAAGAGGTTTGAATCTAGAGTTAGTGATCGATTCTACCTGGAAAAATTAAGAAACATGAGACGCGAGAACGGGGAGAGCATTGAGAATTTCGTGGATAGGTTAAAGCATGTAAATCGTCTAACTTACGAATTAATAGGGGAGCCTGAACATTCTTTAGCTATCTCCTATGAAAGTGACCAACGATTGCTTGATATCTTCCTGTCAGGGGTGTCCAAGGATCTCTGTGAATTTGTTTCTTCAAAAAGACCCCAGACTTTCAATGATGCAGTTGAATTATCTTCACTATATGAACAGGTGAAGAGTAAACCAGCATCAGAAGACAGGCATAGGCCTGTCAAGTCGATATTTCACGTAAAAAAGGTAATTCATGGATACTACTGCGGGATTCCAGGCCATAAGCAAAGTGAGTGCTTAAAAAATCCTACTAATAGAGGGAAAAATCCGACTAAAAATGCAAACAGATCTACGGGCAGTCAAGGGAGATGGGGCTTTTCCAAAAATGCGTCGTCTTGTCCCAACTGTAGTAGAAGAAATGGGAGTAACAATAGTAACAATAATGGATTTCGTGATGACAGGAGAAGAAAATGCTCAGAAGGTAATTGAGACAGGAATAGGAGTTTTAAAAACCACACTGATGACAATGGAAGGAAGGGGGCGGATCCTAAGGAAACTAAGGAGGGTAGTACAACCCGCAACTATGCAAATCAACAGGAAAACTAGTTTCGGGTGGCCAAGGAGACCCCGGTGGGTCACTCTTGCCGGTGAAAAACCTTCCTGTCACATGGAAACAGGAATTTTCAGGGGTCACTAATTCAGATTTGGTTTTAACAGTATACATACAAGGTAAGTGTTGTCAGATGCTGATTGATTCGGGGGCCCACTGTTCTATACTAAATGTAAATGTATGCGGGAAAGAATGATTGAGCCCGTCAAACTGTAGGATCACGGGTTTAGATCCCGGTAAGGAACTCCCTGTTCTTGGAGTTAAAGTTGTAAAAATAAGTTTTGGTAAAGGGAAATTCTTAGCAAATATGTACGTCGTTCCAGACTTGGGTCTTAAATATGCGGGAGTCTGGGAATTGACTTTTTAAAACAATACAAGGCACTTTTGGACGTTGCTGAGTGCACGGTCAGTTTAAGGGATCACTTCGGTGAAAACCTCTACCTTGCGCTCAAAGACTCAAAATCATGCTCGCGGGGAAAAATAGACGTATTTAGCCCCACAGAACGGGTACAACAGTCAGTAGTAAGGTCCAACACTGCATGTACTATCCCAGGCTCGACGGGTAAGGTTCTGTATATTCCATTGTCCAAGGAGATGGAGGTGGAACCGGAATCAGTCCTTATGGTTGATTCTCTACATGTAAATGATTTTTTTTGACCCGAGGAGTGTTTATGTGAAGAGGTGCATTCAAGGGCGTATCCAGGATCAGAACTCGAGGGGGGCAGGATTTGAACTAGGGGGGGCAACTCATTTTGGTTTCGAGGAAGTGGGGTGGGGGACTGAAACATGACATTACAAAATCAAACTCAAACCTATTCAGGAAACTATTTTTATCATTGATTAATATAGTAACCCAACTACTTAATCTAAGGACCTACTATGTAGTTAGTTAAGATCGTAAGTCAGTTAGTTTTTTTATGTAAACATTAATTGTCTCGGATTTTCAATTTCAATAATTTTGTTTGTCAATATCTCATGGTGTTCTTTCACGAAATTTCGATGCACACTCATCAGACATAATCTAATCAATCTTTCTCTCCCAAAGTGCTCCTGAACTAGTTCTTCACTCGTCGAAGCGTACTGAAGGCAACTTAATTTTTCTTCTAGGGGGGGGGGGCAGCAGCCCCCCTCTGCCCCTCGCTGGATACGCCCATGGGTGCATTTGCGATGTAGAGCATTCTAATGGAGTGAAATGCATTCCAGTCATCCTTGAGAATTTTAAGACTAGTGAAGTAGAGATTCCGCGGAATTGTGTAATAGCACGTGTATCTATTGTTAGCAATGAAGATTTGAATCAAGACAGTACTCATTTTGAAGGCATGCCACTTCATAACGGTGTTAAACAAGTTCGGGCTAGTATGGCAGAACCCAAAGTTGATTTTGATAGTAAAGTGGGGCACCTCCCTCCAGAGCAACTAGTGAAAATGAAAGAGTTATTAGAGGAATACGTAACTATGTTTGTACCTAAGAATGGTCTCTCTACGACCCATGCAGTTGAACATAGGATCCCCACAAGTGATGCACCCCCAATTTATTGTAAGCCCTATAAAGTTCCCTTTCATCAAAGAAAGATCCTAGACGAATTAATGTAGCAGCAGCTAAAAGATGGCATAATTCAAGAATCCACGTCCCCCTGGTTTTCACCCACCATTATCGTCTATAAACGAGGGGCGGACGGAGAGACAAAATATCGCTTTTGCTTAGATTATCAAAAGTCGAATAAGAACACTATACCCGATATATATCCACTCCCTCACAGTTCAGAGACTGTCGACTATCTAAGGAAGTTTCAGTACTTCTCTACATTGGATTTAAAGTCGAGTTATCACCAAGTTCCGACAGCAAAACAGGACGTGCCCAAGACCGGTTTTACTGTACCTGATGGCCATTATGAGTACAGAAAAATGGCGTTTGGCCTAAGAAACGCACCCTCGAGTTTTCAACGCTTACTTGACACTTTGTTAGGTGGAATTAAGCACCACGCTGCTTTGGTATATCTGGATGATGTAATAATTTTCTCTAAAACGTTTGAAGAGCATTTAGAACACCTGAAGGATCTATTAGAGAGATTACATAAAGCAAACCTAACTTTATCCTTCAAAAAATATCATTTCGTGTTGCCAGAGATTGAGTACCACGGACACGTGATTTCTAGGGAAGGGTGAGGCCATACCCTAGACTAGTGTCAGTGGTAATGGAATTCCCGACCCCTACAAATGTAAAAGAGTTACAATCATTCCTGGGGCTCGCAAACTACTATCGTATGTTTATCAAAGGTTACGCACAAATTGCTAAGCCACTAACCCTTTTTCTATGCAAGGTTGTCAAATTTGAATGGTCCACAGAGTATACACGGGCCATGGAGACATTGAAAGAAATTCTAACCGCGCAGCCGCTATTCTGTTTTCCAAATTTCAACGAAAATTTATATTAATCACTGACGCATCGGATTTTGCAATTGGCGCAGTTTTGGCTCAAAGGGTTAATGTTCAGGAAATACCAGTAGCCTTCGCATCGCGGCATTTAAGCCCTAAACAACGTAATTTCCACACAATGGAACGCGAACTCTTGGCTTTGGTATGGGGAATCAAGTATTTTAAGTGCTATTTATGGGTGAGGATTCAACGTGGTGACCGATCACTTCTCGATAAGGTGGCTGTTATATCCCAAGGATCCCTCGAGTAGGCTGATGCGCTGGGCTTTACTTTTGTCTGAGTACGACTATACCGTCACATATCGTCGGGGTAAGGATTTGGCAACGCAGATAGTTTAAGTCAGAAGGTGAGTGTATTGGAAGCACAAAAACTTTCTTTAGCGCAACTGCCGATCGAGCAATCCAAAAATATGGAATGCGAACGCTAGCGGAAGCATCCATTGAGGAAGGAAATATATGGAGACGACGCAAGAGACCTTCACCACACATTAAAGTGAAGCAGGGCGGAGAAGGAGTGGGGGTGGCATGGCCACTTCCATACAGACTCAGGGAATATGTGCAAAAACCTCAAGGGGACTCTAAGATAAACGTGACGCCGCAATCTGGTGATGCATTATTATGTAACTCGATGAGACAAAAAAAAAAATGAAGCATAAATTTTTTGATATCATGCTTAGTTTTCGAAATATTCTGTCTCAAACGTGAAATGTTTTGGTTGAAGTTCAGAAGAAAAATTTGTCAAGGTCAAATTTGATGACGGATTCTTATTTAAAAAGACGAGACAGATAAAAAATAAAGAATAAAAATTTTCGGTATCTCGCCTAGTTCTCGAGATATACTGTATCTAAAGTGAGGTGTCTTGAGTTGAAATGCAGAAGAAAAATTTCGCAAAAGTCAAATTTAATGATCTATTCTTATGTAACACGACGAGACAAATCGAACATAAAGAATAAAAAATTTCTACATCTTTCTTAGTTTTCGGGATTTACTGGGATTGGGTTGATATGTGGCCTGGACTAAAAATTAATTCTGCCGAAGCTACAATGAATTACATGGTGGACATGCAGAATGGATATTTCAGTTGTTTTTACTATTACTTTTGGTTAGGTTGAAATGAGGCCTAGACCAGAATGAAAATAGTTATTTTGTTACCATACATTGTAAGCTTAATTGGGAATAACTGGAAGTGGAAGTAGTTTCCATCGCGATATACGTTTTGTCACTAACTTGGTTCTCATGAAATTACTAACAGTAATAGATAAATTCTTTGTCCCTCATGGAACAACAAAACCATTCTGGTGCAGACTGCATTTAGACCTAACCACAATCTCCATTAAATTGCCTTACATAATCAAACTATGTGGACCTACCCACACACGCGTATTTGAATCGCAAACTGTATTTGCAGTAACAACATCGTTTGCTTCATCAAGATTCCTAGATTGCTTGGCATAATTTAACACATTTAATTTCATCATACATTGTCAGTATAAACTGCAACGTGACGAAAGAAAGCGCAATACTAAATTCACTGAATCGCGATGTAAAACACATCCCGTTAAATCTCATTTTCAACACTCGTTAAAAAGTAATGCTAGTCTATTATGTGCAAAACAGCAAGGTATGCTGATTTTCTACACTACACCAACAAAAATTTTAGAACAAAGTCATCCCATTGAGAGCTATGACTAAATATTTATAGACAGGCAGCTAAGTTTGCAATTTCTACCTCCCACTTCAACAACGATAGTTAGAATTGAACTTACTTATGAAATGATATTCCAGGTTCTTTCCTCTCTTGCCTATTTGTGCAACCGTGCGCAACAGAAGATGGCATAATAAAACACTTATACACATTATAGAATGAAATAATCACAGCATCTAACAGCATGAGAACATCGCATTTGTTTGGAAGCGCAATATAGCCGCTGCCGCCACTGCCCACGCGCGAGAGTTTAGAGTCTGCTTCACAGATTTAACGTCACTTCTCCTCCATATATTTCCTTCCTCCATGATTCAAAGGCCATTTATAATAACATCTTTGCCACCAACGATAGGATTTACAACAAAGAATCTAAAATTTCTGGCCAGTTTTCGTATGATATATATGTATAGTACATTCTCAGGCTTTAGGTAATGTATTTTTTGCTTATAACATCTACGCATTCATCCTAACTTCTAGTCAGTTTTCATCATCGTATCTTAAAATCGAAATGGTTACATTGAAATACGAGCTGGACCAGAAAAAAATATGTCGCCATTGGCACAAGGAAATATAGACATGGACTTGCACAGCGGTTGGTTTGTTTTCGTGATTACACTTCATCACTAACATTTCAATCATTAAAGTAGCTTATTAATTATTAACAGTAATTGAATGCCTCACGCCTTTTGTTGTTCCAAGAACATTCTTGTACAGCTTGCATTTCGACTATCATACTGATATTGCCGCTTCAAAATCAAGAAATGCAGATACACTTAAATGCTTGACATGCATCGGTATATACATATACAGGATTTCATGATTCAAAGTACGCCCAGCATAAATTATAAGAATTAATTTCAAAATACAACTTCAGTTTGAACTGCAAGAGTATTACCATGTAGAGTTAATTCTTGTGGTTAGGTTGAAATGCGGACTGGAGCAGATTAAAAACGTCACCAAAAGGCACAAGGAACTGTTTGACTTACGATATCTCGAGAACTACCGCTAAACGATATAATTGTTTATCACTATCAAATTGCGGCGATACGGTATATTGAAAATCCTGTACTATCTACATGAAGCACAAAATTACTTACAATAAATACGACACTTCTGTTACTCTTATTGAAGAGTTATATATTGTGTAGTGGTTGGAGTAACGATTTCCTTTTAATTACATCAATATACAAAATGCCAAAATACACTCCTGGAAATTGAAATAAGAACACTGTGAATTCATTGTCCCAGGAATCGGAAACTTTATATACACATTCCTGGGGTCAGATACAACACATGATCACACAGACAGAACCATAGGCACATAGACACAGGCAACAGAGCATGCACAATGTCGGTACTAGTACCGTGTATATCCTCCTTTCGCAGCAATGCAGGCTGCAATTCTCCCATGGAGACGATCGTAGAGGTGCTGGATGTAGTCCTGTGGAACGGCATGCCAAGCCATTTCCACCTGGCGCCTCAGCTGGACCAGCGTTCGTGCTGGACGTGCATACCGCGTGAGACGACGTTTCATCCAGTCCCAAACATGCTCAATGAAGGACAGATCTGGAGATCTCGCTGGCCAGGGTAGTTGACTTACACCTTCTAGAGCACGTTGGGTGGCACGGGATACATGTGGACGTGCATTGTCCTGTTGGAACAGCATGTTCCCTTGCCGGTCTAGGAATGGTAAAACGATGGGTTCGATGACGGTTTGAATGTACCGTGCACTGTTCAGTGTCCCCTCGACGAACACCAGAGGTGTACGGACAGTGTAGGAGATCGCTCCCCACACCATGATGCCGGGGTTGGCCCTGTGTGCCTCGGTCGTATGCAGTCCTGATTGTGGCGCTCACCTGCACGGCGCCAAACATGCATACGACCATCATTGGCACCAAGGCAGAAGCGACTCTCATCACTGAAGACGACACGTCTCCATTCGTCCCTCCATACACGACTGTCGCGACACCACTGGAGGCAAGCTGCACGATGTTGGGGTGTGAGCGGAAGACGACCTAACGGTGCGCGGGACCGTAGCCCAGCTACATGGAGACGGTTGCGAATGGTCCTCTTTGATACCCCACGAGCAACAGTGTCCCTAATTTGCCGGGAAGTGGCGGTGCGGTCCCCTACGGCACTGCGTAGGATGCGACGGTCTTGGCGTGCGTCCGTGCGTCGCTGCTGTCCGGATCCAGGTCGACGGGCACGTGCACCTTCCGCCGACCACTGGCGACAACATCGATGTACTGTGGAGACCTCGCGCCCCACATGTTGAGCAATTCGGCGGTACGTCCACTCGGCCTCCCGCATGCCCACTATATGCCCTCGCTCAAAGTCCGTCAACTGCACATACGGTTCACATACACGCTGTCGCGGCATGCTACCAGTGTTAAAGACTGAGATGGAGCTCCGTATGCCATGGCAAACTGGCTGACACTGACTGCGGCGGTGCCCAACCCCTGCGCAGCTAGCACCCTTCGACGGCCAACACTGCTGTTCCTGGTGTGTCCGCTGTGCCGTGCGTTTGATCATTGCTTGTACAGCCCTCTCGTAGTGTCCGGAGCAAGTATGGTGGGTCTTACACACCGGCGTCAATGTGTTCTTATTTCAATTTCCAGGAGTGTACATGAAACCGGGAATTTTTGGCCAAAGACAAATAAAATATAAACAATCCAGAAATCAGTATCGTGTGTGGTCAAACGCTTGAAATGCATTTTTACATTAGCTAAAAAAATTATCTTATTTTTAATTTCGGAACGGAGAATTTCTCGAAAACCGTGGTGCCGTAAATTTATTTAGAGATATATATAGCAGTTTTCTTTGTTAATATTAATAACAGCATCTTTTTTTCTGATTGGATATTGGTTTTATTTTGACGATATTGTAACAGCCCTCATACCTGAATTTTGAATAGTATTGTACTGTATGAAGTATTTGTAGTGAGCTAAAGTTTGCTTGAATATGATCTGGTATGTTTGTTTTGTAATTTCTTGTAAATCAGACTTTGTTTTATGAAAGAAAATTATTTAAAGTCCATTTAATAGTTTAAGAACCGAATGGTGCAAGAGATTTTCCTAAATGTTTGTAATTACATGTATTAATGCAAGTTATGTTCTCTACAGGACAATTTTCTACAGTATGAGATGATTTCTGCAAATAATTTTGTATTTAAGTATCTCTAATTACCATTTCTGATCATTTTGTAATGTTGTTAAGTAATTTTGTATATGTTTGATTGTTTGAGTGATTGTTAATGTTCGAGAAATATCGGGCGGATGCCTTTGAAAAATTCTCGTAATTTCGATAGAGACTATATAAACAGATCGGCTGGACAGAGCAGTTAGTTGAATTCATTCAGTACTCAGTTTTACAGAGAGATTCATCCAGTTAGTTTTTCAAGTTGAGTTCACAGAGATTTTATTTGCGACGGCTCAGAAGCATGGAGGAAGGAATAATATGGAGACGACGCAAGAGACCTTTGCCACGCATGGAAGTGAAGCAGGCCGGCGGAGGAGTGGGGGGGCATGGCCGGAGTGGTGGGGACTTGACCGCTTCCCAACAAACACGGGGAGTATGGTTAAACACCTCAAGGGGACTCTAGGATAAACGTGACGCCGCAATCTGGTGATGGATTATTATGTAACTCGATGAGACAAATAAAAAATGAAGAATAAAATTTTTTGATATCCTGCTTAGTTTTCGAGATATTCTGTCTCAAATGTGAAATGGTTTTGGTTGAAATTCAGAAGAAAAAATTATTCAAAGTCAAATTTTATGATGAATTTTTATTTAAAAAGACGAGACAAATAAAAAATAAAGAGTAAAATTTTTCGATATTTCACCTAGTTCTCGAGATATACTGTCTCAAAAGTGAGGTGTCTTGAGTTGAAATGCAGAAGAAAAATTTCGCAAAAGTCAAATTTAATGATGGTTTCTTATGTAACACGACGAAAAAACTCGATAATAAGGAATAAATGTTTTCGATATCTTGCTTAGTTTGGGGGATATACAACAACCAAATTGAGGGGTTTAGGTTTGGATGCAGGCTGGACCAAAAATTAATTCTGTCAAAGCCACAATGATTACATGGTTGACATGCAGAATGGATATTTCAGTTTTATTACTACCACTTGTGGTTAGTCTGAAATGTGTCCTAGACCAGAAAAAAGTAAGAGGACCCACTCTAGGGATGAGCAACCCAGACATTTTGTAGGCTGGTACCAGAAATAAAATGTTTCCGCATAATTTATAGTTAATATAAAGTGTATCAACAAAAAGTAAAGAGTGATACTTTACTATAATGTATGGTTGGCATCATGCGGTGTTCTTTTAAGTAACTTCAAGCAAGTGTGCTCCAATCATAAATGCGATGATGAGTCACTGTCTGAACAAGCCTATACTTTTTTCAACAAAATAACTTATCACGCTAGAAGAACTCTACTTCAACTTCTGTTTAAAAGGGCAGAGGCTTTATTATTACCTTTAAAAATAAAAGAGCCGTTTCACAATTGTTGCTATTACAGGAATGTACAAGTAACTTTATGACACAGAATTTGATTCATTATTTTCCTTTACTTCACATTATTAATAATGAATTAACATGTGGTTAAAGGTAGGGACCGTGCACAAACTACACGGCCTGGTCCGGGGGGGGGGGGGGTGCTGGAAGGCTACGTTGAGCTATGTAGGGAGAGGGGGGGGATTCCAAGCCAGGCCACGTAGCTATCCTTTCATAAAATTTGTCACAGTTAAAATGAGGAATGGAATTCTCAACAGCATGTGAATATTTATTGGTTTAATTCTAGATGGCGATACCGCTATAGCACCTTTCTGCCACACGCAGCTATCAAAGAATTATCCGTACCACTTTTATGACATTTTCTTCTGGTCCAGGCTGTATTTCAACCTAACCTCAACTGCTAGGAATAATTTTAAAAAAGCTAGATCCCTGTACTGGTAGTAGGCCTAAAGTAGTTGTAGCAGTATCATGATCTAGAATTAAACCTATTTATTTCCCTCAGCTAATTATCTCCTTATGTAATTTATAATAGTCTGACAAGAGAAAACAGTGCAAAATGTCTTCTGGAATCAAAAGGGGGAAAAAAACCTACTTGCTAGGTGAGGGGGGGGGGGGAAGGGGGGTGGAGGCAAAAGCCAAGTTGGTCTACATGGGGAGGGATAGTGGTTCACAGGAGGCCAAATTGGAGCTATGTGGTTTATGCACGCTCTCTTATGTATGTATCTCAATTGATGCTATCTATAAACATTAGAAATTAAGGAAAAAAAGTCTGTTAAAAATTATTTTAATAGAATTTTATTTGCCAAAACATCTACAGCCACAAAAAAAGACTAAGGGTATTATTATTTTATTTAATTTCAATGGAGCACACGCTCCATAATATCCAAGTGTAATTAGGAAACAGTGATACAAGATTGATTGAAACAGAAAGTTATATATGTAATTTGAAAGTGTCACCATATTGCAAGATAATACTTGACAGCAGTAGGAGCACTGGATTCTTAGGTTTTCTGATTCATGTTTGAAGTATTTCTTTAATTCCTTAGTTATTGATCAAAAAATCTTAAAATATATATTAGCATATAAATTTAGTCAGGATCACTTTGAAATATTTTTACAATGTATCAGATCTTTGGGGGGTGGAGGGGGGGGGGAATTCAAACAATCCCACTGCCCATACAATTTAAAGCAGCTTATAAAAAAAAAAACCTACTCTTGAAATGTGAAGTGAAATATGCAAACACTGGTAATTGTATACTCCTGGAAAAATTGTTAATCATGCTCCAGAACATATTATAAATTTTACATCAAGACATCATCGAATTATTGAAGAGGAAAAAGAATTACAGTTTCCTCCCAAGTCCGACCACGAATGTATGTTTGATGCAGGTGCACTAACTGTTTTAATAGATCATATTGTACACTACATTTCAGGATTTGTGGTACACAAACATCTAAAAATATTAAAAAGTGAAGAGTGTGTTAGTATATTGTGATCTCCATTTCTATTATTTTGGGGATCTCTCAAAACGTACAAAAGTAGAGATGGTCTTATTCATCGTTCACTTGATATAAGTAACATTTGTGAAACGTTTTAAAAAGTATTTAGCAGAAATGTGCATTCAAATTTTGGTTTATTTTTTTTAAAAAGAAGTTAAACATTTTGCAAACTGAAACACAAGTTGTTCAATTGATAATCTGTGAAAATTTATTCAGTCACCTTAATTTGCGAACAAAGTCATCCCATTGAGAGCTATGACTAAATATTTATAGACGTGCTGCAAAGTTTGCTGTGTCTACCGCTCACTTCAACAACGATAATTACAATTCAACTTACTTATGAAATGATATTCCAGGTTCATTCCTGTCTGGCCTATTTGTGCAACCGTACGCAACACAAGCTGGCATTTTTAAACACTTATACACAATACTAAATGAAATAATCACTGCCTCTACCACAATGTGAACACCTTAATTGTTGGGAAGCGCCATATGGTCGCTGCCGGTGCTGCCACCATGCGGGAGAGTTTAGTGCTTGCTTCACCGATTTAAGCTCACTTCTTCTCCATATAATTCCTTCCTCCATGCTCAGAAGTGCATCTCTGTATTGTATCTATGCTTGTGAATATCGCTGACTTTGTATTGAGGAAATAAACAAATCTTCAACATAACCTTCTGGTGGACTTTTAATTAATCAATATATATAAATTAAACCACCGAAGAACGTAATAATATGTTGACTCGATCAATTATTTCTGTTTTAAAATAACACGTACTAAAAGTAATCTTACGCATTACGAATTAGTTTTAATTTCCTTCGTTTTCAGTGACACCATACTACTAACGTCGTTATTTCATCCACATAGAAGTAATTCCTAAGTTTCAAGAATCGATCATGATGCTGCGAATGTATCAATGCCGATGTAACAGAAACTATGATATACGAACGTAATAATTTGTCAAATTAGTGGTTAGGTTGAAATAAAGCCTGGACCAGAATGAAAATTGACTCGCTTTGTTAGAGCATAACGCATGATGGATTTAGTCTTATTGCTATTTACGCGGTGTGGCATAAGGTTTTAAGATGCTTAATTGATTTTTAGTTTCACTGGATCTATGTTGCTTTCGTTATTAACCCAAAGCATGTATGTCGATGAACACTTCAGAATCTGGGTTATTTAATAGAAATAATATTTTATTTTACTGGCCGTAGTTTGAACAGCAACCAAAATTTGTTCACACGTTCCCTTGGGCGATATTACTGATGAATATTTGCACTTTATAGCCACAAAATATATATTAATCGAGTAACGTACATAGAAATATGGAAAGTTCCGCACAAGTCATTGTGGGGAAAATGTATTGTAACCTGTTGATATTTAAGGTAGCTGTTTTTCATACATCTTTCTTCGAGAAAAAAACTGTTTTTCGTAACCATAATGATATGTAAAGAAGAAATATTGGCTTATTAATGTACAAAGTTTAGCGACTATTGTTCCAGAGAAAAACTGTTAACTGTCTAGCAGAGATAGTATATGTCTGCGATATTAGTAATCTAACGCATTTTGAACGGTAACTTACCTGTTGCTATACAAGTCAATGCTTATTACGTTTAATTCGCGTATTCCGTTTATTTTAAGCACTGTGGTCCAGAAAACTGAGTAAAAAAAGAAAGAAAAAAAAACGAAATAAAAGTTTTGCCAGATTTTTGTGAAAAAAGTACGCGTCTGAAGTGCACTATGATCGGCAGCCCACAATTTTCCAAATATAAAGGTTTTTAATTGTCTGCTCCTTCCCATGGTACATATAAGTCATAAGTCTATTTTCCCAGATTTTGACTTTCACCATTAGCTCTAAAAACGTGAAAACCACATCCAAATTACTGCTGTACTTATTGCGCGATACCCGTTACAGTAAAGAGACATAACGCAGCTTGCTTACAGATATATAATAGTATAGATATAGATTATTTCATCTGCAAACAATCTAATTTCAGGCAGTAAACAATCAACACAATTATTCATTAGAATAATGAATAACAATGGTCCTAATACGCTACCCTGCGGCACTCCCATTTTTACTTCCACTTTCTTTGATACCGCAATGCTCATCGAGTTACATAATTATGCACGTTATAATTGCGGCGCCATTGTTATCGTAGAATCACCTTTAAGTGTGTGTGTATATAATGAACAAGTTTCTCAGGAAATTCAATATCGCGACCTCGTATCCCCAGTTCTAACCACCCGACTTCAGATCAATGCGTGATGAAGGTCCCTTGCGTCTTCCCTCTTTTCTTTGCTCCATGGTTGCAGCTTGTAAATACATTTGTGTACTAAAATTTCTGGAAACTGTATTAAAATAGTTAAAACTTCTTTATAAAAAAAAATCTTTTTTTTTTTTGTTATATATTTATTATCCGATCAGCAAATTTAGCTTTACAGGATAAAGTTGTCTTTTACAAATCATAGCATTCTTATTGTCATTGTTGAGTTCAGTCCACTAGGGCTCCTCAGTAACTACATAACAGAGATATAGAAAATATTTTGGGACAATAATGAAAACAGTGTTAACAGTACTAAAAAAGAATAAGAACAGTTATTAGTATTAAATCAGCAATATATATACAGTAGAGTCTCACTTTGCCGACCTTCGCTTGTCCGACATTCCGTTTTATCTGACTCATAAGACACACACACACACACTAACTGTAAATCCCTAGATGTGTAGATGCAACTTATGAGGACCTTAATGAGTGGCTTGATGACCTATATGAAGTCATTGACGAAGACATTGTCAGCATTGTTGACAACAGTGTAAAGGAAACAGAAGAGGAAGAGGATGAAAACAAAGTTGATAAAGGTGGTGCCAAAATAACACACAATGAATGATTCAAAGCCCATGAAACAGCACAGAAATACATGGAGCAACAAGAAGAAACCTCCAGCACTGAAGTGTTATTTCTACAGAGAATGCGTGACGTGGTGGCGAGAAAAAGACACTTGGCAGGCAAGCAAAAGTCTATTACAAACTTTTCTAAACAAAATTGAATACTGTATTACTGTACTGTATCAGCTTTATCAATAACAAGACACCAGCAACCATTTACGATATTGTTGTTTCTTGTTTCCCTATTAACCTACATTTCAGGTAATCCGACATTCCCGCGCCCCGTTTGCGTCGGATAAGCGAGAATAAACAGATATCAGTGTGAAAATAAAAGGGAAAAAAACAGTTGTAATGAAATTGATTTAAGATAATTACACTTTTGTTCATGGAATCCATATAGTTTTTTAGTTTTCAGCGCAAAGAATAATCATGTATCACAACATATAGTTTACTCATTCATTTCTTCTTCAGTGTCACTGTTCGATAGATAAATGTCTTAAAGAAGGTGTTTTCTTAGTCTAGTTTGACCCGTTCTTTATTATTATTTATTACTAGCTGTTACCCGCGACTTCGTACGCGTGGACTTGGAATTTCATTGCCAGAATTGGATATAGAAAACTGATAGTAACGTAAGATTTGTCCCAAACAACACCGAGTCGACATAATATGATGGAAAGCCATCTTTATATCATCCTATCGTCTAATCTGTCTCATGAAGAGAATCAATTTACAACATATTTAAAAACAGAAAAGTAAGCGAAGGTGAGGGGATGTGTGTGTGTGTGGGGGGGGGGGAGGGTTAACTGATGGCAGCTTTATTTCAGCTTGGTTTTTTCTTCTTTCTTCAACATGAGCATCTGAATCTTATAATCTAATAGCAGCACATTGTCTTCTAGACCTGCACCTTAGGCCAGGTTTACGTCCGTAAGGCATGTCAAAATTGGTGCCAGAAACTTTTATACAGACTCAAATGAATAGAACAGTACAGAGTAAATTGACTTCTATACTAAATAATAAGTTTTGTTTCTTATCGAAATTTATTAATAAATCAAACACTAACAGACTGCGTGACTGAGCAACCAACGTAGCAGTACAGACTAACACACGAATCTGTCTGTCTTTCATCATTCGATAAGTTCTTAAAATTTCGTGACTAAAACTGTTATTAATACCGAAAAAATGTCCTGTGTCCTTCCTACACTATTTCATTGTTAAATTCCATCAATATTGATATAGCCATTTAGTCGTCAAAACGTAACAAAAAGATGGAGACTTACTTCCACATTTATAATATAATAGCTGGTACCCACGACTTCGTTCGTGATTGTAAAGAATTCATATTGAAAGCTGTAGACATCTAACCACCATTGTGCACGATGTGAGACTCGATACTATTACCACACACAAATACCAGTCTTCTGCACTATGTAGTTCCGGCAATAAAGTAAAATTTACGGATACACACAAGTCTTTGGATAAAATACGAAAATATTCATGATCAACCAATATCAAACACCATATCTCACACACTACCACAATTACCGAATTTCGGCCAACGTTGTGATCGATGGGAGACTCTGTGTTACTACCACACACAAACGCCAGTGATCTGCGACTGATAGTTTTCAAGATTCTACTACCAAACACAAACACCAATGCTCTATGCTATGTAGTTGTGGCAGAAAAGTGACATATGCGGAGACAGTCGAAATACGAAAATATCCTTGGTCGGCCACTTACAACCACCACAACTACCACAGTAAAACAGTTTCTGAAATTCGGCCACTGTTGTGATCGAAAGGTGTCTCTGTGCTACTACTTCACACAAACGCCAGTTATCTGTAATCTGTAGTTTTCGCTGAAAAGTGATACACCATGACACTTTTGTCTTTGGCAGAAGTATGTAATTGCCACAGGTCGACCACTTTCAACCCCCATTTCTCCCACACCCCCATAGCTACCGACATCTAACAAACATAGTGCACTACATGAGATACGATTCTACTACCAAACACAAACACCAATGCTCTATGCTATGTAGTTGTGGCAGAAAAGTGACATATGCGGAGACAGTCGAAATACGAAAATATCCTTGGTCGGCCACTTACAACCACCATATCTACCACAGTACCACAGTTTCTGAAATTCGGGCGCTGTTGTGATCGAAAGGTGACTCTGTGCTACTACTAAACACAAACGCCAGTTATCTGTGATCTATAGTTTTCGCTGAAAAGTGATACACCATGACACTTTTGTCTTTGGCAGAAGTATGAAATTGCCACAGGTCGACCACTTTCAACCCCCATTTCTCCCACACCCCCATAGCTACCGACATCTAAGAACCATAGTGCACTACATGAGATACGATTCTACTACCAAACACAAACACCAATGCTCTATGCTATGTAGTTGTGGCAGAAAAGTGGCATATGCGGAGACAGTCGAAATTCGAAAATATCCTTGGTCTGCCACTTACAACCACCATATCTACCACAGTAAAACAGTTTCTGAAATTCGGCCGCTGTTGTGATCGAAAGGTGTCTCTCTGCTACTACTAAACACAAACGCCAGTTATCTGTGATCTATAGTTTTCGCTGAAAAGTGATACACCATGACACTTTTGTCTTTGGCAGAAGTATGAAATTGCCACAGGTCGACCACTTTCAACCCCCATTTCTCCCACACCCCCATAGCTACCGACATCTAACAACCATAGTGCACTACATGAGATACGATTCTACTACCAAACACAAACACCAATGCTCTATGCTATGTAGTTGTGGCAGAAAAGTGACATATGTGGAGACAGTCGAAATACGAAAATATCCTTGGTCGGCCACTTACAACCACCATATCTACCACAGTAAAGCAGTTTCTGAAATTCGGCCGCTGTTGTGATCGAAAGGTGTCTCTGTGCTACTACTAAACACAAACGCCAGTTATCTGTGATCTATAGTTTTCGATGAAAAATGATACACCATGACACTTTTGTCTTTGGCAGAAGTATGAAATTGCCACAGGTCGACCACTTTCAACCCCCATTTCTCCCACACCCCCATAGCTACCGACATCTAACAACCATAGTGCACTACATGAGATACGATTCTACTACCAAACACAAACACCAATGCTCTATGCTATGTAGTTGTGGCAGAAAAGTGACATATGCGGAGACAGTCGAAATACGAAAATATCCTTGGTCGGCCACTTACAACCAGCATATCTACCACAGTAAAACAGTTTCTGAAATTCGGCCGCTGTTGTGATCGAAAGGTGTCTCTGTGCTACTACTAAACACAAACGCCATTTATCTGTGATCTATAGTATTCGCTGAAAAGTGATACACCATGACACTTTTGTCTTTGGCAGAAGTATGAAATTGCCACAGGTCGACCACTTTCAACCCCCATTTCTCCCACACCCCCATAGCTACCGACATCTAACAACCATAGTGCACTACATGAGATACGATTCTACTACCAAACACAAACACCAATGCTCTATGCTATGCAGTTGTGGCAGAAAAGTGGCATATGCGGAGACAGTCGAAATTCGAAAATATCCTTGGTCGGCCACTTACAACCACCATATCTACCACAGTAAAACAGTTTCTGAAATTCGGCCGCTGTTGTGATCGAAAGGTGTCTCTGTGCTACTACTACACACAAACGCCAGTTATCTGTGATCTATAGTTTTCGCTGAAAAGTGATACACCATGACACTTTTGTCTTGGCAGAAGTATGAAATTACCACAGGTCGACCACTTTCAACTCCCATTTCTCCCACACCCCCATAGCTACCGACATCTAACAACCATAGTGCACTACATGAGATACGATTCTACTACCAAACACAAACACCAATGCTCTATGCTTTGTAGTTGTGGCAGAAAAGTGACATATGCGGAGACAGTCGAAATACGAAAATATCCTTGGTCGGCCACTTACAACCACCATATCTACCACAGTAAAACAGTTTCTAAAATTCGGCCGCTGTTGTGATCGAAAGGTGTCTCTGTGCTACTACTAAACACAAACGCCAGTTATCTGTGATCTATAGTTTTCGCTGAAAAGTGATACACCATGACACTTTTGTCTTTGGCAGAAGTATGAAATTGCCACAGGTCGACCACTTTCAACCCCCATTTCTCCCACACCCCCATAGCTACCGACATCTAACAACCATAGTGCACTACATGAGATACGATTCTACTACCAAACACAAACACCAATGCTCTATACTATGTAGTTGTGGCAGAAAAGTGGCATATGCGGAGACAGTCGAAATACGAAAATATCCTTGGTCGGCCACTTACAACCACCATATCTACGACAGTAAAACAGTTTCTGAAATTCGGCCGCTGTTGTGATCGAAAGGTGTCTCTGTGCTACTACTACACACAAACGCCAGTTATATGTGATCTATAGTTTTCGCTGAAAAGTGATACACCATGACACTTTTGTCTTGGCAGAAGTATGAAATTACCACAGGTCGACCACTTTCAACTCCCATATCTCCCACACCCCCATAGGTACTGATATCTAACAACCATAGTGCACGACAGGAAAAACGATTCTACTACCACACTCAAACACCAAAGGTCTATGTAATGTAGTTGTGGCAGGAAAGAGAAGTATACGGAGAAACGAATTTTTTGGTCGAAATATGTAAACGCGCTGCACTGACCAACTTTAATCATTATATCTCCCACATCCCCACAGCTATCGGCATTCGGCCAACGTTGTTCACGACAGGAAAGTCCATGCTACTTCCACCCACAAACATCAGTGATCTGTGCAAGGTAGTGGTGGCTGAGAAGTGAAATATAGGAAAAAACACGTCTATTTTTATATATATATAAGATTATTTAATTGCAAGGGAGCACCGACTCCGGTGGCAATTTCCCTACACACCCATCTTCCCCCTATCCTGCACCCACCTACATTTGCCCTCTACAAATTTTATCTTTAAATTCTTTCAACGTTTTCGGTAAATTATTCATTATTTCTCTTGGTAACTCATTCCGATGCCTGACACCCTTACCTAAAAAAGAGAATCTTCCCACACCCTTGTGCCTGAAATCGAGTACCAGCTTGTGGTCATGGTCATCTTTTCCCTTCCATGCACTACTTTTCATACCTAGTTTCAATATCTTTCCATGCCTCATCGCCAGTATATGCCCTGTACACTCCCATGACCCTCCTCATCCTCCTCATGTCTTGGAATGAATCCCATTCCAGCTCCTTTTCCTAACTCATTAAACCATGCATCAGGTACTGCATTCATTCGTTTTATAAAAGTTTTAGTTTGTTGTCTTATGAATTCATTATTGTAAGAAATATTTAATTCTTGGTTTAGTTGACTTTTGCGTACTTACCATGGTGCGTTCACAGCTAATCGGAGTACTTTACTTTGGAATATTTGCACTCTGTGTAACTTGCTATGACTAGTACATCTCCATATTGGACATGCGTATGTTTTGAGGAGTCGTAATATTATTTTGTAAATTAATAGGCAGCATTCTGTTTTTAATGAGGATTTTGTATTTTATACTGGGTATAGTTTGTACAATTTGGCATAGACATGGTTTATTATTTTATTATTAAAGTGTGTACTCAACGTTAACAGCCTGTCAAGGTCGACATCAAGGTACTTAACTGATTGTTCAGGTGGTGTGACGCTTGGCGATACTTTAGTGGACTGATTATAATTATAAATAACTCAGTTTTTTTTTTTTTTTTTTTTTTTTTTTTTTTTTTTTTTTTTTTTTTTTTTTTTTTTTTTTTGTCATCAGTCTTTTGACTGGTTTGATACAATCCTCCATCCCTCCCTATCTTGTGCTAAACCATTCATCTCTACATATCCCCTACAGCCCACGTCCTCAATTATCTGCTTCATATATTCTAATCTCTGTCTTCCTCTACAGTTCTTACCTTCGTCTGTTCTCTCCACCAGCAAATTCGCTAATCCAGCATGTCTCAAAATATGACCTACCAGCCTGTCTCTTCGTTCTGTAAGCTTCTTCCACAAACTTCTTTCTCACCCATCATTTCCAAAACTCGTTCATTTCTTACTTTGTCTGTCCACTTAATTTTCAGCATTCTTCTGTAAGACCAGATTTCAAATGCTTCAATCTTCCTTGTTTCCGGCATTCCTAAAGTCCATGTTTTGCTACCGTAAAGTCCTATGCTCCACACATAGAGTTTTAAAAAGTTTTTTCTAATTCCTAGATCATTATTTGAAACTAAAAGGTTTCTCTTCTTCGCGAAGGCTCTTTTTGCTAGTGCTATTCTGCTTTTAACATCATTCCTGCTTCGGCCATCGGTTGTAATTTTACTTCCCAAGTAACACAATTCTTTTACTTCTCCTATTGCATTGGATCCTATTTTTATATTTAATAGTATTGGTATCATTTCTGCTACATTTCATCACTTTAGTCTTGCTTTGATTTATATTCAGTCCAAAATCTTCCTTCAGTATTTTGTTCATGCCATTCAGTAATTTCCCAATGGCCTCAGCCCTTTCTGCTGACAAGACAATGTCATCAGCAAATCGTAGCATACTAAATTTTTTACTCCCTGAACACTTATGCCACATGGAAATTTTTTTTCTTTATTGCTTCCTCTACATACTAGTTGAATATTAACGGGGATAGACTACAACCTTATCTCACGCCCTTTTTAACTGATGCTTGTCTCTCATGATTCTCTACTTTTAATTCAGTCACTAGATTCTTATATAGTTTATAAGGTAATCTTCTATCTCGATACTTTAGACTTGACTTCTTTGAAATTTTGAACATATTGTACCACTTAACATTATCAAAAGCTTTTTCTAAATCAACAAATGCCATAAAAATAACTTTGTTTTCTTGATCCGCCTTCAAATATTTAGACAGTATTGCTTCCCTTGTACCGCGATTTTTCCTAAACCCAAACTGATCTGCACCTACTATGTCTTCTATTATCCTTTCCATTCTTCTGTATATTATACTTGTCAGTAATTTTAAACCATATGACGTTAGACTAATGGTGCAGTAATTCTTATAATTGTCGGCTTTTGCTTTCTTCGGAAGTGTGAAAATGATATTTTCATTAAAATCAGTTGGAATTTATCCTGTTTCATAGCTTTTTGATAACAGTTTGAATAGCTCTATGGTCTGAGCTTAAAAGAGGTTTCCCATCGGCAGCTTTAATGTTCACACCCCTTTTTTTCATTTCTCCAAAATTCTGTTTGATCTTCCTATATGCAACATCTCTTTATCTACGACCATTTCCTTTTCTACTTCTTCACACTTTTCTTGTAGCCATTTTTCTTTTGCTATTTTGCATTTCCTGTTTATTTGATTTCTAAATTGACTGTATTGCTCTCTTCCTACTTCATCCTTAGCATTTTTGTACCATCTCCTCTTATCCATGAGTTCCAAAATTTCTTCTGTGATCCAAGGTTTTCGGGCAGCTTGGTCCCTAAAGCCTTATGTTTTTTTTACCAGCTTTCAGTATTTCGGACTTTAATGCATTCCATTCGTCCTCGGTTGAGCTCCTTTCACAGTCACTTCTTAGACCTAAGTACACGTATAGCATTTCTGCAAATTTTTCTCTCATGCTAGATTGTTTCAGTTTATTCACTTCCAGTCTGTTCTGCTTATACTGTTTCCTTATTCGCTTAAATTTTAGCCTGCACTCCATTATTATCAAATTATGGTCAGAGTCTATGTCTGCTCCTGGGTACGCTTTACAGTCTAGAAGTTGATTCCTGAAGCTCTGTTTGACCATGATATAATCTAGCTGACACAAAATTCTAGCAACCTGCTTCCTCACTCATTTCTTTCTCCTAGACCAAAACTTCCTATAGTATTCCCCTCTTTTCCTTCTGCCACTATTGCATTCCAATCACCCATGATTATTAGATTTTCCTCCCCCTTCACATATTGGATTAATTCTTCAATTTCTGCGTATAATTTTTCTATTTCTTCGTCATCTTCCTGTGACATTGGCATGTAGACTTGTACTACCGTCATAATAACTCACCCGTTTCCCCACTTTGTTGTTCATTACAAATCCTACACCAGTGACTCCATTGACAGCTTGTGTGCTAATTATCCTGTGTTCCCCAGACCAGAAATCCTGTGGATCCTTCCATTTAATCTCGCTAATCCCAACAACATCTAACTTAAGTCGTTCCATCTCCCTTTTTAGGTTTTATAATCTACCTGCCCTATTCAGACTTCTAACATACCACGCTCGGACTCGTAGAATGTTTCTATCCATTCTGATGACTCCTCCGGAGATCACATTGTGGGTCTATTTTACCTCCGGAATATTTTACCCAGGAAGAAGCCATCATGATATATGTAATTTGAGAGGATTACATGTCCTCGGGATACCGTTTGTGTCTTTAATGCAGTGGTTTCCCGTTGCCTTCTGCATCCCCATGCCGTTGATTATTTCTGATTCATCCGCCTTTAGGTTTTTTTTTTTTTTTTTTTTTTTTTTTTTTTTTTTTTTTTTTTTTTTTTGTAACAGTTTAACGTCCCTTTTTAACAACGTGGTCTTTAGAGACGGGAAAGGATGGGGGCAAGGAATGGGAAGGAATTCGGCCATGGCCTTTTGAAGGAAGCATCCCGGCATTCACCTGGAGTGATTTGGGGAAACCATGGAAAACCCAAATCTGGATGCCCGGAAGGGGATTCGAACCGCCGTCCTCCCGAATGCGAGGCCAGAACGCTATCCGTTACACCACCACGCTCGGTCCGCCTTTAGGGGGCCGTTTCCAGCCCCACGGGCAAGAGGGTGCCCTGGACCACTCCCCGCTCTTCTCTACACACTCATCTTCCCCCTATCCTGCACCTACCTACATTTACCCTCTACAAATTTTATCTTTAAATCCTTTCAAAGTTTTCGGTAAATTATTGATCATATGATTATCTTGAGCATTCAATCTACTCATCTACGCTGATAACTAACATCTCTCGAGTCCTTATCTCGATAGCAACTTCTATCTTATTGCTTTTCTCTCTAAGAGTATATATATATTATTAATTTCTATCTACTCTCAGAAATCAAAAATATAATTTTCTGATGAAAACATTTCTGTTTTCCACAGTGGGTTCCATGGGATGTTATTTGCCATGATGTTTATCTGTAGCGGGTTTAATTGGCGTCTCAGTGTGAAAATTTTGGCTTGACATTTTCCGGGGTTTAGAGATACTCGCCATGGACTTAACCATTCGGTTATTTGCCCAATTGCATCTAATAAGTAATTCCGTGCGTTGTAGATGTCGTTATGTGAAGCGTATACTACTGTGTCATCAGCATAAATTGCAGTCGAGGTATTCGTGAAAGTTGTAATGTCCGACGTGTATATGTTGAATAAGATGGGCCCTAAAACAGACCCCTGTGGGATTCCTGCTGTTACTGGCCGTGCTGTGGATATTTTTGTGCCCACTCGTACACTGTAGAAAGCTTTCTAAGATTTTGTACAAATACAGAGGCATTCCTGTATTTTTTGAGTTTATTTAAGGGTCTATTGTGCCATACTTTGTCATATCTCTGGGCAACATCGAGAATAGCAGCCAGGGTGTGATTTTTAAGTTCAAAGCCCCTTGTGACGGCTTCAACCAACTAACATCAGTCAAAACCAAAGCAGCAGAACTGATAGATATCAAGACAGATATGTGAGGAAACGAGCTGTTGAAACCCTTGCCGGTGTGTCGCCTAAAAAAACAAAAATGGACCAATGCACTTCAACATCAAATATTAATTCTTAAGAAGTTATGTTACTAAAAAGATGTGTGGAAGAACTTGAAGAGAAAACAAAAAAACTGGAAGCTACATGTTTAACTTTGAAGATTATGAACAAATATCTGCGTGAGGAATTGAGAGCGACTTCCCAGAAACAAACAGAGCTCAAGAATAATATCAAGAAATTAGTACACAACGAGGCAACAAAAGTACTGAAAAACATATTTTCGGAAAACCATATTAAATGTTTAGTATCAGGAAAGAAACATGTTAAGTGGAACAGTGATGATATTTGCAAAGCAGTGACATTACGTGCTATTTGTTTTTGAGAAATTAGCCTCATTTTCCGCTGCCAGGTTTGTCAACTTTGAAACGGAGTATCTCCCGTTGTTTTCGCTGTCTGACAGGTGTGCAGCAAGATGTAATACAGCTAATGAAAGCTCAGGCATTAACATTTTCCGATGCTGAACGTGTGTGTGTCTTGTCATTTGATGAAATGAATGTGGATAGTAGCATTGTTTACGACCAGAAAAGAAGATCGTATTATAGGGCCGCACAGTAATGTACAATTTGCTATGATTCGTGGTCTTTTCAGTGGCTGGAAACAGCCCATATACTACGATTTCGACTTTCAGATGACAGCGGCATTGTTAAAATCAATTATTTGCAGCCTTGAAGAAGCCGCGCCGGCTACAATGTTGTTGCTATTGTTGCTGATCTGTCAGTCTTCATTTACAGAAGGACCAGAGTGCTCAATTGCAGGGTTTCGTTATCTTGCAGGTTACATCGCTCACCGAGGAAGAAAATTCGATGCGACAATGGGAACATCTACATCTTTAATGTGTCCGGCTGCATCTACATCAAAATCTGGATGGATAGAAGTACTGTCACACGGAAGTCTTATTGTAATATCCGATGACTGGTTAAATAAAGTGTCACAATTTGAACTAATTTTTATGGATGTGAATGGTTGTGATTTTATGTCGAAAGAAAAGAATATTGTTAAAAGAATTTGTGCCAAAATAATAGAAAAATATCCAGAGGTGCCAGTGGAAGTGTTAAAACTCTATGTAAGGACAAGAATGTTTATTCGTTTACGTTTCATGAATACAAAACTTTAAATGCAAAAGGCAGCAGCGGCACATAGGTGCAACTCTCGTCAGTTCCAGATACGGAGAAAAACTAACATAACAAGGTATGTGAATCTGACTATCAAATACTTAAAAAATTTCATTGAATTAATTGCTCTGGCATCCGTAAATTGAATAGTTTTGAACAGCAGCACGCTTCGCTCATTTGTCGCTTGTATCCATTGCTTGTGTTTTCTCCTGCAGTGACGTCATTTCAACAGCCAATCGCCGCTCGTTTCGCTTCGGTCTCTACCTTTACTAGAATTACCGTGGTGGGTGGTGAAGGTCCTTTGCGTCGTCTCCATATATTCCTTCCTCCATGGTGCAAACAAACGCGCCTTGAGAATCAAAATGTAATATATTGTCTCTGGTTTAGTTTTATTCGAGATGCAGATAGCATATTGTCTCCGGCAGATATAGAAATGACATGATGGTTATTTTCGAGTTGGCGATACCACTGCCTCGCGACTGTTAACGTGTCGTCATCGTGACGTCACGTTCACGTACAGTCAATTTTTGTGGCTATTGTGCCCTCGCTACGCTCGGTCACAATAATTTAAAGCTGTACAATATCAACATAAACTGATATCCCGAAGGTGAATCAGATGCAGGCGGCCGCAGATGTCCGATAACACACTTCCCGCGCTGTCCCATTAGTGACATATTTTTATACGCGATTGACTGTACGTGAAAGTCACGTTCACAGTCACCAGGCGGCCGGAATCGCCAAGTCAAAAACAACCGAAATGATTATTTCGGGTGAGGAAAAATTTTTGTGTTGCAGATATAGATTACGAGCAAATTTACGAATTTTTTGTGTGCATAACACATTTTGGGAATTGATGTCGAACTATATACAGTAACATTGGGTCAAGTTCATATTGCGATGCAGAGAATGTACGGTACGCTATTAGGCCAGTTCCGGGCGTACTGGAAATGTATAATGAAATTAATGGTGGTAAATTTATGATACGCGAAGTATGAAACATGATCTAGACATTATCACCCGAAATAAAGTTCGCGAGACTATTTATGTGTTTCGGTGTGTGTTAATATTTTGATTTTGTACCGGCAATATTAGTTGAGATTGAGGTTAAGTTTAAATACAGCCTTGTTCTGGTTACAGAATAGTTAATAATTAGTATTTTCACGAGCGCCATGCTAGTGACTATGTAGCTAAACTACTCCCATAACATTGGATCGGCGGGATTAATGGAGATCGCGATTCCGCCTGCTGTTGGCATCATAATACTGTAGTGGTCAAACGCAAGACTCCGCTAGAAATTCTTTCCGAAGTACATTTAACTGTTTCATGCTGGTCCAGGCTGCATTACAACCTAATTTCTGGTTGAAAATAATTGTCCTGACTGCATTACAACGGAATTATTGCTTGCAAATCATACGTTTTGCTACTGACTGGAGCAATATTACAACGATATTATTTAATTTTGTTGTTATGGAATCGCGATCTCCAATAGACCCGGATCGGCTTGCCAAAGAGTTCATAATATTATGGTACTCAAACGCAGGATATATTGTTTTTAAGCAATAATTAGGCAGTAATACACCCTGGACCATTATTATCAAGCAGTAGGTAATTAGGTTGTATTATACCTTGAACCAGCGTGAAGCCGCTGAAACTACTTTGGAAAGTATTTTTAGCTTTGTCTTGGAGTTGACTACTGCAGTATTAGAACGCCAATTCCTCACGGAAACGCAATCTCCAGTAATCCTAAACCCAGATATCTGCTTTCCTATTTTGTGAATTCTAATCTTACATCCTGTCTAGAAGTATATTATTGTTCAGCAATTCATTTGATATCTTATTCTTTTCCCACGATCCTCTCTTGCAAGCCTTAAATGAAAAGCAAATTTATGGTTACGATCTGCGCCTTCCTTCGACATACCATTACATATTATTTGCCTCGTATTTATCATAGCATCCTACCCAGTTCCAGCAAGACAGAAACTAGTGTCTTCCATCTTAACAGTTGGGCAGCGAATCACTAGCTTCACATTCTTAATGGCACTCCCCTCTGACACAATCCCTTTCCGAAGTATTTGGGTGTTGTAATGGATCACACCTTGTCTAAACAACCTTGCAGCAAAACTAAAATCTAGAAATAATATTCTGCAGAAGTTATTGGCACCTCCTGGGGAGCATCTGCCTCCACACTTTAAATCTCAGCACTAAGCCTTATGTATTATGCAACTGAGTACTGCTCATCTATCTGGATGAATGGCACCCACACCAAAAAAATTGACATAGTTTTGAACCCGACAATATGGATAATTAGTGGATGTATCAAGTCCACTCCACTGTACTGGCTATTTGTTTTGATTAACATCGCAACGACACAATTGCCTAATTGCCCAACATAATAAGATCTGTAGTAACTTGGATCTCCCATCCACGACGACACAGAAACCCAGTTTCACAGACTTGAATCAAGAAGTCCAAGTATAAAAACTGCAAAACAGATTGTATTTAAAAATGTTAATGGTAGAGAAGCATGGAGATTAGAGTGGATAGTCTCAGCCCCACCAGAATGGCACTCCCTGGGCTGCTCTCAACAGAGTTAGTTCTGGCCATAGCAGATCTTCTTTATCTCTTTACACATAGTGATTCACAGATTCACCAAATTGCGACTGTTGAAGAAGAACAAACCATCCATCACGTGACCTTTGATTGCCCACTTTGAACCTTAAGGGATCACTGATAGACTTCATAGATATTTCAAATGAAGCTTACTATGTCAATTTTGAATTTTAACTATAGTTTAATGTTACATTTTATTTGTGTGAAACAATTGTATATAATTGTATTACTGATTATGTGCTACGAACATAAATAAATAGCACCATTTTCAATGTATGTCACTTACATAGTCACTATATTCTTATGCATCCTTTTATCTTCTAATAACTCCCATTCCAGCTACTTTCTCATTTGAATTGTTTATTTAATCATTTCTATACACATCAATTCACATTCTGTTCTACCATTTTGCACTTAATCTTAGTCTTTTAAGGCTGTCATATGCCTTGGAGAAATAATCCTTCTATCACTTTTGTCTTCCATGTCCATTTCAGCAGAAATGTCTTGCATGTAACCCACTAATCTCAGAAGCATTATCATAACTGTGACATTGCAATTTGGTAATGGATTCTTATGTAACTTGCCAAGACAAATCGTAAGTGAAAAATAAAATTGTTTTGCTACCTTGCTTAGTTCTTGAGATATCAGTTGTCAAACGTTAGTTATTGGTATAGTTGTTTGTACCATTGATGACATTTTTATTGTGGTCCAGGCCACATTTCTATGCTATTACAACTGCTAGGAAGAAGAAAAAACACCAATTGTGCAAGTGAGGCACACAGTTCCTTGTGGATCTGACAAATTTATTTATTTTCTTTCCTGGTCTGTGTCGCATTTCAACCTACCCATTTCAGTTTTGAAATAGTAGGGCCTATATCATGACAACTAATGTAGACTTTGAAGAATTTTATTCTTTCAATTTGTCTCATCGAGTTACATAAGAATCCATCTTCAAATTTGGCTTTATCGAAATTTTTCTTATGTTTCAGGCTGCATTTCAACTTAATGATCTCACTTTTGAGATGTAACAGTTCGAGAACTAACTGAGCTATAAATTTTTTTTATTATTTACTTTTGATTTGTCTCGACGAATAACATAAGAATCCACCATAAACCTGGCACTGCGGTTATTGTGAATCCCATGATCCCTCATAAACCACTGTTGCTAATTTAGTAATCAATTTCTACCTGGGTGTATTTTATTTATCAATCTTGTTTCATGGATCCCTGCTGAGGAAGGGCCTCTGGGATGTGAAACATGTCATGGTTAATACACATACATACAATATGAGTCCTAATCAATTGTCATAAACAATTATACGTTCCAAAGACAAATAAAGAGAATAACAATAAACATTAATTTGTACAACTGACTTTTGCAAAAGTCATATTGAATACAAGTAATTAATTTGTTCAGATTCTTGAATGGGATATGCTCAGTCATATTAAATGAAAATATACTTCCTATCAGTTTTATCCCCATAGCTTTAATATTTTCTTATTATTCTTGGTAATGTTTTAATGAAGTCTCTCACAATTATCTTGTGTTACTTATTGCCTCATTTCTTGTGTGTTATTATCAAGCTGTATTAGGAAGGCATTCAACATGTCTTACCCCATCAGTTCCATTTATTTTCTGGACCCTATGCATATTTGTTATTGGCCATAAATAAACATGAAAAACCTTAATGACCAACAACTTTAATTTTGTATAGTTTTTAATTTTAGAAACTCTTCCATATTATTTATCTGTGAACTATATCATTTTACTTTCTATGCTGCTTGACTGTTTATGCATCCTGCCAGATAACACTAAGGCACTATGCATCTTAGGGAGCATACAAACAGCTGAAGCACACGACTGCAACTATCATTTTCTCTCTCTTAGGGTAACAGGGCCTACTATTATGAACACCAAACAGTATGAAATTCATTATAAATTAAGAGAAGTAGGATCAACCAGGGCTAATAGGATACAAAAATTCAAACTTTTAAATTCAACTCCATAACCATTTGAAACTCAAATAAAAAATACAGAGAAATGTACCTATAAATGCTTAAAACATTTTAGATACTTAAGAAAATATAATTTGTAGCTTTAATGAGAAAAAAATTAAAACTGTGTATTATATTAGCCCTGTGTGATGGGGCTAATACGATATGTGAAGGGGGCTAAAGTAATACAACCTTGCATCTCAGCTACTATTAACAATGGAAATGTGGGGATGCTATAGTGGAACACCCCAGAGTATAGTCAGTTTTTAGTTTTTTGTCTGTGATAGTGTAAGAGCTAGATGGATTGTTTGTAAAAAGCCCATAAGCTCAGAGAAAATAACTTAAAATAAGTAGATACCAAATTTATTTGACAACGGTTTTAGTAAATTAAATCAACAGAAAAATTTAATTTGCGGGTACATAAATTCAACTAAGCTTTATTTCCTATTATTTACAGTAAAACCATTTTAAAATAGGCTAGAATGTAAAAGCTTCATCCTTTACCGATATCAATTTTTATAACAGTTTAACACAGTTTCAAAGTTTGCACTGTTATTAATCCACTTCTTTTCAATATATATTTACCGAGTGTGGTGGTGTAACGGCTAGCATTCTGGCCTCGCATTAGGGAGGACGGTGGTTCGAATCCCCGTCCGGGCATCCAGATTTGGGTTTTCCATGGTTTCTCCAAATCACTCCAGGTGAATGCCGGGATGCTTACTTCAAAAAAAGGCCATGGCCGAATTCCTTCCGATTCCTTGCCCCCCATCCTTTCCCTGAAACAGTTGAAAGATGAGTGAAAAATGAACTGTCTTCTTCCTGGATTAGTCTCTAATAATTTTCCTTCTCTTTCACAAAACGAAACATCTGGCTACTTCCAAAATAAAAAACAAAAAACCGTCATGTTTCCTAATTATTCTTTCATTCTTGTAAAATTGACATCTATATTACCAATTGTAATGTTAAATAATGAATGACAGGAAAATTAACCCACCACATACCAAAGTGGATGGCTGCGGTGAGAGGGAACACTTATGATGACAAACAAATACACAATATTTTGGCATCTGCCTTCATCAGTGGTAGATAAATGGGCCATTAGGCTCTGTATGTGTGTACGCAACGAACGTCACCCAATGACTAACTGGGTAGTGGGGGAAGGGTGGAAGAACAGCTAAGGAGTAGACTATCGATATAACGGCAATGTCTGACATGATATATTGCAGGTGATGGTAAAATGAATATATGTAGCAAGGGTATGGTATTGACGCAAAAAGTTATATCTTAAAAAAAAAAGTGATGGGTTAAGTTGTTGCATTTAATGGTGGTTAAGGCCAGGTGGGTGTCTGCTATCCAGGATATTCTGGTATACTAATTCCCATCTCCAGAGTTCTGCTGCAGTTGTGCTGTCAGGGAAAACTCTGACTGCTCTCACAGTAAAACAGTCGTTGACATTGTTGGACTCGTGGCTATTGGCATGTTCTGGTATTGGAAGGTACAAGTTGTGGGTGTGGACTGTTTGTCTGTGGCCACAATAGCAACAATTCCATCAATTTCACCTGCACCTACTCCTGCTCACCCATCACATTCTTTGATGTTGACATCATGTTCAGGCATGGTGCCCTTCATACCTAAGTCGACATCAAACCTAATAATTTACAGCAATATCTACATTTTGATAGCTGCCATCCATTTCATACCAAATGTTCCCTCCCATACAGTCTTACCCAATACAATTTTGCCATCTGTGGAAGTTGCATTTGTTCTGATGCTCATTCCCTCCGTCAATACTCATGGAACCTATCCCAAGCCCTTATTTTCCATTGTTACCCCAGGGATCTTGTATATAAACAGATCTCCTGCGCGATCATCCACCTCCACGTAACAATTCTCACTTGTCTCCTATACAAGCCAACCATAGCCGTCCTTTTTCTCCTGGTCTCGAGTCGATCTACGATCTCTTGTGACAGTGGTATGACTTCCTTCGCTCCTTTCCAGAAATGTGTACTCTCCTACCCAAAATTCTACCCAGTGTCCCCTGTGCATGTTTTAGCAGACCACCCAATCGTAAGAACATCTTAGTTCACAAATACCCTCCGTCAGACACTCCAAAAGCACCATGTGGATCTTATCCTTGCAATAGACCCTGCTGTAAAACATGTAGCATGCTTCCACCCACCACTACATATTCCAATCCTACCAAGGGAGAAACTTTCCCCATCGTTGGATTTGCCACCTGTTCAACAACTCACGTTACATACCAACTAACTTGCCGCCATTGCACTAGTTCCTACATAGGCCTCACCACACAGCAACTCTGGGTTAGACTGAATGGCCACAGACAAACAGTCCACACCCGCAACTTGTACCTTCCAATACCAGAACATGCCAATAGCCATGATTCCAACAATCTTAACGACTGTTTTACTGTGAGAGCAGTCACAGTTTTCCCTAACAGCACCACTGCAGCAGATCTCCGGAGATGGGAACTAGCGTACCAGAATATCCTGGATATCAGACACCCACCTGGCCTTAACCACCATTAAAATCCAACCACTTAACCTATCACTTTTTTTTTTTTTTTTTTTTTTTTTTTTTTTTTTTTGCGTCAATACTGGACCCTTGGTACATATGTTCTTTTAGCATCGCCTGCAATATATTATGTCAGACATTGCTGATATATCAATAGTCTACTCCTTAGCCGTGCCCCAACCCTTCCCCCATTACCCAGTTAGTCATTGGGTGACGTTCGTTGTGTACACACGTATGGAGCCTAAAGGCCCTTCTATCTACTACTGTTGAAGGCAGATGCCGAAATATTGTTTATTTGTTTGTCAGCATTAGTGTTCCCTCTCACCGCAGCCGTCCACTTTGGTATGTGGTGTATCATAATAACCCCAGTTGACCCTCCTCTACGTATGTTTCTATTTTAGTGCTGGAACCATAGTCTGCATGAACAATTACAATTTGCAATTTTTCTGTCGGAAGGTAACGTGACTCAAACATCCAACCAAGTGCAACTTAGGTTCCAACATGAAGTAGAAAGCCAGTTTTACCAAACTAAAGGCTATACATAAAGAAATTACCTTATTTTTAAACAATTTTTCCCTACTGTTCGTTCACTGGGGTCTTTTCATTATCTGGTCAGGTTATCCTATCCTTAGATAACCATTGCACTGGGATTGGATTTGAATACTTACCCAAACTGACAAGACAAATAAAAATTGAGGAATACAATTTTTGATATCTCTTTTAGTTCTCTCAAAAATGAGGTAGTTAGGTTTAAAGGTGACTTGGAACAGTAAGAAACATTTTACCGAAGCTACGATGAATTACACACTGGACATGCACAATTAATGTTTTGTTTTCCTTAGTATTGATTATTGTTAGGTTGAAATGTAGCCTGAACTGTAACAAAAATGTTGCCAAAGGTACAAGAAACTATACCTATAACTAATTTTTGATAGTTCATATCTCGAGAACTAAGTGAGATGTCAAAAAATTTTACTCTTCACTTTCAGTTTCTCTCGTCAAGTTACAGAAAAATCCATCATCAAATTGCAGCACCACAGTTAAGATGGAAGTGCCCTCTTATGTACAAAAATTATCAAATAAAAAAAAAGAGAAAAAAATGCATGTATTCTGATAATACATTATGCTATACATTATGAATTTCTTATTTAAAAATATTTTATAAAAGAAAATAATTATTTCTTTTACATTACCCATTTTATGAGGAGATGTATTGAAGTGAGGAATCAGTTTTGTATAAGTATTTATTTACAATGTTTATATATAAAAACTCAACCTGCCCATGTTTGTGCTCCCGGAACTCAAAAAGTAGTTTGTCTATTGACTTGAAATTTTCGGTTAATGTGGTGGGCAGCATGAAGAAGGTTTTATTTTACTTTTTTAATTCCTTAAACCACATATCCTTCTTTACTCCCTTAATTTGTATCCGAACCCACATTTTTTTTAATCCCATTTCAATGGAACTTTGCACACGTATACTTTAAAACAAAAAGAAAAATACTGCCTACATTTGGTTTGAAAAAGCCCAGCCCCTCTTCCAATTTTGCCCCTCCCCTCTTAATTTCAGATGTTATTTATAGCAACTCCCAGTTTTTATCAAATTTAATTGGAATACTGCACACGTACACTTCAAAACAAAGAGAAAAATCCTGTGTACCTTAGGTTTACCCAATTTTCAACCATCACACTGCTTATAATTTTGATTTGAAACCATTAAATTTTCTGCAAATATCTTGAAAATGGTAGGTAAATTGGCTATAGTGGATAGCAATATTCTGAGGGCCCATAACATTTCCTGTCAAACTGCAGTGGTCCGATTCCAGATAATTGCTAACCAACAAATTGTTTTAAAGATTTTGTGTTAGCATATTTGTCTACAGTTTTTATCTGATCTTGAAGGCACTGTGCACACATATGCTTTGAAATAATTAAAATTGATGTTTACATTTGTTTCACAAAAATGCACTCTCTCTCCTCCTTCATCTTAAAACAAATTAACACATATGACTTGTTTATTTTGCATTTATCTCAAACACTGCAGGGAAATCGGCTAAAGTGGATGGTGTGCAGAATGTTTACAACATTCTGATCAAAAGGAATAAAACATCAGAACTCTGAGCAGAAGATGGAGGGACTAAAAGTATTTTATATCCCAATGTACTAGAATAAATGTTTTCAAATTTGATTTATGCTCAAAATTTCATTATCTTTCACTTATTTTGCACACGTAAATGCTTTACATATGTTTAGCCACTAAGAAAGGAAAATAGGCATTGCGACGCATGCCTGGCAAAGCTAGTATAGCCATAAAGATTATACTGACCATGGTGGATGAGCTATAACGCTGTGGCCCTGCAATCAGGAGGATTCAGATTTGAATCCCTGTCTGGCCATAGAGATTTTTGTTTTTTTATGGTTTCCCAAAATGGTTCCTTCAAAGGCCATTATTGAATTCCTTTCTGCCAGTACTTTCCAAGCTGTAATGACCTTAACATTGAGGATTTGTAAAGCCATAAAATGAATCAGAAACCAGTTGTGTGACAAAAGACATTAGGTGTTTATTGTTTAGTGGAAGAAGGGAAATTTATGCTGGTAAAAAATGTTAATATGTGTGAATAAAGGCTTTTCTGGTGTGTCATTGAAATGTAATCTTCACAGATTCATTTTTGCATTTTAGTAATTCTCATGGATTATATTATCTTGAAAGAACGATACAAGGATTACTAACCGAAAATTAGTGATCCTCCTTGAAACTGCTTCTGTGAAATTATTTTCTCCTTCTGATTTGTAATATTGTTGCCTTAATTTCTCCAGTGATATAGAATCCAGGAAATATATGTCTGCAGTTACTTTTTTTTTTTTTTTTTTTAATGCATGATGGTTCTTCAAAGCTACTAGCTGTCAGTACCCACATTAGTTTGATTGTAAAATTTAAATCTTCATGTTTTTTTTGTCACATTCAATTTTATTTTATTTGGTAGTTAATGCTTTAGAGCATCAGTAAAATTACTTAACTTTACTGTTCTCTTTACTATTCTTATCAATCAACATACAAATATGGTGTAACACAACAAACAAATCCTGCTTTAGGGTTCTCATGATTGCGCCAGTTTGGGAAATAACCTTTCAATATTGTCCATCCAAATATCATTCTTACTCATAATATTGGTGAAAGAATTAGGAATAGTGCATCGAAGGCAAAAAGGTGACCTTGACCACAAGCTGGCGCTCGATTTCATGCATAACGGAATGGGAAAATTTTCTTTTCTTGGTAAGAGTGTCTGGGATTGGAACAAATTACCAAGTGTAATGATGAATAATTTTCCAAAAACGCTTAAGGAATTTAGAATCAAAATTTGTAAATCATAATACTAAATGGGGGAGGAAGTTAACATTCCAATTATAGTTTTTTTTTTTTTAATCTTATATATATACAACATTGGCTGAATGCCGATAGCTGTGGGGGTGTGGGAGATATGATGGTTAAAATTGGTCGATGCATGGCATTTTCAGATTTCAACCAAAGACATGTGCATCCTTATACTTCTCTTTGCTGCAACAACTACATAGGATAGATCATTGTAGTTTGTGTGTGGTAATAGCATCAAATCTCCCATCATGCACTACTTTCATATTTCTACTAAAGACGTATGTGTCATGGTGTATCACTTTTCAGCCAAACCTATCTAGCGCAGATCACTGGTGTTTGAGTGTGGCCGAATTTCAATAATTGTGCGAGTGTGGGAGATATGGTTGTTGAAAGTGGCCGATCAAGGATAAATTCATATTTCGACCAAAACGTGTCTTCGTATACGTCACTTTGCTTCCACAACTACATAGCATAGACCAGGTGTTTGTGTGTGGTAGTAGTATTGTGTCTCCTATCGTGCACTATGGTGGTTAGATGTCGGTAGCTATGGGGTTGTGGGAGATATGGTGGTTGAAAATGGTCGACCTATGGCACTTTCATATTTCTACCAAAGACGTATGTGTCCCGGTGTATCACTTTTCAGCCAAAACTATCTAGCGCAAATCATTGGTGTTTGTGTGTGTGGTAGTAGCACAGAATGACCCATCAATCACAACGTTAGCTGAATTTCGGTAACTGTGGTGGTGTGAGAGATAGTCTTGTGCAGTTCGCAAATGAACTAGTTCGGAAGAGCGCTCCCACAGGTGAACTCTTGCTCCTTAGTTCGTTCGATTCTTTCCCAAAGACCGACTTTTGTTTTAGTTTATTATCTAAAAGGAAACAGTTCCTTGTGGACACATTTCACTGAAGACACAGATGTATAAAAAGAAAAGAAAACATTAATAATTATTACAGAAGTCAAAAACAGAAATTTAACATGGAATGTGAAAACAAAACACACTTTGATTCCAATAACAATTAAAAGACAACCATCGATAACTACAACTTCCATAACAAAGAAGAGAGCGAGTGAATGAGCTGTCTTTCTGGAGTTCCAGAGGGGAACGACCTAGTTCGCTAAGGAGCTGCAAACTAAACTGAGCGCTGCCGGTCGCGAACTAAACTGAGCGCTCCCGTCGCAAACTAAACTGAGCTCTATCAGTCGCGAACTAGCACCATTCGCCACTAGGATTACCAACATTTTTTCAGTTGATGGTAGTAGTTTTTTAGAATAACCTATAAAAGTATAGTACACTTCAAAAATTTAATATTTTTACGAAAGAGTAGAAAAGGAAAAAAGGTATGTTTTTTACTATTTTATTTTTTAAGCTATATTTTTGCACTTCTTTCCTGTTTTACAATTTTTTGTCTACTGTAAAATATGCTTTATCGCTTTCAGTTGTTAAATTAATGTCGATCAAAAGCTCATTTTTTATTAATGAAATACTGCTCTTACTTTTACCTAGATTTCGTGTAATATTGTTATTTCAGAGTAAAGTTCGTTCACTTTGATACTCATTTTTCCTCATAAATTTAGAACCTCTCATATTGTTTTACAGTCATAAAATGGCACCTCGTGTTTTGAATTTAATTTCTGGATTTTGTATAGCCAATTTCTTTCATTAAAATCTAACGATTTAGTAAGATACTCCAGACATTTATCAACAAATACTAGAACATTATTTTTAATATTATCACTTTCTGTGGAGAATTTGACTTCTAAGGACTTTTTCTTATTTTCTTAATGAAAGAAACAGTCTCTTTTAGATTTTTCTAGCACTGATTTTAAAGTTGACAGAATATAATACTTATCTCGGTCTGTGATGTTAATACCTTCCAGTTGTTTGACAGCTTCGTGAAAGTTATGTAAAGAAGTGGCTCGCGAAATTCAAAAAGATTTTAACTTTATGTCTTCATCAGTTTCATTCGTCGCCAAAATATTTTGAATTTATGTTGGATTATCCTCCTCTACACTAATAAAATAATTGCTCAATGACTTCCAATTCACTGGAAATTGATGTACTTTCGTTATTGCTACCACTTTCCATAACTAATTTAATTAAATTAAATATCAAAAGAAAAAACAACTTTTAAGTGATGATTAACAAAAAAAAAAAAGCGAAGCAAAGACAGATGCACAAGCAAACATGCCTTACTTCAGCACTGATTGTAGCATGAACGGTATTTTAACCATAGTACACTTTCTGTTATATCGGAGGACAGTGTGGAAGGGTGCTTCTGCTGTATTTGGCAACGCTGGTTGGAGGTACCTGGTTGGTTTGCGGGAGACTGCATAAGGCCATACCAGTAAAAACAGAACAGTTATTCAATTTACCCATTTGTGTAAAGGACAACGAGCACTTTGGTTTTTCGGCGGCCACTGATCATGCTAATGTCATTTGAAAGGTCTTTTATTCAGTAATAACTTTTGTTAAGAAGGTCATATTAAATTCCATTTAGAAACGACAAAAAATGATTAAGTGATGTCCTAATAGAACTGACATAACAAACAAAATAGCAGGTGCAGTAGAGGTAGCAAAGGCGAGCAAACGATCTGTTTCTCTGAATTCGAGACACGAACTAACGAACTAAAAGAGCGAACTAGTTCGTGAGGGAGCTGCGAACTAAACTGAGCGCTCCCCTTCGCGAACTATTATCGGCAAGTCTGGTGAGAGATATGGTGTTTGAAAATGGCCCAACAAGGATATGTTCGTATTTTGACCAAAGACATGAGTGTTCGTATATTTCAATTTGTTTCCACAATTACATAGAGCAGACCACTGGTGATGGTGTGTGGTATTGACCTCAATTCTCCCATCATGCACTGTGGTGGTTAGATGTCAGTATCTATGGGGGTGTGGGCGATATGGTGGTTTAAAGTGGTTGACTTGCGGCACTTTCATATTTCTACCAAACACATATATGTCCCGATGTTTCACTTTTCAGCCAAAACTTCCTAGCTCAGATCACTGGTGTTTGTATGTGGTTGTAGTCTGGAGTCTTCCATCGTACACTATTGTGATTGTGTGTCAGTTGCTGTGAGGGTATGGTAGTTATGGTGATTGAAAGTGGTGGAGCTGATAAAAAATAGACATGTGTGTCCCTATATTTCACTCCACAGCCACATCTACCTAGCGCAGTCCACTGGTGATTGTGTGTGGTATTAATCGCGAGTCTCCCACTGTGCACCATGGTGGTTTCATGTTGGTAGCTATGGGTCACTGGGAGATACAGTGGTTGAAATTGGTCGACAGAGGGCAATTTCATATTTCAACCAAAGATGTGTGTCTCTATATTTCACTTTGCAGCCATAAATACCTTGCACAGATCACTGATGTTTGTATGTGGTATCAGCCTCGAGTCTCCCATCGTGCAATATGGTGGTTACAAGTCGGCAGCTGTCAGTCAAAATTCTTTACAATCATGAACGATATCGTGGGCATCAGCTAGTATGTATATAAAAAAAGGAGGTAAATGGATGACAGGAGGAATTGCCAGCGGAGTGTTAGCTCCATTGCAATTATAAATTAATAGTAATGATACAGTCTCTATCTATGGACAGGGCTCTGGCAATAGTAGAACTGTGAATCACAATCATTCCCAGATTGCTTGCGTAAGTAGGTGGAGAAGTGAATAGTGTGAATGGCAGCTCATGCACTTGAGTTTGGAATTGGATCTTAAATGCAGATGATTCAGAAGTCAGTAGTAAGACATAAAAGGAATTCCATGTAACATAATATGGCAAACCTATATTCTGATGGTTCTGATGTAATTTAAATTATTCTGGATACATAATGAACTCTCAATTGGATCTCTGTCTATAATTTATTTGGTCATGAGTTAATGCTTAGAAACATTATCCATGTCTGAGTATAGATGTTGTAAGTCTGAATAAAGTGGGTAGGTTATGAATATAATTATGTGAATTGTGTCTGGATTTTGTTAGATTAATAAGTTAAATCAGAAAATTGTTTTATATTTTGGGTCTGTGTATATATAATTGTCATCACAAAATTGCCATAAGATTTACTATCAAGCCAAGTGGATGAATAATTAGTATTTGGCATTGAATTTGGAAGAATATAATATGTTTGATCCCTGCTCCGCCCATCCATATTTCAGTTTCCCACTAGAAAAGCTGGGGTGGTTTGTTCATAAGGTCATGACAAAATTACTTCCCTTTCTGTGCTTCTAATCTTCTCTTGGCTCGAATGACCCAAATTTGGGGGAAAGGGGGGGGGGAAGAATTCTGGAATAGAATTAACAATCTATCAGAAAACAAGAATGAGAATGAAAATGAGTTGCTGTGAACAGTACAGCTTTAGAATTTCATTATAAATGATGGTAACAAAGATTGGGGTAGCAACATTGGCAGAAGAATTTTGAATGATATTGCAACAGTAATATGATAAAATAGTAATGACATATGCAAATAACGAAGAGAAGCTAATAAATGTAAGTGACTGGAATGGTGTAGCAGAAGAAGCAAATATTGTCTGCAATTTTAGTCTAGTAGAAATAGAATAGAAGTTAGTATATGAGTGGTTAGAAATCTTTTAAAATTCAATAATAATCGCAAATAGAAGAAAATTTGGCTGGAAACATACACGGATTCCAAGAAGATACCCTGCAGTTTGGGTTACAGTTTCATCCTGTGAATTATAAATGAGTGAATATTTATGCACAATTTGATAATTAGTATGTTAAATCATATTCAGATAATTATAGGGGAACTACTGCTAGTGCGGACCTAAGCAAAAATGTTAACATGTAAAAGCGTTACAAATATTAAAATAAAACAAATTAGAGATACAGGATTGCTGAAGTAGAAAACCTATGAACACTCTTGTAAAGAAATAGTACTAAAGAAATACTAAAAATTAGATCTTTTGTCATAGGATAGAAGCAGTGAACTGGAAATAATATAGAAAGAAACTGTATGAAGGACTGCAGTCTTCTGGAAATATAGGAATTTGTTGATCATTGGCTGTTCCATATGAACCTGCAAAACATTACTGAAAACTGAAATATTTAAACTCAGACCGTTAGAAGAAAAGATTCATGATAGTGACTTAAGTAAATCATGTAAAGGAATAACAAATTACTGAAGCTGTTAAATTTTTTTACTTAAAAGAAGTCTGAGATAAGTGAAGATTGCGGCATTTTGCCCATGCCACCCTATTATTCCATCACTGTGTGAGGCAATATTAACATGGAAAGGAAATGTGATAGAACCTATCACTCATAAAAGTTGAAGGAAGGGGAAAAAAAAAAAAAAAACATATAGACACACACACAATATTTGGGATTTTGCCTTCCTTGTGAAATTAGAAACATGTGACTGAGACCATTCAGGCTCCCTTGGGCAACGCAGCCGTATCTGATCACAATTAAGGTTTATACTGAAATAAGTAAAATTGTTGGGAAAATTTCAAAATGAATGAACAGTATAGAAAATAATAGTAAAAAAATTTGACCCTATATACCAAAATTTTGCCTTGTGGTAGGCATACACTGTATTAAAAACAAGTTAGCACAAGAATTGAACATATATTCTTTTGAAGGAGAAGAGTAGTGAACCATAAAATGGTTTTAGAGACACTGAAATCTAGTGGATTGGGTGAAAAATTTGCTTGTTGGGTAGAGGAATTCTTAAAAGCCAGAAATCAAAGTGTTAAGAGTAGGAAATACATTATCAAAAGAGATGGAAGTAAATACGGGAGTGCCATAGGCTAGTGTATTGGGACCATTGCTGTTCATAATTATAATGAATGACTGTGTTGATGGGTTACAGTCAGAATCTAGGTATTTTGCAGATGATGTAATGGTGTACAATAGGATCAAAACTAGTGAAGACTGTGAACAGCTGCAAGGTGACCTGGATAGAATGTCTGAATGGGTGGGTCAGCATGGAACGAAGATAAATGCCAAGAAGAGTCAGTATATTGGATACACGGATAAAAAACTAAAGGTTAATTATGATTATAGGGTGAGGTCAGAATTGCTTATCGAAAGCTTATCAAAGTGTAAATATCTTGGCATAACGTTTGATAATAAACTCATCTGGGCAGAACACATTGGGCAGGTGGTAGGAAAAGGTTACAAAATTCTTCATTTACTGGAGAAGATGTACCAGAGGAGTTAGGGAGTTGGGTTACAAAACATTGGTCAGACCATTGGTTGAATATGATGGTGGTGTTTGGGACACACATCTTGGTTGGAAGGTGTGCAAAGAAGAGCAGCTAGTTTTGTTTGTGGAAATTATTGCAGGGCCCTGTCAGTAACTGATATGATAAGGGAGCTGGATTGGTACTCATTGGAGGAAAGGAGGAGGGTGAAGAGAGTGCTGGGAATTGTAAGACAAAAATCTGCATTGGGGTGAGTGTCTCAGCGTTAACCGTGGTCTACCTGGGATAACCTCGGTTCGTGCTTTGCTACGTTAATTTGGTCGCCACCTAGCTTGATTTAAACCCTAAGCTAGTAAAGGCATACTCTGGTAGATAGTCACTATATTCTTCAATGTTAAGCAAAGCCACAAAACTGAATTGGCAGACAGTGTTTCCAAAGACAAAATTGCAGTTTTGACAAACTCCATTGTTCTGTGTGTTCGCACCCCACATCCATCATCTATAGGTGAGTGGTGGCTCGTTTAATGATATAATTTAACTTCCAGACATCAGAGATTGTAGCTTTAAGAAGCAAAGAAGTTTTTTCCATTATATTGTTAAAAATAATTTATGTAGTTTGCTTGAGTGCCATTTACATTCAATATGGCCACCAACATGTTTTAAAGGCCGAAAAAAAAAACAAAATTTAAGGAAGCTACCAGTACATGTGGTAATACAGCCGTTATATAGCTAGTTTTTTTTTTACTAATTGTGATGTATCAACATATGATTGGTGTTTCACACAATTGGTTCCGGTTTCCTTTTACTGCTCCTGTATTATGTTTTGTTGAATCATAAAAGCATAAGACATACCAAATGATTTGATTCACATTCTACGCTTTAAAATGGTGAAAACCCTGTCAAAATCTGTTCAGCAAGCAGTTTCTTTTTTTCTGAACAGATATATATACAGGTTTCATTTTATATATATAGATTACCAGTATTATAAATTCCATTAGAAGAATCAGGGACTGAGATAAATTAAAAGCAAAAATGCTGATCAATTTACCTGTAATAATGAAAAAAGAGAAAAAATGAAATAAAAATTCACAAAGTTAAAAATAGATGTGTCAGGATATTACCAGGTGACCATAACTTTGTCGCCATTAATAATAATTTGTGTAATCATAAAATCTCACATGAATTGGTTGGTCACATTATCCCCAAAAATATTTGGAAAACTTGGTCTGATATTAATTGTAGAAATACCAGAATCTAGTAAACTTGTTAAAATATTAGTCAAAATTTTATATGCCTTATTATTTGAATTGCAATAAGGATATCATGCTAAAATATTTGCTGCATGATTTAATTTTAAAATAAAAGTTTTCTTTATACCGTTACTTACTGAGCAAATCTGTTAAAAATGTTTTCTTGTGGATAGATTTTGTATTTATTTCCATTTTGAGATTCTTTAAGAAAATATAGCAAGTATAAGTGGGTTGGATAGTTTATTGGTTTTCACAAATTCTTCCCTAATTTCAAACCGATCATGGTGGGTGAGTAGAAACAACCTGGCATCACATTCAGGAGGATGTGGGTTCAAATCCCTGTCTGGATATGCAGGTTTGGGTTTTCCATGGTTTGCCAATCACTCCTTAGGAATACTGGGATGGTTCCTTAAAAATACCAGGGCTGAGTTCCTTCCCACTTCTTGGTCCCAATCCTTTCCACCTTTAATGACCTTGACATTAATGAGGCCAGAAGAAAAAACCCTAATATCAAAGTTCTGGGAGCTATATTTTTATTTTACTGTTACCACAATTTTTTTTTCTGCAGTGTTGAAGTTCATCTAAAATCTCTAATTTATTCAACACTTAAAAATAATGTATATCTGTGTATTTGTTTAATACTGTTTTCAAAATTGTGGTTAGAAGTGTTAAAATCCTTTTGATACTTCTGTTTATCAACACCACATCCTTTTTTTTTTTTTCAAAATAATGTTTCTTTGGGGTTCCAGTTTTCCTTTCTTTAACAAACGTTTCAAGATCAAATATTTTAATATGTATAAAATACATTGGTGGAATGTTGTTTTACTTTTTAAATTTTTGTTGTTGGTAAATTATAGTTTGTTAATATAGCAAATGAAACCTTGTATTGATTTAATCCTTGATCGACAATGCTGTAAATACTTTCGACCAATACTATTGTTGATTGGAATCATATTAATGGGAAAGTTTTTGTTTTCCTCCTGACAGTTGTGGTTAGTTTGAAATGCTGCATGGATCAGGAAAAAAGATTGTAATAGCCATAGTAATGTGATATTTGCATCCTATCAATCTAACATGGTGGGATGTATCTATCATTAGGCCATGGAAAATATTTTGCTATTGTTAATTTTGCAACAGAGAGGAGCTGAAATGTGAAGAACACATTATTACAACAGAATTAACAATCAGTTCTATCTTTCCCAAATTGTTCCCATGTTTACATCTTTTATGAATATTAACATTTTGATTGCTTATGAAGAAAGTGAATATTCTATTTTGTAAGACATATAATAAATATAATCTTACGATTACCACTTTAATATGAAAAAATTATCACTTACGTTTAAATAACTTGCTGAAACTATCTCCCTAATTCTCCAAGATTCAATATTAATTTATATTTATTTAATTGTGTTGCTTAGGTGTATTCTACCTATTGTTTCTTGTTCTGGATGGAAGCAGTGAGACACAGATCAAGATAAATGTAATGTCTTCGCCTGTCGGCCCACTTCGACATTTTTGGGATAGTACTGGTTTCAGGTTAGACAAATATTATTAACAATTGTACTTAAAATTATTTTGCATCTATATAAGTTCAACATTTGCTAAATCTCCATTGCTACCATTCAGCATATTAACAAAATTTAAATGAAATTTTAGTTAGGGCAAAAAATGTAAACCCATCACTTACCAGAGTGGCTGTAGTATCAGAAAATAGTGAATGGAACATGCTTAGCCACTTTTTTTTTTTTTTTAAATGAATGTTAGTGAGACATACTGAAAACATAATGAATGAAAATGCTGTTATTATTGGTATTTGACCGTATCTGCATCTTTGATTAATAATGTATTGACTCTTATCCTTATGTTAATCTATACCGCCTTTTAACACTGTTCTCTGTCCCCCTTAAAAATGATTTTTAAAGAAATTTCTAAATGAATATATATTCATAATATAAATACCTAATCTGAAGAAATATTGGAAGGTTTGATCTGCAGTGACAAGAAACTAAACAAAACTGCAAAAAACACTATATCTTGGACCTGGCTTAGTATTTAATTTGGAAGTTGCAGCATATCAGTAAATTACCCATGTACTTGTGATCAGCCAGATTTGTCTTTGTAAATTGACACGGGAGGGCGCAGGTTCAAATCCCCATCTGGGCATCCAGATTTGTGTTTTCCATGGTTTCCCCAAATCACTCCAGGCGAATCCCGGGATGCTTCCTTCAAAAAGGCCATGGCCAAATTCCTTCCCATTCCTTGTCCCCAGTAACTTCCCGCCTCTAATGACCTTAACCGTTGATGAGGCGTAAAGCAATAAGTAATAAAAAAAGGAAATTGACTCAGAACACACTCAGTAACTAATATGATAAAAGAACACAAGGTGGTTTATGGGAATACAGGAGGAGGATGAAAAGGGTCATGGGAGTTTATAAGCCATGTATTAGCATGATATATGGAAAGATATTGGTGGGGAGAATTAAAAGAGGTGTGTGGAAGGGTAAAGATGGTCATGACCACAAGCTGGCACTTTATTTCATGCATAAAGGTAGGGGAAACTTTTCTTTTGTAGGGAAGTACGTAAGAGATAGGAATAAATTATCAAGTGAAATGATGAATAATCTACCAAAAACAGTGAAAGAATCTACAGTTCCAATTAGTAGAGGGCAAAGAAGGTGGAAAGGATAAAGATGCATGTGGATGGAGATTAACAATGGAGTGTGCTCTCTATTGCAATTATATCAAATTATAATTATTATAACCCAACCAAATTAATGTGTGTAGAGATCATCACACTCAGAGAAAAGATGGTGATGGGTGGCAAAAACAATCACTTTCCGGTGAAAGAATGAGACAAATCATGGTGGCTTCATGGCCTTTTATAAGCTTGCCATGGCCTATGACATCAGTAACTTTTTTCTTTAGTTAATATCTCCCAAAGTACAAAATAGTTTAACTTGAAATTTTTACAAGGGCTTCCTATCATCATGTTCGATCTATTTTAATTTAATTTAACATTCAAAAGTACTTCTATAAGCTTAAAATTGAAGTCTATCATGTGACCAGCTTGGCAGACTTTCTCGACTCCAACAACAATTAGCGACAATCTATCTTTAATAACTTAATTGCCAGACAAATGCTTAAACTTTTTACCAATACTGTTATATATTTGTGATCGTCTCAATTTAGGCTATCTACTGATATAAATTTCTCTATTGTATTCCTTTTAGTTAAAAAGTTCATTTTTTCTTATTTAAAACTGCTAATTAAACTTTGTTAAATTAGTTAATTTTACTATCAAAATACTTGGGACAATGCTGACTATAGCCAGTGAAAAAAGTTCAGATGTAGCTTTACTCAATTCAAAGATATTTCAAATCTTAAATTTTTACTTTCCTGATCGCGTGTTTCAAAATGTGAACAAACCAAAATATCTTTTAAAATAAACTTTTCCCGATATAATAAATACACTTTAAAATGATTCTAATGATGAGTTTTTCTGTGGAGATGAATACAGCGAAATTCCTTCAAGTTGACAATTATTCTTCTCGAAATTTCTAAGTCCAGCATTAGCGACTTCATAATTGATCTGTAGAATATTTTACTACTGGGGATGGTTAGTGGGAGTGCTTTTGGTGAACTAAAGGATGCCTCTCATGTTATAATGTTTTATCTTGGTGTTATCTGAAATATATTTTTTCTTGTAAATATTTTGTACTAACCCCATTGCTTTCTTCATCTCCTGTACTCTTGCTTCCTGTGCTTTCTCTTCTAGTCCTGTTGGTTCTATGATGTTGCCTAGATATTTAAACTGTTGTACCCTGTTGATTTCACCATATTTTTTCCTTAGTTTTTGCGTTTCTGTTTTGTTCCCTATGAATTCGGTTTTTTAAAATGAAATTTGTAGTCCTGTATTTTGTGCGCATTCCTTGAGGATTTCTATTTGCCTGATGGCCACTTCTTCTTTGTCTGTGATGATTGCTAGCTTGTCAGCAAATGCCAGATATGTATAGTCCTTTTGTCTCGATTTTTATGGGTGCCCACAAGTTTTCTGCTTTCAGCTGTTTTTTCCATTCTGTCATTACTTTATCTAGTACATTGTTGAAGAGTAGTGGTGACAATCCATCTTCCTGTCTTACTCCTGTTCTAATTTTGAATGGTTCCGATATTTCACACATGAATTTAACTTTGGATGTGGTTTTGGTTAGTGTCTGTTCTATCAATCTTCTGGTTTTGTCACCTAAATTCCTTTCTTTTACGATAGCAGATAGGGATTGCCTATCTATGGAGTCATATGCTTTTTTAAAGTCAACGAACATGTACACTATGTGTCTACTTCTAAGTGCCATCAATTTTAGTACACTTTTCAGATTGTGTATCTGTTCTTTGCACGATCTTCCAGGTCTGAACCCTGCTTTTTTACAGTTGTTCTTGAGTTCTTTTGAGGGGACATGCTGATAATATGTTGTATGTGACTGGTAGTAGTGAAATCCGTCTATAGTTATTCATGTCAGTTCTAGATCCTTTTTTGAAAAGTGGGTGTATAAGTGCACATTTCCTGTCTCCTGGTGTATTATTTCTGTAATCTCTTTTAACATTTCGGGTCCTATGTTCTTCAGAAGTTCTACTACTATCCTGCCCTCTCCTGATGTTTTGTTATTTTTGAGTTTCTGAATGTGTCTGTAAATTTGTTCTTGAGTTGGAGTTTCTGATTCTTTTGTACTGTTCCCACTTTCTTCTGTTAAAAATCTGTTTGTTGATTGTGGGCAGTTTAGTAATTTTGAAAAGTATTTAGCAAATTCTGCATAATTTTCTTTGTTTGTTAGTTCCAATTTCCAATTGTCTTTCCTGAAACACAGATTTTGTGATTTATACCCTCTGATTTGATTTGGAATGGTTTTGTTATAAATCTTGAATTCATTCTCTATGGGGTTCAGTTGTTCATTTATGTACTCTCTCTTGATTTTCATAATTGTTCTTGCTGTTTGTTTTCTGATCCTAAGAAACTCCTGGTGTGTGAGTTCCTTTCTGTTAAAATTTAGAAATTCCTTATTTCTATCTTTGAGTGCATTATCGCATGTTGTGTTCCACCACGGATGTTTCTTCTTCTTTTGAAGTGGGATTAGCTCTCTTCCTTTCTGGATAATTTTGTTTTTAAAATCTGTCCAGTTTCTAGTTGGTCGTTTCTCCTATTCTTTTCTTAATTCTGCAGTTTTCATTTCTTTCACATCGATTTTCTGTCTGGTTGGGATCTTCCTGTGAATTATCCTAGGTGTAAACTTAATTTTGATTCTTGTTAAGTAGTGATCTGAATCTATGTTTGCCCTCGTCTCACCTGAATGTCTTGTTCTTCTTTTTGTTCATTATATGAGGTTGCCACATGGTTTATCTGATATTAACCTATCACTTGTATTGGGGTCCTCCATGTTTTCTTTTTTAGGGTTTCCTCATAAATGATGTTGACATAAGTTTTAGGTCATTTTGTTGGCATACTTCAATCAGTCTCACTCCATTTTTATTGGTAAATTTGTGCACTGGGAATTTTCCTACTATTTTCTTGTATTTCTTCTCTTTCCAAATTTGTGCATTGAAATCCCCTAGTAGTATTTTTGTATCACTTTTGGATGTTTTCATCATGGTGGTTTCCAATTTTCCTCATAATTTTTCCATTACGTCTAGTTTCTTCTTCTTGTCCCCGTTTGTAGGTGCATGTGCATTGATGAAAGTGTAGTGTTTATTTTTGTGTTTGAATCGCAATGTCATCAGTCTATTGTTAATTGGATTGACTTCAGTCACTAAGTGCAGTAGTTTCTTGTGTACAATGAATACCATTCCTAACATCGCAGTGTTTCTTCCTATTTGCAGGTTGATGTTGCTCACGAAGCTGCTCTAGTTTCCACTATCCATTGTATTGTCATCTGTCATCCATGTTTCCTGCTCTGCAAGTAATATGATTTTCTGATATTTGTAAGTTGATAGTCCCAAAGTAATTTTCTGGAAGTTTTCCAGAAAATGCTGACTTTCTCTTAGGTGTTGGACCAAGCTTTCCAGAATCTGAATGCTTGGTTGCCACAGGATCCTTCCTGTGGGTGGATTAGCCACCTTGGGTAATTGTGTAATTACTTACACCAGTCAGTTTTGCTTGTTTACCCAGTTTTCACTGGGTGAGTGTAGGACCAGGGATTTTCAGTTCCTGGAATTTATATTCAGCTTCACTAAGTAGGCGGACAGGCGCTGACCACTAGCTGCTGGATACCAGAACAGACACTAGTGCATTTACGTTAGTAATTGGTCTGCTCTGAGTATTTCATTTCCCTAGTACCACCCATATCTGGGAGGGTTTCCCCTATCTGCCACCTGGGAGGGGCCCGATGGGGGATCTAACAACCCCTCATTTGTTTTATATTATGCCTAGACTCATAATCTTATATAATTTCATCTATTGTCAACAGATTTGAATAGTCAAAAGATACAGGGGAACAAGTTTGAAGAGTCTTATACACCACAAAAGAGCAGCATAAAGCAACTTGTATATTCACTGTGTAAATTTGCCACATATGCAGGAAAAGTACCAATTAGGTAGTAGAGCACTAAAGTAGGAATTGAAATTTTTAGATTAAAATACAGCTCTAATTGTGTTGTACTCAAATTAATACATTTTTTATATAAAATCAAGTTATGTCACTAAAAAACTGAAGAATAAGGTCTAAATCTACTGGTTTTTACTTGATGCATTAAATTATTATCACTAATGACCTTGCTGTCTATGCACCCTAAAGCCATAAGTTATTATACTTTGGTAGAAACTACAGACAGTAAGTATGCAAGAGATAAGAGTGTTATTTTGCTTTACCAATTATCTGTCATTTAATTCTTGTTTAGAGAAGTGTTGTACTGATTTTGCTCAGTGTGTGTGTTATTACATTTTACCACAAACTACTGACAGTAACTGCCAAAAGATTATATTTTGACTTATTACGGTTGGTGAATTCTTGATTGAAGAGGAAATCTCCATTGCTGAAATTCATTGCAGACTTAATTAAATTTTTTTTTTTTTTTTTTTTTTTTAAGTATATGAAAGTAATTGAAGTATGATTGTGTAGACATCCACACTTGATGTTTTGTTGATTCTCTGAGTGTAGTTGTGCTGATTTTTTTAAAAAAAGCATGGGTCTTATCAGTGTCAAGAGAGATGTGAAGCATTAAAAAGATGGAAATGTCAACATCCAGGTTCAGCCTTACTACCGTTGTCCTTCAACTATCTCCTCAGAATACAACACTGAGAGTTGATGACCTCATTAAAAAAAGGCAGATTCTTTATTTTCATTGAAATTGAAACAAAACTTGTCATTTAACAAAATTACACATAAGAAAAATGTATGAGTTTATGCCATCAAGAGTTTTATGTTGGCTGAGTCCGGTCTTTGTTGACAGAAAAACCACTCAATTCTTTCTTCAGAGATATCAGGCAAAGCAGATGATTTTAAAAGTGTATTTTGGTAGGTGATGAAGGTCTTCAGTGGCAAATCCACAGAATTTTCTGAGTCAGAGCAAAAAGGTTTGATATTGCTGTACTTTCAAACATTATTTTGCTGTCCATGCCCATTGTTGCTGCCTAGGATGATATTATAAACCACAAATCAAACAGCAAAATATGGAATGGTGCAGTTTTATTTCACTGACAGAAATGAAAGCAAAGAGAGTGGATTCTGCTGAGAAAGTTATGAATGCTGTCTTCTGGGGTGAAGATAGGAGCATGATGATTAATCTCTTGATCCCTGGCAAACTATTAAGGCTGCTAATTATGTGCATATCACTTAGAAGCTGCATCATGCGTAGCATGATGAAAGTCCTGGACAGTAGAGCTTCCTGCAACACAGTAACATGTTTCCATTCTCCAATCCTTTTTCTGCAGAGAAATTTGAGAAAACTCTATCAGTTCTTCTTTTCTCTTCATGTATTTTGTCCACTCATGGAAGAAACTTATGTGCGGTCAATTCAGTGAGAACGTTTAAAACATTCTGAATGTTGTATGTAAGTAATCCTGGGAAGATGGAAAAAAATTATTTTATTTGTAGCTTGTAAGCACCTTAGAATTTTGGTAAATTCTAGCTCCTTAGCTTAGGTAGAGGGGAGGAAGCTAACTCTCTAGTAACACATAGTTTTCATTGCTTATATAGGTTAGGAGAGGGACGCTTTATAGAGGAAGCTGATACTATAACCTAACTGACTAAATAAACCTTTTCAGAAGCAGTAAAGACATATAATAATTAATAAAAGACCTAAATAAACTTTCTATAATAGTACTTACTTACTTACTTCCTCTTCATGGATAGGCCCAAAGCCTGTTCCGACCTCATTCTTCCGACCATCTCTTCCTAGGTCTTCCAATGTCCCTTCTGCCTGTGGGATGGTACTCCAGGGCAAGCTTAGGAAATCTGTCCTTTCTCATCCGTAGGACGTGGTTCTTCCAGTTATCCCTTTTTTGGGTAATTCTATCATTTAGCTGGGAGATATTCAGTTGTTCCCTTATTTCCTCGTTCCTCCTCCTATCATTTAGGGAATACCCTTTTACTGACCTTAAAAATTTCATTTCCGATGATTGAATTTTGCTTTTGTATTGCGTTTTATTTACCCATGTTTTGCTGCCATATAGCAGAGTCGGTACGGCCATTGTTTTATAAAACTTGAGTTGAGTCTCCTCTCGTGCTTTACCTTTCAGTGTTCGTTGAATTGTTCCACACATATACTGAAATCGGTGAAGTTTCTTCTTCACCTCGTTATCATCATTAAAAGATAATTCACATCCGAGATAAGTAAAGCTGGAGACTTGTTCTATTGGCTGATTGTCTACCACTATTTTAACTCTGATAGGGTATTTCCCCTGCCATGCCATAACTTTCGTTTTTGCACGAGACAACTGCAGATTGTAATCTTTGCTGATAATGTTTAGTATATGAATTGCTTTTTGAAGTCCATCTTCATTTTCCTGGAGGATAAATTGGTCGTCTGCAAACAACATAGTATTTATGTAAGTGTTGTTGCTTATTTTTATACCAGGATGGACATTTTCTTTCCATTTCCTAACTAAGTCATCTATATATATATTAAAAAGTGTTGGAGACAGGCTACAACCTTGCCGCACTCCTTGGTTAATTGCTATTTCTTCTGTAAGTTTATTTCCTAGGTCTAAGACGATTTGTGTCCTTCTATACATATCTTGAATAACTTGATATCCATTTCTTTGCATTATTTCCCATAGTTTTTGTCTATTTACTTTATCGAACGCTTTTTCATAGTCTATAAAAGCAATGAAAGTCTTTAAATTAAATTCTCTTCTCTTTTCCAGTAGTTGTCTAAGGCAGAATATATTATCTATGCAGGACCTTCCTTTCCTGAACCCACATTGTTCTTCTGATAGGAGAGCATCTGCTATTACTTTTAGCCTGTTATTTATTATTTTTGCATATATTTTGTATCCCGTATTTAATAAACTAATTCCTCGATAGTTATCACATGAATTCCTATCTCCCTTCTTAAAAAGTGAAATAACTTTGGCCTTCCTCCATTCTTCTGGGATGGTTCTCTTTTTCCAACACATGTTAATTAAGTGTAAATATCTAAATTTCAGAATCATTCCCCCATACTTAATCAATTCTAAATTAATTGTATCTAGTCCAGGAGCTTTTCTATTTTAAATGATTTTAGTGCTGCATCAACCTCCTCTAAGTCTATAGGATCTATTTCTTTAGTATCCACATGGTCAATTCCTATTTTCTCTTCTTCTTCTTTATAATTACTATTGTACCATAATGTTCTGTAGTGTTTTACCCATACCTCTTCTTCAATTACATTTATATTAGCACTTTCCTTTTCATCCTTGTTGAGATGTTTCATTAGTTTATAAGCCATCTCTTGTCTACCATGGACATCATCTTCTATTGAACTGATTAATCTATCCCATCCCTCTTGTTTCAACTTCTTTGTTATTGTCTTAACAATATTTCTTCTTCTTTTATATTCATTTTCATTTTCTAGGGTTCGATCCTGTATCATTTTTAGATAAGCCTTTTGCTTTTGTTTGACGGCTTCTGCAATTTCTTCGTTCCACATTTTAAGTCCAGTTTTTCTTCTAAATTTCTTTTTCTTGCCATATGCTGCTTTCAGTATTGATGAAGCTATAGTTTCCCATTCTTTATTGATGTCATTATTTGTTGGGTTTTCCAGTAAGCGCTGTTGTAATCGGCTTTGATATAGATGTTTTATTCCTTCATCTTTTAAAAGGTAGGTCTTAAAAACTTCTTGATCTTGTTGTAAGTTTTTATTCATTCTTTTCCTCCATTTAGCAAGTATTCTTATTTTTGATATAATGAGATAGTGATCTGTATACATATCACTACCTCTATGTACACTGGTGTCTACTACATCTGGACCTAATTTTTTATTAACCATTACATAGCCAATGATAGACCTTTGTCCTCTTGCCGTCCATGTAAATTTATGGATATCTTTTTTTGTAAAGAATGTATTTGTAATCTTTAACTGGTTGAAGGACGCAAATTCTCTCAGTAGTTTCCCATTTTCATTTAATGTGTATTCACCTCTGTTCCCCATTACCTCTGGAATTGGACTATTTCCTACGCGAGCATTAAAATCGCCAGCCAGTATTAGGAAATCACTTTTATTAATTCTGTCTATCACCACTTGAAGCTGTTCATAAAATTGTTCAGATTCTTCTCGTTTGTTTTCTTCTGGGGCATATATGGCGATCAAGGTTAGGTTGCCTCTCTCTACTTTCAATCTTAGAGTCAGAATCCTTTCACTTATCAGAGTGTAACTGACAATTTTATTTTTCCATTTCCTATCCACAAATATTGCCACTCCTACTGCAGCTCTTTTCTCTCGTGCCACTCCACTGTAGATCATTGTATATTTATCTATTTCTTCTGTTCCCTTCAATTTCTTTTTTGTTTCTGTAATTACAGCAATATTGATCCCCTTTCTAGTTAACTCCCTGTCCAGATCATATTCTTTATTATTTATACCTCTCACATTCCATGTTCCTATTTTCAAATTGTCTTTGATTCCAAATTGTTTGTCCTTTGACCTCGCCTTTGTTGTCCTCATAAGATCCATCCGGCTTTCCTTACTTTGAGGTTTATGAGTAATATATCTTTTTATGTGGAAGGGTTACCAGCCCTTCGCACAACCCCCATCCTGGAGGGCCAGGGTTTTATTTCAGGGTGTTCCTTCCCTTAGCCAGAATGTCCCAGTTTTAAGGCGCTGGGGGCTCGCATTCCATCCTCTCCCGTTAGCTACACTCAAAAAGTGCATTGCCCAGGGGTCACGCGGCTTTCACCTTCGTGGACGTGGGAGTAGGGTTTGCTGGCAGAGCTGCTAAGATAGATCGCAGAGGCATTTCTCAAGGTTTTATTATCTCAGCCCATCCGGCATAGGCTGAGATCTATAATAGTAAGAAAACATTATTTTAGTAGGAAATAGGTTAATTCGCATTAATTCAATTTTCAAACAATAAACTCTGCCATATGAGAATTTCACTATTTCTAAACCATTTTAAATGCAGTAAAGACTGTCAGTATTTAATAAAAGCACTAAATCAACTTTTAATAATGATAAAGAAACCTTATACTAACCTGAAGTAGGATAATCAAAAATAATCGAGCTACCCAAACAATAGATTTTTGATATATGATATTTCACTATTTCTGGACACTTTCAAATGAAATAAAGTAATTTTAAAGGAGCAATAATTTAATAGAAAGTTAAATTCACTAAAATTCCATAGTTTCTGGATGCGTAAATAACTTAAATAAATTTCTAAACACTTCGTTGAATGCACTTCACTTTTAAGAATTTTTATCACAGAATCCTAGTAAGTTTCCGAAATAAAAAGTAGATTTCTGGAAAGGACTAAAAATCTAGTATAACTTATTTTAATTTCAGATCATTTCATGCAGTAGAACAGATTTTATAGATATTTTAGAGATTATTTTGTCACTCAAACCATTTGCTCGGCTTCGGAATTTATTACAACCGATAGAAGTTAGCCCCAGAGATAAAACAACTTTCAAAATACGTAATTTAATTCAGAGAAAATTCAGGCAATTTTACCTTTTCAATAAAAGCAATAGAAGAAAAGTTATTAACAAAAAACCATTTAGTAATTTACTAAATCTTGTCTAAGCTGTAATTTTATTATCCGGTCACAGATTTTTAGGTAAGTTACACCATTAAACTTGTAAATTTTTGTAGAATATTTTGACACTAATTTTATTTAGGTAACTTGCAGTTAATCAAAATTCAGAGAAAACTGAATAAATTCAAATGGCTTGGTTAATCCCCTACTTCGGAGATTTGTACCACCACGCGGAAATTAAATAAAACTTTAAAACTAATCACTCTAAATTTCTCACTAAACTGCCGTTGGACTTCTAGTAGATAAGTCTAGACATTGTCAAAGTTTAAACATTTTTAATAATCTGGATCGTCAAATAAATTACACACACTTTTGGTCTCGCGGAAGCAAAAAGATGTGATACAGCTGCTTACGTCACTGGTTTTGGTAATCGCTATATAAAGCCCTGATGCTATCATACTTTGTCTGTATCCTGGGAGCATTATATGAGTGAGCTTAAGTCAGGTTGCGTCGGAGCGAGAAGTAGCCGGTTAAAATTTGGCGCGCTTTGGCGGACATGTTGGGACATCAGTGGTTGTCGGCGCGAATGATGTCTGTTAAGAACTTTTAAATTTTTCAATAGGGGTTCAGTTCGGTAAAATTTCTCTGCACAATCTGCAATATTTTGGAAAAGAGTGTTCGATTTGCCTACTCAACTGTTAAATGCAAATTTTAGTAAATGTGACTTTGAAAATAAAACTTTGAATTTTCTGGAAGTGAACGTTTGTGATTTAGTAGTTATCTTGGAACCTTTTCTAGATTTGTGGTTTAGAAACAGATCTAGTGGTGACCTTCAAGCATTTAAGTTGAGTTTCTGTTAGGCTACATGGTCAAATTCAAATTATTTTATGAAAATTGCACAGAACTTTCCATCCACGCAAACTGTTAGTTAAGGCACTAAGGCGATACTATAACCTCGGTGTCAGCCCTGGGTCTTACAAGCTCTACATCAAGGGAATTTTCAAGCTCCAGAATAGGGTGCAAAATGTGTGTTAATAATGAGTAGTATGTTGGAAAACGAAGAAAACTTAAGATAGGCAATTTTATTAATTTTCTTATGTTTTCGAAAGTGTTGTTTTTAATTTCATCATGACTCAATTGTTTCATTGTTTTTTTTTCCATTAACAGTTCGGCCCTTCGGTCACAGACAAAGCATGACCTTCTGTCAAAAAGTGAAAAATTGAACCTGGTGCTGATTGCAACCTTACCAAGAAAAGCTGTGCAACATGTTCGAGTTCACTGGTTGCTAGATCTAATTGAATTTAGGTAACAAATTCATATCTGAAGAAATATGTAAATATGTAACAGCTGTTGAGAGATGTAGATCTCCTCAGAAATGAAGTAATGTCTTATTTTTTTGGACAGTTGTAAATATTTTATTACATTTCTTAACTACTTATTATTGAACAAGATGATTGGTTTTTTGAGTTAATATATTTTAAAATACTAAATCAAAATATAACATGGTCTAAACTGTGATAGATTTTAACTCACTATTAGTAAGTAATCTCCCTTAAAGTGTAAAATTTCAATTATTCCTTCATTTTCAGGAATTATGAATTTGATTTTAATTATCTTGACAATTTTATTGGATTGATGCAGAAATTAGGCCTTCATCCAAGTTTTGAGTTGATGGGTAATCCTGGTAACATATTCTCTGATTTAAGCAATTCAACGCAAATTATTATGTGGCAGGATATGGTGAAACAGCTTACAAGGAGATATGTAAGTAAGTAAAAGTTCATAAATATGGCCAATAAATTTATCTAATGCATCTTTTTTGTTTATTTAAGTTTTTTTCATCTATTCTCCTCAAATGTACAATATACATGCAACAGAACTTCCTGCAAAAACTTGAAGCATGCATTCAACATCTACTACCTCTTCTGAACTGATAATGTGGAAAACTTTTTGTCATTACAATATACTTCCATGCCAACTTACCTACCTTATATATGGGCCTCATCGCTTGCCAACTTTCCATTAGTTTGATTGGTCACAGGTAAACAGTTTACATCAGCTACCTAGACCATATCTTAGCAACCTAAGTCTGTGACCACAACTTTTTTTCCCCCAGCTAGCTTCAATCACTGGTTATACACAACTAATATAGCCATCATTATAATTATTTATTTGCTTACACGTAAATTTATAATCTATATTTGTTATATTCTATGCATTTTTATTCATTATTTTTTACTTTTATTTATCATATTTTGATTACCTTTGTTTTGTACCCCCACTTCCAGCAATAATTATTCATAATAATTATTTATTATCTACTTATAAATCTCCTTCTTTCCTTCTTTTAACACTGCCATGCTGCCATGTCACCATTACTACCATAGAATTTATTCATATGATCCTCAGTATGTACCCATCCCATCTCCTCACTATATGCCTTGGCTGTTCACATGAATAATGTTCACTACTGAAATATTGTAATATGTTTTCATCTTTTTGTGTTCATCACTGTCCTTCTGCCTTTATCTCAGGTATGTTAAGGGTCCATTTTCTCCATCTTTCATTATATTTGTGTATGTAACAGCATATACGGATTTAATAGGGAATTTACAATTATTTTCAGAAGATATTCTACAGTTTTATTCTCTTCATATCCTTCCATTCCATGAAAACAGGTAGGTGTGATGAATATTTATATGAAGAGTTTGTTGACCATTTTCGAGCATCACACACCAAGAGTATCCAGTGTTAATTGATTTACAAAACTTCTATCATGTTCGCATCAGCTAAAAACACCAGTGAGAAAAAGAGATTTTTGTTTGTTTTGGATTTGTCAAATTTTTTGCCACAATCATCCTTTATTTTGGTCCCACATACCAATGACCATTGAAATATTCAAAGAATTGTTTAACTTATATGTAATCGTCGTAGGTTTTCCCGGTGAATCTGATGCTTGAAGATCTCTTGGGCATTTGACCGGATCAATTGATTGTGGATGAACGAATTTTCGAAGGCGTAACATGCCATCATTTTCAGGTTGCGTCTGCTGGCCGGCGTAAGAAGTGCAGTCCAGGACGCAGCTGCTGGGTTGGTCCAGTCATGTCAGTAAATACCGAAAATTCATTCATCCATGATCAATTGATCCGGCTGCTTGCTTGAGAGATCTTCAAGCAATTTTTTAACTCTATTAGCACCATGTGGCTCAAATGTAGTTTTGCTATAAAATTCAGTCTTATATTTTGTTCCCACACTAA